>CM027121.1:61757221-62262380 GCA_015476505.1 Urochloa ruziziensis | reverse complement strand
CATCAAGGTACCCCATAAGCTGGGCGCCCCTGACGGCCGGAAGGATCTGCGCTTCTTAGAGGATGTACTTGTCCTGGTCAGTTCCTCGGAAACCGCCGGGCCAAGTACAAAGGGGTGCCGACGAAGAGGAGGACGCCATGGATGAAATCACTACTACACAAACCACTATCACAAACGGGCTATCAAGCCGGTTTTGAGAAAACCGTCTGTGATAGTGCATCACAGCCGGTTTTTAGTTAGGTGGGGCAAGCTGGCATCAGAAACCGGCTGTGATAGCTCACTATCACAGCCGGTTTTTCTCACAAACCGGCTGTGATAGTCGGCCGGCACATCACAGCCGGTTTTTCTTACAAACCGGCTGTGATGCCCCCTTTCACAGCCGGTTGGTAATTCAAACCGGTTGTGATGTGCCTGTACAGTACAAAACCCTCTTTCCCTCCCCTCCCCTTCTTCTTAAACCCGACGCCCACATCCTCTCTCAACCCTTTTTGCTCTCCATTTTCACCAATTGCTCTCTAAAGGTTGGGTTTTTTTGAAGAATCACTCCATCAACTTATTTTGAGGTGGGTAACTCGCAACCATTTCAATTTTGAGCATGTTTCATCCACTAGATTTTGAATTTTTGGCATGAATTTGATGTAGGGGCTCTCTTGTTCCATTTAGAGAGCATTTATTGGCAAATTGCAATGGGGAAAGTGTGATTTGTTTGAAGAATCACTCCATCAACTTATTTTGAGGTGGGTAACTAGCAACCATTTCAATTTTGAGCATGTTTCATCCACTAGATTTGAATTTTGGCATGAATTTGATGGAGGGGCTTTTGTTCCATTTTAGAGGGGATTTGTTGTCAAATTTCAATGTAGAAAGGAAGAATCACTCCATCAACTTAATTTGAGGTGGGTAACTAGCAACCATTTCAAATTTGAGCATGTTTCATCCACTAGATTTTAAATTTGGCATGAATTTGATGTAGGGGCTCTCTTGTTCCATTTTAGAGGGGATTTCTTGTCAAATTTCAATGTAGAAAGGAAGAATCACTCCATCAACTTAATTTGAGGTGGGTAACTAGCAACCATTTCAAATTTGAGCATGTTTCATCCACTAGATTTTGAAATTTGGCATGAATTTGATGTAGGGGCTCTCTTGTTCCATTTTAGAGGGGATTTCTTGTCAAATTTCAATGTAGAAAGTGGGATTTCTTTGAAGAATCACTCCATCAACTTAATTTGAGGTGGGTAACTAGCAACCATTTCAAATTTGAGCATGTTTCATCCACTAGATTTTGAATTTTGGCATGAATTTGATGGAGGGGCTTTTGTTCCATTTTAGAGGGGATTTGTTGCCAACCTTCAATGTACAAAGTGGGATTTCTTTGAAGAATCACTCCATCAACTTAATTTGAGGTGGGTAACTAGCAACCATTTCAAATTTGAGCATGTTTCATCCACTAGATTTTGAAATTTGGCATGAATTTTAGATGGACAACGATCGAGGCTGGATGTACAGGCCAGCGGCCAAAAGAGATGTCATATATATCAACGGCGTTGATTCATTTGTGAAGGTTGCGAAGGCTTACATCAACATGAGTGATGGATATGTGTATTGTCCATGCTATGACTGCAAAACCAGAAACAGTTTCGTAACGTCGAGCAGATCCGGTATCATTTGTTGTCTAGGGGGTTCGTGCCAAACTACAAGATTTGGAATAAGCATGGTGAGGAAGGTGAGAATGAAACCACGCAGCAAACTACCCGAGAGAAGATTAGGGAAACAGTACACCATCAGGCCACACAGGCAGTGGAACTTGAAAATGAGCCAGAATCGGTCGAACAAACATATATGGAAAACATCGGTGAAACCTTCGCCGAGACATTAGCTGCGGATGATGTGGTTGATGGTCTTGACCAGATGATACGTGATGCGGAGCCAGAATGCTTGGATGCAAAGAATCTGAAAAAGCTCGAGCAGATGAGAAAGGATGCAAAGACTCCGTTGTACAGTGGTTGTAGCATGTCGAAACTTGAAGCTGACCTCTTGCTACTGGAGATGAAGGCAACAAATGGTGTGTCAGACACGGGCTTTGACAATTTGCTGAATATTCTGGAGAAGATGCTTCCCAGCCCTAATGGGTTGCCGAAGAACACATACCAGGCAAAGCAAATGATATGTCCGATTGGGCTAGAAGTACAAAAAATACATGCATGCCCAAATGATTGCATCTTATATCGTGGTGACTATAAAGAATTAGATGCATGCCCAGTGTGTGAAGCTTCTAGGTACAAGTCTGTATCAGCTATACATATGACATGTGATCGAAATAAAAGACCACCCGCCAAAGTCGTCTGGTACTTTCCCGTGATTCCTCGATTGAAGCGTTTATTTGCAAACCCAAAGACAGCAAAGCTTATGCGTTGGCATGAAGAAGAGCGTCTGAATGATGGAAAGCTTAGACATCCGGCTGACGGTTCACAGTGGAGGGCTATCAATTATCATTTCAAGAAGAAATTTGCCAGTGAAATAAGGAACGTAAGGTTCGGATTGAGTACTGATGGTATGAATCCTTTCAACATGGTTAGCAGCAAACATAGCACCTGGCCTGTCACTCTTTGCATATACAACCTTCCGCCTTGGCTTTGTATGAAGCGGACGTATATTATGATGCCTTTGCTGATCGAAGGGCCAAAGCAGCCATTAAATGAAATCGATGTGTACCTGGAGCCACTGGTGGATGATCTTGTGACTTTGTGGGATCATGGTGTCAATGTTTGGGATGAGTACAAGAGAGAACACTTCAAGTTGAAAGCATTGTTATTCGTAACAATCACGGACCTCCCCGGCCTTGGTACTGTATCTGGCCAGGCTACAAAGGGCTATAATGGTTGTGTGGTTTGCGTCGACGAGACCGACGCTAGATGGTTAAATAATAGCAAGAAGATGGTCTACATGGGCCATCGTAGGTTCCTTCGCAGAGATCACCCATATCGGCGGAACAAGAAATCATTTGATGGGACAACCGAGGAGCGCTCGGCTCCGAGTTATCGCGATGGACACGAGATCTTTAAAATAGTCAGCAAACTTGATGTGGTATTTGGAAAGGGAAAAGGAAGTGTACCCGCACCAGCAGGCGCTTTATGGAAAAAGAAGTCTATATTCTTTAGACTTCAATATTGGGAATTCCTTACTATTCGCCACGCACTCGATGGCATGCATCTAACTAAAAATGTGACTGAGAGCACCCTTGGAACATTAATGGCCATGAAAAAAAAGGGAAAGGACTCACAGGAAGTCCGTCAAGACCTACAAGAATGGGGTGTCAGGCCTGAACTACATCCTATCATACAGCCTGATGGGAAAAAGAAGCTTCCAGTTGCTTCATGGACAGTGACTAAAGACGAGAAAAAGAAGATCTGTAAATTCTTTCATGAGTTGAAAGTGCCCACCGGATACTCGGCCAACATCAGGAGGCTGGTCAACATACAGGAGTCAAAATTCAACATGAGTTGCATGAAGGCCCACGACTGCCACGTTATCATGACACAACTTCTCCCTGTTGCGTTAAGGGGTGTGCTGCCACCGAAGGTGAGGGATCCCCTCATAAAGTTGTGCTCTTTCTTCAATGCTATATCACACAAAGTCATAGATCCAACAACGCTAGACAAGCTTCAAGAAGACCTGATCCATACTATAAACAGGCTCGAGATGCATTTTCCACCGACATTTTTTGACATGTCAGAGCATCTGCTTATTCACCTTGTTGCTCAGATAAAATCAATTGGTCCAATGTTCCTGCATAACATGTTTCCTTTCGAGAGGTTAAACAGTGTGCTTAGGAAGTATGTTAGAAACAGATTCAGACCGGAGGCTAGCATGGCAAATGGTTGGGAGACTGAGGAGGCAATTGAGTTCTGCACATACTATTTGGATCTGCCAAGAGTCGGTGTGCCTTTATCACGCCACGAGGGAAGGCTGGTTGGGAGGGGGACGATCGGCCGTCATTCGAGCAGGATCGATGACCTTGATGCTTTCACGCAAGCACATTACACTGTTCTACAGCAAGCATCTGTAGTTTCGCCATATATTGAAATGCATATGCGAGAGCTACAGAACCAGAACAGAGCCAAACAACAAAAGTGGATCATGAAAAAACATAGAGAATGCTTTGGTGACTGGTTAAGATTGAAATTAACTGTTGGTACAACTGGTTCTCGTGAGCTAGATTTGTTGGTTATGGGACCATCAAGTACGTTGACAAAATTTCAAGGATATGACATAAATGCGTACTCATTCTACACAACAAAGCAAGATGAAAAAAGTGTCAACCAGAACAGTGGTGTTCGTATCGATGCTTATGACAACAATCAACACTTGCAGACATACTACGGGACCATTGAAGAGATCTGGGAGCTAGATTACGGGCCCAACTTAAAGATACCTCTTTTCCGGTGCAAGTGGGTGAATCAAGTGGCAGTCTTCGAGGACAAGTATGGTATGACTGTCGTCGATCTTAAGAAGACAGGCTACAGAGACGAACCATTCGTTTGGGCGAAAGATGTAGTGCAAGTCTTCTATGCAAAGGACCTCGCTAATGATGGAAAACACGTTGTTCTTCAAGGAAAAAGGAAGATCGTCGGTGTTGAAGACACAACCGAGGAAGAAGGGAACGACTTCAACGACATGCCTCCTCTCGGGCCTGATGTCGACCTACCTGTGTTTGAAGAGAAAGATGATGAGCCAGCTTACGTCCGACGTGATCATGACGAGGCCGTCATCGTTAGTTGAATAATGCATAGTTATGTAATAATTAGAGTTAATTGCACTACTTTTACCTTATTTTGGTATTTAAGAGTTAATTGCACTACTTATACTTTATTTATATATTTAGAGATAATTGCACTACTATTGTTTAAGTATTTAGAGTTAATTGCACTAATTTTCCATGCTTTTTGTTTTAATTTTATTGTGTGCAAAATATTATAAAATATTTCTAATATTCATCACAACCGGTTTTTATTAAAAACCGGCTGTGAAAACACTCTTCACAGCCGGTTTTTATTAAAAACCGGCTGTGATGACAGTGTTCACAGCCGGTTTTTAATAAAAACCGGCTGTGAAGAGTGTTTTCACAGCCGGTTTTTAATAAAAACCGGCTGTGATGTGGCACACAGCCCGAGGCAAAACCGCCCAGTACTTATTGCTTGTGTCTGCTCGCAAGCTCACGCCCGAGCTCATTCTCTCGCTCTCTCGCTCTGCTAGCTCTTTGGCTCGCTCTCTCGCTCGTTTGCTCTGCTAGCTCTCTCGCTCGCTCTCTGCTGCCTGCTCGCGAGCACCACCATCACCCGGTCGACAAACAAAGCTTAGGTATATATATACATCTTCTCTCTTGCGTTTTTTTTCATTTGTATTGTTGTACGTAGTTTTCTTTCGATACGAGTGCAAAGCTCAGGTATTTAAGTTGCTATATATCATATATAGAACTATAGCTAAATGTTTTCTTCCGTTAAATAGGAAAATATATAATGCCGAGACAGCGTGCAAGATCAAGTCGTGGTAGACTGTATCCGCCGCACCCAGCTATGTTTTCGGGAGGTCTCACTGCACCACCACCAAACCCTCCAGGACCGGTATTTGAAGGGTTCATTCCGATTGTGCCTGAAATCCGTAGGGATTTGGTAAGACTGGTATAATGTAATTTATTTATGATTAAATTATATGATTATTATGTTATCGTATTGATTCTTAACTAATTTTGAAATCAGGCGATTAATGCACTTGAATGGTTCAAAACTGTAGTAACTAACATAAGTGGCTCTTGTCCTATGGTGATAAGAGAGAGAAGTGGTATAAATCGTGGGAGATATACTGTTTCTCTTTCAATCCAAGCCAGTGCTTTGCGCGACCCAAATCCTAGTGAAAATGTTATTTTCCACGTGCATTCTGGACCCTACCATCAAGAATTTGTTGCCGCACGTGATGCTGTGAGAAAAGCCCTGGTACAAGTGGAAAGTCATACAAGACATTACTTTCCGGACTACAGTTTCTTCAAGCTCAAAGCACTAGAGATGAATGAGACAGACGTGACACAGATGCCTAAAAGGATTTCCCCTGCTTATGAATCGGAATACGTAAGTTAACTCTGATGCATATGTTATTTTTTCCTTAATTTTTTACTAAAATGTCAAATTTAACTCTTAATTTTATATGTTTAACGTATAGGATGACTTGTATAATGGATTCCTGCACACAGAGAATGGTCTGAGAGAAGTGTTGCATCACATCCTACCACAGTTGGGCTACTCATTCATACCGCCACATTCTTATCGAGTAAATGGTGGTTTTCAAGCATTTGTAACCTTGACTTCACCAGAAGTGCCTTCGATGACAATATATGGTGAGACATTGGATGCGAATTATAAGGCAAAGGATAGTGCATTAATATATGCACTAGATTATGTGGATCGTTATCTTAATATAAACATTATTGATGTAAACTATTCTACCTATCTCATGAGGGTTTGTGGCGTGCAGGGGTAGATAGACTACTGTATTATGGTGTTGTAAGGACTTAGTAATGCGTGTTGTGCTATCAGTGTGATATTGTAAGAAAACCGGTTGTGATATTGTGTTATGGTTTTGTAATAATTTAATAATGTGCGTGATTGTGTAAGACTTGAATTGTGTATGACTGTAAGATTTGAATAAAGTGTATGATGTAAGATTTGAAATTAGAGATTCAAATTTTTGCACTACATCAAAACTAGCGACCGTTACTAAAGCAATAGACGTGTCTCGTTATTCCAATGTGTATTTCGCACATACTCAAACATTATTGAAATTGTTCATACAGTATACATATTTTTAATATGTGATATACACTAAGTTTAGCCTAGTGCAGGAGTCTCAAATTTTTTCGAGACTTATTCTATTTTCTATGAATTAAATGATTTTTCGGCTGTTAAAATGGAAAAATATATCACAAACGGTTTTTGTTTAAAACCGGTTGTGATGCTCACCATCACAACCGGTTTTAAACAAAAACCGTTTGTGATGCCTAAACATATAAGCCCGCGCGCGCGCCCCGCCCGTTAAGTTCCAATTTTTCAGTCGCGCTCTGCTCGCCGTCGCCGCTCGCCGCCGTCCACGCTGCCCCTCGACGCCGCCGCCCCCTGGACGCTCCCCTCGCCGCCCCCCCTCGACGCCGCCGGCCCCCTCGCCGCCCCCCCTCGACGCTGCCCTCCCCTCTACGCCGCCGGCCCCCTCGCCGCCGCCCCCCCTCGACGCCGCCGGCACCCTCGACGCCCCCCCTCGCCGCCGCCCCCCTCGACTCCGCCGGCCCCCTCGACGCTCCCCTCTCCGCCGCCCCCCTCGACGCCGCCGCCCCCCTCGACGCCGCCGGCCCCCTCGACGCCCCCCTCGCCGCCGCCCCCCCTCGATGCCGCCGGCCCCCTCGACGCCCCCCTCGCCGCCGCCCCCCTCGACGCCGTCGGCCCCCTCGACGCTCCCCTCGCCGCCGCCCCCCTCGATGCCGCCGGCCCCCTCGCCGCCGCCCCCCTCGACGCCGCCGGCCCCCTCGATGCCCCCCTCGCCGCCCTCGACGCGCCCACGAGGTATTTTCCAAAGTTGTGTTGCTTAAACTCTAATTTGTTTCAGATTAAGGCTAGCGGCTCACATCTGATCTGGAAAATGCATGTTTTATTCAAGGAATTGATATCATCCAAGTGTCCTGGCTTGTTTGAGCTAAACTATTTTTTGAATTGGCCCTTTGTATACAACTATAAAGGCATAAAGCTGAACCACATAAATTTGTTGCTCTATATTTGCTAGAATACAAATTCACATTGCACCATTTGAATATCAGTTCAAATGAACTAGTTCAACCACATGTTACACCTGCTGCACGTATGAGATATAATGTATGGTTCAAATCTAAAGTGTCCACTCCAAAGATTCTATCTACGTAATCTACTTAAGTATGAATACACTATCTCAAGCCTCGTACGTAGATTATCATGAAGTAGCTCTGGCAGCTTGAACATTTCAGGCACTTGAAGCACCTTCTCTTTGTGCATCACCTGAAGAGGCCTCTCCCAGTGCTGCATAAACGTAAAAATTTCGATAATGCGAGCTGAATGACCAATCAAATTTACTCTAAATTAACTTTTCTTTCTCACAAAACACAAGCACCAAGTAGTGTGACCAAACAGCATAACTTATATCCACAGCTCAACCAATTTTAAAAAACGGTCACTGTGAGAAGACAGTCTCAAACTTCTGAAAGAAAAATTCTCTTTCTTTTACACGGATAACATCCTCCACATTTCCACATTGCTAACATTTATGCTCGATGGGATATTTTGGAACTTGTTAAGGACTTAGGTTAAATTGAAGAGGCTACACTTGTTCAATTTTTTGGGTTTTGCTACAAATCTTGAAACGGTTCATAGGAAAGCCATTAATATATACCTAGCATGTAGGGGATAGTTTATAAATCAGAATCTTAGTTTTTATTCACTTTATGTAAGGAAAATGCGTCATTTCACACGGTTGAGATCCCGTTTTGGGAAACAAGACGCGAATGAAGCGGAGAATGCTGGTGCTCACCAGGATGGCGGAGATGATGGTGCTAACCACGAAGGAAGCCCTTCCGCGTACCTCAACCTAGACTTTGATGCTGAGGAGGTAGTTCGTTTGCACACACCTTTGCTATAATTAGTTTGGTGACAAATTGATCTCATTAGTTTTGATCTCTGCACGTAGGAGCATGTTGGAAACAGGTCAGAGGTGACCAAAACATCAGAAAAACCTAAGGGCAAGCGAGGCCGAAGCAAGATGCCTCAAGGGCGAACTGTAATAAACGCGGTCGATGCATCCGGAGAGCCAGTAGATCCTATTGCGGTCCAGGGGCCTTACAAAACGGCCATCGGAAATATAGTGAGGGACAATGTTCCGATAAAATATCAGAGCTGGAACGGAAAGGAGAATCCGAACCTCACAGTGCCGGACCAGATCAAGGAGTTATGTTGGGAGAAGTTGTTGGAGAGCTTTATCTTCCCAAGTGACTCGGCGCGGGAAATAGCGAAGAAAAAGGTCTTGAAGACAATGGGTGAGAGATTTAAGCAATTTAGGTGTATACTATATAAGCATGTCAAGGCGGGAACCGAGCCAGACTGGGATCAATACCCAAGTCAAAGGGCTTACTGGGCTGACTTTCTTGCATACAAGAGTAGCACTAAGGCCAAAGAAATGAGTCAGCGGAACACTGAAAATGCACTGAGTAACCCCCTCCCTCATAACTTGGGAACTCGTGGGATCGTGCGCAAGTTACCGCAATGGGACGCAGAAGAGATGGAAAAGAATGGTGTCGTGCCCGAGACCGTAGGATGGGAGATGCATTCTTTGATATTTGCTCTCTCCCATGGGAGTAGTCACGGTCCTGATGGAAAGCTTGTGAGCAAAGTTGAACGTGCCAAACATCTGGTGAAACGGATCCAAGAAGTACGTGAGGAGGTTGCCTCAGGTGCTTTTGTTCCAGATAGGGAGAATGACGTGCTGAGCCGAGCCTTAGGAACCAAAGAGCATCCTGGCCGCGTACGAGGAATGGGGCTAGTTCCGTGGCAGCTTGGCTTCGCTGAATATTCTGACTCGTACAGAAGTCGATCAAGGTCGAAAGCACAGCAAGAAGCAGTAGTTGAAGATCTTATGCAGAAAGTTCGTGATGAAATGGATGCTTCTCAAGCAAAGTTGCGTGAGACGATTCGCGAGGAGATTCGTGGAGAGTTGCTTGAGTAAAGCCATAGCCAGCGTCCTCTTGTTGCAGCTCAAGATGGCTGCGACATTCTCACTAGCCCAATTGTGCTGCCTCGAAGCAGTTGCGGGAGTAATGCGCATTCCCCCGTAGAAGACCCCAATAACAGATTCCCGGTGGATGAGATCACTGAACCAAAGGCTTGTAAGTTATATGTGATGTCGGGGTTTATCAAGACCAAGGTGGCCATAGGTCTAGCTCAGCCTACCCGAGAGAAAGAGGTTTTGCATTGTCGAGAACTGCCGACCGGTTTTGCAAGAGTGACACATGACGCACTTGTGAAGAAGAAATACAGCGTAGTTGAGTTGGAAATTGCAGGGCAGGATGACAAGGTTAAGCTCAAGGATAACCTTGGATGCTTTGTGGCGTGGCGGAAGCGCTACATATCCTTTACTGATTCGGATTCGGAAGGGTCGTCAGACGAGAACACTTTTCCACCGGAGAGGGTACCAAGTCAGCCTAGCCCTCAAATAGATCAGAGTCCGCCTCGAAATGAACCAAGTCCACCTCCAAGGAAAGAAACCCCCCAAGGGAACCAACTCCTCCTCGCAGGCCGGCTACGAGGTCCTTGCTAAGTGCATTCACTGAAAGTCCGGTGAGGACCAGATCATCGCAGAAGCGGCGAGCATGCAACTCAAGCCCGCCTCCGCTAAAAGAGAAGAAAAAAGCGGTGAGTGGAAGCATAACATCCCTCCTCCCTGATAAGGACGAGCCGACGGTAGGCAGACAGGCGGTTGAGCACTTTCACAAGTTGTGCTTGGTTAAGCAAACGGTGAATAACAAACCGCCAAAGACAGACTTTGAGCGAATCACTGCTAAGAAGTCAATGTTGGAATTTAGCAAGCTGAAGCACCAAGATAACCTTGATCAGGAGAAATCAATTAAAGCTCAATTTTGCAAGGAAGGTGGCATGACTGAGGAAGACTTGGACAATATAGCGAAGGAAGATGGTTACCTTGTCACTGCTCCAACAAAATTAGCTTGGACGTTTGAGCACGGGAAAGACCTAGTTTGCCCAGAAGAATTGCCTGGCCTACCGATGAAGATGAGGAATTTGCATGATTGGTACAAACGTCAATCCGGCATTTACTTTGGAGTGAGGTACCCAAAGGAATTCTTTGGCCAAATAATTGAAGGCAGTCCTCGTCACGACAGGTACCTCGAATAGAAGTCTCTATTTGAGTTGTACCAGCAAGATGCTCTCGACGTCAACATCCTCTTCCTGTGGTGCTTGTAAGTATTCTCTTCTGATGTACATTCTGTTCACTTCTTTTGCTCAACACAATGCATTTTACAACTAGATCTTTTTTAGGATGGAGTCCCACTTGTTAAAAGAGCGTGGGATTAAAGACATAGCCTTCTTGGACCCTGTTGCAGTAAATGAGAAGAATTTTGCTAATGTTGATACCATGCATTATTTGTACAATGCTTTTTGCCTTCTTAAAATGAAGGAAAGCATACTTCTACCGTACAACTTCCTGTAAGTGTGTTCCTAGTTACATTTCATCTCTCCTTTATCTAACCGTTGTTAGTTACGCGGCAAAAATGATCATGTTTCACCCTTTGGTTTACAGCGGCCATTATGTTCTCTTGGATATTTGCATTCTTCAAAGTTCCATCAAGGTTTATGACTCAAAAGATAGGCCTCTTCATATGATCGATCCACTCATTCAAGTACTAAACAAGTAAGTATAGACAAATCACTCTTTTGGATCAAAATTGATTGCATCTGCCTGATCACATTCACTCCGAAAATGTCCTGTAGGGCTTTCAAAATGTATTGCAAGAAAAAGGAAAACAAAGGGTTGCATAGACCTTTCGTCACAGATAAATTCACTGTATCATCTACAAAGTGGATTAAAAAGCAGCCGATGGGAAACAATCACTGCGGGTACTATGTCATGCACTACATCCACTGCTACACTAGTGACGACTTTAGCGCTCTAGAGAGACAGGTTTGTGGGGGTTTACCGCTTTATGTGAACCTAACTAGGGTTCGTATCGTCTTTTACTTTCTCAATAGTTTTAGCCATATATGTTAATGCATTTTTGATTCACTAACTCATGTTCTTACTTCACTACTCATGTGCTTGCTTCGCTCTCACTCATGTTGCAGGAAGCCGAGGTTGGTGCGTCCGCGATGATTGCGACCGAGATAATTACACTTTCAGAACAGCTTGCCGGGTTCATTCTCGAACATGTTATAGCCGAAGATGGAGAATACAACATTATGAAGCCGTGAGACTAGATGGAACTTGTAATATATTTGACATGCACTCGTAGCGTAGCGGAACTTGATATGCATCTATTGAACTTAATGTGTATGAACTTAATGTAATAATGTCTAGATGGTTTCGTTGAAATGTTATATTTGGATGCATCGTGCTTTATATGTGGGTTCTGAATATGTGATTGATATTTATGGAATATTTGATATATATGCGAAATATATTTGCTATATGAAAAATTAAAAAAAAAAGATCACAGCCGGTTCTAGGCTATGGCCGGCTGTGATAGGGGGCTTATCACAGCCGGCCATAGCCTAGAACCGGCTGTGATATCCCCCCATCACAGCCGGTTCTAGAAAAAAACCGGCTGTGATCACCCCACTATCACAGCCGGTTCTAGACAAAAACCGGCTGTGATATCCCCCATCACAGCCGGTTTTTGAAAACCGGTTGTGATAGTGGGGACTATCACAGCCGCTTTATCTCATCCGCCCCCCAAAACCGGCTGTGATGGGGGTCCCGAACCGGCTGTGATGCCGGTTTGTGTAGTAGTGAATTTCGAGGCTAGTGAATGTTTGTAGGAAGAAAGGCTCTGATTACCATGAAAGAATAGATGGAACGTGGTTGCCTATCTTGGCTGACCACGGTTACGTGTTAATATATAGGCCAAATAGCCTAGAGATAGATACAAGCATTGGTTTGAATACAACTTGATTCCCAAGTTAGGAAATCTATCTCTACCGAACCTATTCTGTTACAACCCGTGATACACACGACCATGCGCCTCATCGTGTGCACACGGAAGACGGAGCCCAGCGGCGCGTGGGAGTGCGGCCAGCGAAGCCTGCTGCAATCCGACGAGGTAGCGCGAGATGGTTGTGCTCGCCACCGCCGCGTCGGACCTCGTGCTCGCTGCAAAGGCTTCCGTGCGGTGAAGCAGAAAATTGAGCCATGTAAGAGAAGAACCGATTTCAATTTCTTTTAGTTGAATCAATGATGCAGCTGGATGCGGCTTTGCGTTCTTCAAAATTCTGTGTTTCTTGATTGATTTCCCTTGATTTTGGCACACATCTCTGATTCTCTGCTCCCGCATATATACGCCCATACTTCAATTCATAGCTAAGAGATTTGGAAGTCTACTATATGTGTGCCAGCTTGTTCTTGCAATTTAAATTTACAACATGGTCAATGCAGTATGTTGCGTGATAGTGTGTGTCGTGCTTGATTAAACGGAGACTGCTGCAGAGTAGCATAGATGCTTAAAACATACAAACAACACTTGTCCATTTGTCTCTATGATGGTCCATTTGTCTGGCAGCAGCTATATGTAACTGAAATATGATGGCCTTGATTGATCTTGCAGACATATGTTATGGATCCTATTTATCAACTTACTATTTTTATAATTTTTTCTGAAATTTTTCAGATTTTTTGGTTTTTTTTGAATTGGAAGGTACGTGTCCCCGCTCCCCCAGCGGCCCGGCCCGTCCACCTCCGGCCTCCCAAATAGCAACAGTGGGATGGAGGGCTTTCTCCCTGGACTTGCCACAGGGATTACTCTCTCCATCCCACAATATTAGCATCTCAAGAATTTAAACGGGAGAAATAGTAGTGTGTCCAAATGACGCATGTGCCCCTAGTTCAATGATGAGGTATAGAAAGCAATCAGGTCTGCCCCAGCCAAAAAGTGCGCGTACAGTACCAGCACCAAGATGAAAATCCATGGTGTCGTGCCAAGCCAATGGAGCCTCCAACGCCGCTGCGCCTTCCGTCGCTGCACTGTTGCTCCTCCCGCCGCTGGCGAAGCTGCTCCTCCCGCCGCTACGCCTCCAGCAGCTGCCGCCGCTGCGCCTCCGGTCGCTCGCCCCCCAATAGCCTCCGGCCACTGGTGCATCCCAATAGCCTCCCGCCGTAACGACTCCCGCAACTTCCTCGTTGTCGTCAGGGAGCCACGCCAAGGCCGCGATAGCATGACGCAGAGCCGCCTCGTTACTTCCCCTCCGGCCGTGCCAAGGCCTCGCTTCGCCGCCGCCGCTCAAAAACCTACCGTCAGTGCCGCTCAGCTCACCAGCGCATGCGCTCTCCGTCACTCGTCCCTTCCATGGGCAAGGGAGGAGACCGATGAAGGAGCGGCGGTGGGTGGGGAGGTCACCGCCCGTCGAGGGGCGCGACACCGGTGGCGAAGGGGATCAGGATCTAGTGGAGGTCGTCGTGCGGAGGGGATCGAGATCTGGGGGAGGGCGTCGCGCGAAAGGGGATCGGGATGTGGGGGACGACGCCTGTGCGTCGTGCGGTTGGGGAAGGAAGTCGATAGGATTTGGGATTTTTTTGGAATCCAGTTGTGGGGCCCACAAGACCTACAAATGCTTACATTATGAATTTTTTTTTGAATGCCTCAAATGCTAACATTGCGGGATGTAGGGAGTAGTAGTTGTTCAAATGCTTGCTTTGCTTCCACTCGGAAACTTTGTCGAGGCATGTTCCGTGTGGATACTACTCCCTCCATCCACAAAATAATGTAATTCTAGAGTTTAAAAGTTGTCAAAAAAAATGCAACCCTAAAGAAAAGACATACATTTTGTAAAGCTTTTTAGTAGCTTCAAGCTTCTTGTAATGATGCTTGTAACATTTGATAATGCTATATACTCCCTCCGTCCCAAAAAAATGCAATTCTAAGATTTGAGATTTGTCCCATAAAACATGCAACTCTAGCACACAAGCGGGGCCCACCATCTGACAAACGGGACCCACCGACTCACGAAGTGGGACACACAAATTCACAAAGCGGGACCCATCAACTGACAAGCGGGACCCAAAGCAGGACCCACCAACTCACAAAGTGGGACCCACCAACTCACAAGCGAGACCCACCAAATCTAGCGCCGTTGGAAAGGGACAAGAGGGGCACATGTGTCTTTTCAACTCTACATTGGTTTACGTGTGCAATCCTAGAATTGCATGTTTCCTGGGACGGAAGGACAGTTAAATACGTCATTTCACCCCTTTATTAATCCGCCGCAAGATGCTAGAATTCTTTTTTTTTTGACGGAGGAAGCGCTGAGTTTTTAATCTTCCTTCTGCCAAGCTGGAGTCAATGGATGACTCATTCAAGAGGCGTAATTGTTTTTGGCCGTGTTTAGTTCCGCGGTGAAAAGATTTTGAAAGGGAATCTTTTCACATTTGAAGTATTAAACATAGACTAATTAAAAAACTAATTGCAGATTACGTTTGGAATTCACGAGACGAACCTAACGAACCTAATTAATCTGTCATTAGCACATGTTTACTGTAGCATTACTGTAGCAATTTAGTGTCTAATCACGTCCTAATTAGACTCATTGGATTCGTCTCGCAAATTCCAGTCCATCTATATAATGCGATTTATTTTTTATCTACATTTAGTACGCCATACATGTGTCTAAACATTCATTTTCGATTTTGGATTTTGGACCTTTATTTGTTTCGAGTGTTTCTTCGAATCGACTCGCTTTCGTCCCTCCGCGAGAAAGCGCCAAAAAAGCGCCGAAAAAAGCGTTTGTTCGCGAGAAAGCGCCAGAAAACCCGCGCAAAACACGAATGTACTCCATTCGCTGGCCTAGAGTGTCACTTTATTCAAAAAAAAAAAAAATAGTGAGTGTCGCGTTCGCCAACCCTAGTCGGAGTCCGAGCCGCCGCCGCCGCCGCCGCCGGCCTCCCCTCTCCCCATCGGTTTCGGCTTCCTCTCCTCTTATTAGGCGGGGGCGAAAATCCTGAGCTAGCTAGGGATCGATTTCATCCAAAACACAAGCACGAGCCAATCCAGCTAGAGATCCGGCCATGTCCATCAGCAAGGACCTGATTAGATTAAAAAAAGCGAGCTTGCATCCGCCGCCTGCCCTCGACACCGGCGGCGACATCATCCCTTGGGTGCTCCTGGAATACAAAGCCTACGTTGCCGACCGCCGCAACGACACCACCGCTGTTGCAAAATCCAGATGCGGCAGGGAGATCCAAGTCAGCTTTTTCGCCGCCCGGCCGCCGCGCGTCTCCTACCTCTGCGTCTTCTGCCGCTCCGCCGCCACCGAGGAGCATCAGGATGAGGATGAGGAGGAGGTGGAGATGATCCCCATGGAGCCCCAGGTGGTGGCCACGGACAAGAACCTCGTCCTCCTCCGCATCGTCGTCAGCCCTGAGAAGGACATCATCGGCGGCGACGACTTGTACGTCTACCGGCCTGCCGGCGACGACGGGCCGTCGCTCACGCGTCTCCCGCGACCCCCCCGCGGAACCATCTTCAATTCCAACCAGGTTGGCATCCTGAGCTGCTGCCCTGACGACCGGAGCACCGGCCTCTCCTTGCTGCGCCCCCACCGCGCCCCACAAGATGAATTCCACATGGTCGCTGCTCTCTGCAATGACAACGACTGGTTGGCGATTGGACGCGGGCGCTTCATCCTCCATGTCTACAACTCCAAGCTCAAGACCTGGACTGCCACCAAAGTCTCAGTGGAGGATCAGCATTTCCAGAAATACCAAGACCAAGGCTACTTTGTCCACCAGAACACCAGGGTTCTCGCGGTAGGAGGGGAAGATGCCACCATCGCCTTCGTCGACCTCTGGCAGGGCATCCTCCTCTGCGACCTTGCTCACGTCAAGGACAAGCCCTGGCTGAGCTATGTCCCACTTCCAGGAACGCCGTCAGGCTCGCCCTTGTCCGACGATGCATGCCTTACTCTGGACATTGCTGTTGTCAATGGTCACTTCAAGTTCGTCCGACACCAGCTTCAGTGGAAGAATTGCCCAACCTGCTACAGGAATGAATACATGGAAGATGGTTGGATGGCTTCCATATGGACCAGGCCAGTGTCTGCTAGCTCTCTGCTGGATGATTCTTGGCAGCTTGTCTGTGATATGGAGTCCTCCGGGATGGATGTCAAGAGCACCCCGGATTTTGAGCTCCTTCCCAAGCTCGTGGCCAGTGAGCCCTTCCAGATGCTCGACGTATCTCACCCCACACTCATCTCGCATACTGATGATGGCACTGTTTGCTTCATGGTCAAGATCAACCGTGGTGATGCCGAGGCTTGGGTCATTGCTGTAGACACGGTCAATAACAGACTACAAGGAGTGGCTGAGTTTGACGCTACAAGATACACCAGAACTGCTTTCTCCTACCTGCACACCAGGATATCCAAATACCTTAAGAAGAGGGCTCCAGGTAACTTTTGTTTTGGCGCATCACTAACTTCATTGTGTGATTACAGTAACAAACTGTTGGTAGGTCTACTCTAAAAAACAATGCATACCGCCATTCCTCTAGACAGATGATGGTATAGTAGGATTAATAATTTATATAGGGTGTTTGACAATATGCAGTTGCAATACTTAGATGGCCAATTATTCCAAGAACATGAAAATTTAATCCCTTTTTCAATATCTGTGAGTCTCCAAGTGGATGGCCAATTACTGTTGCTGTAGTGCTGGTTAAGGTTGCTAGTTGTACACACTACAGAGATCTGCTTAGCAAAGAAGACGACCAGGATGCTGATAAACAGTTATCATGTATAGAGGCTGGATACACAAATCCAGTACATGCAGGACTTCGAACTGCTTCTGGAGCTGTTTTCTAAAAATATGTCTGGTAGGCTTCGGATAAGGAACTTGTACATCTCTATTCTAAAGTTTAAACATAATTGCTACTTATGCGATTTCTAACAAGTGAGTGACCAAATAAATTCCAGATACCTACTCCCTCCATACTCGTATTAGATGATGTTTAGGACAAGGTTTTAATCAAACATTGGGAATATAAATCACGAATAACTTTTAAGTCGTTGAGTTTGAAAATGTGAAAACCATATGAATAGATTTGTCTTGATAAGTATTTTTAGAAAAGTATACATATATTATTTTTTAATAAATATTTTTGTAAAAATAAGAAGTCAAAGTTACATTTTGGTGACCGTGTCGTTGTCCTAAACATCATCTAATATGAGTATGGAGGGAGTACTTCTAAAATTTTTCTGAGGGTTTAAAGTGTTCTGTGGGTGCTCTAAAGAATTTTAAAAATATATATATTCAGAGTCGTAGGGAGACACTGATATTTTTTTGGGAAATGGGAAACACCAATGTTGCTTCTTAAAAGATCATATCACTTAAGCGGTAGTCTTCTACGTTCAATAGGACATGGTGGCACAACATGTTCATCTGACTGGTCTTTAGATGTTTAGAATTTGAGTAGTGTGAGATTAAATTTTTAATGCATGTATATGCATGTGCATTTGCGATGATTTAGTCAATTTTTTATTGCTATAGCCATGTCATGTTTCTTTTATTTAAAGGATCAGAACATACTGGAGGTTCCAGGTTGCAATCGTGTTCAAAACATCACCATGCTAGAGAAGGTTTTTGCTATCCTAGAAAACATGTAAGCAGTAGAAACATATATATCTCAGATATCCCAACTCCATCCTCATCAGGCGTCTGTCAGAACTCAAACTGAACCAAACCAAACAAGGTCCACCGACCATTGATGAAGTAGAAACCACAAAGCTCTGAAGTTCTTAGAGGAAACTCAATATTACAACTGAAAAGAGCATGGTAAAAAGAGTGAGGTTTCAATGAGGCCACCAAAGAAAAACTCACCATGCCTTGCATATCCGCAGCGCAGAGACGTAGTCCTTTCTTGTGCTTGTTCAGAATCATCCTGTCTCTTGTGTGTCTTGTTTGCGTGCCATCGTCATCCAGTGCTGTAGGAAAGTACTACCTCCGTTCCAAATTATAGATCGTTTTGGCTTTATTAGATTCATAAATATTTGTTATGCACCTAGATAAACGCTATGTCTAGATTCGTAGCAAAATCTATGAATCTATAAAAGCCAAAACGGCCTATAATTTGGAACGGAGGAAGTACAAGCCATGCAAGCAGTCAGTTTTGGATGAGTTGATGGCCAATGTTTTTTTTTTTTTTTTTTTTTTTGACTGGTGATGGCCAATGTTTTGGAAAGGAGGAAGTACAAAAAATGATGTGTGTCTTCTGTTTACAGATTTTGAATCGGCAACAAAGCCAGTCACAGCGCTCAGATGAGTTGATGGCCAATGTTAACAGGAACTTGGAACCTAAGAACCGGGGAGTCCAAGACAGATTCACTCAAAATCTGGCAGCATGTGCGCAGATTTCTGACTGAAGTAACAGTTCCTCAGAACCAAGTAGCATGTAGTCTGGCAGCATGTAGTCCATCTGTCTGAATGTATTCCTCAACATGGAAAACTCTGCATTCAAATGCCAACTTCAGGCTTAGGTTTGCCTTGGATTAGCGTCTTGTTGATGGCTTGCTTAGTGTATGAGGTGGTGAAAGCAGTTTTGCGTCAGAATGGCGAATGGTGTGGATTGCCTTCTCTCTCGCGCGTGTACAACCAAACTAAGGCTCCCAGCTGAGCATTGATGATCCGACAAAAGCAGTTGTAAATTTCTAAGCATGTCTTTTGCATCAGAATGACCTTGCTATCATAGAGGTAGTTCTTGGTCAATGTGAGCATCTAGTTTCCCGCCAAAATTTGTACGCATCACTCGCATGATCAATGTTTGAACACATGCATGCATGAAGTCAGAAAAACCACATTTCACAGATTGCCTATAAATTGCGACGAATCTTTTGAATCTAATTAGTTTGTGATTAGACATTAAATTGCTACAGTAACATGTGCTAATGATGAATTAATTACATGTTGCTAATGATGAATTAATTAGTGTTAATTGATTCATATCGCAATTACAGATGAGTTATGTAATTAGTTTTATGACTAGATAAGTACCCGTGTGTTGCAATGGGTTAATAATTGCTACAGTAAGTATGTGAAGGCTTTGCAACGAAATTGGGCTGCAACGGCACAATGGCATTTCGAAATGTAAATTAAGAAGAAAAAGAATAATGTCTTAACAAGTAGCCCAATAGCTTTCTTGATTACAATCAACTAAAGAGAAAAGTTCAGTAAGCATTTTCTCACATGTCAAATGGAGAACATGATGCCCCTGCTAATCATTTGGAGGCACTCCCTTTTATGTGATATTCCTAAGCAATCAAAAATGTTTCGTCGATACAGAAATTGCAATAAAAAAACACGTCAAACCATTTCAATGGTTTTATGTCTTTCCGTCAGGAGCCAACTCTGAACACTATAAGAAAATTGACCTTTAGTACCGGTCACAGGACGGGTTAGTACCGGTCGCTGTGGCCGGTACTAAACGTCCGGTACTAACGTGGCGCATGTTAGTGCCGGTCGCAGCTAGCCGGTACTAACCCGCCACACCCAGCACGGGGCCTGGCGGACGGTGTACGGTGGTCCTAAACTCAATTTCGAACCAAAAAACAAATTTAAATCCTTCGGTTGAATCCATCATCATACAAATATGAATTGGGGACCTTCCTTTTATCTTTCTTTTCTTTTCATTTTATTCCTGCACAACTTAGTCAAAGCATCATATCTAAATTTACATTTTTATAAATCATCAAAACTAGATTAAGTGCCTAGATATACTTTCAATCGCCCCCTTTTTGGTGTTTGATGACAACACAAATCTAACTGGATGCCGCTCGGGAAGGTGAACCGTTTGGCCCCGGACGTGCCTTTCCAGGTGTGCGTGGAAGTCGTGATGGGTCCCTTTAGGCAACGTGGGGGGCGGCGCCCGCGGCGGCACTCCGCTGAAAGGAAGTTAAGGCTTCTGCCTGTTGCCCTGTGAAATAAAGGAACGAGGCAGGGGCGTACTGTTTTTTGTTTCCCTCTCATTTGCTCTCCTCGCATTCGTCGCACTGCGCTTGCTGTTCCTGCCTTTGTTCTCCGCTCCCCGCTTTCTGCCGTGCTCCGCCGTTGTTGCCGCTAATGGATCCCTCAAGGTCTCGAGGGAGCGGGTCTTCTCAGGGGGAAGGCTTCCACGGGGCAAAGCTCCAACTCCTTGAGTGCCTGCACCATGGCGCCGACGTCGGCGGTGGCAGCGATGGTGGACAAGGCCGGCTCCCTAGGAGATCTGCCGTTTCGGAAACAGCGGAGGCGTCGCAGAATGGCTCTGGGCTTGCCTTTGGCTCCACCGGCATGGAGCCGGTAGTGATGGGGTCACGAATGACCCCGGCGGGAGGAGGGGTTGATGACCTCTACTCTCCTGCCGGAGCCCTACTGACGACTGAGCAGGTGATGACGGTGGCAGGAGGGGAAGCCGACGTCTCCACGATTGGCACCAGCTGGCCGTACGCCGCGGCGACGTAGCTAAAACCTCCCAGGCGCACGATCACGCCCGAGGGGCAGCTTGAGGGGGTGATGGCCATCAGGAGCCCGCTTGAAACGGCGAAAACGCGCAAACTCCCCTACTTGGCGCGCCAACTGTCGGTGTTTCGTACCACCGGCTAGTAAATTTGTTGGTTTGCGTGTGGAGATCCTGGTGATTAGCAAGCTAAGCACAAGGATGTATACTGGTTCAGACGACTTGCCATACATCCAGTTGGGTGATCTGCCCGTGTTGCTTGCTCTTGTTCGTAGTAGGGGTTACAAACAGGCGAGGGAGAGACGTGGGTCTCAGGCCTCAGGTGCGTATGTGGGTGTGTAGAGCGTATGTGTTCCAGAGAGGTAGAAAGAAGCGTAGGCCTCCATTTTATACTCAAGGGAGGGCCTTAGTTTACAGGGGGTCGGATGAAAAAAGGTGGATCCCCTAAGGGGCTGTAAAGAAAACCATGCCTAATCCTAGTTGGAGTCTTGATCCCGTATGTTGCGCGTGCTCCTGTTTGTCGTCAGAGGGATGCGGTCCCTCTGTCACGTCCATCTGCCCGGCCGCCCCCTGCCCGTACCGTGTGAGGTCGTGGCAGCGAACGGGGGCCCAGCTGTCGTCCATTTATCCCCTGGATAAAGCCAGTGGCCGGCCCCGGTGTCCTCTTTTATCCGCTGGGGTCTTCTTGGCCCCTCCTGGGTTGTTAGTCGTTGGCCCTCTGGTCAATTGGATGATATTTATGGGTTGTGCCACTGGTGCTCGTGCAGTGTGGTGGGCCCTCCCACGACAAGCCCATGCCGCCTGTTATGGCAGTCTTATCTTGGCAGCCAAGTCCGCTTAGTTTCTTCGGCCTCATGATTTCCTTCTGAGCCCATTGTCAGCTTAAGGCGCGTCTTTCGGTGGCGTTTTGACTACTCCGTCTGCCTCCGGGCCCACCATGGGTCGAGCGAGGTGGAGTGGAGTTGAGGTTCCCGCTCCGGGGTCGGATGACGGACTCGAGTCGAGCCACACGTCCGCCCCCCGAGCCTGTTGGGGGTCGGGTGAGACGTTTGCCCCTTTCCTTTGTTTCGCTCTACTTGTCCCGCCCCTTGGGGGGTCAGGCAAGGCGGTGACCGTTTTGCTGTTGCTTTGGTCTTTGCAAGATTTATCCTTTGACTTGGGGGTCCCTGGTATTGACCCTCGACATCACTGTCTTAGGAGAAATTTGTCTTTCGCCAGCGTTAACTACATTTCTTTTCGACCATAACATCCACAAAGTAGTCACCAACTTCGTTTGCAGCACTTCATTAGTATCCCGACATAAAAACATCTTTTGTTGAGCCTAAGCTTGCTAACTGAACCCTTCTTTCCTCCAAGTTTAGTAGGCGCCATACTTGTTTAACATACTTACATTTAAACAAGAAGTTCACAGCATCTTCATCAAGTCTATAGCACATGGGACATCTAGTATCAAGCTTGATCTTTCTTGATTGAATTTTCCTTTTGAGAGGTAAACTATTACGAGCTAGTCGCCATGCAAACACCTGCACCTTATTTGGGCAGGCCATCTTCCATATTTTAGACCATGGAAATGTGGTTCCCA
The DNA here is from genome assembly GCA_015476505.1 of Urochloa ruziziensis. Lineage (NCBI taxonomy): Eukaryota > Viridiplantae > Streptophyta > Magnoliopsida > Poales > Poaceae > Urochloa > Urochloa ruziziensis. Next base: position 62,239,533 of record CM027121.1, on the reverse strand, counting down.
TTGTCGGATGGTGAACAGTAGACCCACTGCCCGGACCAACACCCATATTCTGGTTATCAATGCATACTTTGTAGGCTGAATTGACAGAAATCAATCCCCTAGCGTCATAGCGCCAAGCAATAGAGTCTTCCGTGTCTTGTACCAATGGAATTGCCACTGGAGAAGGTGTTTCCCTCCATGCGAGCAGGGTTGCCTCGTAGTCCCTCTTGGGATCTATGGGTCATTCCAGATATCAACAAATTGACCATCATCAATTCTCCATATGATCCTCTTTTTTCGGAGGTCAATTCCCTTTAGAATACTGCGCCAAGCAAGTATATGACATTCCCTCTATTGCTTGAGCTTTCAGCACATTACCATGCGAGTAGTATTTAGCTCATAATATTTAGGCATACAAAGAGGTTGGGTTCTAAATAAAACGCCAGCCTTGCTTAGATAACATAGCTAGGTTGAAAGCATGAAGCTCTTTTTCTAAAGAAAAACTCTCAAAGCCCGTCGATGGCCGCCTCACGGATTGCCTGAGGCCTGGATGACCCAGAAGTAGAGATCGTGACCGTTGGCAGGCTTGGTTGGGGAATTCATTCTTGACGGAGAATGGGAGAAGGGACGAACATTGTTTCCCCCCATAAAGCCACCACAACCTCACAGCAGACATCAAAACTTACATATTCACTAGGCTTTGCTTGTCGGGCAGGCGGGAGGTTTGGAGGCAGAGGAGCATGTGGAGGTAGGCAGTTGGCTAGAGGCAGGAATCAACAGCAGTGTGGGGGTAGATCGGGATGGGGTGGCCGTGGAATGGACGCCGTGGTTCCACCCCACACGGCTTCATCGACCTCGCATCAGCCGCAAGAGCTTACCCCCCGAGGTTGTCGCCCAGGCGGCAGCATAGATACAACAAGCTTTCGGTGATGGGAAGGATGGCAAGATTAACGCCGCTCACAATTCATGGTTAACTCGACGGGGAAACTTGAGAAGATCGACGTCATGTCAAAGGCCTCACAACAAACAGAGGTTCCTGAGTCATCGACACAAGGCGGCAAGAATGGCGGTGGCAAACAGTCGTACTGCTTTCGTTGCTTGACCAAGGGACATACCATGCAAATGTGTATTGCGGTCATGTTTTGTGAGGTGTGTGAGAGTAAGGATCACACAACTACGAGGTGTTCGCGATACAGGGCAGTCAAGGCATCTGCAATTCCATGTGGATATGCAGTGGAGGGACTTGGCTTCTACTACATACCTCAGCCGGCCACGGTTAGGCCAATTGGTGAGGACAAGTCTGCTCGGATTTTGGTTACTAAAGGTTCCCTGACAGCAGCACAGGTGACAGCGGAGTTGGAGAGGCTGTTGACACTCCTTAGCCTAACTGAATCCGCAAGCGCACGGAGTACGATGTAGCCTTTCACCAGGGGAGTAAGAACCTGGATATCGAATCCAAGGAACGGTAGACGCGACTAGCCTAGAACTTTTCTAACCGGACCCACCAGGGAGCACAAGGTAAGCGGGTAGAGAGCTTACTTTAGCTAGCTACTCGTTACCCTAGACAAACTATCTATATCTAATCTGATCTGCTTCGACGGCTAGAACGGGAAGAACTCAGAACGGGATGAGAGAGGGGTTCTTCCGGGCTCAGCACTACTGTTATGAGTACACCCGAACGTGGTGGAGTACAAAGGATGGACAGGACTGTCACCATCTGCCGCCTACCACTGCAGTTCCGTGGGGTGCAACACAACCTGAGGTGGCTAGCCAGCACAGGCACCACGCCTAAGCTTTCAGCCACTGACCTCCACCCAACGCGAAGGGCTATAGAGGAAACCCCAAACAAGAGTCGCTGTCACTCGCGCAGACTCAGGTACCCGCAGATCAAATAAATAAGATAACTTGTTGAAAAGTAATTCGTGAACTAGCGAGGTACTAAAGGGAAGGGACCGAGGACTTACTGTAGATAACTCCTGAAGTATATTCCTCTGGGGCGGAAATGTTGAGATAAGACCGAGAGGAAATCCTGGACTCTCTCTACAAAGCTTGGCTGTCACCCAAGCAACTCACCCACTCTCTCCCTAATCTAACTCTAAAGACGGGAACTTCTCACTAGACTACTCTTCTCTCCTTTGGATGGTGTGTTCTCAAGGTGGAAGGAGGTCCCTTTTATAGTCTTCAGAGGCGGTTGCCGGCGTCAAGCTTAAGCTAAGCTTGTGCTTAACTGCCACGCGAAGGGGGGCACGTGGCGGCCTCAGGGGGAGGCCGGCCGGCCCAGGCCAGGCCGATCGGCCTGATCTGGCTACCCCGTGGCACCGCCTTCTTCAGGGACGCTCTGGATCAATCCCTGAGGTCGGTAACGGTTGCTTCGGATCAAAGCTGTCCGAGAATCCAAGGTTGGTGGGCCCTTCAATCCATGCAAGTGTAGCTTAGGCCTTTCGGATTCTTGGATCAAACCGACGTTGATCGCACGTCTTAGGATCATTGGTGTTGTATTTATGATCTTCTGGATCAAAGACGTGGCAAGGGGCCACAGAAGGGGGGCCGGTCGTCCTGTGCTAGGCCGGCCGGCCTGGCCTTGTGCCCAAAGTGGCTCCTCTTTTGCTTGACTGCTCCTGCACTCACAAATTATACAAAACTTGTGGAACTCATTAGAAATAATCAATTTTACTTTGTTGTGAGCAGGATGAGCCTGAAATATGACGGAATGTTGGTGGCGAAATCGTATCGTAACGACCACCAACACGCCCCCCTACCTGAACTTTGCTTGTCCCTTAGCAAAGAATGAATTAGATCATCAGGACTTAGCAAGATCAGGGTCATGAATTCAAGGCATACACAAGTCATATTTCCGAGTTTTCTTTCATACATTGGATTCCGGTGGCCAACACCCTCATCTTCATCAATTGAATCTTAGAACAACTCATTGATTGGTCGAACACTTCTTCCTTATGGTATTTGGAGTTTTTGATAATTTTACAAAGAAAACGAGGCATACCCTTGTTACTTCTCAACATCTCTCGATCACTCATAGTGTTTGGATCCTCACCTTGGCTTAGAATCAAGCCTCTCCTATTTCTATGATATAAGGTGGAGCTTTTTGGGCTCGGTGTTGCTCACTCTTCTTTATTTATTTGCAAGATCGAAAAGCTTGTCTTATTCATTCATACCACTCATAAATCTTGGCCAAGTGCATGTGTATTTTGGTGCTTGAGTCCTCATTCTAGCATCTTTCATCTTTCCCCTTCTCTTTCTCTCTCTTTTTTTTACTGAAGATAAGGAGCGTATCATTCCCTTCTTCATTTTCTTTTTTTTAGGGGGATGAAGAGCTTTGACAACTTGGACTTTATTGATGCACGTGTACGTGGATGGCCATGATGAACAAGGTAGCACGAACATGAAGGCAAGTAATTCGAGCAAGCTCAAAATTTAGAAGGTAGCTATGTGGAAACTTCAACTTGAATTTGTTATATGGCTTTGGATAGGACGTTTCAAGTTGATGATAACAAGGGTAGCCTTAAGTTTTATTTTCAGAAACAATCTCCAAAACCTCGAATCGGAAGGTTCAACTCCTCAAATCATCATATCATAAAAATCAATTAACAAGGATCAGGCATTCCTACAAAAGTTCCAAGGCAATGAAATAATTTCTCAAGAAATATCACAGGTATATCTAAGATATCATTCAAAGGGGTTCACTTTCATGAATTTTGATCAAGTTTTAAAATTATTTAGCCAAGAATTTCATATGAATCAAAATCATGCAAGGATCAAAATTAGGGGTCGCAAACCGTGTCCTGGAGTTGAGCCGGCGGAGTTGGCCACAGGCCCAGGCCGATCGGCCCAGTGTAGGCCGGCCGGCCTGGCTTTGTTGCTAGGCGCCCCGGTTCAGGTTCCTCGCGTCTGTGATTCGTAGGATTACGCAGCGGGCACGGGATCTCCTCGAGATGCAACAGCAGGGGGCCGGCTGGCCTGGCCTTGTGCCAGATCGCGTCCCGCTTTGTTTAGTGACCAGTACACCTCCTGTGCATCTTAGTTTCTGCGTGCTTCACCAGAAGTTTAGTCCGAGGGTTTGGTTGGCACACAACTGTGCACCAACCATTTTTTTATAAGAGTTACTTCTTTCAAACTGTGCGGGATATAGTACCCGGGTACCTCACGAGCAAGCCTGGCAGCCCACCAAAAGGGGGCGGCCCAGCCCACCGTTCTGGACCTGAAGACGTGCGGGACAAGTCGGCGCACGGAGGAAGGGTCTGGAAGGAGAAGTCCTAGTTGGAATAAGAATTATTGTAAAGAAGGAAAGGATTCTTAGAGATAGGATCGGATACAAACCGACTTGTAACCCTGCCCCCCGATATATAAGGCGGGCAGGGACCCCCTCCAAATCATCAAGTCTCAGCACGAAATCTCTCAACAAGCAATACAACACCCCAAAACAGGACGTAGGGTATTACGTCGAGTCGACGGCCCGAACCTGTATAAACCCTTGTGTCTGTCCATCCTAACCATCTTGCTTCCGATCTTTGCGATCTTCCCTGCATTACAAATCACTTCCGTGGGCCACCCGTGGAAGACTGCCGGAGATAATATCACCGACAGTGGCGCGCCAGGTAGGGGATATCGCCGAGATCAATCTGGTAAGCTCGATGGATCGCGTCAAGATCTTGGACAGCTGCAACCTCCCGGACGTCGACGAAGTCGAGATCCAGTTCGGGGATGTCATCACCGCCGCCTTGGATTCCCAAGCGGCAGGAGCTACGGTCGCCACGGAGGTCTCCTCTCTGGCACCAACTTCGGCCATCACGGCCCAGTCCGGTCCGATCGCATCTGATCGTGCCGACTCTACCCCGCTGAGTCCATCGCAAAACGCGAGGCCAGACCAGTCGGGAACAGATCTACAATCACTCGGTTCCGATCCGGCTTCTGAGAGTCGCGTCGCCGAGTCATCACAGAGCGTAAACGCTCAACCAGCACGCGTCCAGAGCCCTGAGGTCATTACTGTCCAGACCCCTGGCTTTTGCGCGCTTGCTAAGAAGCAGAAGATGAAGGACATCGTCCAGACGGATGATTACTTCTCTGGGAGCGACTCCTACGAGTTAGATCTACAGGGACCCTCAATCCTGGACGATCTGCCGGAAGGATACACAGTGTCCGATGCCTCTACAGAGCCGGAACTGCTAGGATCACTCGGAGAATTGACTCCGAGTAGTTTGGAGCGTTATACGCCCGCATCCGACTTCTCCGAGTCCGAGGAAGACTACCTCGCGCAAGAAGGAGTCGGGTCATATTGCTACATGGTGGCGCCAGCAACGCCAACCAATCCTGTCTCAGAAGATGAGGTCACTCCAGCTGAGGAGACGACTGAAGCCAGGAATCAGCGTCGAGGACGCAACGCCAGTCGGGCGACTCGCAGAGCCGCACGACCGCACGGAGCCACCGCGTCAGGATCTGGCACTGCTCGACTCCAGGAACCACACTCTGAAGATCATCGTCGCCAACGGGATCAGCACGACCGGAGGAGCACCCGGAACTTGATGCGCGACGGCATGTTCGAGTTCAACGGATACGACGTCTACGAGACGCCGGTCCAGAACCTCGTTACTATCAACGAGGAAATCAATCGGCTGCCACCTAGCACTCCGGGCCTGGAAAAGGTAAGGGCTCTCGTGCAGGCCGCCTCCGTCCAGGTTCACCAGATGCAGGGCAGAGCGACCACGGACGCTCCTGAGCCCGGTCCGTCTCGACATCGGGCCAGCGGCGGATCGGATCGTGATGAAGACCTCCGCACCACGATCAACAGAGATCGAGATGCAAGGGACGTCATCCGCAACAGCACCGAAGAGCGCCACCGTGAGGAAATCCGACGGCGCGAAGAGTACGATCGGGATCATGGAAATCCCCGTCGTAACTCCAACAGGAGCGGCTACTCGACGGAGTCAGACTACTCTGACCCCTCCGGTAGCCCAAGGCGCGGCAAGAACGGCGGTCGCACTCCGCCACGAGGACGAGCGCTTCCACCACCCAGGCGACCGACTCCACCAAGGGAGCGAACTCCACCGCGCAACAGGACCTACCGACGGGACCGAACTCCACCCAGGACTCGGAACTATCGGAGGACCCGTTCCCCGCCCAGGGACCGGGATCGCAGGAGGGACAGCACTCCCCCAAGAGCAACAGACGGATCGGGTCCGAGCGATTCCCGCCCTAGAGGTCGGATCGGCGGATTCCAGTCGTTCACCGAGCGCTTAAGAAGCGTGACATGGCCCAGAGGCTTCAAGCTGTCGGACATCGACAAGTACGACGGGAAATCTGACCCATCTCAATGGCTTCAGATCTACTACACCGCCGTACAAGCGGCCGGCGGCGACGAGGACGTGATGGCAAACTACCTTCCCATCATGCTCACCAAGGACTGCCGCAACTGGCTGGCAGGACTCCCGCAGGACGCCATCGACAACTGGGAGCAGCTTACCGAACTCTTCATCGGTAACTATCTCGGTACCTGGGAAAGGCCCGGGAGCAAGCGGCTCCTCGGTCAGATCAGGCAACGCAAGAACGAGACCTTGCACGACTTCGTGCGCAGGTTCTCAGAGAAGCGCAACTCCATCACGGACGTCACGGATCAGGAGGTGATGTCAGCTTTCCAGCGCGGCATCTCCGACGGGAGACTGATTCATAAGTGGACTCGGAAGCCACCCGCGACTGTCAATGACATGTTCCGGGTCGCTAGCACGTGGGCGGACGCAGAGATCGCGGAAAAGGAACAACTCAGCGAGATCAGGAGTCGCTGGGAAGAAGAGAACAAGACGACTCGCAAGCGCGACCGCCGCGAGGACGAAGACCGACACGACGACCATCGACGCACTGACAGCCAACCTCGCAAGAAGAAGAGCGAGGGAGATATGGTCGCCGCCCTGGACCGGTCCAGAGGCCGGGTAACTCCAGAGGACTTCCAGCGCATGCTCGATGAGCAATGTCCTTACCACAAGCACAAGCACTCGGCGCGAGAGTGCTACGGGCTCAAGCGAGCCTTCACTGGGGGCAACAGAGGCCCTCCATACAGAAAGAGGAACGATGGTTCCCCGCGAGACGACAGGCGGAACGACGAGCCCGGCGACGACTTCCAGGAAGCCGACCGAGTGGTGCGCATGATCTATGGCGGACCAGAGTTCGAGTCGAAGCGCCAGCAGAAGCTCACCCATCGCCAGGTCATGCACGCGAGGGAACCACCGGTACCTGAGTACCTCAAGTGGTCGGAAGTTCCGATCACCTTCACCCGGGAGGACCATCCAAACTTCATACCGAAGCCCGGGTCCCATGCCTTGGTAGTAGCCCCGACGATTCGCAACGTTCGGCTCACCAAGGTACTAGTCGACGGTGGCAGTGGCCTGAACATCCTCTTTGCTAACACATTGAAGGAGCTCGGCCTGACTACTCTCGACCTGAGTCCCCCCAATCCGCATTCTACGGTTTGATACCGGGAGAGGGGGCGGAACCACTCGGGCACATCACACTGCCCGTCACCTTCGGAGACCGGAACAACTACCGGACCGAACATATGCAGTTCACGGTGGCAAACTTTGAAACTGCATACCACGCCATCCTTGGGAGGCCGGCGCTCGCCAAGTTCATGGCGATTCCCCACTACGTCTACTTGCAGGTCAAGATGCCAGGACCCAAAGGCGTAATTACCGTCTTGGGGGACATCCGAGTCGCATACACATGCGAACAGGAAACCCTCAACGCGGCAGCTGCCCTGGACATGTCCAAGCGCATGGAGCAAGTACTGGCTGCATCACAGGAGGTGGACAAGGACTCTCTAGAAATCCCCGCCAAGAAGCCAGCAAGAGAAGCCATCGCGCCAAGCAAGGAGACGGAGCTGAAGAGGATCTCTCTGGACCTGGACGACCCGAAGAAAACGGCCATCATCGGGGCAGAGTTAGACCCCAAATAGGAAGAAGTGCTCGTCAAATTCCTAAGGGAAAACGCCGACATATTCGCGTGGAAACCATCCGATATGCCAGGCGTCCCAAGGGAACTTGCCGAGCACTCCTTGAAGGTCAATCCGACTGCCAAACCGATCAAGCAAAGGCTTCGTCGATTCGCGCAGGACCGCAAGGAGGCGATTAGGGCAGAGATTACAAAGCTGTTAGCGGCCGGGTTTATTCAGGAGGTGTTCCACCCCGACTGGTTAGCTAATCCAGTTCTTGTAAGAAAAAAGAATAATAATGATTGGAGAATGTGCGTCGATTATACAGATCTCAACAAAGCTTGCCCTAAAGACCCCTTCGTTCCCCCCCGCATCGATCAAGTCGTTGACTCCACGGCAGGCTCCGCCCTGCTCTGCTTTCTCGATTGCTACTCAGGCTATCACCAGATAGGCCTGAAGCTGGAAGACCAGATAAAGACCGCGTTCATCACGCCGTTTGGGGCCTTTTGTTATAACACAATGGCCTTCGGTCTGAAGAACGCAGGCGCAACCTATCAGAGAACGATTCAAGCATGTCTGGATCAATTGATCCCAGACATAGTAGAAGCCTACATCGACGACATCGTGGTCAAGATCATGAACCCCGAGGACATGATAGGGAACCTGACAAAGGTCTTCGAACGCTTGCGCGTATTCCGGTGGAAGCTCAACCCGGAAAAGTGTGTCTTCGGAGTACCCTCAGGTAAACTACTCGGCTTCATGGTCAGCAACCGCGGGATCGAGGCAAATCGCGAGAAGATCACGGCCATCACCAAGATGCTACCACCAACCTGTCAAAAGGATGTGCAGAAGCTTACTGGATGCATGGCAGCGCTCGGTCGTTTCATATCACGACTCGGCGTTCGCGGATTGCCGTTTTTCAAACTGCTCAAGAAGCAGGACAAGTTCGTGTGGGATGACGAGGCGAAGCAATCTTTCCAGGAACTCAAAGATTACCTGCAGAGTCCGCCCATCCTCGTCCCACCTCAACCAAGAGAACAACTCTACCTCTACATCTCTGCTACTCCCCGAGTGGTTAGCACGGTACTAGTGGTCGAGCGTCCTGAAGAAGGACACGCATATGGAGTTCAGCGACCAGTCTACTTCGTCAGCGAGGTCCTGACCGTATCTAAGGTACGCTACCCCCATGTGCAGAAATTACTCTATGGAGTTCTCATCTCAGCAAGAAAGCTGAAACACTACTTTGAGGCCCATCCAATCTCGGTGGTGAGCGAAAATCCTTTAGGGGAAATTCTCCACAACCGAGACGCCAGCGGCCGAATTGTCAAGTGGTCAATAGAATTGGCTGCCCACCACATAACCTTCGTTCCACGTACTGCTATCAAGTCTCAGGTCTTGGCCGACTTCGTAGCAGACTGGACAGAAAACCAAGCTCCGGCTGACGACGAGGTAATTGAGTACTGGGAGATGTACTTTGATGGCTCCCTCCAGATAAAAGGAGGCGGCGCAGGCGTACTCCTGATCTCTCCAAGTGGACAGGAATTAAAATACGTCCTTCAAATCATGTTCCCAGTATCCAACAACGCAGCCGAGTACGAAGCAGCCTTGCACGGTCTCCGCATTGCAGTATCTTTGGGCATCAAACGCCTGATGGTACGTGGGGACTCTGCCCTGGTCATAAACCAGGTAAACAAGGATTGGTCCAGGACCAACGAGAAGATGGACGCTTATTGCGAAGAAATCAGGAAGCTGGAAGGGAAATTCTATGGCTTAGAGTTCCATCACGTGGTGTGCGACCATAACAAGGCAGCAGATGAGCTCGCTAAGATGGGGTCCACCCGTGAAGGCGTCCCACCCGGAGTTTTCATACAAGATCTTGTCAAACCATCTATCAAGATAAACCCGGATGGCACTGTCGCGGAGCAACAAGTCGGAGAATCCCCGGAGTCAGCCACATTAGTGGTAGATGAAGCGTTGGACTGGAGGACCCAGATCATCGACTATCTGGACAGCGGCATATTACCCGCATAGGTCGCGGAAGACAAAGATCTAAACTCGTTCCACGAACAAATCGTGCGGCGCAGCAAAAGATACGTCATCATCGGAGACAAGCTGTATCGTCGATCTGGAGCTTCCCAAATCCTCCAAAAGTGCGTAAGTCGCGCAGAGGGTATAGAGCTCTTGACAGACATACACAAAGGAATCTGTGGCAATCACGCCGGGGCTAGAACCATTGTTGGTAAAGCTTTCCGGTCTGGTTTCTACTGGCCAACTGCCGTAGCAGACTCAGAAAACATCGTGCGGCGCTGCAAAGGGTGTCAGTATTTTGCAAGGCAAATACACGCACCCGCACAACAGCTGCAAACCATACCAGCGTCCTGGCCCTTCGCTTGTTGGTGCCTGGACATGATTGGTCCGTTCAAGAAGGCTCCTGGTGGTTTTGACCATGTCCTTGTAGCTATTGACAAGTTCACCAAGTGGATTGAGGTGAAACCAGTCAGAAAGCACACGGCAGCCAAGACCATCGAGTTCTTCACCGACATCACCCACCGCTTCGGAGTCCCAAATCGTATCATCACAGATAATGGTACGAACTTCGTGGCGCAGGAATTTAAAGACTGGTGCAGCGAGAGGAGCATCAAGCTATGCCCTGCATCCGTGGCGCACCCAAGGGCCAATGGCCAAGTCGAAAGAGCCAATGGCGAAATAATCAAGGCGCTCAGGGCCCGGATATTCAAGCAGCTAAAGCAACATGACGGACGATGGATCAAGGAGTTGCCAGTTGTAGTCTGGGGGCTGCATACCCAGCCGAGTCGTGCCACGAAGCAAACCCCGTTCTTTCTGGTTTACGGCTCGGAAGCTATCCTACCAACGGACCTCGCATACGGCTCCCCCCGAGTGGAGTTCTATGACGAATACGACGCGCAAGTGGCGCACATTGAAGACCTCGACAGCATCGAGGAAAAGAGATTGGCTGCCCAGATCCAAGCCGCGCGTTACGCTCAGGTCCTGCGACGTTATCACGATCGATCAGTTAAGCAGAGGTCCTTTGAAGCAGGCGATTTGGTTCTGAGGAGGAAGCAAGACACCAAGGGCGCGCACAAGCTTGCGTCCCCTTGGGAAGGGCCATACATCATCAAGTCAGTGAGCCGCCCAGGCTCATATCGCCTCATGACGGAAGACGGCGTAGACATCCCAAATCCATGGAACATCGAGCACTTACAGCGTTTCTACGCCTGATTCAGTTATGTATTTATCTTTTTTTCGTTTAGATATGTTTTTCCGAGTGATTTTGGAGGGTATACACCCACAGTCACGACTCGGCAGATTTATAATGAGTTATCAATAAAGTTGATTTCATCTTTCATCTATTTCTACTACTCGTATTTCCTCTTTCGCGTCACGCACATAAAGTACGAGTGGAACAAACCTTAAATCGAGAGGGAAAGTACTCACCAAGTCAAAGCTCTAAACGTACGACAAAGACTCTGCGGCATGAGACTGAGACCAACGAGGCTAATCTACTCCGTAACAGGTCAACCACTCAGAAATTAAGGCCAGCGCAGAAAGAAAGGGAGTAGTAGCCCCATAAAAACTTATACACAATAACAAAAACTTAAACATTGTTCAAAAGTTCTACTTCCACCAAATACTACAAATATTCTATCTACATTACACTGCAGGGTCACCAGCAACAGACGGGGCCGCCTCATCGGAGTCATCAACAACATCCTTGGACAGGACATTGGCGATAGGCTCGACCTCAAGGAGCAGTCTGCCCACGTCGTCTTCGGAGGTGCCGGCAGCGTATCCACGGCTGAGTGGCTCCAGGTCCGACGCCGGGAACAGCGACTTGAGCACCGCCAGGACATGACCACAGCTGGCCTGGCTGATGGAGCAGAGTTGTCGCCGGAAGAAGCGTGGGAGCGCCTGAACGCGGTCGAGGATAGAAGTCGAAGACGATGACGCCTCCGGCTCGATCTCCTCCGCCACCACTCGGATAGCGTCCTCCAGCGCAATCCTCTCGGTGCGCAGCGCCTCAGCCTCGCCTTGCAGCCGGGCCACCTTGGTAGTGAGCTCTGAGCTCGTGCACGGCCTGGGCTCGTGCACGGCCTGGGCCTCGTTGAGCCTAGCCTGCTCTACCTCCCCGCGTAGATCGCGAGTGGTACGCTGGGCTTCCTCCAACTCAGCCTGGCGTTGGGCCGCAGCAGCTTCGAGTTCAGTCACTCGGGCCACCAAGGAGTCGGCCTTAGCGACTGCAGAAGATAGTTCTTGAATAACCAAGGCTTTTGCCTCGGTATCAGCAGCTAAGTCCTGCAAAGACAAGTCAGATGACAATATGAATTGATGTACCACTCGGTACTTGATATCAACAAGATAACAAGATAAGTAGCTCAGGAAATACCTTGGCTATCTGGCCCATGCGAAGATGGAGTGACATGAACTCCTCCAGAGGAGTCATGGGAGCACCACCACTCAAAGCGCCGACCACCGTAGAAGCAACTTCGACCGCCGCAATCTGGGGCTCCTCCACTGCTGCAGTCGGTTCAACCACAGGAGCAGGCTGGGGGCTGCCTTGAGGAACTGGCGGTGGGGTCGGCGACGCCGGTGTAGGACTCGGTGGAGGCGGGGTTGGTGCTCGCAACGACTCTGGTGGCGGACCCACAGGCTGATCGCTGAGAAGATCAGCCGAGTGGATTGGCACCTCTGGCATTTGGATTGACGGGGTCTCGCTCTCAACGGCCGTCTGAGGCACAGGACCCGCGAAGGGGATCTCAGACGGCGTGCTACAGGATAAAGGACATATGGATTACTAACAGATGAACATAAAGGAAAATGAAGAGATGACAATGATACTTACAGAGTAGATATGCGCATTCTCGGGCGCTTTCCTTTCCGAGTAGGGGAAGGGAGGTCCCTCGGACTTGCAGCACTCAGAGGTACTACTGCAAGGGGAGACTGCTCCGAGCTGGTGATTGGCGGCAGGATTGACGACTCGGCACCGCCAGCTTCATCTTCTTCCGAGTCAGACGACTCAGAGGTAAGGAGTTGGCGGCGGCTTGGCGCATCCCCAATCACGATCCCCGTTGAGATCTTCCGCTTCTTCGGGGCAGGGGCAGCCTTCCCACCACTCGGAGACAGCACGTCGGGAGAAGGAGAGGACGACAGAGTAATATCAGAATCGCGCAGGTCACTCTCACTTCCCTCGACTGCTTCTTCAGCTCCAACGGCCCTGCGCCGAGCCGGTTGATCCACTCCCTTTGGCATCTCAGGCAAAGGAGGGAGGGATACAAAGGCAGCTCGACCCTGCAAAAGTTGGGTTCAGTTCTGAGATTACACCCAATGGGTGGAATTGAAATAAAAAACAACAACAGATTGACTAAATACCTCAGGGCGTGGATTTCCCAAGTTGAACGCCGAAGGACAGTCAGTAGTCCTCAGGGAGGTTCCGGTCACGAAGAATTTGCCAAGCCGAGCGGCGGCTTGGACTTTGTCGACACGCTCGGGGGCTTCGCGCGTGTTGTCCCCCTCGGCATAATACTCATACGCCGGATGAGCCCGCTGCTTGAGGGGCTGGACCCGGCGCAGCACGAAGTTGGCTGCCACTCCGACGGCAGACAACCCTCTGTCCTTCAACTGGGTTATGAGACCCAGGAGTTCCCGAACCTGATCCATTTCACTCTCCTTGGGAAGAGCAGTCCAGGATTGGGAGGGAACAGGACGAGAATCGATTTCAGGAGAGATGGCAGGCGAGTGGTTTCCTACGTAAAACCACTCGGATTGCCACCCCTTGTTGGAGGTAAAAAAGGAATGTCAAAATACTCCCGAGTTCGACCCTTGCGGAGTTGGAATCCGGCGCCCCCGACTACTTGCGGGCACTCGGTTCTGGGATAAGGTTTTAGAAGAAAAAGATGAAGAAAAAGATTGAAGTGAGGCTCTATCCCAAGATAGGCCTCACAGAGGTTGATGAATATGGCGATGTGAAGAATGGAGTTGGGATTCAGTGCGCAAAGACTGATCCCATAAAAGTGCAGCAGCCCGCGGAGGAAAGGATGCGCGGGCACGCCAAAACCACGAAGAAAGAAAGATTCAAACACCACCAAATCAGAGGAGTTTGGGGTGGGGAAAGACTCACCGGCAGCGGCATGCCACTCGGCGGTTTGCTGGTCGGGGAGGATGCCGTCGACGACGTGTTGCTCGAGGCGCCTGGTGGTGGTGATGGACTCTCTCTCCATTCGGCAGCGCGATCCACGGCGACCTCGACGGTGGCCTTGGCCTTGGACGACCGGGCCCTTCCCGGCGACCTCTCCTTCCGCTTCGGGGCTTCCTTCCTCTTGGGCGCCATGGCGACGAGCGGGGGCTGAAGATCGAGGAGGAAAGCTGCGGGAGCGGATCTAGGGTTTGCTCTCGCGCGCGGAGGAGAACTGGAGCGTTGGGGAGGCAAATGGCGAGTAAAGGAGGAAGATTGCGGCGGGGATGGCTTATAATGGAATGAACCGTTCCTCCCGCGCGCGGCGCGATGCGTGTCTCGGGAACTCAACCGACGCAGGCACGTCCCGTCGCTTTGAATTCAAAGATGCGGTAAGGAGTCGCGATATCTCGCGATATTTCGCCTTCTGTAAAGTAACCATTAGGGAACAACGGACTTTGTAGGAGTAGTGGGCCCAAATGGCTGAAATGTAGCGCGACCTTTCGGTTCTGTTACGCTAACAAATTTGTGGGTTCCTGAGCTAGTGTTCAGGGGCAGAAACCACTCGGTCGTGAGGCTAAAATTAGTCGACGGTCAGACTTGATTTTGCAATTACTATTGCAACCTTGCAATTGATTTTTACGTAAGGCATGCGATACTATCGCTAAATTCGCTCAGAAATCTGGGTCAAATGCTGACAAGTATAAATCTTGCGAGAAGATGGCTTACCATATGGTCAAGCTGAGTCGTGGGACACGACTCGGAGGTCATGCCGAGTTCAAAGAACTTGAGGACAGAATCCTTATAAAGGGGAAACAAAAAAGCCCCAGAAAGAAAAAATCCATGTCCAGAGGCATGGGGGCTGAAAAAATCAGTCAGAATTCACGGCTTTCAGAGTCTTGATGCGATCATGCTGAGTCGTAACAAGACTCGGGGGCTACACCCAATGGGTGCACCTGGAGGTGCACACCATTGATGGATTAAGTTTAAAAAGAGATTCATAATATTTTATTTTTGACCCTCGACCAGAATATTCTATTCTGCTCAAGGCTCGGGGGCTACACCCAATGGGTGCACCTGGAGGTGCACACCATTGAAGATCAAGATACAGATGGATAAAAGTTGAAGACCTTTGGCCAATTTCATACTAAAATCGCCCAAAGCCCGGGGGCTAAGTGTATTCACTTCGCTGTCGCGTCGTGAAGAAGAGCACTCCTTCCCCTCACTATGGCCATAATTGAAGAATTGTTTTCAGGAACGTCTGATCATGCACTCAGATCTTCCTCGAAACCACTCAGATTTTCCTCATAATCACTCGGATCTTCTTCGAAATCACTCGGATGAGATCTTAGACAACTTGGGAGCACTCGGATCATGCGAGAAAAAACGGATCAATTACAGCCAACGATCGGTCAAGAAGCGCTCGGGGGCTACTGTGGGGGATATAGTACCCGGGTACCTCACGAGCAAGCCTGGCAGCCCACCAAAAGGGGGCGGCCCAGCCCACCGTTCTGGACCTGAAGACGTGCGGGACAAGTCGGCGCACGGAGGAAGGGTCTGGAAGGAGAAGTCCTAGTTGGAATAAGAATTATTGTAAAGAAGGAAAGGATTCTTAGAGATAGGATCGGATACAAATCGACTTGTAACCCTGCCCCCCGATATATAAGGCGGGCAGGGACCCCCTCCAAATCATCAAGTCTCAGCACGAAATCTCTCAACAAGCAATACAACACCCCAAAACAGGACGTAGGGTATTACGTCGAGTCGACGGCCCGAACCTGTATAAACCCTTGTGTCTGTCCATCCTAACCATCTTGCTTCCGATCTTTGCGATCTTCCCTGCATTACAAATCACTTCTGTGGGCCACCCCGTGGAAGACTGCCGGAGATAATACCACCGACACAAACAAATTTATTTTATTCAATTCAAGGGAAACAAATATGCGGGTGCTGCATACAAGGGAAATTTGGAAAGAAATAAATCAAAGCAAAAATTAAACTAAGCACCCAAAAATTGAACTAATCTAGCCTATCTACTCCTCCTTCGGGCGATAGAGGTGTGCATTGCCGGTGGCCTTCGCAAGGCGCTTGACCTTAGAGGTCATTGCTTGACGGAGGACCTCGATCTTGTCATCGGCCTCCATCTGCCCGATCACTGCCTCCGCCACGCGCTCGTCCATGTTATTGACCTTGAGATGCAGCGCGGCGAGCTTCCTCCTCAATTCCTCCACGTCCTCCTCCTCCTCCTCATCGGACCTCTCCATCTGCCCGGGAGGTCCTTGGATTGGAGGGGGCACCATGAAGCATTTCCTCCCTTCATCGGGCTTCATAGGGGCTGAGAAGAGCCCCTTCCCAATGCCCGGGCCGCTCCGGCGTGGAGGGCTAGGACTCCGCGGGGTGTACTGCGGCGAGTACTCCGGCGAGGTGGAGATGAAGAGCGGCACGATCTCCTTCTTGGACAGGGAGGCGACGAGGCGCTTCCTGATGGCCTTCTTCGGGGACAAAAGTCCCGTAGTTGGCCTTCGGGGCGTCTTCGGCTGCGAACTCCCAGTGCCCTCCTCCTTGCGATTAAGGAGGGAGGCTCTGCCCGAAGGGGAGCCAAAACGGCGGTGAGGGGAGGCCGGCCGGCCTACCATAGTCCAATCGGCCTGGGCAGGTGGTAGCCGTGCCTCCGGCTTCGCGATCACGGCTTCGACGAACGCCGCCCTCTCAATGATCCTGACGCTGCTGGCATTGGAGCAGCTCGGCATCCCTTTGCAGGATTTGGCTGGGGATAGGCTACTCTGGGAAACCGAGTTTGAATCATGGTGGCTGGATTGGGAGGCCATGGGTGGAAATCTCGAAGGTGGGATGTTTCTGGAGAAAGGAGGCTCGAGGATTCTGAAGGAGAAGAAGAGTGGGGAGCCATTCGTTTTAAAACGACGCTCCTCACCCAAAACCTACGGATTCTCGGAAGGGATGACGGGGAGAATTTTTCAAAGAAGGAGCGTCCCGAGACGAGCCCGAGCTGGGTCGATCGGCCTGAAGGAGGTCGGCCGGCCTAGCCCTGTCCCGGGTGCTTCTGAAATTTTTCGTGCTAGCTCCCCTCTCTCTTCTTCCAGAAAATTCTTTGGATTTGGCTAGAAAAAGTTTAAAGAAAAGGAAAAGAAAATACAAAAAAGAAATTTATCCTAGATAAGGGTCATTTTTAGGTCCCGCCCGGACCTGTACTGGGTAACTCGGTGAGCTCATAGACGTCCATCTCTTTGAGCTCTGGCATTTCGAATTCGAGAAATATTTTCAATCTTTGGCCATTGGCCTTGAAAGTATTTCCGTCATTATCCTGGAGGGTTATCGCGCCATGATCAGCGGCATCTAAGACTTTAAAAGGACCTTCCACTTACTTCTAAGCTTACCATGACCAAACAAACGAATACGGGAGTTGAAGAGCAATACCTGATCTCCCGCTTTGAAATGCTTGATCTTGATGCGCTTGTCGTGCCATCTCTTTGTTCTTTCTTTATAAATCTTGGCGTTGTGGTAGGCCTTCTCCCTCCATTCATCCAGTTCAGCCAATTGCATTCTTCTTTTGAGTCCGGCTGTCTGGAGATCCATATTCCACCTCTTGATCGCCCAATGGGATTTGAATTCGAGCTCAACTGGTAAGTGGCATGTCTTGCCGTATACCAGTTGGTAGGGAGTCATCCCTATCGGTGTCTTGAATGCTGTTCTATATGCCCATAGTGCTTCCGGTAGCTTTCGCTTCCACCCTGTTCCCATTGCATTGACCGTCTTTTGCAGAATGTTCTTGATTTGTTTGTTTGATGTTTCTGCTTGCCCGCTGGTCTGGGGGTGATAAGGTGTAGCCACTCGATGGTTTACTCCTAAGTCGCTTAGGCACTTCCGGAACGTCTTGTCGATGAAGTGTGATCCTCCATCACTGATCACGACTCGGGGTACTCCAAAACGGGGAAAGATGACTTCTTCGAACATCTTTCTTGAATTCTTCGAGTCGGCTGCCGTGCAAGGAAGTGCCTCCACCCATTTGGAAACATAGTCAACTGCCACCAGGATATATTCACACTGCTCGGATGCAGGGAAAGGACCCATAAAGTCTATTCCCCACACGTCAAAAATCTCCAATTGGAGGTTATTTTGCAGTGGCATAGCATCACGGGCGTTGATATTACCCGTGTTTCTGACACCTGGCACATCTCCGTACGAATTCCTTAGCGTCTCCATACATAGTCGGCCAGAAGAATCCACTTTGCCAGACCTTTGCATGGGTTCGGAAAATTCCGTAGTGTCCTCCGTACGGTGATGAGTGGCAGCGATCAAGGATCTTGTGTGTTTCCTCATGAGGGATGCATCGTCGGAGTAATCCATCAGCACAAACCTTGAACAGATAGGGGTCATCCCATAAGTGAAATCTGCTAAGGTAGATCAATTTCTTCTTGTCTTCTCCTGAAGGCACATACCCAGCCACCATGAAATTTACCAAATTTGCATACCACGGAATGGATGTGGTGACCTTGAGGAGAGTATCATCTCTGAGATAATCATTGATCGGAAGGTCCGACCCTTGAACTTGCATTCTTGAGAGATGATCTGCCACACAATTATCTGTCCCCTTCTTGTCTCGTATTTCTAAATCAAACTCTTGAAGGAGCAGAATCCAACGGATGAGTCGTGGCTTAGCATCTTTCTTGGTCAAGAGGTACTTCAGTGCAGCATGGTCTGTGTATACTATCACCTTAGCACCAACCAAGTAAGATCTGAACTTATCCATGGCAAACACCACTGCCAGGAGTTCCTTCTCCGTTGTTACGTAGTTCAACTGAGCTCCGGTCAATGTCTTGCTTGCATAAGATATGGCGTAATGTTGTTTATCCTTGCATTGACCGAGCACTGCCCCGACTGCATAGTCGCTAGCGTCGCACATTATCTCGAATGGAAGATTCTAGTCGGGTGGTTGTATGATGGGAGCTGAGATAAGTGCCTTCTTTAGGGTGTAGAAGGCGAGAAGGCAATCATCGTCGAAGTTGAAGGGTGCTTCTTTAGCCAATAGGCTTGTAAGAGGTCTGGCTACCCGAGAGAAATCTTTGATGAATCTTCGGTAGAAGCCAGCATGGCCCAGAAAACTTTGCACACCCTTGACATTCGTCGGGGGTGGTAGTTGTTCGATAACTTCTATTTTTGCCTTGTCAACTTCTATCCCTTTTTCTGACACCTTGTGCCCCAGCACAATTCCTTCTCTGACCATGAAGTGGCACTTCTCCCAATTTAGGACTGAGGTGATGCTCTTCGCACCTCTCGAGAACCTTTTCCAGATTTCTGAGACATTGGTCGAAGGTTTTGCCATAGACGGTGAAGTCGTCCATGAATACTTACATGATTTGTTCAATCAGGTCAGAGAATATCGCCATCATACACTGCTAGAATGAAGCAGGTGCGTTGCATAGGCCAAAAGACATTCGGCGATAGGCGAATGTTCCATAAGGGCAGGTGAAGGTAGTCTTGCTCTGGTCATCGGGATGGATAGGAATTTGGTGATAACCAGAGTATCCGTCAAGGAAGCAGAAAAATGAGTGGTTTGCCAGCCGCTCAAGCATCTCGTCAATGAAGGGGAGAGGGAAGTGATCTTTACGGGTTGCTTTGTTGAGCTTCCTGTAATCGATACACATCCTCCATCCAGTAACGGTCCTCTGAGGAATAAGCTCGTTCTTCTCGTTCTGGATAACTGTCATTCCACCCTTCTTTGGCACAACTTGAACTGGGCTGACCCATTCACTGTCTTGCACGGGATAGATTATACCCGCGTGCAGAAGCTTCAACACTTCTTTCTTGACTACCTCCCTCATCGCATCATTCAGCCGTCGTTGATGTTCTCTAGACGGCGTATGGTCCGGCTCCATAGGTATGCGATGGGTGCATAAACTGGGGTTGATCCCCTTCAAGTCCTGTAGAGAATACCCGAAGACAGACCGGTGTTTCTCTAGGACTGTGATAAGCTGCCGAGTCTCATTCTCTGTCAGTTTGTCACTGATGACGACTGGCGAGCGTCGGTCGTTGTGGTGGAAAGCGTATCTGAGTCCAGGAGGCAGCGGCTTCAACTCAGGAGGGGGTGTTGCGGCTTTTCTTCCTCGTTGAGTTTCGTAAAGCCGTCCGTTTCTGCCTGTGATGACTGAGCTTGCTCTGGTTGAGCCGAGCTAACTGCTTCTTCCACTGGGTCTGTCTTGGATCGAGCCTCTGCGATGGTGTTAACTGCTCGCACAAGACTAACCGGGATGATCTCTTTGCCAACTTTGAACTGTATCGTTGCTCGATCGTGGTTCGGGTTGGCAAGGTGCTCTATTGGCTGTCCAATCAGGAAGAAGTTGTCACCTCTAGGGACATCGAAAATGTGGAAGTCTAGAAAAATCCTGTTGCGTCCCATGTGTACGGGCACAACACGGATGATTCCTTTACATTCCATCATTTGGCCGTCGATCCACTTGAGGTACTTACGGGAGAAGGACCGGGGTTCGTCTGGTTGCACTCGTGCTGCGAATGCACTTGATATAATATTACTCCCGACCTTTGGGTCATAGGCAACTTCCTGAGTGTCAGTTCCCTCAATAGCGCAATGGAGTACTCTGAAGTTGCGGGTGGTTCGGATGATGTCTTCGCAACTTTAATTTCCTCCATCCATTCCTTGCTCATGGTTGCAGATAAACCCTCGATCTGCGGCACGGCTTCTAGAATGAACGCCTTAGACCTTGAACTTGCGCACACTTGTTCCATAGGCATACGTGTTGTATTGCCAATGTCCAAGTACTCTTATTCTGTAAAGAGCTCAGGAATGAAGTGCGGCAGATCGTCAAGAATAGTTTCTTGGTCTGAGGACTTGTGGTGTTCGAACACTTCCTCTATGATCGGAGGAGGTGGATCAAATGTAAGGGCAAGGATTGGCTGCTTGTCTGTGGGGTTTGTTGGTGGTGTTGGTGGGTCATCGAAGACTCCTGTGTACTCGGTAGAGCTGAGAACCTTTTCCAAGATTTCTCGTACCTCGTCCACTGTCTTGTATAACACTGACCCTGCGAAAGTGATGTTCAAGAACTGTGCACATTTCGGCTTCAATCCACCAACAAAATACTGCATAAGCATTTCCTCCGGAATGTTATGCGGTGGCCCTGAGTTGGCCAATTTTATGAACCGCTCCCACGTGGCTCCAAGTGACTCATCGCCTTGCTGATATGTCATCAGCTCAACTCTGAGCTTCAAGATCTTGGAGACAGGGTAAAAGAACAGACAAAACTCGTCCTTCAATTTGATCCAATCTCTGCTAAATCTCCTTGCAGTCCGGTGGTACCAAGATTTTGCATTTCCCATTAGAGAAAATGGGAAAAGTTTCCATCGTACGGTGTCTTGGTCGACGCCGGGTATAATAAGAAGAGAGCAATTCTCTTCAAAAACCTGCAAGTGAGCATAGGGACTTTCGTCATTTGTTCCACCGAAAGACTGTGCACGAACCATGGCAACGAGACTGGGACGGATCTCGAAGCCATGAGGTGGTATGGGGTGGCAAGATGAAGGCAGTTCCAAATACTCGCTAGATGGAACCGTCGGATAACTAGGAGAAAACTCCATGTGGTAGATGGTTATGAGGGTAAAGTGTACGGCTAAAAAAATCCTACACTAGTGTTGCTACCGTTCCCCGGCAACGGCGCCAGAAAAGCTTGTTGGCAATCCTTAGCCTAACTAAATCCGCAAGTGCACGGAGTTGATGTAAACTTTCACCAGGGGAGTAAGAACCTGGATATCGAACCCAAGGAACGGTAGACGCATCTAGCCTAGAACTTTTCTAACCGGACCCACCAGGGAGCACAAGGTAAGCGGGTAGAGAGCTTGACTTTCGTTAGCTACTCGTTACCCCAGACAAACTATCTATATCTAATCTAATCTGCTTCGACGGCTAGAATGGGAAGAACTCAGAACGGGATGAGAGAGGGGTTCTTTCGGGCTCAGCACTACTGTTATGAGTACACCCGAACGTGGTGGGGTACAAAGGATGGACAGGACTGTCACCACCTGCCGCCTACCACTGCAGTTCTGTGGGGTGCAACACAACCTGAGGTGGCTAGCCAGCACAGGCACCACGCCTAAGCTTTCAGCCACTGACCTCCACCCAACGCGAAGGGCTATAGAGGAAACCCCAAACAAGAGTCGCTGTCACTCGCGCAGACTCAGGTACCCACAGATCAAATAAATAAGATAACTTGCTGAAAGTAATTCGTGAACTAGCGAGGTACTAAAGGCAAGGGACCGAGGACTTACTGTAGATAACTCCTGAAGTATATTCCTCTGGGGCGGAAATGTTGAGATAAGACCGAGAGGAAATCCCGGACTCTCTCTACAAAGCTTGGCTGTCACCCAAGCAACTCACCCACTCTCTCCCTAATCTAACTCTAAAGACGGGAACTTCTCACTAGACTACTCTTCTCTCCTTTGGATGGTGTGTTCTCAAGGTGGAAGGAGGTCCCTTTTATAGTCTTCAGAGGCGGTTGCCCGCGTCAAGCTTAAGCTAAGCTTGTGCTTAACTGCCACGCGAAGGGGGGCACGTGGCGGCCTCAGGGGGAGGCCGGCCGGCCCTAGGCCAGGCCGATCAGCCTGGTCTGGCTACCCCGTGGCACCGCCTTCTTCAGGGACGCTCTGGATTAATCCCTGAGGTCGGTAACGGTTGCTTCGGATCAAAGCTGTCCGAGAATCCAAGGTTGGTGGGCCCTTCAATCCATGCAAGTGTAGCTTAGGCCTTTCGGATTCCTTGGATCAAACCGACGTTGATCGCACGTCTCAGGATCATTGGTGTTGTGTTTATGATCTTCTGGATCAAAGACGTGGCAAGGGGCCACAGAAGGGTGCCGGTCGGCCTATGCTAGGCCGGCCGGCCTGGCCTTGTGCCCAAAGTGGCTCCTCTTTTGCTTGATTGCTCCTGCACTCACAAATTATACAAAACTTGTGGAACTCATTAGAAATAATCAATTTTACTTTGTTGTGAGCAGGATGAGCCTGATATATGACGGAATGTTGGTGGCGAAATTGTATCGTAACGACCACCAACAGAGGCTAGTAGCGGCAAATTGGAATTGGAATGTGGTCGATCTGGGGGCAAACAAGTTCAGGGCTACATTTCCATCCCAAGACGAGAGGTGCCGCATGATTGAATGGGGCGCTGTCAATACAAAGTTTGATGCTACAATGGAGATTGAGGAAGGAGTTGAGGGAGGCACAAGGAAGTTTGAATTGCCTAAAGTATGGATTCAGTTCACAGGCTTGCCAAAGGAGTTGAGGGAGATTGAAGTTTTGTGGGCAGTTGGTTCCATAATTGGTGTGACGAAGGATGCTGACATGTGTTTCACACGGAGGTTCGAGACAAGCCGTATAAAGGTGATGGTCCTTGATCCTAATTTGATTCCACAGGTTGTGGATGTGGTCATAGGGGAATTCTTATATGGGTTGCAATTCTGTGTGGAAAGGGGGGGGGGGGGAATTCCAGCCCAGTGCCTATGGATATGAATGGGGGTAATGATGCAGGTGATGGAGATGGGAACAAAAATATGGGGACGAAAGTGGTGACGAAAACCAGCAGAGGGTGAGTTCGGCTAAAGGTGGGAGAGGCAGGTCAGCTTTTTTAGAAGTGTCGTCGGGTTCTGGAGGAAAGGGAACATAGCGTCCCTTATTCCACTTGGTTGTGGCTGATGCGCTCCTACACACGGCCCAAGCTGCCTAGGTGGATCCAGTGACACTGCACACTGCCGGTTCGGTTGAGGGAGTTGTGCCTTCTCAGGACACAGGTGATGATAATGGCTTTACCACTGAGGAAATTCAGGAGATGGAAGATGAGGACCTGCTGGATGATGTGGAACCGGAGTATGCTTCGGAAGAGGACTTTGCAAGCAAGGCTACTGCACTAGTCGGTATTCCTGAAGCTGTTCTGATGGAGTCCCCGCGTACAAGCAAGCGTCGGGCCGCGACATCGGCTGATGACTCGTTGGACCGTGCGACGTCGCTAAAGGCGGCAAGGAACTTGGACGGAATGAAAGGTAACAGTCTTAGTGTCTCTTCTTTGGATTACTCGGATACGGTTATTGCTACAAACTTTTTTGCAGTTGGTATTAGGCTTGGGGATGTTAATAAGTCTGTTAAGTCTCTAAAATCAGTAGAGGAAAGTAGGTTAACATGTACTCCTAACCATGATTTAAAATCTGAGGTGCTAGATAAGGAAGAGAAAGATTTAGCCAAAGAAGAGGAAGTGGATAGATTCATTCTTAATCATTTATGTGGGAGTATTATGGATGAAGTTATGGACGATTGTAGTGAGCACATACAAATGTCTCATACTACATCATCTCATAATAAAAATAAAAAGCGAAGGAAACCAGAAAAAGAGTGTCTTTAATGAAAGGAGTTTTTTTGGAATAGTGATGGGTTTAGAGACCCAATGAAGCATCGTTTTATTTCAAATCTAACTAAGGAACAAAACATGAGTTTTATTGCAATTTCTGAAATCGTAAGGAGAAATTTTAATGACTCTTTCCTTAGAAACCTTTGTGGTGCGAAAAATTACATATGGCATGTCAAAGAGCCTAGAGGACGGTCTGGTGGCATCCTCTTGGGTATTGATCTAGATGTTTTCCATATAGGAGCTATAAATGAAGGTGATTTTTATGTGAAGTTTCATTTATGCAACAAGTTAGATGATTTCAAATGGTCGCTGGTGGTATTGTATGGACCGGCACAACCCGAGTTTAAAGAACAATTTCTTGTCAAACTAGTCAATATGTGTGGTAGTGAAACCTTACCAATTCTCATTGGTGGTGATTTTAATATCTTGAGAAGCCCAAATGAAAAGAATAAAGAAAATTTTGACCATCGTTAGCCCTTTTTATTCAATGCCGTAATTGATGGCTTAAAGCTTAGGGGAATTGTGATGTCTGGTAGACAGATTACATGGGAAAATTCGCTACCTAACCCTACATATGAAAAATTGGATAGAGTTTTGTCTAGTACGGAATGGGAACAGAAATACCCTTTAACGACTATGACAGCGTTAAATAGGGATATTTCAGACCACACACCTTTACTCCTTAATTCTAGTGCGCCATCATCGTATAACTGTCCACCGCCTTTCAAATTTGAACTTGGCTGGCTGTTACGTGATGGTTTCACTGATATGGTGAAAAATATATGGGAAAATGAAAATGCAAGAACAACTCTAGTAGAGTGCTGGCAGACCAAGATAAGACGCCTTCGGCAACACTTGAGGGGGTGGGCTAAACAAACGAACGGAGTGAATAAAAAAGAGAAGAAAGAGATTCTCAATAGACTAGACGTACTAGACAAAAAAGCAGAGACATGTACATTAACTTCACAAGAAGTTGATCTAAAGCAGTATTTCCGAAATAGACTAGCTGAAATGTTAAGAGAGAAAGAAATTAAGTGGTACCAGAGAGCAAAAACTAAAGATCTCTTAGAGGGAGATTCAAATACAAAATACTTTCAGCTAGTCGCAAATGGCAAATTCACGAAAACTAGAATTTTTCAGCTAAAGGATGGGGATATAACAATAACGGGTGATAGTGACCTAAAAAAATATATCACACGTTATTATAAAGATTTTTTTGGGCCTCCAGTACATAGTACAGTTACTATGGATGACAATAGGAGGGAGGATATTCCCCAAGTTTCAGAGTCTGAAAACGAGTTATTAGTAAAAGAATTTACAGAGAAAGAAGTAAGAGCTACGATTTTTCAGATGGAGCATAATAAGGCACCAGGGCCTGATGGTTTCCCTGCTGAAAATTATTTGCAGCTTTTCATGATGGTTCTTTACCTCTATATAGCTTGAATTTTGGGACCATAATCCTCCTGCCAAAATGTAGAGAAGCCATTACCATTAAGCAATATAGACCAATTTATTTGCTTAACATGAGTTTTAAGATTTTCACGAAGGTGGCTACGAATAGAGTGTCTTCTGTGGCTCAGAAGGTTATTAGTCCAACTCAAACACCTTTCATACCAGGGAGAAATATAATGGAAGGTGTAATAGTCTTGCATGAGACAATTCATAAGTTGCATAGGAAAAAGAAAAGCAGAGTCATATTTAAGATCGACTTCGAGAAAGCAGTAAAATGGACATTTGTACAGCAAACACTGCGAATGAAAGGATTTTTCGACAAGTGATGTGCTTGGATAAATGCTTTTATGTGGGGGGACATGTAGGAATTAAGTTAAATGATCAAATTGGGAACAATTTTCAAACATCAAAAGGCCTCCGTCAAGGAGACCCATTATCTCCTCTTCGTTTTAATATTGTGGCAGACATGCTCACAATTTTGATAAACAGAGCGAGGGATGATGTGCAGGTGGTGGGATTGGTGTCGCACCTAGTTGAAGGTGGGCTATCTGTCCTGCAATATGCAGATGATACTATTATCTTTATGGACCACGATTTGGCAAAAGCAACTAATATGAAACTATTATTGTCTGCTTTTGAACAGATATCAGGTCTCAAAATAAATTTTCATAAGAGTGAGGTCTTTTGCTTCGGGGATGCAAAATCACAGGAACAACTGTACTCCCAATTATTTGGATGCCAGTTAGGTTCATATCCTTTCAGATACCTTGGCATTCCAATGCATTATCGCAAACTTAGGAATAGTGATTGGCGGTGTATTGAGGAAAAAATTGAAAAGAAGCTTAGTAGTTGGAAAGGCAAACTGATGTCAGTAGGGGGGCGTCTGGTGTTGATTAATTCCGTGTTAACTAGCCTAGCCATGTTTAGTTTATCCTTCTTCGAGGTACCTAAAGGTGTTCTTGAGAAACTTAACTATTACAGGTCTAGGTTTTTTTGGCAAGGGGATGATCATAATAAAAATATAGACTAACAAAGTGGAGCATAATTTGCCAGCCCAAAGAAATGGGGGGACTGGGGTTTTGAATATTGAGGTACAGAATCAGTGTCTCCTAAGCAAATGGCTTTTTAAACTGTTTAAATGAAGATGGTTTATGGCAACATTTGCTTAGGAGGAAATATTTGGGAAATCAAACCTTGACTCAAGTACAACATAAACCCACTGATTGGTCAGGCTTGATGAAGGTCAAAGAAACTTTTTTAAGTCTTGGCTCAGTTCATCTTAACAATGGTGAGAACATCAGGTTTTGGGAGGACTTGTGGATAGGCAATCAACCTCTAAAGCTTCAATACCCCACATTATATAAAATTGTACGGCGAAAAAATGCCACTGTGGCTACTGTATTTAGTAGGATACCACTTAATATCTCCTTTAGAAGGACTATTTCTGGTGTTACCCTTACTTTATGGCATAACTTGGTTGCTAAAATTATGCATGTCCAGTTAAACAATGAAAATGATGGTTTTAGATGGAATATTATGCAATCGGGTGTTTTTTCGGTACAATAAATGTATAAGACCCTTATGAATAATGGGACTATCGCTATGTATAAACCAATCTGGAAATTGAAGATGCCACTGAAGATAAAAATTTTCATGTGGTACCTTCAACGAGGAGTGGTCCTCGCAAAAGATAACCTTGCTAGACGAAATTGGCATGGTACTCCCTCCGTCTCAGGATATAAGGCACGCACGTAAATCAAAATTCAAACTTTGAAAACTTTGACCTACGAATAAGCTTGTATAATAAAAACTTTGTCTTACAACAATAATATAATTGTATTCATATTTAAAAGTACTTTCATATGACTATAATTTTGTTGCTACAAGTATTATATTATAAAAGATATTAAGAGTCAAATCTTATTATTGAAGACCGTGCCAAGTTTGACCGCGCCTTATATCCTGAGACGGAGGGAGTAGTTTGAAATGTTGTTTCTGTAGCTATAATGAAACAATACAACATATGTTTCTTGATTGCCATTTCGCTAAATTCTTGCGGAGAATGGTCCACATCTGCTTAGGCTTGCGTTGACCTCGTAGCTTGAGACATATTTCTGGCACGTGGCTTACTGGAGTAGATGTCAAGCTTAAGAATATTATTTTAGTAGGTGCATCAGCTTTATGCTGGGCTATCTGGCTTAGTAGGAATGATATGGTTTTTGACAAATCTCCTACGAAAACTTATATGCAGGTACTGTTCAGGGGAACACATTGGCTCCGGTTCTGGAGTCAAATGCAGAGGCATGAAGAGGACAAAGATATCAAAAAAATGTGTGCCAGCGTCTCGAAGCAGTCGTCATGCAGATTTTCACACGCCATAGATGGAGGTTTAGCAATAGGATTGGCTTTACTTAAAGCCTGTTTGGACTTGGCTGTGTTTTCTTTGTCTTGTTTTACTCCCTTGTATTTTGCACCCTTCTTTGAAGGTCAAAGCCGAATTCTAGTTCATTATCTAAAAATTCACTGTATCCCAGAACGAAGTTAGGCGGTCATGGCACTGTTTGTTGATTTTATTCACTGTATAAAATCAGGGGAATTCACTCTACAATGACTTTGGCGAGGCGAGAAGATGAATGACTGTCATTCCTAGGTTCAAATTAAAAAAAAAAATGACTTTGCAAGGGCAACTCACAAAGACGTTTTACTTTCAAGGCCGGGTGACAGGACTGACAGCTAGGGCAGCAACTTTATTTGTTTCTGGGCCTGTTTAATTCGAAGAGAGAAAGAGTGAAAAGGTGAAAAAAAATTACATTTTGTAACATCACAGAGAGAAAAAATAAACTAAAACCGTTCTCTAGGTGAAAACTTTTTACGTTTTGAATGAAACTAAACAGGACCATGTCTACATCTACTGGCTTAGTTGACCTTAAGCCTTAAGCGTTAACGGATTGCAGGGCTTTTTAAGGGGAAGTAGGAGGCACGCAAACTCCGTACATAAAAGGGGCTTCAACGATACTCGGCATATGCATGATCGGGTCAACTGAACATTATTGCCCATTACAAGCAAATGAGAGGCTTAATAAGACACTTTTATATGATTCGGGCATTCGGCGTTTGCTACTGCCATGCGCCACGGCGTCGGTACCACGCAGCATGAAGGCTAGGTGCAATGGGAAACGTGCTGCGAGAGAGGGAGCACGCTTCACATTGCAAAATAGAGGAACTAAACATGCTCAAAATGCACAAAGATACTAGAGAACTCCCAGCAATGCATTTAACGACGCCCAACGGGGCACACATAGGTCTTAGAGCGTACAAGTTTTGCCGAAGCAGAAATAACAAAGGGTACCCAAACAACAAACACATGGCACACCACCAGCAGACCTCAAAAGCTCACACGATAACAGCAATGACCTCAGATAAAGCTTATGGGAAAGCGAAAATGCATCTAGGTATTGCAAAAGCAGATGCAGGATTAACCACCAGGCACATCATTTCTTCTTCGCCGCAGCCTTGGTAACCTTAGCGCCGGTCGGGTCCTTCTTCTCCACGCTCTTGATGACTCCGACAGCAACCGTCTGCCTCATGTCACGGACGGCAAAGCGACCCAGAGGTGGGTACTCAGAGAAGGTCTCCACCACCATGGGCTTGGTGGGAATCATCTTCACCATACCAGCATCACCATTCTTCAGGAACTTGGGCTCCTTCTCAAGCTCCTTACCAGATCGTCTGTCGATCTTGGTAACAAGCTCAGCAAACTTGACGGCGATGTGAGAGGTGTGGCAGTCCAGCACTGGAGCATAGCCATTGCCAATCTGCCCAGGGTGGTTCATTATGATGACCTGGGAGGTAAAGCTGGCAGCCTCCTTGGCAGGGTCATCCTTGGAGTTGGAGGCCACAAACCCACGCTTGAGATCCTTCACAGCAACGTTCTTCACGTTGAAGCCAACATTGTCACCGGGAAGGGCCTCCTGGAGAGCCTCGTGGTGCATCTCAACAGACTTCACCTCAGTAGTCAGGCCAGTTGGACCAAAGGTAACAACCATACCAGGCTTGATGATACCGGTCTCAACACGGCCAACAGGGACGGTTCCAATACCACCGATCTTGTACACATCCTGAAGGGGGAGACGCAGGGGCTTGTCCGAAGGCCTCTTGGGCTCGTTGATCTGGTCAAGAGCTTCAAGCAGGGTTGGGCCCTTGTACCAGTCAAGGTTGGTGGACCTCTCAATCATGTTGTCACCCTCAAAACCAGAGATGGGGACGAAGGCAATCTTGTCAGGGTTGTATCCCACCTTCTTGAGGTATGACGAGACTTCCTTCACAATCTCATCATAACGGGCCTTGGAGTACTTAGGGGTGGTGGCGTCCATCTGTAAACAAAACAACAGCATATAAGAATCAAATACAAATAGGTTGATCATCAATACCACATTTATAACTAAGTTGGCTAGTGCAGGCAATAGCAAAAAATAATTCAAGTTTACAACCTCGCCAGGAATGTCAACACATCTTGTACTACTAAAATGTAACAAAGCACATTAATTAACAATACCAATCATACGAAGACAGTTAAATAATGGAACACTTATATTAGTGTTTCATATCCATGACTAGTGATCCAAGAATTACAGAACATTACTCAAAACTATATAAAACATCTTCCTGCACATAACAGAAAATGCAATTCAATGAAGGCGAACTGCTACTATCAAACATAAATATGTAGGAAACAGATTGATCAGAAAATAACTGTCAAATTCAGTACCCAACCACAATACTAGCATTGTCATTGGAAAGCAAGGGGCACAATTTAGTGCCAATGTAAGGTGGACTAATGACATGTGCAAAGAGCATTTCAGATCATGAACCAGATCGGAATTTCTGGAATTATACCTTGTTGCAGCAGCAGATCATCTGCTTAACTCCAAGAGTGAAAGCAAGGAGAGCATGCTCACGGGTCTGGCCATCCTTGGAGATACCAGCCTCAAAACCACCAGTGGTAGAGTCAATGATAAGGACAGCACAGTCAGCCTGGGAGGTACCAGTGATCATGTTCTTGATGAAGTCTCGGTGTCCAGGGGCGTCAATGACGGTGCAGTAGTACTTGGTGGTCTCGAACTTCCACAGGGCGATATCAATGGTGATACCTCTCTCACGCTCAGCCTTGAGCTTGTCGAGCACCCACGCGTACTTGAAGGACCGCTTGTTCATCTCAGCGGCCTCCTTCTCGAACCTCTCGATCACACGCTTGTCGATACCTCCAAGCTTGTAGATCAGGTGGCCAGTGGTGGTCGACTTGCCAGAGTCAACGTGGCCAATGACCACGATGTTGATGTGGGACTTCTCCTTACCCATGGTCGCAGGTAAAGCTTAACCTGCCGTGTCCGATAGAATCATTTGTTAAGAAAACTAAAAAGAGCAAACGAGCAAGTATCACCATGGAATTTAGAAGCCAGTAATATAAACACATGAAAGACAGTAAGAAAACAATTTTACAGACAAGTTAAGAAATCATACAAAAAGGGGGCATTGCGGATATATAAACATCAACTGCACAGCCACATACAGAGTAGCAACCTCTAAAAAATAAGGAATTACAGCAGCCGTAACATCTACATCCGATTGACAAGTATAATTTACAAATCGAGCTACAGTATATCACTAATCAGCCGGATCCAGACGAATCCATCCATAAGAATCAAATCCTTAAATCAAACGAGCACGCAAAACCAACATAACCTACAGAATCCGAGATGGGAATTACAACTGCCAAACCGCTACTGGCACGAGCAATCAAACCATCAAATCAACCGAGAACGCAAAACCTACAAACCCTACGGAATCCGAGATGCAAGTATCAACAACATCGATCCAGCCACGACAGCATCCGGTAGCACATGGAACCAGAAGAAACAGCACCTGATTGCGAAGTAGAAGGAGGAGGCACCGCCTGCGCCTACTCGGCGACTCGCCGCTTGCGTGCTCGCCTCGCTTCGGATCGCCCCTCGCGTACTCCCGGTCTGCGGCGGCTGACTGTGTCGGAGATTTTGGAACGGGATGGAGCTAGGTTTTAAGGAAGTGCGGTAGGGCACCAAGAATGGGCTATTGGGCCAGAAAGTCGCCTGATGGGCCAAAAATGAATATACAAAGCGTACTTGGCTGAAATTTATTTTGGCAATTTATGCATTTTTTCATAAGATATACTCCCTCCGTCTCAGGATATAAGGCACGCACGTAAATCAAAATTCAAACTTTGAAAACTTTGACCTACGATTAAGCTTGTATAATAAAAACTTTGTCTTACAACAATAATATAATTGTATTCATATTTAAAAGTACTTTCATATGACTATAATTTTATTGCTACAAGTATTATATTATAAAAGATATTAAGAGTCAAATCTTATTATTGAAGACCGTGCCAAGTTTGACCGCGCCTTATATCCTGAGACGGAGGGAGTATGTTTTTAATTAATAATGATACTTCATCCGTTCCAAATTATAGGTCGTTTTAGCTTTTTAGATTCATAGAATTTGTTATGAATAGACATAGCGTTTAGCTATGTGCATAACAAAGATAATGAGCAAAATAAGGTTTGAAAGAAATCTATACTATAAAGGATGAGCAAATTGAAACCATTTTTCACACAAATATTTAATCCTATACCCCTCACAAATGACCCACAAACTAGGGAAAAAAAAGTGTACCCGGACGACCAGGAGGGAGACGGATTTGTCGTCCTCCCCCGTGCTTTTTCGCCGATTTTATTTTGACACCGAGAGGTTTCATACCCATCCGCACCCACCCTTTGGTTATTTTGGAAAGAATTCGTGTTGCTTGCTTTTCATTCACGTCGATCATGCACTCGGCCAGCTATGTTTCCTTCTTTTCGCTGCACTTATGAAGATGGCCAGGTACGTTTCCCTTTTTTTCCCTTTCCTTATGAACACGGCCAGCTACCTTTCCTTTTGCAATTTGCGTGCCTGATTAAGGTATCGCACCATTGATGCGCAAGCAAAGGAAGGTGCCTAACCTCAGCCCTACATTCGCGGTCCTGCAGCAATCATAAGTAACTCTATATCGCTGGGAGGTTTGACGCCCTCCCAGTGATCGTGTCACTGTAGCAAATATTTTTTATTTTTTTTATTTTTTGTTTTTCTTTTATTTTATTCATTTTTTATTTTTTTTATTTTTTCCTTTTCATATATGAGTACTAGTTTAATTTTGTCTCTATAAAAAATAAGTACATCTATGTCAAAAAAATATCGTCATCTATAGTTGGTACATCCTTGCCTGCCACGTGATTTCAAACTTTCAACGTTGCGCTTTACGTGTTGCTTCTTGGCATTGTCTTCAGAAGAAATAGGTACATCCATGTCGCCGAACGAAAGCGAGTCCACTGAGAATCAGTGCGTTCTCGCTTGCCACGTTGTTCCAGGCTTCTAGCATTGCGTTATTACGCAATTGCTCAGTCGCCATGTATGAATATTTTGTATTTTTTAATTTTTATTTTTTTCCTTTTTTGTTTTTCTTTTATTTTTTCTTTTCATATATGCGTACTACTTTAATTTTGTCTCTAGCAAAAAAAAGTACACCTATGTCATAAAAAAGCATCGCCATCTATAGTTGGTACATCCTCGCCTGCCACGTGGTTTCAAACTTTCAACGTTGCGCTTTACGTGTTGCTTCTTGGCATTGTCTTCAGAAGAAATAGGTACATCCATGTCGCCGAAAGAAAACGAGCCCACTGAGAGTCAGTGCGTTCTCGCTTGCCATGTTGTTCCAGGCTTCTAGCATTGCGTTATTACGCAATTGCTTAGTCGCCACGTATTAATATTTTGTATTCTTGCCAAATGAAATCGTGGTGCCCCTTGCACATTAGAGAGCCGTCATTGCCTCCCCTACGAAGTTGAAAAGGTGACACAAACATTGTGCTCCTCAGCTACTCACTCAATTTCTCCATCATGTGTTACAAATATTGTGCTCCTCGACCGCTCGCCCAATCTCTCGCATCACGTGTCAACTCGTCTACTCTATCCCTTCTCTCGAGTCTCAGTTTGGATCAGAGGTGGTGCCGCTACCTCGGAGGGAGATACCGTCCACCCCGGGCTCACCGGCCTCACATGTGAAACCCGCGACCACCGTTTCTTCTCAGACGAGTTCGTCGAACCGTTCCTAACTCCAAATTTTTCTCTCTCCTCTCTTTATAATTTGTCGGTTAGCTGGCCAACAACGTCACTTCGCGCCGTTCCAGTCCTCAGCTCCCACTACCTCTGGCGCCGTAATGGCAGAAGGCCCTCTCAGGTGCACACTCTATGTTACACACGTCTATACTCTTCGTGGTCGAGAACATCTGCCTTACTGCCATCGAGTTTGCTTGCGAGTCATGCCATCATAATACTACCACTATCCATGATCTTTTACAGAGAAGAACTCATCTGGCGCGGCGTTACACTACTACACAAAACCTCATCACAACCGGTTCGTAACCCCTATCACAACCGGTTTTGGGAGGCAGATGAGATAAAGCGGCTGTGATAGTCCCCCTTATCACAACCGGTTTTCAAAAACCGGCTGTGATGACCCCTATCACAACCGGTTTTCATCTAAACCCAAAATAAACCAAAATAAAATAGCAAAACATTTTATTTATTTGGGGATGGACCCCATCAGCCACTACCCACCGTCTCACGTTGCGCATTTTTCGAGAAAAAATCGCGCGCTACGCGGTCGGCGGGATTCGAACCCGCGACCTCAGCTTCGTGCATAGCCTCCTCTACCACTGCACCACTAGAGTGTTTGTGTCTATATACCATTTTGATTCCCCTCATATTAATGTTTTCCGAGTGTAAATTGCTTATTTGAGGCTCTAAATGACTTCAAATAAAAAGTGATGAACTACAATGTTTCATAACTTTTCAAGATCTACAACTTTCGTTTTGGTCAAAAGTTCATCCGAGGTCGTTTACAAAATTTGAATTTTCAAATTTGAAAAATTCAAACTTAGATTCGGTTGACAAGATGACTTCAAATAAAAAAGTGGTGAACTACAATGTTTCATAACTTTTCAAGATCTACAACTTTCGTTTTGGTCAAAAGTTCATCCGAGATCGTTCACAAAATTTGATTTCGTTTAGCCCTCCAAAAATGTGTTAGTAAAGAACCGGTTGTGATACTCACCATCACAACCGGTTTTCAAAAACCGGTTGTGATAGTTAGCATCACAACCGGTTTGTAAGAAAAACCGGTTGTGATATGCCGGCCCTATCACAACCGGTTTTTGAGAAAAACCGGCTGTGATAGGGGGCATCACAACCGGTTTTCTAAAAACCGGTTGTGATAGCCCTATCACAACCGGTTTTCTCAAAACCGGTTGTGATAGCCCGTTTGTGAAAGTGGTTTGTGTAGTAGTGTTAGCGCGTCCCATACCTAGTTTCTTTCACGGATTACGGATTGACGTGTTCATTCCTTGGCAGCTCACGCAATCAGCGGCAGCATGCGCTCCTTCCTTTCCACCTCCCAATCATTTCCTTTCGTGTTGCTTGGTAATAGTATATCTATTTCCACATTCTCCCAAGAGGCAGCACCCAGCCAACCGGGCCTTTCGCGAGGTGACCGGCACGACGGGCGATGCGAGCTTGGCCGGTGGGGTGGGTGGTGCGATGGCGACTGTGAACATAGGTGCGGCGACCTGGTGTTGGGCTCGCGGTGGCCAGGTGATCAGCAACCCGCCGCCGGTGCAAGCTCCGGCCGGCGACGACACACGCGACAACTTCGCGATGGGGTCGGCGACTTTTTTTTAGAACGTGCATAGCACGTTATTTCATTAAGCGGAGAGAGAAAGACAAAGTTAAGTTACAACCACATTCTTGGGGTAAGTAAACAGCCTGAAGAGAGAAGCAAGCAAAGGAGAGAAAAAACTAAGCCAAAACTACAAGAATTGAACCGTAGCTACCGTCCACTTCTTCTTGCCTCGAGGAGCCCTGCAATCCCTTCGAAACCTGCCCAGGCCCACGTTCTCGCTTCCTCCAGTATTCTTTGCGCCAGAGCGACCGGCATCAGGGCGGATCGGTCGTGGACCCTTCGGTTTCGTTCCAACCACAGCGACCATGCGACCAACCATACTAAGGAGTCAAATCCCTTGCGCAAATCTTTTGGTATGCGTTTGCGGGCACGTAGCCACCATTCCGCAAGTGTGGGTTCCAACTGTGGAGTGAACATTTGCAAACGAAGGGCGCTGAGCACCCGGAACCAAGTCTCCCTGCTTGTTACACATCCAATCAAAAGGTGATTAATAGTCTCGACCTCTTGCGCACAAAGCGCGCACTCATCGTGCTCCTTGAGTCCGTGACGCTTTAGTCTGTTCGAAGTCCAGCAGCGACCAAGCAGAGCTAACCAGCCGAAAAAGCGGCAGCGACCCGGAGCTTGTACCTTCCAAAGCCATTTGGCCCCCAGCGTTTCCTCCCGTCCTAGGAAAAAAGCTCGGTATGCTGAGGCAGAGGTGAACTCCCCCGAACTGGTCCATCGCCAAATGAATCTGTCCGGGTCCTCAGATAGCTGCCATTCCCTTAGCAGTGACCAGATCTGGAGGTACTGTAGAACTACTTGTACTGTGAGCGCATGTTTAACATCTCGTACCCACGCCCTGTTGGTTAGGCCTTCCCGTACTGTGCGGGTTCGGCGACTGTAACGACCCTTGGCCGCCGGCGATCGCCGTCGACGTGAGCACGACACAAAGAGTACGCAGATGGTAGATGAGGTAGGGCGAACGACCCTGAACCTCGATCCAGTTCATGCTTCAAGCAAAAGTAAAAGAGTTCATGTCTTGCACGATACAGCGACTCGGCTTATAAGACTGAGCGCGACGCTGACAACGAGGGTGCACGCAGGGTGCCCGAACCAACCAACGCTCGATACAATACGAATTAGAAGTTCGAAGACGCCTTCTCGGTTTCCCGCCTACGGCTCAGCACCACGTGGGCCGGCGCCTGCACCAAGCTCATGCACGCCGAAGTGGATGTCGACGGCGGCAATGGCAGCGGCTGACGGTGAGGGCGCGCGGCGCCGACAGGCAGGTGGTGATGGTGGAGCAATGTGAGTAGTAGTCCTACAGCTCGGTGGTCAACGTCAAGTGTTGTGACCGATCCAAGCTGCTGATGTTCGACATCGAGTGCACACGCAGTACGTCGTGCTCGGTGCTCCACGCGCCCGCCATCTCCTCCGAGGCCAACTATGCCATCCAGGTACAAAGGCTGAAATCGGTGTCCATGAATGTATGTAGTGTCGACCGTGAAGACTGATTATATTCATGGAGCTTGTTCAATGTCGTTCTTGTCCAGGAGTTGTACACCCGCCGCAAGGACAACGTCAAGATGCTCCTGGAGGACGAACCCAAGGGGGTGATCAGGTGCCTCGAAGCCGCCATCTCGAGATGAGTATCATATCCGTGTGCTTGCCCCGTCCAAGTCCGCATTCCGCAAATCTCATCCAAGGAGGAGCAGATATTGTTTTTTTTTTCTATGTGGTTAGGCCAACAATATGTGTGCGATGGTGTATTGCTTTGACTTCAAGTTCTTTTCCTTTTTTAGGGTCGTGTCTCCCATGGTTGTGATTTTTGGGCATGCTCCCTTCTTTGTCATCACTCGAAGGTGGTTAATATTTAGATGAGTTATAATTATGTAATTTTATTCTGTCCTGACTTATTGCTGAGTATCACTTCTTTTTCCAGAGATTAGAAACGGTATACGCACTGACTATAGGATCCATGAAAGCACTAAAGTTGACTGTGCCACACAAATGGAACAACTCAAAACTTTCTCCAGTAAATCAGTGCCAGAGTTTCAAGGCATCCCTTCAAGTTATTCACCGATGTACTTGTATGATTGCATATTCCATGGTTCGAGACTCCCGAAACCAAAAATTACAAAAAAAGTTTCAGAGCCACAAGTCTACATGTATTTCATATGAGTTGCCCTTTATATTATAGATATGACTGAGTTTGAGTTGAATGTAACGATTGCATACTTTGTTTCGTTTTACATCGGAATCTTTTATTCTATGCTTTTTTTATAACACGTGCCATCTCCATACTAGTTAGGTAAACAGACCCTGTCGCGCGATGCACCACCTCTCATCAGGTACCCGAAACACAAATATTATAACAATGCAAACTCATATTTTTTTATTTTTTTCATTCTTATGTAATTGTGTGAATTACGAGAACTACTACGTGAGACTCCGTGAACTTGAAATATGAGAGTGAGATTTTACTTTATAGCACCATCACTTGTTGCACTCAATCTAGATTGAAATATGTGTGTGCATGTTGCAGCCGCATGGGCAGCATAAATTTTCTTCGTTGAGAGCCATAATAATGGAAAGAATGGAGAAAATTGATCCTTGATTCCAGGAGGTGATGCATTAACAATGCTTACCGATTTGTTTTGCTTTTATATTGACCGGAGAATGCAATTAATTCTCTACACTTTGGACACCTTCAGTTTTTGTTTACCGTGTGCGTTGACGGCCGGTAATGATGACCACAACTAAGGACAGCGGTGCAGCAGTTGTCGCCGGCAAGGACGTCTATGCAATATGAGATGCATATATAGAAAGCACCGGCGCTGTTCATCGAGCCAGCGAAGCCTTCGTTCCTCTCGTCGCAATCACGGACCCAAGGCCCGGCGCTCCTTGCCGAGCGCACAGCAGGGAATAGCCTAATTAATTAATTATATATTCATCAAGCACTCGTAGGCCAGCCAATACAGAATTACAGAGCCGAGGACATCGACCACAGGAACGCCTTAACGACCTGTGCGCGGCAGCGGGGCATCGATCGGGTGGGCATGCTAGCTTCTCGTCCCGCAGCTTGGCAGCATATACATGAGCGCTCGTGCATGCACAGGCTTAAAGCGTGTGTCCTTCTTGCCTTGAGTTCATTTACGGTTCTAAAATCTCAAGGAACGAGATATGAAACGAAAGCTCACCAACCAAGTTTTGGTTACTGAATAATTAGTGAAAATTATTGGATTTGGATCATCACTTTAGCAGTGCCCTAATTACTTATCCAACATGGTGTCTCTTTTGGAGATTATTGGACTTTTGGTGGAAAAGGTTAACGGATAATCAACTTCAGTGTATGCATATTCATTTTTCTACATGTATGCATACTCCCATTTATATCGAACGATGATCATAGTTACAAATCCATCGAAGTTCGTTGTCATTTCTTTTATGTTTGTGTGAACTTATTATCGGTGCTATGTTCGCCCAGGCTCAAAAAAAGTTCTGGGTCCGCCACTGCCGACAACCTCCGTCTCCACGGTGCTACTCCACCTCGGCCGCCCTGCTCCATCTCCTTCTCGGCCGCGCTCCGCTCCATCTCCCGCCGCCCCTCCACCTCGTCCTGGCGTCGCCGCCCTTCCACCTTTCCGTCTAGGTGCCGCCACTCCACCTTGTTAGAATTCTGTTGTAAACTTTGTATACACGGTAGGATCTTAACCAACTTGGTGTAGCTCGTTGTATTGGTTGGATATACATGTATAGGATCTTGTTGTTACTAGATTGCTGCCCAAGTTGGTTAACCCTAGCGCTTGATGTACACGCCACGCCATGGGGCTGTTCCTGGCAATATATAACACGCAGCCGTGACGCCGAGCTAGGCATCACGTTCATCCACTTTTACACACCTCTCCCCTCGGACACCTCGATCTGCAGCGGCACCTCCTCCTCATTCACCACGACGGGATCTTCTTCCTCGATACCGCTCTTGTGAGTTTGTCTCCCTTCATCCTCTCGATCTGTATGGCCTAGGGTTTGTACCTCATCCCTGTGATCTGAGTTCTTGGGTGTTCTTGCGGTGTAGAGGGCCTTTTTGATCGAGTGTGTCATGGTCTGATGATGTAATTTTGCTTGCTCAAGCTAGGTGTTGTCTGTGGAATGTTGAAGCTTTCCGATGCAAGTTTCAATCAGTATTGTGTGTCTGTGTGCTTCTGTCAAAGCAGCCACCAACATTGCCAATGGTCGTGTCACATCCATCGTTGCTTTTTTTAATTTTTCAGGCCGCATATCAAACTGGATGGCCCTTTTCTTCTTGCTTACATACTGCTACATGCAATTTTGCACATCATTGAAGTGTAGATTTTTAGAGTACTAGTGATCAGTTAACCATTTAATTGGTACTAGAAACATAGGTGCGGCTTTGCCGCGCCTTGTGAAGTGAATTAGCCCACAGATCTTTTTAGCATCAGTGAGAGAATGATAATTTATCTTGAGCAACATCGCTGGTATGCAACAAACACATCAAGTGTTTCATATAAGATGTAGGTTTTGAAGAAAATTACAGTAGCTCACTAGATATGCATGTACTTTTCTGTCAATTTGAAGTAGATAACATGGATCATTATTGAAGATAATTATCTAAGGATCGCTTGAAACGATCCAGGAAACTGTGAAAGACTCAAGTCCCTCAATAACCTATCTGTTGAAGTTGTCATTATTTTTCTGAAATCTGAATAATAAGTAAGTAACTCTATGGAATTTGTATAAGAATTTTCAACCAAGTATTTACTCATCATGTGCTAGTTACTTAGTGAAATATCAGTTCTCTTCCTGCTAGAATCCAGATGTGGTTTGTGATAGCCTTCTGTTCAGATGCTTCAAATATAGTGTTGTTGAGTTTCCATCAATTTCTACCTTGGAGTTAATTATCTCATTATGAGTAGTACATTGATCAGTGTGACTGATACAAACTGTGTCAAGTAGATGTTTGTTTCAGCCATAACATTCTTGATCTCTGACTTGGTGCTTTAGTATCCATGAGTAGCAGCACGAGCA
Source organism: Urochloa ruziziensis (assembly GCA_015476505.1). Classification (NCBI taxonomy): domain Eukaryota; kingdom Viridiplantae; phylum Streptophyta; class Magnoliopsida; order Poales; family Poaceae; genus Urochloa; species Urochloa ruziziensis. The sequence goes on along the minus strand of CM027121.1, from coordinate 62,198,717 downwards.
TACATGAGTGATAATAATTTTCCTCAATTTGTGCTAGGAGTGTGTTAAACAGAATCTAGTACATGGGTTTCAATTTGTTGGGGTCAAGATCCATGTAGATAGTGTTGGAATTGGACTATCTCAATTTATTCTTTAGTTCTGAACTTCTAATTGATGCCATTTGTTGTTTGTTGGTCGTGCTAATGATGATTGAATGGGGTGTAATGTTATTAATTTTCACAAAATGTAGCTGTACTTTTACCATTCGTTCTATATACAGTACAGGTTGTAGCGTGTAAACACTCATATTCAGATGATTTTTGTTGTGGGGCTCGATTTCTATGATTTGCAGTTATACCAAATTGTGATTAGAGGATTACAGATAGATTAAGCCATGGGTTGTGCGGGCTAAGAAAGAATTGGCATGACTTCTTACATTATGCTTCGCATTTTTTGCTCCTGCAAGATTGTTTTATGGAATTCCATGAGTCTCAGTGACCTGTTTGTATTGTAGCGTGAGTCTTTCAGCAGATACCACCTGATTTATATGTGCTGGGCAAACAAATGATTGATGCTTTTTCTGTGTCTTTATGATTCACAAGCAGTAGAGCTTCTAAAATCTGTGTTATTTGGTTTATGTTATTAAAAGTAATAGTAAGATCGGTGGCTGACCATCTTTTTCTCCAGAAAGAAAGGTGTGCTTCTAGTTTGAACATCACTCTTGTGTATGTACTATTTGGATTTTCCAGTATGCCTTTTTGTCTAGATGATTTTCCTGTCAGTGGAGGTGTTCTTTTTAGAGTAAACTAGGTGATTTCCCGCGCGTTGCTGCGGGATTTAAAACAGTTTTTCGTTAAACTATGAATCACTATGGTTGATTAGTTGTTCAAAAAAAATTGTAGAGATTACCCCCGAAAGTCATATGAGCTATATATGTCTTGACGAAAATTATAAACTTTTATGTTACTTTTGAATAGATAAGGAAAAAAAGAAATTCAAGATGATGTGCACCATATAATAAGAGATAAATAACAATTAATGCATCTTAGTGGGAGATGATGATGTGGCTTCATGAGAGTTGAGAGAAAAAAATTTGTAGAAGTTACCCCGAAAGTCATATGAGCTTATATATCTCTTGATGAAAATCATAAACTTTTATGTTAGTTTTAAATAGATAAGAAAAAAAATAAATTCAAGATTATGTGCACCATATGATAAGAGAGAAATACCAATTAATGCAACTTAGTGGGGTGTTAATGCATCTTAGTGGGAGATGATGATGTGGCTTCATGAGAGTTGAGAGAAATATTTAGTGGGGATCTCTTATATAAGTTACTAGGTGATTCCCTGCGCGTTGCTGCGGGATTGGAAAGAGTTTTCGATAAACAATGAATCATTATGGTTGTTTAGTTGCTCGTAAAAATAGTGCAGTTGTAGAGATTACCCTAAGAGCCATATGAGCTATCTCTTGATGAAAGTCATAAACTTTTATGTTACTTTTGAATGGATAAGACATACATCTAATGAGTAGAAAATGTGCACCAGGTTGGTAGAGGCCAGATTTTTTTCATTGTTTAAAAAATGTTATTTCTAGTTTCTATGTTTTTGCTTTCAAACCCACTCTTAGTGCTTGCTAAAAATCATATCACGATGGAGTACTTGTATTTGTATTACAATATCAACTAACTATGCAAGTGAGGTAAAAATCAATTTAGTTTCCCATCAGCCAATTTCAAACTTTATAAATTTCCCATCATATAATTTTCAGGTTTAAATTCACATTTGAGAATTCAAGATGATGTGCACCACATGAGAGAAATATCAATTAATGTATCTTAGTGGGGTTTTAGTGCATCTTAGTGGAAAGTGATGATGTGGCTTCATGAGAGATAAGAGAAATATTTAGTGGGGACCAGTTATATAAGTTATATAGATTACATGGCCAGTCCCTAAACTATCGGTCAGTTCTCATCCACGTCCACAAACTATGAAACTGCATTTCTGGCTCCCTAAACTATCAAAGTTGGTCATCTATAGGTCCAAACCAGCCACGCAACACCCTAGAAGTTGATGTGGCGTGCCAACTCGGAAGCTGACATGGAAACTAACATGTGGGGCCCATATGTCAGCCTTATATCCCTATCTCCCATCTCCCTCCCCTCCTGGTGAAACACGCTCGCCTCGGCAACTGGTGGGCTACCATCGTGCGCATGCTCCTGGGAAGCACCGACATCGCTGTGAAGAACCACTTGAACTCGTCGCCTTCCCATCCATGCCCGAGACCTCTGCCTCGCAAGCAGCCTATCCTCTCTTCCTCTCCTCTTTTTATTCTTCTTTTCCTCTGTGCAGACTAGAAGCCGACCTCGCACCCTCCTTTCGCTCGCTGTCCGAAAGTCTGTCATCCTCTCTCCACCGTTTCCAAATCAACGCCGGCAACAGATCCTCCACCTCTTGCTCGACTTACCCGTCACCTCCTCACCAATTTTCGATCACCACCTCATCAGGGATTTCAGATCCCATGGCTATCAGTTGACGCCATGGCCGCCGCTGCACCTTGCCGTGAAGAACCCCCATCACGGCCTTCTCCGACTCGACCAACCCTAGGCAGGCAGGCGACGGTGGTGGACGGTGAGCCGAGCCGCAGAGCGGCGATCTGGCCTTGCACGGGGATGGCAAGCAGTCGTTGGGCACTAGCAGGCCAGAACTCAGACCACACTACGCAAGCATGCAACAAAGACGGCGGCCGCAGCAGGAATCTCCGGTCTCCCTCCCATGATCCTCTCTACCTCTGAGCCCACAGCTAACAAGAAGAGGAAGAAGGGTGCCCCACATGTCAGGTTCCACGTCAGCTCCCGAGTTGGCACGCCACATCAGCTTCTAGGGTGTTGCATGGCCGGTTTGGACCTAGATGACCAACTTTGATAGTTTAGGGAGATATAAATGCAGTTTCATAGTTTGTGGACCTGGATGAGAACCGGCCGATAGTTTAGGGACCGGCCATGAAATTTACTCTTCTTTTTATGTGCTCAAATAATTTGTCTTCAATTTCTTGTGCAAGGATAGAACTATAATTTAATTATGGATGGTAGTGTGATTGGAGTGCCTTTAAAATCTTGTGCTTAATTGCTAGTTTTGCCATGTCTTAAAAACAACAAATGTGCCTTTTCTTGCCTGTTGACAACGTTGGTCTAATGGGAAATTACAAACATTGTCAGTTCAAGTTTGGATTAATCTGATCAGCTTGATGTTTGCCTTGCTGGTTGGGATAATATGTAACTATGAAAATGGACCTGTGAGCAGGAGTCTTGATTGTTGCTAACCTTTGAGCTTGAAGCTCCAGACTGCAATGAACTTGCCCAATGAATTTGAGAGATCTGACTAGAATTGGCATGGTGCTTCCGGAAGGCTATCCTATTCGTGTCATGGAATTACATCTATTTATCTTGTAATTGTGGACTGTAATTTGAATATAGGTCATGTGATCATTTCTCATACCTGATGAAACTTGTAAGCTATCAAGAAGTGTCTCTTTTTTTACTCATGTACAACTTTTAAAATATATTCATGTGTACAAGGGCAGCCGGATAGGACATGTGACTTGCCTAGCAAGGCGTTCCACGTGAAAATCTGAAGCGTCTCTGAAAATCAGCTGTACTTACGTAACAAACTACTACTAGCTAGCAATCATGTAAAAATTCCGTTTGTGGCGTGATGGCCTCCCCGGCGAGGTGGCCTCCCAAACAGGATGGCGGGAGGGGGTGTCTAGGGACGGGGGCTCTCTCCCCGCGACATGCGTAGGGGCGTGCCTACCCCGGGTGGAGCTAATCCTGAGATATGTACGTTGTAAAACAACCGGACTTTCCAAGAAGGAAAGGGGGACTAGAAGTCCTAGTCCTTGTCCGGTTGCTTGTGGGCTCTTACCAAAATCTCTAGCCTTAGTTCGGACTATATAATCGGAGGAGCAACCCCATTGTAATACATCGATTCGAGGAATAAAGAGAAGCTCCACCTATATTGTCTCTTGTCTACTTTATACTTGTTCTTGTGTGCTTGTCGTGAGATGCGTGAGAGGGAGAAGATCCAACCGTTGACGACGTGTTTCACAACACGTTATCAGCACAACCGCTCTTCGTCGACTACGCCGAAGAAGTCGCCATCAAGCTCAACGCCGGCAATCTTGCCGTCGTCCTCGCCAACGACTACTTCGACGACGTCGACTACATCAACGTCGCCAGCGAACGGATCTGCACCGACTCGCCATCAAGCAGGCATGTCTACGACAATGCTTAACGCCCTACGTGATATGTATCTACTGATAACTGCCCTACGCGGCAAGTGGAGTAGATCAATTGGCATCATGAACAAGGTATGAAAGTCGATATAGCTTAGTAGATTGAATTGATCAAAACAAATAGAAGTACGTTTGTTTTCAATATATCAATCTATTTTGTTGGTCGCGGGCAACAATAGCAATGTAGGATGAACTAATTCCTCATGCACGTGAGGAACACGATCATCTCTGCATGGATGAACGTGGACGGGCTGAATTCCGCCGGCACAGAGTTGGCTTGAACGCCAAGAATATATAAAAGAAAAACGGCAAAATCTTTTTAGCTGTGGATTCGCACATCGATGATCAACCTTCAAGCAGATAGGTGGTGCACAGCTTATGGTTCCGCCGTCTTACTGAAACACCGCTCGAATTTGATTCCACCCGGCCCGAAGCTGACTCAACCGCATCCACCACGCTTGCAGCCGTGTGCCTCTTTGTTCGCAACTAAGCCCTGTCGACTTAGTCGTTTTGCTGCCAGAAGCAGAGTCCTGCCCACTGACCGAGTCCCACTTGTAGTTGTAGGCAATCTCACCATATATGTGTCCTCGTCCGAAGCGAGCACCTGAGCCCGGTGTCGCATCAGCCTGAAGTCAAACAACAGCCACGTACTTCCACATTGTTTGTGCACTGAAGTTGCACCTCACCACGCAAGCCTGAAGCTGGGATCGAGTCACACCCGTAGTCGATATCGATCCCGAGTCCCACTCGCATGTGCCGGTCCTGCAGCGCTGCCAGCCTCGCCGCACCCACACGCGCTGGGCCGCCCGAAGTGACCATGTTTGCCTCACAAAGACTCGCATGCATGCAGCGTGCCACCGCTCCCAGCACGGCTCACAGTCGTAACCGCCGCCCTATCACGGTCTGTAACCGTGAAAACCGTCGCGGCGCTCCGCGCTGAATGCAGTCACACAGTGTCACCCCGCGACAGACCGCAGCTGTGATCGTGGATCGCCCGCCCAGCAGCGCATGAACCACACCAATTAAGGGTCCAGTTAAGAGGAATTGTAGAATTTGTGAATTACCTCATGGATTTCAGAAAGAAAATCCAATCGCAGACATAAAACATGCAGTTTTAACCCTGTTTTTATGAAATGTGGACTTATATATTTTTGCTAGCAGAAAAAAGAACTTAGGACAATTGGTTCTTGTGGCGGATTAAGTTTATATATATTTACGTGAAGTATTTTTACTGTTTTTATGTACGCATAAATTCAGTAAAATAGTGCCGTGGTTTTAGGCCCTTTGAGGTTCATACTTATCTTTTTCTAGCATGTTTAGTGGATACATAATTCTGAAAATTGAACCATTAGTACCTAAAGTGGCTAGAAATTTACCTTTAATCGTAGAAAATGGTTTTAGGTTTATGACCTCTCTCAATCTTGAAGAACCTTAGACATGTTACACCCTTGAGAGTGTCATATTTATTTATTTTTCATAGCAATCATGAATGGGGTAAATAATTTTGCTATAAAAATTCTGGAAAAATAAACAAATTATTTATTAAATTGATTAACCAACCTTAATTAATTTTGCACTTGGTTCATGCATTTGAACACGTGAAGTGTGCTTGTAGAAATTGCATGAATAATGTAGGAAGTGACATGAAGTTCACTATTTCTAGAAGAAATTTTTATCATTGGTTTAAAGTATAGTAATGAGTAATGTATAATTTCAAGAAGAAATGCTATATAACTCTGAAAGTTATTTTGTCCATGTGAAACAATATATTTTTCTTCCAGCATGACATTAAGATTTTACAATAGCAGTAAATTCGTAAGTTGTATGCCAACTATTTGAGTTTATAAATAACATGAAGTTATACAAAATTTATATGTTTTCGTGAAGAATCACATTATTTGCCACGTAGGTATTTTTGCAATTCAAGAAGAATATGCATAAACTCAATATAGAAAATATTTTTATGCGATGCATAAATGATAGAATTGGAAGGAAAATAAGGTACATTCCTAAAGTGATGTTAGGATCAGGGGGAGATGCATTGAAACAAAGAAGTTTCATACTCACTCTTTAACCATACATAAATAGATTTTTCCACATAAGGTGCATTATTAGTTATATTCATGAAGAATTTGGTTATGCTCACGAAGAGAGAACAATTACCTTTTGCTTCATACTAGAAGTTTAGCAATATTTTAAGAATATTTCCCAGAATAGAAGGGAAAATTGAATATATTAGTGTTTCTTACCTATGTATAGGTTTTTCTCACCTTATCTTAAGCCCACTTGCTTGTAGCAATTTTTACCTGAAGTAATAACTTTAATCTCATGAAATAAATAAAGAATTACATGCTGAATATTGTAAATAATTGCTTTGAATTGCCTATTTGATAATTATTTGAAACGAATTTTCCACTAAAAGCCTCAAATAACCATGAAGGTTACGGTTATTGTGCATTTCTGCCATGAAGGTAGAACGGAAATTGAATTTTTATGAAGCACTTTAACTAGTAATGTACATGCTTTTTAATTGAACTCAGAAGATTCAATTTAGTATAGAAATTGTATATTATTTAACTATGTACTAAATACATAAGCCCTGTAACTTGAAGTTTATTCAACCCAAGCCATATTATTGTACAATGAATAGTACAACTATGTGGATTTCATATCATGCATTGTATATCCTAGCAGTATAATTTAATTCTATGGTATATTTGAAATAGATCATAGATCATGCTTGAAACATAGCATCACCTGAAGTGCAATTACGATATGAAAAAGGAAGAAATTTGAGGCATAGAGACATATGAAGAATGTGGATAAACTTGAAAAATCTAATAGGCGTATCCCTAATCTTGTAGTATTGTTGGTTTAGAGCTGCATCCTGTTAGATTAATGGACAAACCAACGCGCAAGTTGGCCTGTAGCTCTGTGCATAGCCTTCGTAATCCATGTATACCACTTGTCACTGAGAATGACTTGTTAATAGTTTTTCCACAATAATGTGAGAACCTGCATGTTACTACATTATTAGCCTTTGCATGGGTATTATATTAAATTTCCGCTTTATGTTGGCTAGAAGCCACAATACTATTGTTTTCATTGTATTAGCTCGCATGCTATACATACTCAAGTTTCTCGTGTTGAGTAGTAACTCTCACTGTTAAGATGGTCAGTCAGCTATCACAACGCACTATCAATCACCTTGCACGCTGACCCAATTTGTGCATTTCATGTAGATGTACAATATGACTAGAAGTCATCAAGAAGTTTGAGATCAGGGGGAGCAAACCAATCTGAAATTTGGACAATAGTGATTTTATTCAATCAATTAGAAATCGAATGACTCAATTAGAATGAGTTTGCGGACAAATAAAAGATGGACCTGCTAGTCCATTGTGTGGAAAACTATTTCGTATTTATGGGTTTAAAATTATAAGGCATATGGGGAATTCTTGAATGAATAAGCAATTAAAAGAAATTTCGTGTAGATTTAATGTTGCAAACTATAAACGTGAAGTTTATTTTTCTAAATTACTTAAAGTACATCGTATGAGTATTTAAATCAAAATATTTTAGGCTAAATAAAGAAGTTAGACAATAAAATAGTCTTGTAGATTTTTAGAACTACAAATTTGTAGGTATGCAGAACATACCAAATTGCATAATATACAAATAAATTCTAGCTCACTGCATAACAAACAACCCCTAAATTTTGAAATTAGGTGCGTGAAAAGTTATTAATTTCACCATATTAGCATACATGGGCATTAACTTGAAGTTTAAAAATATGGATCTGAAATTCCATTATGTAAAGCTCATGGCGATATTATTGGAAGTATGCTATTATTTATGAAGATGTAATACCGGCATTAGGAGGAGAAAAAGTCTATATGAATGCCTTGTATTGAATGGAATAATGATCTTCATAAAATATTCTTGAAAGCTTGAAGCACGAATAAAAACACGCACTAAATCATACTCACATGTAGCTGAGTATAATGCCAGAATATTTAAATGTGAGGAAGCCCATGAAGGGCACCACCTGATGTGGAAACACACTTGAAGTGGAACTCTTTTAAGGAATTTATCCCAGTGAGAATGTGCACATAATGAATACTCACAAATGGGAAACTGGAGATTAGGAGAAACAACCTGAAGTTATTAACCAGAAGTTAAGTTTACTTGTAGGCATAATGCTATGTGTGGTATATCCCGGGTATTTAATAATATACTCACCATGGCAAATGACTTGATCATTAATTTAAAATCTACAGGGACGCCTGTTGGTTTTGGATTAAATGAACTTGTCATATAAATTTTACTGAAACCTCCATAGAACTCCGGAAAGAAGACCATCATGGTCAAATACCTCACAAATTAAGAATGGTCATCATGAAGATGAAAGCCTAACACTACAAAGCGCGCGCACTATTTTGTGTTAGGATAGCAGATATTATTTGACTATATCATAGTCTTATCCTGAAGATATGGGAGAAATAGAATGAATGTTGACAATATTACCTCTATCATTGCAATGTTTCTCTAAACGAGAACAGGGATCCACAAATAAAGTCCATGGCAGAGTCGCATAAAGCGCTCATATCGGGTCAATGAAAAAAATCCAATTGAGGTTAAATCATTAAGAATATACTTGAACTTGCAAGTTCAAGTTACATAAGTCATTATGGAATAATGATATGGTGAAATGATATGGTTTATAGGTTTTTCAAAAGACTAACAGACTCCCATTATGTATGAATGAATATTCTGCTACTTATCTGACAAATGGAAAGAATAAATTAAATATTATGTAGTTAATTGATGGATTCGGAAAATCCATAGGTGATCCTTGAAGGAATCATCATTCCTCGAAGGAATTAAAATTAAATCTCATACTAAGTATTAAATGTCTAAGTTAGATAATATTTCTGAATGAATATTAAAATCTCTAGAAGAGTTAAATCCTAGAAGGAAATAAAGTCATAGAATGACTTATTGTGAATAACACTTTTAAAATGGTTCATTGAAGAACTCAAGTTAAAAGGATCATGTAAATCACTTCTCTCTTGCATGAGAGGATTTCTCACATAAGAGAAATACTATTCTTGAAGAATTACAAAATCCTTGAAGGATATAGTCATTGAATGACTTATCAGTCATTTCCTGAATGAACACCAATAATCTTGAAGATATGAATTAACTTTATACAGACCCAAATAAATTAAGAATGAAGTGAGCATCATATGGTCCTGAATGTACCATTTAAGCACTTATGCATAGCTATCTAGTATTGATAGTAAGTATTCTCACATAGCACATAAGGTATATTGGCGATTGGCAATTTGAATTATCCCCTCAAATGCCAAAGTGAAGACTGATTTATCTATAGTGGAATAAGCCATCTTTGAAGATCTAGTGAATAGATCATTGGTTATAAACTAGAATCCACTTAGATAGAGTTGCTATTATTTCAAATTTGAATACTAAAGTTTGATATAAAATATCTAAAAGATATGTGAATTGAAACTTATTAGCCCCATATTCCTCTGAAAGGATAAAGTTTATTTTGTGTTGCACAATTAATAAGTGGTTATTAATGCTTGAAGAATTGCTCTTTATCATAGTTAAGTCTTTGAAGGACTAATTATTGTACTCATACACATTTATGTAGAATGTAACTAAGACATTATTGAACACCGAAGTTTAAAAAGATGTCGACATGAGGGGAGCATATTTTTCATCATGTTGTTATTCAGAAGAAATCAACTTGATGATTAATTTTTGAATTTACCATGAAGGTATACCACTTGATTATTTAAGATCATTAGTGCAAGAATCATGAATTTCATGCATTAATCTTGAAGATTCATCACTATTCATGAAGAATAGTAAATATAGAATTGTGTATAACCAGAAGGTTTAATGTTGTACTATTTTTCCCTTTGTGAGTTTTTACTTGAAGGTTTCTCACGTAAGGTTTTTGACGAGGCAACATGTGCAATACAATTGCGGTTGATATGTACTCTTTTCTCCAAGAACCGTTTTTCCCACTGGGTTTTCGGATGGAGTTTTTGATGAGGCATATGCATTCGCGGTAATCGCCCAAGGGGGAGTGTTGTAAAACAACCGGACTTTCCAAGAAGGAAAGGAGGACTAGAAGTCCTAGTCCTTGTCCGGTTGCTTGTGGGCTCTTACCAAAATCTCTAGCCTTAGTTCGGACTATATAATCGGAGGAGCAACCCCATTGTAATACATCGATTTGAGGAATAAAGAGAAGCTCCACCTATATTGTCTCTTGTCTACTTTATACTTGTTCTTGTGTGCTTGTCGTGAGATGCGTGAGAGGGAGAAGATCCAACCGTTGACGACGTGTTTCACAACAACGTACACTCTTAAGCGCGGAGAAATACGAGGCCAACCAGGGCATCGTTTTACTGTTGTAGCCGTTGTGGGGGATATAGTACCCGGGTACCTCACGAGCAAGCTTGGCAGCCCACCAAAAGGGGGCGGCCCAGCCCACTGTTCTGGACCTGATGACGTGCGGGACAAGTCGGCGTACGAAGGAGGGATCTGGAAGGAGAAGTTCTAGTTGGAATAGGAATTATTGTAAGGAAGGAAAGGATTCTTAGAGATAGAATCGGCTACAAACCGACTTGTAACCCTGCCCCCCGATATATAAGGCGGGCAGGGACCCCCTCAAAAACAACCCAACACATCTCATCTCAACTCATAGCGAAATCCACGAAATACAACACCCCAAAACAGGACGTAGGGTATTACGTCGAGTCGACGGCCCGAACCTGTATAATCCCCCGTGTCTGTCCAACCTAACCATCTTGCTTCCGATCTTTGCGATCTTCCCTGCAATACAAATCACTTCCGTGGGCTACCCCGTGGAAGACTGCCGGAGATAATATCACCGACAGTGGCGCGCCAGGTAGGGGATATCGCCGAGATTAGTCTGGTAAGCTCGATGGATCGCGTCAAGATCTTGGACAGCTGCAACCTCCCGGACGTCGACGAAGTCGAGATCCAGTTCGGGGACGTCATCACCGCCGCCTTGGATACCCAAGCGGCAGGAGCTACGGTCGCCACGGAGGTCTCCTCTCTGGCGACGACTTCGTCCACCACGGCCCAGTCCGGTCCGATCGCATCAGATCGTGCCAGCTCTACCCTGCTGAGTCCATCGCAAAACGCGAGGCCAGACCAGTCGGGAACAGATTTACAATCACTCGATTCCGATCTGGTTCCTGAGAATCGCGTCACTGAGTCATCGCAGAGCGTAAACGCTCAACCAGCACGCGTCCAGAGCCCTGAGGTCATTACTGTCCAGACCCCTGGCTTTTGCGCGCTTGCTCAGAAGCAGAAGATGAAGGATATCGTCCAGACGGATGATTACTTCTCTGGGAGCGACTCCTACGAGTTAGATCTACAGGGACCCTCAATCCTGGAAGATCTGCCGGAAGGATACACAGTGTCCGATGCCTCTACAGAGCCGGAACTGCTAGGATCACTCGGAGAACTGACTCCGAGTAGTTTGGAGCGTTATACGCCCACATCTGACTTCTCCGAGTCCGAGGAAGACTACCTCGCGCAAGAAGGAGTCGGGTCATATTGCTACATAGTGGCGCCAGCAACGCCAACTAATCCTGTCTCAGAAGATGAGGCCACTCCAGCTGAGGAGACGACTGAAGCCAGGGACCAGCGTCGAGGACGCAACGCCAGTCGGGCGACCCGCAGAGCCGCACGACCGCACGGAGCCACCGCGTCAGGATCTGGCACAGCTCGACTCCAGGAACCACACTCTGAAGATCATCGTCGCCAACGGGATCGGCACGACCGGAGGAGCACCCGGAACTTGATGCGCGACGGCATGTTCGAGTTCAACGGATACGACGTCTACGAGACGCCGGTCCAGAACCTCGTTACTATTAACGAGGAAATCAGTCGGCTGCCACCTAGCACTCCGGGCCTGGAAAAGGTAAGGGCTCTCGTGCAGGCCGCCTCCGTCCAGGTTCACCAGATGCAGGGCAGAGCGACCACGGACGCTCCTGAGCCCGGCCCGTCTCGACACCGGGCCAGCGGCGGATCGGATCGTGATGAAGACGTCCGCACCACGATCAACAGAGATCGAGATGTGAGGAACGTCATCCGCAACAGCACCGAAGAGCGCCACTGTGAGGAAATCCGACGGCGCGAAGAGTACGATCAGGATCATGGAAATCCCCATCGTAACTCCAACAGGAGCGGCTACTCGACGGAGTCAGACTACTCTGACCCCTCCGGTAGCCCAAGGCGCGGCAACAACGGCGGTCGCACTCCGCCACGAGGACGAGCGCTTCCACCACCCAGGCGACCGACTCCGCCAAGGGAGCGAACTCCACCGCGCAGCAGGACCTACCGACGGGACCGAACTCCACCCAGGACTCGGAACTATCGGAGGACCTGTTCCCCGCCCAGGGACCGGGATCGCAGGAGGGAAGCACTCCCCCAAGAACAACAGACGGATCGGGTCCGAGCGATTCCCGCCCTAGAGGTCGGATCGGCGGATTCCAGTCGTTCACCGAGCGCTTGAGAAGCGTGACATGGTCCAGAGGCTTCAAGCTGTCGGACATCGACAAGTACGACGGGAAATCTGATCCATCTCAATGGCTTCAGATCTACTACACCGCCGTGCAAGCGGCCGGCGGCGACGAGGACGTGATGGCAAATTACCTTCCCATCATGCTCACCAAGGACTACCGCAACTGGCTGGCAGGACTCCCGCAGGACGCCATCGACAACTGGAAGCAGCTTACCGAACTTGTGGGGGCTATAGTACCTGGGTACCTCACGAGCAAGCCTGGCAGCCCACCAAAAGGGGGCGGCCCAGCCCACCGTTCTAGACCTGAAGACGTGCGGGACAAGTCGGCGCACGGAGGAAGGATCTGGAAGGAGAAGTAATAGTTGGAATAAGAATTATTGTAAAGAAGGAAAGGATTCTTAGAGATAGGATCGGATACAAACCGACTTGTAACCGTGCCCCCCGATATATAAGGCGGGCAGGGACCCCCTCCAAAACAGGAAGTCTCAGCACGAAATCTCTCAACAAGCAATACAACACCCCAAAACAGGACGTAGGGTATTACGTCGAGACGACGGCCCGAACCTGTATAAACCCCTGTGTCTGTCCATCCTAACCATCCTGCTTCCGACCTTTGCGATCTTCCCTGCATTACATATCACTTCCGTGGGCTACCCCGTGGAAGACTGCCGGAGATAATATCACCGACAGTGGCGCGCCAGGTAGGGGATATCGCCGAGATCAATCTGGTAAGCTCGATGGATCGCGTCAAGATCTTGGACAGCTGCAACCTCCCGGACGTCGACGAAGTCGAGATCCAGTTCGGGGACGTCATCACCGCCGCCTTGGATTCCCAAGCGGCAGGAGCCACGGCCGCCACGGAGGTCTCCTCTCTGGCGCCGACTTCGGCCATCACGGCCCAGTCCGGTCCGATCGCATCTGATCGTGCCGACTCTACCCCGCTGAGTCCATCGCAAAACGCAAGGCCAGACCAGTCGGGAACAGATCTACAATCACTCGGTTCCGATCCGGCTTCTGAGAGTCGCGTCGCCGAGTCATCGCAGAGCGTAAACGCTCAACCAGCATGCGTCCAGAGCCCTGAGGTCATTACTGTCCAGACCCCTGGCTTTTGCGCGCTTGCTCAGAAGCAGAAGATGAAGGACATCGCCCAGGAGGATGATTACTTCTCTGGGAGCGACTCCTACGAGTTAGATCTATAGGGACCCTCAATCCTGGATGATCTGCCGGAAGGATACACAGTGTCCGATGCCTCTACAGAGCCGGAACTGCTAGGATCATTTGGAGAACTGACTCCGAGTAGTTTGGAGCGTTATACACCCACATCCGACTTCTCCGAGTCCGAGGAAGACTACCTCGGGCAAGAGGGAGTCGGGTCATATTGCTACATGGTGGCGCCAGCAACGCCAACCAATCCTGTGTCAGAAGATGAGGTCACTCCAGCTGAGGAGACGACTGAAGCCAGGAATCAGCGTCGAGGACGCAACGCCAGTCGGGCGACTCGCAGAGCCGCACGACCGCACGGAGCCACCGCGTCAGGATCTGGCACTGCTCGACTCCAGGAACCACACTCTGAAGATCATCGTCGCCAACGGGATCAGCACGACCGGAGGAGCACCCGGAACTTGATGCGCGACGGCATGTTCGAGTTCAACGGATACGACGTCTACGAGACGCCGGTCCAGAACCTCGTTACTATCAACGAGGAAATCAGTCGGCTGCCACCTAGCACTCCGGGCCTGGAAAAGGTAAGGGCTCTCGTGCAGGCCGCCTCCGTCCAGGTTCACCAGATGCAGGGCAGAGCGACCACGGACGCTCCTGAGCCCGGTCCGTCTCGACACCGGGCCAGCGGCGGATCGGATCGTGATGAAGACCTCCGCACCACGATCAACAGAGATCGAGATGCGAGGGACGTCATCCGCAACAGCACCGAAGAGCGCCACCGTGAGGAAACCCGACGGCGCGAAGAGTACGATCGGGATCATGGAAATCCCCGTCGTAACTCCAACAGGAGCGGCTACTCGACGGAGTCAGACTACTCTGACCCCTCCGGTAGCCCAAGGCGCGGCAACAACGGCGGTCGCACTCCGCCACGAGGACGAGCGCTTCCACCACCCAGGCGACCGACTCCGCCAATGGAGCGAACTCCACCGCGCAGCAGGACCTACCAACGGGACCGAACTCCACCCAGGACTCGGAACTATCGGAGGACCCGTTCCCCGCCCAGGGACCGGGATCGCAGGAGGGACAGCACTCCCCCAAGAGCAACAGACAGATCGGGTCCGAGCGATTCCCGCCCTATAGGTCGGATCGGCGGATTCCAGTCGTTCACCGAGCGCTTGAGAAGCGTGACATGGCCCAGAGGCTTCAAGCTGTCGGACATCGACAAGTACGACGGAAAATCTGATCCATCTCAATGGCTTCAGATCTACTACACCGTCGTACAAGCGGCCGGCGGCACGAGGACGTGATGGCGAATTACCTTCCCATCATGCTCACCAAGGACTGTCGCAACTGGCTGGCAGGACTCCCGCAGGACGCCATCGACAACTGGGAGCAGCTTACCGAACTCTTCATCGGTAACTATCTCGGTACCTGGGAAAGGCCCGGGAGCAAGCGGCTCCTCGGTCAGATCAGGCAACGCAAGAACGAGACCCTGCACGACTTCGTGCGCAGGTTCTCAGAGCGGACGTCACGGATCAGGAGGTGATGTCAGCTTTCCAGCGCGGCATCTCCGATGGGAGACTGATTCACAAGTGGACTCGGAAGCCACCCGCGACTGTCAATGACATGTTCCGGGTCGCTAGCACGTGGGCGGACGCAGAGATCGCGGAAAAGGAACAACTCAGCGAGATCAGGAGTCGCTGGGAAGAAGAGAACAAGACAACCCGCAAGCGCGACCGCCGCGAGGACGAAGACCGACACGACGACCATCGGCGCACCGACAGCCACCCTCGCAAGAAGAAGAGCGAGGGAGATATGGTCGCCGCCCTGGACCGGTCCAGAGGCCGGGTAACTCCAGAGGACTTCCAGCGCATGCTCGATGAGCAATGTCCTTACCACAAGCATAAGCACTCGGCGCGAGAGTGCTACGGGCTCAAGCGAGCCTTCACTGGGGGCAACAGAGGCCCTCCATACAGAAAGAGGAACGATGGTTCCCCGTGAGACGACAGGCGGAACGACGAGCCCGGCGACGACTTCCAGGAAGCCGATCGAGTGGTGCGCATGATCTATGGCGGACCAGAGTTCGAGTCGAAGCACCAGCAGAAGCTCACCCATCGCCAGGTCATGCACGCGAGGGAACCACCGGTACCTGAGTACCTCAAGTGGTCGGAAGTTCCGATCACCTTCACCCGGGAGGACCATCCAAACTTCATACCGAAGCCCGGGTCCCATGCCTTGGTAGTAGCCCCGACGATTCGCAACGTTCGGCTCACCAAAGTACTAGTCGACGGTGGCAGTGGCCTGAACATCCTCTTTGCTAACACATTGAAGGAGCTCGGCCTGACTACTCTCGACCTGAGTCCCCCCCAATCCGCATTCTATGGTTTGATACCGGGAGAGGGGGCAGAACCACTCGGGCACATCACACTGCCCGTCACCTTCGGAGACCGGAACAACTACCGGACCGAGCATATGCAGTTCACGGTGGCAAACTTTGAAACTGCATACCACGCCATCCTTGGGAGGCCCGCGCTCGCCAAGTTCATGGCGATTCCTCACTACGTCTACTTGCAGGTCAAGATGCCAGGACCCAAAGGCATAACCACCGTCTTGGGGGACATCCGAGTCGCTTACACATGCGAACAGGAGACCCTCAACGCGGCAGCTGCCCTGGCCAACAATCGAGTCGTTGACTCCACGGCAGGCTCCGCCCTGCTTTGCTTTCTCGATTGCTTCCCAGGTTATTATCAGACTGGCCTAAAGCAGTTAAAGACCACGTTCATCACGCCATTTGGTGCCTTTTTGGCCTTCGGTCTGAAGAACGCCGGTGTGACCTACCAGAGGACAATTCAAGCGTGTATGGATCAACTGACTCTGGACGTAGTAGAACACCTACATCGATAAATCCATGGAACATTGAGCACCTACAGCGATTCAGTTATGTATTTATCTTTTTTTTCATTTAGATATGTTTTTCCGAGTGATTTTGGAGGGTATACACCCACAGTCACGACTCGGCAGATTTACAATGAGTTATCAATAAAGTTGATTTCATCTTTCATCTATTTCTACTACTCGTATTTCCTCTTTCGCGTCACGCACATAAAGTATGAGTGGAACAAACCTTAAATCGAGAGGGAAAGTACTCGCCAAGTCAAAGCTCTAAACGTACGACAAAGACTCTGCGGCATGAGACTGAGACCAACGAGGCTAATCTACTCCGTAACAGGTCAACCACTCAGAAATTAAGGCCAGCGCAGAAAGAAAGGGAGTAGTAGCCCCATAAAAACTTATACACAATAACAAAAACTTAAACATTGTTCAAACAGTACTAGTTCCACCAAATACTACAAATATTTTATCTACGCTGCAGGATCAACAGACGGGTCCGCCTCATCGGAGTCATCAACAACATCCTTGGACAGGACATTGGCGATAGGCTCGACCTCAAGGAGCAGTCTGCCCACGTCGTCTTCGGAGGTGCCGGCAGCGTATCCGCGGCTGAGTGGCTCCAGGTTCGACGCCGGGAACAGCGACTTGAGCACCGCCAGGACATGACCACAGCTGGCCTGGCTGATGGAGCAGAGCTGTCGCCGGAAGAAGCGTGGGAGCGCCCGAACGCGGTCGAGGATAGAAGTCGAAGACGATGACGCCTCCGGCTCGATCTCCTCCGCCACCACTCAGATAGCGTCCTCCAGCGCGATCCTCTCGGTGCGCAGCGCCTCAGCCTCGCCTTGCAGCCGGGCCACCTTGGCAGTGAGCTCTGCGAATTGGGACATAATCCGATACCGATAATCTACAGAAAGTTAGATCTGGATAATATATTCACGTCTGACAGAAAAACAAACAAGGAATAACATACCTCTGAGCTCGTGCACGGCCTGGTCCTCGTTGAGCCTAGCCTGCTCTACCTCCCCGCGTAGATCGCGAGTGGTACGCTGGGCTTCCTCCAACTCAGCCTGGCGTTGGGCCGCAGCAGCTTCGAGTTCAGTCACTCGGGCTACCAAGGAGTCGGCCTTAGCGACTGCAGATGAAAGTTCTTGAATAACCAAGGCTTTTGCCTCGGCATCAGCAGCTAAGTCCTGCAAAGACAAGTCAGATGACAATATGAATTAATGTACCACTCGGTACTTGACATCAACAAGATAAGTGGCTCAGCAAATACCTTGGCTATCTGACCCATGCGAAGATGGAGTGACATGAACTCCTCCAGAGGAGTCATGGGAGCACCACCACTCAAAGCGCCGACCACCGCAGAAGTAACTTCAACCGCCGCAGTCTGGGGCTCCTCCACTGCTGCAGTCGGTTCAACCACAGGAGCAGGCTGGGGGCTGCCTTGAGGAACTGGCGGTGGGGTCGGCGACGCCGGTGTAGGAATCGGTGGAGGCGGGGTTGGTGCTCGCAACGACTCTGGTGGCGGACCCACAGGCTGATCGCTGAGAAGATCAGCCGAGTGGATCGGCACCTCTGACATTTGGATTGACGGGGTCTCGATCTCAACGGCCGTCTGAGGCACAGGACCCGCAAAGGGAATCTCAGACGGCGTGCTACAGGATAAAGGACATGGATTATTAACAGATGAACATAAAGGAAAATGAAGAGACGACAATGATACTTATAGAGTAGATATGCGCATTCTCGGGCGCTTTCCTTTCCGAGTAGGGGAAGGGAGGTCCCTCGGACTTGCAGCAATTAGAGGTTCCACTGCAAGGGGAGACTGCTCCGAGCTGGTGATTGGGGGCGGGATTGACGACTCGGCACCGCCAGCTTCGTCTTCTTCCGAGTCAGACGACTCAGAGATAAGGAGTTGGCGGCGGCTTGGCGCATCCCCAATCACGATCCCGGTTGAGATCTTCCGCTTCTTCGGGGCAGGGGCAGCCTTCCCACCACTCGGAGACAGCACGTCGGGAGAAGGAGAGGACGACAGAGTGATATCAGAGTCGCGCAGGTCACTCTCACTTCCTCCGACTGCTTCTTCAGCACCAACGGCCCTGCGCCGAGCCGGTTGATCCACTCCCTTTGGCATCTCAGGCAAAGGAGGGAGGGATACAAAGGCAGCTCGACCCTACAAAAGTGGGGTTCAGTTTTGAGATTACACCCAATGGGTGGAATTGAAATAAACAACAGCAACAGACTGGTTAAATACCTCAGGGCGTGGATTCCCTAAGTTGAACGCCGGAGGACAACAGTAGTCCTCAGGGAGGTTCCGGTCGCGAAGAATTTTCCAAGCCGAGCTGCGGCTTGGACTTTGTCGACACGCTCAGGGGCTTCATGCGTGTTGTCCCCCTCGGCGTAGTATTCATACACCGGATGAGCCCGCTGCTTGAGGGGCTGGACCCGGCGCAGCACGAAGTTGGCTGCCACTCCGACGGCAGACAACCCTCTGTCCTTCAACTGGGCTATGAGACCCAGGAGTTCCCGAACCTGATCCATTTCACTCTCCTTGGGAAGAGTAGTCCAGGATTGGGAGGGAACAGGATGAGAATCAATCTCAGGAGAAATGGCAGGCGAGTGGTTTCCTACGTAAAACCACTCGGACTGCCACCCCTTGTTGGAGGTAAGAAAAGGAATGTCAAAATACTCCCGAGTTCGACCCTCGCGGAGTTGGAATCCGGCGCCCCCGACTACTTGCGGGCACTCGGTTCTGGGATAAGGTTTTAGAAGAAAAAGATGAAGAAAAAGATTGACGTGAGGCTCTATCCCAAGATAGGCCTCACAGAGGTTGATGAAGATGGTGATGTGAAGAATGGAGTTGGCATTCAGTGCGCAAAGACTGATCCCATAGAAGTGCAGCAGCCCGCGGAGGAAAGGATGCGCGGGCACGCCGAAACCACGCAGAAAGAAAGACTCAAACACCACCAAATCAGAAGAATTTGGGGTGGGGAAAGACTCACCGGCGGCTGCGCGCCACTCGGCGGTTTGCTGGTCGGGGAGGATGCCGTCGACGACGTGCTGGTCGAGGCGCCTGGTGGTGGTGATGGACTCCCTCCATTCGGCGGCGCGATCCACGGCGACCTCGACGGTGGCCTTGGCCTTGGACGACCGGGCCCTTCCCGGCGACCTCTCCTTCCGCTTCGGGACTTCCTTCCTCTTGGGCGCCATGGCGACGAGCGGGGGCTGAAGATCGAGGAGGAAAGCTGCAGGAGTGGATCTAGGGTTTGCTCTTGCGCACGGAGGGGAACTGGAGCGCTGGGAAGGCAAATGGCGAGTAAAGGAAGAAGATTGCGGCGGGGATGGCTTATAATGGAATGAACCGTTCCTCCCGCGCGCGGCGCGATGCGTGTCTCGGGAACTCAACCGACGCAGGCACGTCCCGTCGCTTTGAATTCAAAGATGCGGTAAGGAGTCGCGATATCTCGCGATATTTCGCCTTCTGTAAAGCAACCGTTAGGGTGCAACGGACTTTGCGGGAGTAGTGGGCCCAAATGGGCTGAAATGTAGCGCGACCTTTCGGTTCTGTTACGCTAACAAATTTGTGGGTTCCTGAGCTAGTGTTCAGGGGCAGAAACCACTCGGTCGTGAGGCTAAAATTAGTCGACGGCCAGACTTGATTTTGCAATTAATATTGCAACCTTGCAATTGATTTTTACGTAAGGCATGCGATACTATCGCTAAATTCGCTCAGAAATCTGGGTCAAATGCTGACAAGTATAAATCTTGCGAGAAGATGGCTTACCATATGGTCAAGCTGAGTCGTGGGACACGACTCGGAGGTCATGCCGAGTTCAAAGAACTTGAGGACAGAATCCTTATAAAGGGGAAACAAAAAAGCCCCAGAAGGAAAAAATCCATGTCCAGAGGCATGGGGGCTGAAAAAATCAGTCAGAATTCACGGCTTTCAGAGTCTTGATGCGATCATGCTGAGTCGTAACAAGACTCGGGGGCTACACCCAATGGGTGCACCTGGAGGTGCACACCATTGAAGATCAAGATACAGATGGATAAAAGTTGAAGACCTTTGGCCAATTTCATACTAAAATCGCCCAAAGCCCGGGGGCTAAGTGTATTCACTTCGCTGTCGTGTCGTGAAGAAGAGCACTCCTTCCCCTCACTATGGCCATAATTGAAGAATTGTTTTCAGGAACGTCTGATCATGCACTCAGATCTTCCTCGAAACCACTCAGATTTTCCTCATAATCACTCGGATCTTCTTCGAAATCACTCGGATGAGATCTTAGACAACTTGGGAGCACTCGGATCATGCAAGAAAAGACGGATCAATTACAGCCAACGATCGGTCAAGAAGCGCTCGGGGGCTACTGTGGGGGATATAGTACCCGGGTACCTCACGAGCAAGCCTGGCAGCCCACCAAAAGGGGGCGGCCCAGCCCACCGTTCTGGACCTGAAGACGTGCGGGACAAGTCGACGCACGGAGGAAGGATCTGGAAGGAGAAGTAATAGTTGGAATAAGAATTATTGTAAAGAAGGAAAGGATTCTTAGAGATAGGATCGGATACAAACCGACTTGTAACCCTGCCCCCCGATATATAAGGCGGGCAGGGACCCCCTCCAAAACAGGAAGTCTCAGCACGAAATCTCTCAACAATCAATACAACACCCCAAAACAGGACGTAGGGTATTACGTCGAGACGACGGCCCGAACCTGTATAAACCCCTGTGTCTGTCCATCCTAACCATCCTGCTTCCGATCTTTGCGATCTTCACTGCATTACAAATCACTTCCGTGGGCTACCCCGTGGAAGACTGCCGGAGATAATATCACCGACAGAACTCTTTATCGGTAACTATCTCGGTACCTGGGAAAGGCCCGGGAGCAAGCGGCTCCTCGGTCAGATCAGGCAGCGCAAGAACGAGACCCTGCATGACTTCATGCGCAGGTTCTCGGAGAAGCGCAACTCCATTACGGACGTGACGGATCAGGATGTTATGACAGCCTTCCTGAACGGCATCTCCGATGGAAGACTGATTCACAAGTGGACTCGGAAAGCCACCCGCGACTGTCAATGACATGTTCCGGATCGCTAGCACGTGGGCGGACGCGGAGATCGCGGAGAAAGAACAACTCAGCGAGCTCAAGAATCGCTGGGAAGAGGAAAACAAGACGACCCGCAAGCGCGACCGCCGCGAGGACGAAGACCGACACGACGACCATCGTCGCAGCGACAGTCACCCTCGCAAAAAGAAGAGCGAGGGCGATATGGTCGCCACTCTAGACCGGCCCAGAGGCCGGATAACTCCAGAAGATTTCCAGCGCATGCTCGATAAGCAATGAGGCTGACCGAGTGGTCCGTATGATCTACGGAGGACCGGAAGGTTTCGAGACGAAGCGCCAGCAGAAGCTCACCAACCGACGACTTGGTTAAGTTACGTATTAATCTCTTATTTCTTTAAGATATTTTTAATAATCCTCGCCGAGTGGTTTCTATGGATAATCATCCCCAGTTTCGACTCGGCAGATTCATAAATGCCATATGAGTTGTCAACAAAGTTGATTTCATCTTCTATCTACATTATATCTACTACTCGAATTTCCTCTTTCGCGTCACGCACATAAAGTATGAGTGGAACAAACTTTAAATCGTGGGGGAAAGTACTCGCCAAGTCAAAGCTCTACATGCACGACAAAGACTCTGCGGCATGAGACTAAGACCAACGAGGCTAATCTACTCCGTAACAGGTCAACCACTCAGAAATTAAGGCCAGCGCAGAAAGAAAGGGAGTACTAGTCACATAAAAACTTATATACAAGCACCAAAGATCAAACATTTTTTAAAGTACTTCTATTACCAATACTACAGATAATCTACAAAAATTAATTTGCAGGATCGCCACTACCAGAAGGGCCAGCCTCGTCAGTATCAACGACGGGATTGATACATAAGCAGCTCGACCCTGCATATCAAAGTTGGTTCAGTTTTTCATCAAGATTACACCCAATGGGTGGAATTGAACACACAAACGGCAACAAATCGATTCATTACCTCAGGGCGACGAAAGGAAGAAGATTGCGGCGGGGATGGCTTATAATGGAATGAACTGTCCCTCCCGCGCGTGGTGCGATGTTTGTCTCGGGAACTTAACCGACGCTTGCACGTCCCGTCGCTTTGAATTCAAAGATGCGGTATGGAGTCGTGATATCTCGCGATATTCTGGCTTCAAGAAGGCAACCGTTAGTTTCCTTAGGAAACAACGGACTTTACAGGATTGATGGGCCTAAATGGGCTGAAGTATGGCACGACCTTTCGGTTCTGTCAAATTAATAAATATGTGGGTTCCTGAGCTAGTGTTCAGGGGCATAAACCACTCGGTCGTGAGGCTAAAATTAGTCGACGGCCAGTCTTATTTTGCAATTAATATTGCAACCTTGCAATTGATTTTTACGTAAGG
Source organism: Urochloa ruziziensis (assembly GCA_015476505.1). Classification (NCBI taxonomy): domain Eukaryota; kingdom Viridiplantae; phylum Streptophyta; class Magnoliopsida; order Poales; family Poaceae; genus Urochloa; species Urochloa ruziziensis. Next base: position 62,175,347 of record CM027121.1, on the reverse strand, counting down.
CATGCGATACTATCGCTAAATTCGCTCAGAAATCTGGGTCAAGTGCTGACAAGTATAAATCTTGTGAGAAGGTGATTTACCATATGGTCAAGCTAGGTCGTGGGACACGACTCGGGAGTCACGCCGAGTTCAAAGAACTTGAGAACAGAATCCTTAAGAAGGGGAAACAAAAAAGCCCCAGAAGGAGAAAATTATCCAAAATCCATGCCCAGAGGCATGGGGGCTGAAAAATTCAGTCAGGATCTACAGCTTTCAGAGTCTTGATACGATCGTGCCGAGTCGGATCAAGACTCGGGGGCTACACCCAATGGGTGCACCTTGAGGTGCACACCATTGATGGATTAAGTTCAAGAAGAGATTTACAATATTTTATTTTTGACACTCGACCAGAATATTCTATTCTGCTCAAGGCTCGGGGGCTACACCCAATGGGTGCACCTAGAGGTGCACACCATTGAAGATCAAGGTATCGACGGAGAAAAGTTGAAGACCCTTGGCCAATTTCATACTAAAATTGCCCAAGGCTCGGGGGCTAAGTGTATTCACTTCGCTGTCGCGTTGTGAAAAAGAGCACTTCTTCCCCTCACTATGGCTACAATTGAAGAATCGTTAGGAACGTCTGAGCAAGCACTCGGATTTTCCTCGAAACCACTCGGATCTTCTTTGAAATCACTCGGATGAGGTCTTAGACAACTCGAAACCACTCGGATCTTCTTCGAAATCACTCGGATGAGGTCTTAGACAACTTGAGAGCACTCGGATCATGCGAGAAAAGACAGATCAATTACAGCCAACGATCGGCCAAGAAGTGCTCGGGGGCTACTGTGGGGGATATAGTACCCGGGTACCTCACGAGCAAGCTTGGCAGCCCACCAAAAGGGGGCGGCCCAGCCCACTGTTCTGGACCTGATGACGTGCGGGACAAGTCGGCGTACGAAGGAAGGATTTGGAAGGAGAAGTTCTAGTTGGAATAGGAATTATTGTAAAGAAGGAAAGGATTCTTAGAGATAGAATCGGCTACAAACCGACTTGTAACCCTGCCCCCGATATATAAGGCGGGCAGGGACCCCCTCAAAAACAACCCAACACATCTCATCTCAACTCATAGCGAAATCCACGCAATACAACACCCCAAAACAGGACTTAGGGTATTACGTCGAGTCGACGGCCCGAACCTGTATAAACCCCCATGTCTGTCCAACCTAACCATCTTGCTTCCGATCTTTGCGATCTTCCCTGCAATACAAATCACTTCCGTGGGCTACCCCGTGGAAGACTGCCGGAGATAATATCACCGACAGCCGTGTTTTTAATGGAACGTCCAGTCAAACAGTGAATAAACTAGGGAAAAAAAGACCAACGTCACCACGCTGCAGTCTGGCTACAGCTCATCCGTGTGTCCTGAACAAATCCCTACCTTCTGGTTGGTCGAGGCCATGTACACTATTTATGGGGTCTGTATTTTTATTGGTTAAAAAACTAGCACTCATGTTTCTCTTCACTGTTCTGAGGCCGTTCCACACCGCCTCTGCTCACCATGCGCGGCCGCCGCCTAAGAGCAGGCAGAGGTGGTCGGCGTCGGCGAACTTGCAGAGGCATACAATGCCGTCCAACAGCCGCGCCGCCTTCTCCTTCCCCTTCTTACTGGCCACGGCGCCGGATAGATCAGCGTAGTGATAGACTTCTAGGATCATTAGCAGTAGATTAATCTTGGGTATAACTCGATTAATAAGGTAAAACATGGCTAAACATGAACAACTACTAGATTGAGAAGAACTACACCTAAAAGGGGAGAGTAGGAGCAGATACCGTTCGTGGTGGCGACGGGGTCGACGGCGGCCATGGCGGCGGTGGCGGTCGCTGGGGCGGCCGCGGGTTGAGGAGGTGCTGGCAGCGCGGTCGGCCTCCGGTTAAGGTCGGGGCGGTGGCAGCGGGTCCTCCAGATCCACCCGGAAGTCGCCGGCGGCGGTGGTGCGGCTTCCCGTTGCTCCAGTGCCCCTCGATCGGTAGGGAGTGTTGGGGTGGTGGCTGGCGGCGTGGTGAACCTCGTGCCCTGCGCCCTAGCCCCCACCCCTTTCTTTATAGCACTGTACAACGGGAGGCCACCAACCAATGCTAGGTTGGGCTCCCCCGATCAGGGTGCGTGGACCGAGCCCATCACGGCCTTTGGGCCGTGGTGGTGGAGATCAACCTAACAATCTCCCCCTCGATCTCACCGTATGTTTTCTTACCTTAAGCTCTTCGCCTGACATCCACTTCATAACAAAAAAGCACATTGAGCATGAGTGATCAAAATTGTCATTTCAATTAGATTAATCAGCCACAATAAACTTCTCCATTACGAAGGATCATAACTCGGGCCATTATCCAGTGGTCATAAGGCTTTCCTTTAAACCCATACCGGTAATGTGTTCTCTAAACACACTGGGTGGTAAGCCTTTAGTGAGCGGATCTGCTAGCATATTTTTTGTACTTATATGCTCCAGACTTATGGTGTGATTCTGGATTTTATCTTTCACAACATAGAACTTTATCTCTATTGGTTTGGTAGCATTACTCGACTTGTTGTTGTGAGCGCAAAATACTGCGGGCTCATTATCGCAGTACATTTTAAGTGGTCTATTAATACAATCTACCACTATCAAGTCGGGTATAAATTTCTTTAGCCACTTGGCCTGCAACGTTGCCTCATACCATGCTATAAACTCTGCGTACATCGTAGATGATGCAACCAGAGTTTGTTTAGAGCTTCTCCACGAAATAGCTCCCCCTGCGAGAGTGAATACATAACCTGACGTAGACTTTCTATCATCCTTGTCTCCCGCAAAATCTGCATCAGAATATCCTCTTATCTCTAGGGAATCAGATCTGCTATATATTACCATGAGGTCATTTGTGCCTTGCACATACCGCAAAGCTTTCTTTGCCATTTTTCAGTGCACTATGCCTGGGTTATCTTGATATGTACCGAGTACTCCGGTGATATAAGCTAAATCAGGGCGAGTGCACACTTGTGCGTACTGTAAGCTACCGACTGCTGAAGCATATGGAACCATTTTCATTTGATTGATCTCATATTGGTTCCTGGGGCATTGGAAATCCCCAAACTTATCGCCCTTCACTATCGGTGCAGGTGTGGCTTTACACGCATGCATATTATATTTCTTTAGGATCTTCTCCAAATATGTCTTTTGCGATAGTCCTAAAACCCTGTTTCTTCTATCTCGGTGAATTTCAATGCCTAGAACATATGAAGCCTCACCAAGATCTTTCATATCAAAATTAGAGGACAAAAACATTTTTGTTTCTTGCAACATTCTTGTATCACTGCTAGCAAGCAGGATATCATCCACATATAGGATTAGAAAAATATATTTTCCATTCTTAAACTTTGCATAGATGCAATTGTCCTCTATATTTGTCTTAAACTCAAATTTCTTAATTGTCTCATCAAACTTCAAGTACCACTGTCTAGAAGCTTGTTTTAATCCATAAATGGATTTTCTTAGGCGGCATCCCATGTTTTCTTTGCCTTCCACAACAAAACCTTTAGGTTGAGTCATGTAGACGTTTTCAAACAGATCCCCGTTTAAGAACATTGTCTTTACATCCATCTGATGTAATTCTAAATCATAGTGTGCCACTAATGCCATTATAATTCTAAAGGCATCTTTACACGAGACTGGAGAAAACGTCTCATTGTAATCTATTCCTTCTCTTTGTGTGAACCCTTTGGCCACAAGTCGCGCTTTATATCTTTCAATATTCCCTTTGGTGTCACATTTTGTTTTGTAGACCCATTTGCAGCCTACTGATTTGGCTCCTTTAGGAATTACTTCTAAGTCCCAAACTCTGTTGGCACTCATTGATTTCATTTCTTCTTGCATGGCTTCAAGCTATTTTTCAGACTGAGCGCTTCTCATAGCCTCTTCAAATGTGACGGGACCACCCCCCATTTGAAATTCTTCTAAGTTGCCAATTTCATAGCAATCAGGAATGGCTGAGCATCTCACTCTTGTAGACCTTCTCAGTCCTCCTCCAGCTGGTTCAGCAGCTGGCTCAACAACCGGTACTTCAGGAACCACAGGCTGTTGAGGTTCTATTTCTTGTGCAACAATTGGTTCAACATCTTGTGCCACAATTGGTTCAACTTGAGGAATAGATTCCACGTTCTCATTCATCGCTGGCACTACAGGACTAGGAGCTTGTACCGGTGTCACAGTGGCTTCCACTGTTAGAATTGACACAAGTAACTCGAAAAAAGGTTCTTGAATCATTGGGCAAGGTGCAAAAACCCGCTTCTCCTCAAGATCAATTTCTCCAGTAGCCATGCTCCCCCTGATCATTTTATTCTCCAGAAAAACTGCATGTCTCGTTTCTACAAACTTTGTGTGTCTGTTAGGACAATAGAAACGATAACATTTTGTCTTTTCAGTATAGCCAATGAAATAGCAACTGATTGTCTTGGGATCTAGCTTCCCAATATTTGGATTAAAAATCTTAGCCTCAGCGGGGCAGTCCCATACACGCATATATCTGAGAGAGGGTTCTCTACCCGTCCACAGTTCATAAGGTGTTGTAGGAACTGCTTTGCTAGGCACTTTGTTTAGGATGTGAATGGCAGTCTTCAGAGCCTCCATCCACAAATTAACTGGTAAAGTGCAGTAGCTTATCATGCTTCTAACCATATCCATCAAGGTACGGTTTCTCCTTTCAGCTACTCCATTTTGCTGTGGGTCACCCGGTGCACTATACTGGGCAACTATGCCATTTTCCTGTAGGTACCTTGCAAAAGGTCCTGAAATTTGGCCATACAGGGTGTGTCGACCGTAGTACTCCCCCCACGGTCTGATCTTACTAATTTTATTTTCTTATTAAGCTTATTCTCAACCTCAGCTTTGAATATCTTAAATTTATCCAACGCTTCTGACTTTTGTTTTATTGGATAAATGTAACCATAATGAGAGTAGTCGTCTGTGAAAGTGATGAATGAGTCAAAACCATCCACTGATGCAATGGGAAACGGACCACAGATGTCTGTGTGTATTATGTCTAAGGTTCCCGTGCTCGTTTTGCTACTTTGTTTACTTGCTTAACGTATTTGCCTTTGATGCAATCAATACATTGTTCTAAGTCTGAAAATTGTAGCGGTGGAAGAATTGATCCTTTTACTAAACGTTCCATTCTCCCCCTCGAAATGTGGCCTAAATGACGGTGCCATAATTTCGATGAAACATCATCAATTCTTTTTCGCTTCTTGCTTACTTTTGTAGACGAGGATACATTTTCAATCTCATGCACAATCTTAGTACTTGCATACACATCTTCACATGCATACAAATCATCAAAAATAGATAACTAATAAAGTTTGTCTTGTCGGAAGGCAAGACCCACACAAACTTTATTCAACATGATTAAGCATCGTTCGCTATCGAATAAACACTTAAAACCATCGTCTGATAAACATGAAACTGAAATTAAATCCCTGCTCAAAGAGGGAACATAAAGGACGTCGTGTAGCTGAAGCGTGAAGCCGTCTTTCAACTTGATGGGGAGTTCTCCTATCGCCTCCACTTCAGCTTCAATGCCGTTTGCAACTTTAACTCCTCTTTCTCCTCTTCGCAGCATCTGTCTCATACTTAATCCCGGCATAGAATTAGCAACGTGAGTAGTTGCACCTGAATCAATCCACCAAGTAGATTTATCATAAATTAAAAACAGAGATTCATGTACAAAAGAAATAAAATCCTCACCCTTCTTCCACATCATTTCAAGCCATTCAGGACACTTGTTCTGCCAGTGTCCTGCCTTCCCACAATGCAGGCACTCATTTTTGCCAACTTCTTTCTTGTCTTGTGGCTTGTTTGAGCGATCAAAGTGCATTGGTGCCTTGCCCTTGTCTTTGTTGGGAGCATTTGAAGGACCACTCTCCCACTGGTTCTTGGCTTTAAAGTTCTTGTTAGGGAAGTTCTTTTTCTTCTACTGATGGTGCACATAGTTTACCTGTCCACCATTCTGTGCAATCATCATGTCCTCATCTTGGACACAGCGTGCTATGAGCTTCTGCATATCCCATTTTTGCTCTAAGGAATTGTAAGTGATCTCTAAGTTGAAGAATGCGGGTGGAAATGAGCGAAAAACTGTATGGACAAGAAAATCCTCTGGCAGCTTCATGTCCAAACCAGCTAACTTCCCATGTAGGTTGCTCAACTTCAAGATGTGCTCTCTCACACCTCCACCTGTATACTTCGTGTTCAGAAACTGATCAATCAGCGTCCTGGCATAAGTCTTGGACGACCAAGTGAACTGAGTCTCCACTAGTGCCATATACTCAGGTGCAGTGAGAGCAACACCCTCTGCATTCTTTTCTGGGATAGAGTTTCTTATGGCCTCTGCCATCTTTGTCCGCATGATCAGCAGACACTTCTTGTTTGAGATATCCCATTTTCTCTTCTCGAGATCATAATTTGCTCTAATGGGCGTGTGGTCACGCTCTCGTGCCGCGAATGCCTCATTAGACTCATTTTGTGCACGCACCGGTGCCTCAGGGAGTATCGGATATGGGTAGTTCATGGCGGTGTCAATGTCTGTCATTACCACTGCCAGGTTGAACTGCGTGCGCCATTCTCCATAGTTGCTTCCAACCAGCATAGGGATACCAGCAACGTAGCTCATAGCATTTGGGCCTGAAATTTAGACATAAAAATGGTGAGAACAATAATAAAATTAAATATTGTATGTATTAATTTAACTTTGGTCAAAATCAACACATACAACATGCTTTCTACATGAATTCTATATCACCTTTGGGCAGAAAATAGAATAAATGCATAATAACTTGAACAAGAATATTTATAATATTGTAATTATCAGCTTTGGCCAGAAAATAACAATATCATAAAACTGAATATAAAATATTTCTACTTCTCTAATTAAATATCCCTTTGGTACAATTTAACTAGAGAATTAATTACGCAGCGGAAAAACATCAAATATCATGAGAAAAATTAATTTTCAGAAGCATTCTACTCTCTGTAAAAATAATTACTATGTGCAAAAATTTAAACAGAGATATTTACTTGAAAACATGCAAATTAACACCAAAAACAACCAGATATAGCTTCTGAAAATAAATAAACTTAATGGAAAAAAAATTACTATGCGCAGCAAACGATTTCGGTCCGCGAAGAGAAAACGGCCCAGCAGCCCACGCGCGCGCACCGCGCCTTAGCGCGTTTTGGCCCAGCAGCAGCCCAGCCGCTCGCTCGGCCGTTTTTTTTATTTTCTCGGCACAAGTCTGCTTTTGGCCCCTGGACTCTCGTTCGCGCGCGGAATTGGCCCTCAGCGGCCCGGCCCAGCCGCGTGGGCTTTAGCCCGACAGCCAATGGTTGGGCCGCCGAAACGGCCCATCCCCTCTTCCCGCACGGGCCGCTTGTGGCCCGCGTCGGCGCCGGGCGCCCTCAGCCGTCGGATCCGCCGATCCGAGATCGACGGTCCGCCGCGCATCTCGCGCGTATAAAATGCGGCCGGCACCCGGGAACCCTAACCCTAGCGCCATTCTTTCCTCCCCCGCGCAGCGGCGGCGGCCATGGCCGGCGTCTTCGCCGGCGACGGCGGGGACGAGCGCCGCTGGCCATGGCCGCAGCGCTCCTCCTCCTCTCCTTCCCCTAGCCTCTCTCCCCTACCCAGACCCGTGAGATCCAGAGGGAGAGGTGAGGGGGCCCGCGACCCACCATGGCCGGCCTTTGCCGGTCACGGTGAGGGTGAGCGCCGGTCATGGTGAGGGTGAGCGCCGCCGGCACAAGAGCCAGTAGCGTTCCCCCTCCCTCCTTCGCGATGTGGCGCCGGGGTGATCCCCCTCGCCGGCGCGCGCGTTCCCCATCTCGGGCGAGCGCGCCGCCGTCGAGCGGTGTCGCTCCGGCGTCCCTACCCGCACGGTGGCGGTGATGGCCGGCGGCGAAGAAGGCCCCACAAGTAGGCCCTCCTCTCCCCGGCCTCTTTCTCGTAGATCTAGGGTTAGGGTTAGGGTTAGGTTAGGGTTTTGGGATTTTGGATCTGAGATCCACTTTCCTTTTCAATTTTTCATCGATTTTTCTTTCTTTCGCTTTGGATTTCATCGATCTTCATCGATTTCTTCCGGATTCAATCGATTTTCATCGATTCCTCCATTTCTTTCCCCTCTGTCACGACTAACCGTGGGTGTTTCTTTTCTGTTTGAGTGCTAACTACCCCGGATCTCTAATCTACTACTAGATTAGGCGACTGATACCATTGATAGACTTCTAGGATCATTAGCAGTAGATTAATCTTGGGTATAACTTGATTAATAAGGTAAAACATGGCTAAACATGAACAACTACTAGATTGAGAAGAACTATACCTAAAAGGGGAGAGTTGGAGCAGATACCGTTCGTGGTGGCGACGGGGTCGACGGCGGCCATGGCGGCGGTGGTGGTCGCTGGGGCGGCCTCGGGTTGAGGAGGCGCTGACGGCGTGGTCGGCCTCCAGTTGAGGTCGGGGCGGTGGCAGCGGGTCCTCCGGATCCACCCGGAAGTCGCCGGCGGCGGTGGTGCGGCTTCCCGTTGCTCCAGTGCCCCTCGATCGGTAGGGAGTGTTGGGGTGGTGGCTGGCGGCGCGGTGAACCTCGTGCCCTGCGCCCTAGCCCCCACCCCTTTCTTTATAGCACTGTACAACGGGGCCCACCAACCAATGCTAGGTTGGGCTCTCCCGGTCAGGGTGCGTGGACCGAGCCCATCACGGCCTTTGGGCCGTGGTGGTGGAGATCGACCTAACACGTAGGTGAACTCTGCAACCACATCGATGGCCTCATCAGTGACCCTGCCCAAGCCGTGGTCTGGGATAAAGAGGTGCTGCAGCTGGCGCCTGTGTCGTTGTGGTCGATCTTGAGGAAGAGCATGTGCAGAACGTGGAGCACAGGAGCATGCTCGAGATGTGAGCAGCACAACAGCTAGCACCGCCGTGAAGAACAGCACCGTCGGTGTGATCATCCTCGCCGCTATCGACGATGCTCCTACCAGGCCTCCCTCCCTGCCATTGCCAGAGCGTCCACCGCCGGGCTGACACTTCCTCCAGAACGAGCGGGAATCCATGGCAGCCACCCAGAAAGGAAATGGCCACCGGCGCTGCCGTCGGTCCTGGCCTCCGGCGCAAGAAACTGGCCGCCCCGCCCTCCTCACCCCGTCGTCGCCATGTCGCGCCATCCGCCATCACCGACCCACACGGCCGTCCCGCCCCCAACCGATGGCACGCGCGGTCCGGCGTCCACGAGCGCGGGGCTACCTTCGGCTTCTATCCAGCCTGTACGCCGACCGGCCAGGCCGTCGCTCGCTCCCTGAGCGCAGCATCCGCGCCATCGCCTCCGTTGGGTCCGACTGGAAATCGTGTACCCCACGACGGTCGGGCTAGAGCACGCCCTGCAGGCTTAGAACCTACGTAGATTGGAGCAGAGTCGTAGCAACCTCGCGTGGTGGCCGCAACGCGTGTTGACTGGCGCTGCCGCGACCGCACGGGCGGGAGCGGAGCCGTCGCTGCTGCGCATGGTGGTCGCATGGTGACCAGAGCGCAGGCGGGTGGTCCAAGCCGCAGCTGCTCCATCCCGCCGCTGTTCAACCCCGCGGGCTCATCCGACCTTGCGCGCTGCTGTGGAGCGCCTCGGCACCTCCGAACTTGCTGCATAGCTGATTCTATCTGGATAAGGATAAGCCTGCACTTCGGTAGATGACCGCTTTCTGCGTGTGGCTGTCAACGAATGAGCTCAACCAGCTCCAAAACACACAAGGCCCCTCTTTCTTTATTAGCATTGGGTCCCACAAAGCACAAGCCGGGACGCAGCTTCTACGGGCGCGGCGAAGCGCGCCATTCTACCTAGTGTTTTTTACCGGTGCTGCCAAAGTGGCCCTCATAGATTTTTCCTCTCTTGGATCCTGACTTCTCATGGCGCCACACTTCTCCCAACGAACCGCGCCTTCCACACGTTAGCGCTCGCCCCATCTCTCCTTGCCGCAACCATTTTGTCCCTTCCATGCATCGCTCTCCCGACCGTCCCACGCCAATCGCAGCACATCCGCCCAGCCTTCCCTCACCGGTCGTGCCCCTCCACCCCGTCACAGCCCGCCCCCTTCTCCCTCCTCATTGGTCATGCCTCTTCCTCCTCCCACCCGTGTCGGTCGCCTGCCTCCTCGCCAGCCGTCGTTGCATCGCATAATGGGTGGTGGCTGTGACGACTTGGATTTTCAAAATCGAGAATCCGAATCTCTGTACCCTTGTGATAGTCCCTGGATCAGTAGCTATCACGTACAGAACTCATCTCAGCATAATATCATATCCATACCATGAATTTAGATTACATAGAAGAGATTTACATCCATACCAATATGGAAATACGAATAAAGTACAAGCCCGTCGGCTAAGCGACAAGCGAAAATCCTGCGTAGCGGTAGCTAGGATTCAAGTCTTCATCTTCAATCAACACCACAGGCAACTCGAGCGAAGCACACAACCCTTTTTCCACGCGTCCAAACCTGCATGCTCACAAACTATCCCAAGGAGTGGGATAGGTTCACGTCACCATCTGTATGCAAGCTTTAAGTGGCCTATATTCTAAAGGTATAAAAGTAGTTCAAGGAAAGGTAGAGGTTTCCTATGCAGCAGCAAAAGTATAAATATAAATCTCCAATATATCCATCCATTCCCACCTCACAACACACCGGGCTGTTCCGGCGCACCGGACTCCCGTCTCCATCTCCACACTCGTCTAAGTCGATGCGAGAGCTCCCTCCCCTCGCACCTCACCAACTACGTCCGGATCCTGAAAGGAAAGGGAGCAAGCTTCCCTTCTCCCCGTTCGTAGCTGCGAACCTTAATCACTCTCAAATCGGGCTAGAAAAGGGGAGGTAGAAGATCCCAAATATGAGAGGTAACAGTGCAATGGGCAATGTCCATTACCGAGGACGCGGCTATACGTATAAATTCTAGACTCTGCAGAGCTTGTACAACTGGACCCACTCAGGCTGCGAGATGGCCGTCGCCAACTCGAGACGCAACCCACAGCACAGACCCTAACCGCAACGATGCCCGCCTGCCCTTCCTGTCTCGATCCATCGGCTCGCAATCCAATGCTTCGAAGCTGTGTTGAACTCTCCCTCGGGGGCCAGTCGGGGCTATAGTCCTTCGGGGAACGGTACTCTCCCGTTCCCGTACACCATCCACCTGATCTTCTCGTAGTGCAGGCATCGCGCTCGATAGGCTGGCTGGAACCCGTTCATATGGGTAAGGGGTAAGTACGTGGGGCCCAAAGAGTGGTTACCCCACTCGGTTTCAGACCGGGGCGAGCGTCATCGTCCAAAAGGCGTATCCTCCGCAGAAGAACGCAGTCGCAATACCCACTATAGGTAATGCCGCCAACTCCTGTGCTCCTATCCATCCATGTGCCCGCCATAAGCACGGTGTGGGACCCCCTCGAGAGCAGGGGTCTCCCGGCACCTCGATCAAAGATCGAGTTGTTATAAAATGCTCGCCCCCGTCAAGTTTCCCAAAAACACCTTCTCCTGCTGGTTTTATCCGCACACACGCCAAGAATCCTAATCCACAATATCCTATACACATGCAAGCAGCAGCATAGCAATCATATATAAGTGTAGTAGGCAATCAAGGAATCAGAATATATAAACAGGCTATGCATGGCTCAACCATCATCATCATATAATAAGCAAAGCGCTAGCATTCGACTCAGCAATGCCTAATAGGTCAAAGAGTCAGGATGGGCGTGAACCTGGAGCAAGGTCCTTTATCTCTTCACTTTAGCGTAGTCGACGTCGTCGAAGTAGTCGAAGTAGTCCAGGTCCTCCGGGATCCTTTTATACGGATACATAAATAAATAATGACCACTACTAGCAAATAAACTCCAAATCAAAAGAGATCTGAATAACAGCAAACACTATTCTATCGTGTTCGTCATGATTTTAGAAAAATACTGAAACTAGTTTCATATTTTTCTAAGCTACGGTTGATTTGTTATGATTTTCCGAGGTTTAAATCCATTTTTTAGATTTATAAATCATTCTGGAAAAAGGAATATAAGTTACAACACAAGTTAGCTAGCTCGAGGTATCAGTCGTCGGCTCAGGGTTAAACCGCGAGTCGGGCTGGCGAAGGTCTCGGTCTGGGGTTGATGACATCATCATGGGCCCGGATGATGTCATCGTTGACTTGGTCAAAGTTGACTAGGTCAACGGTCAGAGGGTCAAGGTCTGGGTCAACGGGTCAAAGCTATGGTCAACGGGTCAAGATTAGCGGGTTAACGGCTATTCGGTACCACATGTTAACATGCGAGCCCCATTGGTCAGATGGGTCCGGGCTGTCAGTTAGTGGGTCCCATAGGTGGGCCCACGGATCCGGTGTGGCCGGTCGGGATCTGCTGCGGCTGAGTCTTGGTGGCCAGAGCGTGTGGCTCCACTCGCACGACGACACGTGGCCGTGGGAGGGGTGGTGCACACAGGGTTCTCGACCAAAGGCCAAGGCGCCGGAGCGCGCTCGCGGCGGCGGAGGCGACGCCGGCGCAGCTCCAGCCTCACCCAATCCCGGCGACATGAGCATGGATAGGTGCAGCAGATCGGCGTACACGCGTTCATAGCAGACCAGATTGTTTAGGTTCCAAAGAAAAGATTCGAAGGAGAAGAAAAAGAATAGAGGTTTGGGTTCGGTTAGTACGACGTGAACCGGCAAGGAGGGAAATGTGCCCTTTACGTGAGGCAAAGGAAAGGCTCAACTGATTGGTTCGATCTTTGTGCTAAGCGAGATTAGGACAGGAAAGCAAGGTTAGGCCCATGGCTACATTGGCACGTACATGGTTGAGCAGGGACGGCTCCCAGTCGTGCACGAAGAGTGCTCGGTTAAAATGCCAGAGGGCATACGAGACACGACTGAGCTCGGCTTCACGCTGGCGTGCCACGGTTCCCGGCGGACATGCCGACGGCAAAGGCACAGCGCAAGGCGAGGTTAAAGACAGAAGCTTGGCTTAGGCTTAGGTCCGGCGAGCGCGTGCGTGAGCTTGTGGCGTGGCCACGGTTGTGACACAGTTGCGACGCACGCGCGGCCGCTCGACGGACGGCGCGCAGTCGCGAGGCCTCAGCAACTGCGGTGTCAAGCGGCACCTGCAAGGAAGAAAGGGAGCACAGCACGAAGGCCGGCTCACAGGGGACGGCGGGCTGCGGCGTGGCCATGGCGGCGGTGGCTTTCTCCTCTGTATGAATGACGGACATAGAGGAAAGGCGGAGGCTTGGCTCACATAGGGGCTCGATCGGGCCGTTCGAGCATTCCGTCGAGCAGGTCATAGGCACTCAAGGGAAAAAGGAGACGCCTTCGGGTTGGAAGCTCACCGGCGGCTCGTTGGAGGTTAGGTTGACGCAGGGAGAAGGCGAGGCCGTGGCGAGGTGGTGCGGTGCCGGCTTGAGGTCGGGGTGATAGAAGTGTAGGATCAACTAGCAGTAGATACTCACGGGTATAACTTGATAATAGGGTTAACACATAGCTAAACATGTAAAACACTTAGATCTAGAACTAATACATCTAGGGGGGAAAAGGGGGTGCGCAGATCGTTGGTGGTGGCGACGGGGTCGACGGCGGCCATGGCGGCGGTGGCGGTCGCAGGGGCGGCCGCGAGTTGAGGAGGCGCTGGAGCGGAGGGGACGATGCGGTTGAGGTCGGGGCGGTGGCACCGTGTGCGCCGCACCCACCCGGACGTCGGCGGCGGTCGAGGTGGAGCTTCCCGACGCTCCAGTGCTCTCTCGATCGGTAGGGTTTGTAGGTGGGGGTGCTGGCGGCGCGGCCAACCTCTTGAGGTGCGCCCTAGCCCCCCACCCCATCTTTATAGCACTGTGCGTCGGGGGCCCACCAACCATTGATTGGTTGGGCGCCCCCGATCAGGGCGCAAGGAGAGAGCCCGTCACGGCCTTTGGGCCGTGACGGTGGAGAGATCAACCTAACAATCTCTCCCTCGATCTCAGCTTAAGTCTTTTCTAACTTTAAGCTCTTTGCTTGATATCCACTTCATAACAAAAAAAGCACATTGAGCATGAGTCATCAAAATTGTCATTTCAATTAGATTAATCAGCCACAATAAACTTCTCCATTACGAAGGATCATAACTCGGGCCATTATCCAGTGATCATAAGGCTTTCCTTTAAACCCATACCGGTAATGTGTTCTCTAAACACACTGGGTGGTAAGCCTTTTGTGAGCGGATCCGCTAGCATATTTTTCGTACTTATATGCTCCAGACTTATAGTGTGATCCTAGATTTTATCTTTCACAACATAGAATTTTATTTCTATTGGTTTGGTAGCATTACTCGACTTGTTGTTGTGAGCGTAAAATACAGCGGGCTCATTATCGCAGTAAATCTTAAGTGGTCTATTAATACAATCTACCACTTTCAAGTCGGCTATGAATTTCTTTAGCCACTTGGCCTGCAGCGTTGCCTCATAGCATGCTATATACTCTGCATACATCGTAGATGATGCAACCAGAGTTTGTTTAGAGCTTCTCCACGAAATAGCTCCCTCTGCGAGAGTGAATACATAACCTGACGTGGATTTTCTATCATCCTTGTCTCCCGCAAAATCTGCATCTGAATATCCTCTTATCTCTAGAGAATCAGATCTTCTATATATTAGCATGAGGTCTTTTGTGCCTTGCACATACCGCAAAGCTTTCTTTGCCATTTTCCAGTGCTCTATGCCTGGGTTATCTTGATATCTACCGAGTACTCCGGTGATATATGCTAAGTCAGGGCGAGTGCACACTTGTGCATACTGTAAGCTACCAACTGCTGAAGCATATGGAACCATTTTCATTTGATCGATCTCATATTGGTTCCTAGGGCGTTGGAAATCCCAAACTTATCGCCCTTTACTATCGGTGCAGGTGTGGCTTTACTCGCATGCATATTATATTTCTTTAGGATCTTCTCCAAATATGTCTTTTGCGATAGTCCTAAAACCCCGTTTCTTCTATCTCGGTGAATTTCAATGCCTAGAACATATGAAGCCTCACCAAGATTTTTCATATCAAAATTAGAGGACAAAAATATTTTTGTCTCTTGCAACATTATTGTATCACTGCTAGCAAGCAGGATATCATCCACATATAGGATTAGGAAAATGTATTTTCCATTCTTAAACTTTGCATAGATGCAATTGTCCTCTATATTTGCCTTAAACCCAAATTTCTTAATTGTCTCATCAAACTTCAAGTACCACTGTCTAGAAGCTTGTTTTAATCCATAAATGGATTTTCTTAGGCGGCATCCCATGTTTTCTTTGCCTTCCACAACAAAACCTTTAGGTTGAGTCATGTAGACGTTTTCAAACAGATCCCCGTTTAAGAACGCTGTCTTTACATCCATCTGATGTAATTCTAAATCATAGTGTGCCACTAATGCCATTATGATTCTAAAGGCATCTTTACACAAGACTGGAGAAAACGTCTCATTGTAATCTATTCCTTCTCTTTGTGTGAACCCTTTAGCCACGAGTCGCGCTTTATATCTTTCAATATTCCCTTTGGAGTCACATTTTGTTTTGTAGACCCATTTGCAGCCTACTGATTTGGCTCCTTTAGGAATTACTTCTAAGTCCCAAACTCTGTTGGCACTCATTGATTTCATTTCTTCTTGCATGGCTTCAAGCCATTTTTTAGACTGAGCGCTTCTCATAGCCTCTTCAAATGTGACGGGATCACCCCCCATTTGAAATTCTTCTAAGTTGCCAATTTCATAGCAATCAGGAATGGCTGAGCGTCTCACTCTTGTAGACCTTCTCAGTCCTCCTCCAGTTGGATCAACAGCTGGCTCAACAACCGGTACTTCAGGAACCACAGGCTGTTGAGGTTCTATTTCTTGAGCAACAACTGGTTCAACATCTTGTGCCACAATTGGTTCAACTTGAGGAATAGGTTCCACGTTCTCATTCATTGCTGGCACTACAGGACTAGGAGCTTGTACCGGTGTCACAGTGGCTTCCACTGTTGGAATTGACACAGGTAACTCGAAAAAAGGTTCTTGAATCATTGGGCAAGGTGCAAAGACCCGCTTCTCCTCAAGATCTATCTCCCGAGTAGCCATGCTCCCCCTGATCATTTCATTCTCCAGAAAAATTGCATGTCTCGTTTCTACAAACTTTGTATGTCTGTTAGGACAATAGAAACGATACCCTTTTGTCTTTTCAGTATAGCCAATGAAATAGCAACTGACTGTCTTGGGATCTAGCTTCCCAATATTTGGGTTAAAAATCTTAGCCTCAGCGGGGCAGCCCCATACACGCATATATCTTAGAGAGGGTTCTCTACCCGTCCACAGTTCATAAGGTGTTGTAGGAACTGATTTGCTAGGCACTTTGTTTAGGATGTGAATGGCTGTCTTCAAAGCCTCCATCCAAAAATTAACTGGTAAAATGGAATAGCTTATCATGCTTCTAACCATATCCATCAAGGTACGGTTTCTCCTTTCAGCTACTCCATTTTGCTGTTGGTCACCCGGTGCACTGTACTGGGCAACTATGCCATTTTCCTGAAGGTACCGTGCAAAAGGTCCTGGAATTTGGCCATACGGGGTGTGTCGATCGTAGTACTCCCCCCACGGTCTGATCTTACTAATTTTGTTTTCTTATTAAGCTGATTCTCAACCTCAGCTTTGAATATCTTAAATTTATCCAATGCTTTTGACTTTTGTTTTATTGGATAAATATAACCATAACGAGAGTAATCGTCTGTGAATGTGATGAACGAGTCAAAACCATCCACTGATGTAACGAGAAACGGACCACAAATGTCTGTGTGTATTATGTCTAAGGTTCCCGTGCTTCGTTTTGCTACTTTGTTTACTTGCTTAACGTATTTGCCTTTGATGCAATCAATACATTGTTCTAAGTCTGAGAATTGTAGCGGTGGAAGAATTGATCCTTTAACTAGACGTTCCATTCTCCCCCTCGAAATGTGGCCTAAACGACAGTGCCATAATTTCGATGAAACGTCATCAATTCTTTTCCGCTTCTTGGTTACTTTTGTAGACGAGGATACATTTTCAATCTCATGCACAATCTTAGTACTTGCATACACATCTTCACATGCATACAAATCATCATAAACAGATAACTTATAAAGTTCGTCTTGTCGGAAGGCAAGACCCACACAAACTTTATTCAACATGATTAAGCATCGTTCGCTGTCGAATAAACACTTAAAACCATCGTCTGATAAACATGAAACTGAAATTAAATTCCTACTCAAAGAGGGAACATAAAGAACGTCGTGCAGCTAAAGCGTGATGCCGTCTTTCAACTTGATGGGGAGTTCTCCTATCGCCTCCACTTCAGCTTCAACGCCGTTTACAACTTTAACTCCTCTTTCTCCTTTTCGCAGCATCCGGCTCATACTTAATCCCTGCATAGAATTAGCAACGTGAGTAGTTGCACCTGAATCAATCCACCAAGTAGATTTATCATAACTTAAAAACAGGGATTCATCTACAAAAGTAATAAAATCCTCACCCTTTTTCCACATCATTTCAAGCCATTCAGGACACTTGTTCTGCCAGTGTCCTGCCTTCCCACAATGCAGGCACTCATTTTTGCCAACTTCTTTCTTGTCTTATGGCTTGTTTGAGCGATCAAACTGCACTGATGCCTTGCCCTTGTCTTTATTGGGAGCATTTGAAGGACCACTCTCCCACTGGTTCTTGGCTTTAAAGTTCTTGTTGGGGAAGTTCTTTTTCTTCTGCTGATGGTGCACATAGTTTACCTGTCCACCATTCTGTGCAATCATCCTGTCCTCATCTTGGACACAGCGTGCTATGAGCTTCTGAATATCTTATTTTTTCTCTAAGGAATTAAAAGTGATCTCTGAGTTGGAGAATGCGGGTGGAAGTGAGCGAAAAACTGTATGGACAAGAAAATCATCTGGCAGCTTCATGTCCAAACCAGCTAACTTCCCATGTAGGTTTCTCAACTTCAAGATGTGCTCTCTCACACCTCCACCTGTATACTTTGAGTTCAGAAACTGATCAATCAGCGTCCTGGCATAAGTCTTGGACGACCCAGTGAACTGAGTCTCCACTAGTGCCATATACTCAGGTGCAGTGAGAGCAACACCCTCTGCATTCTTTTCTGGGATAGAGTTCCTTGTGGCCTCTGCCATCTTTGTCCGCATGATCAGCAGACACTTCTTGTTTGAGATATCCCATTTTCTCTTCTCGAGATCATAATTTGCTCTAATGGGCGCGTGGTCACGCTCTCGTGTCGCGAATGCCTCATCAGTCTCATTTTGTTCACGCACCGGTGCCTCAGGGAGTACCGGATATGGGTAGTTCATGGCGGTGTCAATGTCTGTCATCACCACTGCCAAGTTGAACTACATGCGCCATTCTCCATAGTTGCTTCCAACCAGCATAGGGATACCAGCAACATAGCTCATAGCATTTGGGCCTAAAATTTAGACATAAAATGGTGAAAACAATAATAAAATTAAATATTGTATGTATTAATTTAACTTTGGTCAAAATCAACACATACAACATACTTTCTACATGAATTCTATATCACCTTTGGGCAGAAAATAGAATAAATGCATAATAACTAGACAAGAATATTTATAATATTGTAATTATCAGCTTTGGCTAGAAAATAACAATATCATAAAACTGAATATAAAATATTTCTACTTCTCTAATTAAATATCCATTTGGTTCAATTTAACTAGAGAATAAATTACGCAGCGGAAAAAAATATCAAATATCATGAGGAAAAAATTAATTTTCAGAAGCATTCTACTCTCTGTAAAAATAATTACTATGTGCAAAAATTTAAACAGAGATATTTACTTGAAAACATGCAAATTAACTCCAAAAACAACCAAATATAGCTTCTGAAAATAAATAATCTTAATTGAAAAAAGTTACTATTCACGGCGTCACTTTTGGCCCGTGAAAGAAAATCGGCCCAGCGGCCCATCAGGGGCACAGCGCGCGTGCTTGCGCCTCCGCGCGGTCAGCCCAGTGGCCGGCCCAGCTGTACGCGAGGCCCATCAACGATTTCAGCGAAAAAGTCTAAAATTGCCCCTAGACTCATTTTCACGTGCGCGTTTTACCCCTGGCGGTCCGGCCCACCTGCGCTTTCGCGGCCCGGCTCGCTCGCGCTCCGGCCGCGTGGGCTTTAGCCCGCTGGAGCGCCGAGGCGACGTGCCCGCGCGTCTAAAAACGCGTTTCGGCCGGCGCCTCCGTAACCCTAGCTCACTTTCCATCTTCCCCCGCGCCTTTCTCTCCCGATCCGGCGGCGGCGGGAGCGCCATGGCCGGCGGCTCGCCGGCGACGGCAGGGACGAGCGCGCCGCCGGCCATGGCCGCGGCGCACCCCCTCTTCTCCTTCCCCCTAGCCCCTCCCCTCCCCTAGATCCACAAGACCCAGAGAGTGAGAGGGCGAGGTGGCCCTTGGGCCCGCCATGGCCGGCGTCTCGCCGGCGCATGGCGAGGACGAGCATCTCCGGCGCTTTGCCGTCGGGCTCTCCTCCCTCCTTCTGTGACGTCGGGGTGATACCACTCGCCGGCGCGCGCGTTCCCCATCACGGGCGAGCGCGGCGCCATCGAGCGGTGTCGCTCCGGCGTCCTTCCCGCGTCTCTGCGGTGATGGCCGGCGGCGAAGTAGGCCCCACAGGTAGGTCCTCCTCCCCCCGGCCCTTTGCTTTTCTTTAGATCTAGGGTTAGGGTTAGGGTTTGCTTCGGGATTTTGGATCTGAGATCCACCTTTTCGATTTTCATCGATTTTTTCTTTCTTTTTCCTTGGATTTTAACCGAAATACATCGATTTTTCTTGATTTGCTTCGGTTTCTACACTCTCTACCCCTCTGTCTTAACTAACAGCGAGTAAAACTTGAACAAAACGAGTGTAAAAACTACCCTGAGTACTAATCTACTACTAGATTAGGCTAACTGATACCATTGATAGAAGTATAGGATCAACTAGCAGTAGATACTCATGGGTATAACTTGATAATAGGGTTAAAACATAGCTAAACATGTAAAACACTTAGATCTAGAATTAATACATCTAGAGGGGGAAAAGGGGGTGCGCAGACCGTTGTGGTGGCGACGGGGTCGACGGCGGCCATGGCAGCGGTGGCGGTCGCAGGGGCGGCCGCGAGTTGAGGAGGCGCTGGAGCGGAGGGGACGATGCGGTTGAGGTCAGGGCGGTGGCACCGTGTGCGCTGCACCCACCCGGACGCGGCGGCGGTCGAGGTGGAGCTTCCCGACGCTCCAGTGCTCCCTCGATTGGTAGGGTTTGTAGGTGGGGGTGCTGGCGGCGCGGCCAACCTCGTGAGGTGCGCCCTAGCCCCCCACCACATCTTTATAGCACTGTGCGTCGGGGGCCCACCAACCATTGATTGGTTGGGCGCCCCGATCAGGGCGCAAGGAGAGAGCCCGTCACGGCCTTTGGGCCGTGACGGTGGAGAGATCGACCTAACACGGGGTTCAGCTCGCAGTTCGCTTGGCGGCGGCGGTGGCGCTCCGGCTCGCAGTCCTCGCTGTTGCAGCTCCTCCTCTTCCAGGTGCTCGGCGCAGTCGTACCCGGCGGCGCGGCGCTCCTCCGCTTCCAGCTCGTCGTAGTCGTCGGCGGCGGCGACGTGCACGCGTCTTCGTCTTCGTGGCCGCCGGCGGCGACGTCCTGGTGTTCGGCGGCGCGGACGGCATCGTGGTGCAGGTCTTGCTCTTCCATGGCTCCTCCTTGCTCGACCTCCATCAGGGCCGTCCCTGAGGGCGTGCGAGCTGTGCGCTCGAACAGCGCCCCGGCGCATGCAGGGCCCCTTAATCAGATGCTTCGCTAGTAAATATAGTGTGCTTTGGCCACAAGCGCTCTTTGAGTCGTGGAGGCCGGATAATCCATAATAAAAAAATATAGTGTGCTTTGGAGAGAATTAATGTTGCACATAGATTAAGGTGCTTTATAGATCAGATATGAGAAATAATACGAGGTCTCAGACTATACTTTACAGTTTACACGGCTCAAGAGTAGTAATATTATTGAAGTCTAACCAGCCACTAAACCTTAAATATAGTAGTGTAATGTATACATTTTTTAATATAAGATTGATGTCACTTTTAATTAAGCAGTGCGCTAGTGAACAAACTTCCCGAAAGTCTCAAATGATATGTTCAAACATCACCACGTCTACTAAAGAATGGTAACACTAGTCTTTTTGTGCTTCCACAAATATATTTTCACGCACAACTTCAAAAGCGTATTTTCAATATGTAATTCCTCTTTTGGGGGCCTAAACTCATGAATGGTACGGGGCCCTCAAATGTCAGGGACGGCCCTGCCTCCATCTCTTCGTGGCCGTAGACGGCATCTTCTCCGGCGGGCGGCGCTGCAAGCCCTCTCTCTTCCTTCTCTTCCTCCCTCTTCTCTCCGCTTGGCGTTCGGGGTTTTCCCTTGGATCATTAATTAGCCTGGTAGGGATAGGTGGTAGCTTGGGCGGCTAGAGAGGATGCAACGGCTGTGGCGAGGGAGAGCTGTTGGCTTTGAGTGGAAGGAGAACACAGCAGGGAGAGGATGTAATGACCCTTGGCCCCTACGGTGAATCACCAGGACGTGAGCAATCACAGAGAGGACTCAAATTCAGAAACGAGGACGGGCGATTCACCCTGAACCCCGAGTTCGCTTGTATTCTGATAGAATAGAGAGTTCATGTCTTTCCCTTACAGCAGAACGGCTTAATAGCCAGCAACACACGATACACGCCCCTTGGGCCCACGCGTCATACAGACACCACACAACCCGGCAGACTAATTCCTACGCAACCTTAGAAGACGTCGAAGGTGTATTCTTCACTCTCCGTCTTCAGTAGTGTCGTGGTGCATTACACCTCCCGGGCTGCAGAAGTTGCTTGACCCCAAGCAACAGCATCCGGAAACCTTTGCTTCACCACATGGTAATCCTCCCAAGTAGACGATGCAGCTGGGATATTGGTTCACTTGCTTAGTACCTGAGGAATGGCCTGATTTCCTTTCTTGTTGAGACGTCGGTCCAGTATTTGTTCTGGTAGTAGCTCCTGGCTAGAGAGATCCACCATGTGAGGTAACTCCTGATACACCGGTGAGTAACAGGCATCGAATGATTTTAACTGAGATACATGGAAGATTGGGTGTATCATGCTTCCTTCTGGTAAATCCAACTTGTATGCTGTTGTACCAATCCTTTCTATCACTTCGTAGGGCCCAAAAAATTTATATGCTAACTTTGGATATGGACGACTGACAACCGACTGTTGAACATAAGATTGAAGTTTTAAAAGCACTTGCTCTCCTACCTGAAATGTTCTATCAGTCCTATGCTTGTCAGCTTGTAGTTTCATTCTATTCTGGGCCTCAGCCAACCTTTGCTTCAATCTGGTGAAATGCTCCTCCCTATCAGCAAGCAAGGCTTCTGCTGGAGATTGATCAGAACTGCCTGGTGGTAACTAAAGTCCTGATGGAGCATCATAACCATACAGAGCCTTGAATGGTGAACAACCCAATGCAGTATGAAAATTGGAGTTATACCACAATTCTGCCAAGGATAGTCAAATCCTCCACTGCTTTGGTGAGTCTTGTACTGCACACTTGAGAAAATTCTCGAGACATTGATTAACGCACTCTGTTTGACCATCTATCTGAGGGTGATAGGAAGAACTCATCAGAAGCTTGGTCTGAGTGAGAGCAAAGAGTTCCTTCCAGAAGTTACTATTGAAGATCTTATCTCTATCAGAGACTATTGTTTTTGGAAACCCATGCAACTTGACCACGTTTTCCAACACAAGTTTAGCAACTGTGGCTGCTGTAAAAGGATGTCTCAAAGGAATGAAGTGGTTGTACTTGGTCAGCCTATCCACTACCACTAAGATAGAATTGGCACCCTCTGACAGTGGCAATCCTTCAATAAAGTCCATAGAGAGATCTTGTCAGGCTCCTTATGGAATTGGAAGTGGTTGCAATAATCCTGCTGGATGAACAGCTCATGTTTTGCCTGTTGACACACCTGACACTGCTTCACAAAGTTGTCAACATCAACTTTCAATCCTTTCCAGTGGAATAGTTGTTTAACTCTATAATATGTTGGTCTAATGCCA
This sequence comes from Urochloa ruziziensis, assembly GCA_015476505.1. Lineage (NCBI taxonomy): Eukaryota > Viridiplantae > Streptophyta > Magnoliopsida > Poales > Poaceae > Urochloa > Urochloa ruziziensis. Next base: position 62,152,176 of record CM027121.1, on the reverse strand, counting down.
GAATGGCCCCCAATGGCACTTGAGTGTAATGCAGCAATCAGCTTAGTCTGTAAAGCTGAATTTTGAGCTATCCATACCTTATTCTTGTATTTTATCAGTCCTTTCTCTAAACTGTATCCCGCTTCATCGGGAGAATGTATAGCTAACTGAACTAATAATTCTAATAATTCCTGAGCTTTTGGGTCAGTAGCATATGCATTCAGTACTTCCTGGAGCCAGACAGGTTGAGCTTCAGAGACGGCTTGGATGGACTGGAAATGACTCATTCTTGACAAAGCATTAGCAGCTAGATTATCCTTGCCTTTTCTGTAAACTACTCCGAATTGCAAGCCCATGAGTCGTGTCATAGCTTTTCTTTGCATCTCAGAGTGCAAGTTCTGCTCACATAGATAGGGCAGGCTCTTGTGATCTGTTCTAATGATAAACTCTTGCCTTTGAAGATATGGTCGCCATCTCTCTACTGTCATTATCAATGCCAAGAACTCCTTTTCATAGATGGACAATTTCTGATGAGCAGGTCCCAGTGCTCTACTGAGGAAGGCTACTGGTTGACCTTTTTGCATCAACACAGCACCTATGCCCAGATCAGATGCATCTGTTTCAACCTCAAAACAATGTTTGCTTACACGGCCGTGTAGGCCGTGTACACGGTGTTTAAATGCTACTCAATGGCTCACTGTGCAGTTTAGGCCTAAACGGTTAATTACACGGTCAACCCGTTTACACGGTCTTACACGGCATAAACGGTTGAATTTAAACGGCGCAAAACAGATTTACACAGCGTGTAAACCCGTGTAGGCCACCGTTTGGGCTATATACTACTTGGTACCTGTATGTCATTGTCATGAATTTGAAGGTGTGAATCAGTATTGTTGTCGCATGTTGCCTTTTGGTTATATTTGTATGGTTGCTTACATGTGTTTTTGTGACCTATGTTACCTATGACTCGATGAGTGTCTAAGAATTGAGAATTGGTCCCTATATTACTTATCATCTTGTCATTTTTACTGATGTGGTACACTACCGTGTAATCCGTGTACACGCCGTGTACACCGCGTTTACACGACCTACACGCTAAACGGTGCTTGACCGAACGACTACCGTTTAGCGTTTAGGCTAACATTGCCTCAAAAGGAACACTGAAGTTTGGCATTGCTAACACTGGTGTGGAGGTCATGGCAGCCTTCAAATTATCAAATGCCAGTTGAGCTTCGGGTGACCATTAAAACTGCTTCTTTCTCAACAGTTGAGTCAGTGGTCTTGCTATGAGCCCATAGTTTTGTACAAACTTTCTATAATATCCTGTTAAGCCCAGAAATCCGCTTAAGTCAGTCACTGTTTGTGGAACTGACCAATTTCTCATGGCAGCTGTTTTTGTTGGGTCAGTAGCCACACCTTGATCTGAGATAATGTGCCCCAAATATTCCAACTTTCTTTGAGCAAAAGAGCATTTGCTCATCTTCATATACAGCTGATGTTCCCTTAGCTTCTGGAGTACTTGTTTCAGATGATTCACATGTTCTTCCAGAGATGGGCTATACACTAGGATATCATCCAAGAACACTGTTGGCACTCCTTAGCCTAACTAAAATCCGCAAGCGCACGGAGTCCGATGTAGCCTTTCACCAGGGGAGTAAGAACCTGGATATCGAATCCAAGGAACGGTAGACGCGACTAGCCTAGAACTTTTCTAACCGGATCCACCAAGGAGAAAAAGGATAAATGGGTAGAGAGCTTGACTTTAGTTAGCTACTCGTTACCCCAGACAAACTATCGATACCTAACCTGATCTGCTTCGACGGCTAGAACGGGAAGAACTCAGAATGGGGTGAGAGAGGGGTTCTTCCGGGCTCAGCACTACTGTTATGAGTACACCCGAACGTGGTGAAGTACAAAGGACGGACAGGGCTGTCACCACCTGCCGCCTACCACTGCGGTTCTGTGGGGTGCAACACAACCTGAGATGACTAGCCAGCACAGGCACCACGCCTTAGCTTTCAGTCACTGACCTCCACCCAACGCGAAGGGCTATAGAGGAAACCCCAAACAAGAGTCGCTGTCACTCGCGCAGACTCAGGTACCCGCAGATCAAAGATAAATATGATAACTTGCTGAAAGTAAGTTGTAAACTAGCGAAGTACTAAAGGCAAGAGACCGAGGACTTACTGAAGATAACTCTTGAATATATTCCTCGGGGGCGGAAATGTTGAGACGAGACCGAGAGAGAAATCCCGGACTCTCTCTACAAAGCTCGGCTGTCACCCGAGCAACTCACCCACTCTCTCCCTACTCTACTCTAAAGATGAGAGCACAAACTCACTAAGCTACTCTTCTCTCCTTTGGATGATTTGATGGATGCTCTCTCAAGGTGAAGGAGGGTCCCTTTTATAGCTTCCAGGGGCGGTTGCAGGCGTCAAGTGTAAGCTAACACTCTGCTTAACTGCCACGCGAAGGGGGACAGGCGGCGGCCTCTGGGGGAGGTCGGCCGGCCTAGGCCAGGCCGATCGGCCTGGCCTTGCTGCCCCGTGGCACCGCCTTCTTCAGGGACGCTTTGGATTGCACCCTGAGGTCGGTAACGGTTGCGTTGATTGAAGCTGTCCGAGAACCCACTGTTGGTGGGCCCTTCAATCCATGCAAATGTAGCTTAGGCCTTTCGGGTTCTTTGGATCAAACCGACGTTGATCGCACGTCTCATGATCATCTGAGTTGTATTTGTGATCTTCTGGACCAAGGACGTGGCAATTGGCCACAGAAGGGGGCCGGCCGGCCTGGCATAGGCCGGCCGGCCTGGCTTTGTGTCAGTTATGGCTCAGCTTTTGCTTGCTTGCTCCTGCACTCACAAATTATACAAAACTTGTGGAACTCATTAGAAATAATCAATTTTACTTTGTTATGAGCAAGATGAGCCTGAAATGTGACGGAATGTTGGTGGTGAAACCGTATCGTAACGACCACCAACACGCCCCCCTACCTGAACTTTGCTAGTCCCTTAGCAAAGAATGAATTAAATCACCGGGACTTTCGCAAGATCAGGGTCATGAGCTCAAGGTATACACAAGTCATATCTCTGAGTTTTCTTTCATACCTTGGATTCTGGTGGCTAACACCCTCATCTTCATCAATTGAGTCTTAGAACAACTCATTGATTGGTCGAGCACTTCTTCCTCTTGGCATTTGGAGTTTTTTTGATAATTTTATAAAGAAAACGAGGCATTCCCTTGTTATTTCTCAACATCTCTCAGTCACTCATAGTGTTTAGATCCTCACCTGGGCTTAGAATCAAGCCTCTCTGTGTGGAGTTTTTGGAGATGTTGCTCACTCTTCTTTATTTATTTTACGAGATCGAAGAACTTGTCTAATCATTCCTACTACTCATACATCTTGGCCAAGTGCATGTGTACTTTGACGGTTGAGTCCTTGTTCAAGCATCTTTCATCTTTCCCCTTTCTCTTTCTTTTTTTTTCTTTGAAGATAAGGAGTGTATCATTCCTTTCTTCATCATCTCTTTTTTTTCAGGGGGATGAGGAGCTTTCGACAATTTGGACTTTATTGATGCTCGTGTACGTGGATGGCCATGATGAACAAGATAGCACGAACGTGAAGGCAAGTAATTCGAGCAAGCTCAAAATTTAGAAGGTAGCTATGTAGAGGTTTCAACTTGAACTTTGTATATGGCTCTGGATAGGACATTTCAAGTTGATGATAACAAGGGTTGCCTTGAGTTTTATTTTCAAAAAACAATCTCCAAAACCTTGAATCGGATGGCTCAACCTCTCAAATCATTATATCATAAGAATCAATTAACGAGAATCAAGCAATCCTAATGAAAGTTCCAAGGCCATGAAATACGTTCTCATGAAATATCACAAGTGTATCCAAGGTGTCATGCATAGGGGTTCACTTTCATGAATTTTGATCAAGTTTTAACATTATTTAGCCAGGAATTCTATTTGGATCAAAATCACGCAGGGATCAAATGTAGGGGTTACAAACCGTGTCCTGGAGTCGAGTCGACGACGTTGGCCACGGGCCCAGGCCGATCGGCCCAGTAGAGGCCGGCCGGCCTGGCCTTGCAGCCAAACGTTCCGATTCAGGTTCCCCCTTTCATGTGATTCGCGAGATTACACAGTGGGCACGGGATCTCCTCGAACGGCTTCAGCAGGGGGCCAACCGGCCTGGCCTAGGCCGGCCGGCCTGGCATTGTGCCAGGTTTGGTCGTGCCTTGCCCAGCGGCCAGTACAGCTCCTGTACATCAGTTTTTCTGCGTGCTTCACTGAAAAATCAGTCCGAAGGTTTGGTTGGCACACAAGTGTGCACCAACCATTCATTTTATTCTTTTCTTTTATATATGAGCCTCTTCTTTCAAATAAATCAATTTATTTTATTCAACTAAGGGGAAACAAATGTGGGGGTGCTGCATACAAGGGAGAATTGAATGAAAGAAATAAAAAGGGAAATCTAAACTAGCACCCAAAATTCTAACTAATTCTAAACCTAACTACTCCTCCTTCGGGCGGTAGAGGTGTTCATTGCCGGTTGCCTTCGTGAGGCGCTTGACCTTGGAGGCCATCGCCTTGCGAAGGATCTCTATCTTATCATCGGCCTCCATTTGCCCGATCACCGCCTCCGCCACGCGCTCATCCATGTTGTTGACCCTCAGCTGCAGCGCGGTGAGCTTCCTCCTCAGCTCCTCTACGTCCTCCTCCTCCTCCTCGTCGGACCACTCCATCAGTCCAGGAGATCCTTGGATCGGAGGGGGCGTCATGAAACGCTTCCTCCCCTCGTCGGGCTTCTTAGGGGCTAAGAAAAGCCCCTTCCCGATGCTTGGCCCTTCCCGGCGTGGAGGGCTAGGACTTCCCGGGGTGTACTGCGGTGAGTACCCCGGTGAGGTGGAGATGAAGAGCGGCACGATCTCCTTCTTGAGCGGCGAGGAGACGGGGCGCTTCCCGATGGCCTTCTTCGGGGACAAAAGTCCCGTGGTTGGCCTTCGGGGCGTCTTGGGCTGCGAACTCCCCTGACCCTCCTCCTGAGGATCACGGAGGGAGGCTCTGCCCAAAGGCGAGCCAGAGAGGCGGCGAGGGGAGGCCGGCCGGCCTGCCCCAGGCCGATCGGCCTGGGAGAGTGGTCACCGGTCCTCTGGCTGCGCGGCGACGACGTCGACGAACGCTGCCCTCTCAATGATTCGGACGCTGCTGGAGTTGGAGGATCCCGGTGTCCCTTTCAAGGACTCGGACGGGGAACGGCTACCGTGAGAGGCCGAGTTGGAGTCTTGGTGGCTGGATTGCGAAGCCATGGCTGAGATCTCTCAAAGGAAGGGACGTTTCTGGAGAAGGAGGCTCGAGTGTTCTGAGGGAGAAGAAGAGCGGGGGCCTTTCGTTTTAAAACGACGCTCCTCCCTTCGAAACCCCACGGATTCTCGGAAAGGATAGCAGCGAGACTCATTCAAACGAGGAGCGTCTCGAGTCGAGCCGGTGCTGGGCCGGTCGGCCTGGGTGAGGCCGGCCGGCCTGGCCTTGTCCCGAGAGCCCATGAAATTTTTCGTGCAAGCTTCCTTTGCTCTTCTACCAGAAAGTCTTTGTGGTTTGGCTAGAAAAAGTTTAAGAAAAGGAAAAGAAAAATAGAAAAGGGAAATCTATCCTAGATAAGGGTCATTTTTAGGTCCCGCCCGGACCTGGACTAGGTATCTCGGTTAGCTCGTAGACGTCCATCTCTCTGAGCTCCGGCATTTCGGATTCGAGAAATATTTTCAATCTTTGGCCATTGGCCTTGAAAGTATTTCCGTCATTATCCTGGAGGGTTATCACGCCATGATCGGCGGCATCTAAGACTCTAAAAGGACCTTCCCACTTACTTCTAAGCTTACCATGACCAAACAAGCGAATACGGGAGTTAAAGAGTAGTACCTGATCTCTCGCTTTGAAATGCTTGATCTTGATGCGCTTGTCATACCATCTCTTTGTTCTTTCTTTATATAGCTTGGCGTTGTGGTAGGCCTTTTCCCTCCATTCATCCAGCTCGGCCAATTGCATTCTTATTTTGAGTCCGGCCATCTGGAGATCCATGTTCCACCTCTTGATCGCTCAATGGGACTTGAATTCTAGCTCAACCGGTAAGTGGCATGTCTTGCCATATACCAGCTGGTAGGGAGTCATCCCTATCGGTGTTTTGAACGTTGTTCTATATGCCCAAATTGCTTCCGGTAATTTTCGCTTCCACCCTGTCCCCATTGCATTGACCGTCTTTTGCAGAATGTTCTTGATTTGTTTGTTTGATGTTTCTTCTTGCCCGCTGGTCTGGGGGTGATAAGGTGTAGCCACTCGGTGGTCTACTCCTAAGTCGCTTAGGCACTTCCGGAACGTCTTGTCGATGAAGTGTGATCCTCCATCACTGATCACGACTCGAGGCACTCCAAAACAGGGAAAGATGATCTCTTCGAACATCTTCCTTGAATTTTTCGAGTCGGCTGCCGTGCACGGAAGTGCCTCCACCCATTTGGAAACATAATCGACTGCCACCAGGATATACTCACACTGCTCGGATGCAGGGAAAGGACCCGTAAAGTCTATTCCCCACACGTCGAAAATCTCCAACTGAAGGTTATTTTGCAGTGGCATAGCATCACGGGCGTTGATATTCCCGTGTCTCTGACACCTGGCACATCTCCGTACGAATTCCTTAGCGTCTCCATACATGGTTGGCCAGAAGAATCCACTCTGCCAGACCTTTGCATGGGTTCAGAAAATTCCGTAATGGCCTCCGTACGGTGATGAATGGCAACGATCAAGGATCTTATGTGTTTCCTCATGAGGGATGCATCGTCGGAGCAACCCGTCAGCACAAACTTTGAACAGATAGGGGTCATCCCAAAGGTGAAATCTGCTGAGGTAGATTAACTTCTTTTTGTCTTCTCCTGGAGGCACATATCCAGTCACCATGAAGTTTACCAAGTTTGCGTACCATGGACTGGATGTGGTGACATTGAGGAGAGTATCATCTCTGAGATAGTCATTGATCGGAAGATCCGACCCTTGAACCTGCATTCTTGAGAGATGATCTGCCACACAATTATCTGTCCCCTTCTTGTCTCGTATTTCTAAATCAAACTCTTGAAGGAGCAGAATCCAACGGATGAGTCATGGCTTAGCATCTTTCTTGGTCAAGAGGTACTTTAGTGCAGCATGGTCTGTGTATACTATCACCTTGGCACCAACCAAGTAAGATCTGAACTTGTCCATGGCAAACACCACTGCCAGGAGTTCCTTCTCCGTTGTCGCGTAATTCAACTGAGCTCCGGTCAATGTCCTGCTTGCATAAGATATAGCGTAATGTTGTTTATCCTTGCATTGACCGAGCACTGCCCCGACTGCATAGTCGCTAGCGTCGCACATGATCTCGAATGGAAGATTCCAATCGGGCGGTTGTATGATGGGAGCTGAGATAAGTGCCTTCTTGAGGGTGTAGAAGGCGAGAAGGCAATCATCGTCGAAGTTGAAGGGTGCTTCTTTAGCCAGGAGGCTTGTAAGAGGTCTGGCTACCCGGGAGAAATCTTTGATGAATCTTCGGTAAAAGCCAGCATGACCCAGAAAACTTCGCACACCCTTGACATTCGTCGGGGGTAGTAGTTGCTCAATAACTTCTATTTTTGCCTTGTCAACTTCTATTCCTCTTTCTGACACCTTGTGTCCCAGCACAATTCCTTCTCTGACCATGAAGTGGCACTTTTCCCAATTTAGGATAAGGTGATGCTCTTCGCACCTCTTGAGAACTCTTTCCAAGTGCTCAAGACAGTTGTCGAAGGTTTTACCATATACGGTAAAGTCATCCATGAATACTTCCATGATCTGTTCGATCAGGTCAGAGAATATCGCCATCATACACCGCTGAAATGAAGCAGGTGCATTGCATAGGCCGAAAGACAACCGCCGGTAGGCGAATGTTCCGTAGGGGCAGGTGAAGGTAGTCTTGCTCTGGTCATCGGGATGAATAGGAATTTGATGATAACCAGAGTATCCATCAAGGAAGCAGAAAGATGAGTGGTTTGCCAACTGCTCAAGCATCTCGTCGATGAAGGGGAGAGGAACAGTAACGGTCCTCTGTGGGATAAGTTCATTCTTCTCGTTCTGGATAACTGTCATTCCACCCTTCTTCGGCACAACTTGAACTGGGCTGACCCATTCACTGTCTTGCACGGGGTAGATTATACCCGCGTGCAGAAGCTTCAACACTTCTTTCTTGACTACCTCCCTCATCGCATCATTCAGCCGTCGTTGATGTTCTCTAGACGGCGTATGGTCCGGCTCCATAGGTATACGATGGGTGCATAAGCTGGGGTTGATCCCCTTCAAGTCCTGTAGAGAATACCCGAAGACAGACCGGTGCTTCTCTAGGACTGTGATAAGCTGTCGAGTCTCATTCTCTGTCAGTTTGTCACTGATGACGACTGGCGAGCGTCGGTCATTGTGGAGGAAAGCGTATCTAAGTCCAGGAGGCAGTGGCTTCAACTCAGGAGGGGGGTGCTGTGGCTTTTCTTCCTCGTCGAGTTTTATAAAACCGTCCGTTTCTGCCTCTTGGATGAAATGGTTAGCCTCTTCAGCCTGTGAGGACTGAGCTTGCTCTTCTTGAGCGGAGCCAACTGCTTTCTCCACTGAGTCTGTCTCGGATCGGGCCTCTGCGATAGTGTTCACTAACCGCACAAGGCTGATCGGGATGATCTCTTTACCAACCTTGAACTGTATTGTGGCTCGATCATGGTTCGGGTTGGCAAGGTGCTCTATTGGCTGTCTGATCAGGAAGAAGTTGTCACCTCTAGGGATATCGAAAATGTAGAAGTCTAGGAAAATCCTGTTGCGTCCCATGTGTACGGGAACAACACGGATGATTCCTCTGCATTCCATCATCTGGCCGTCGATCCACTTGAGGTGCTTACGGGAGAAGGACCGGGGTTCGTCTGGTTGCACTTGTGATGCGAGTGCACTTGATATGATATTACTCCCGACCTTCAGATCGTAGGCAACTTCCTGAGAGCCAGTTCCCTCAATAGCGCAATGGAGTACTATGAAGTTGCGGGTAATTCGGATGATGTCTTCGCAACTTTCAATTTCCTCCGTCCATTCCTTGCTCATGATCGCAGATAAACCCTCGATCTGCGGTACGACTTCTGGAATGAATGCCTTAGACCTTGAACTTGCGCACACTTGTTCCATGGGCATACGTGATGTATTGCCGATCTCCAAGTACTCTTCTTCTGTAAAGAGCTCGGGAATGAAGTGCGGCAGATCGTCAAGAATATTTTCATGGTCTGAGGACTTGGGGTGTTCGAGCACTTCCTCCATGATCGGAGGAGGCGGATCGAATGTGAGGGCGAGTAGTGGCTGTTTGTCTGTGGGGGTTGTTGGTGGTGTTGGTGGGTCGTCGAAGACGCCAGTGTACTCGGTAGAGTTGAGAACCTTTTCCAAGATTTCTCGTACCTCATCCACTGTCTTGTATAGCACTGACCCTGCGGAGGTCATGTTCAAGAACTGTGCACTCTCCGGCTTCAATGCACCAACAAAATGCTGCATAAGCATTTCCTCTGGAATGTTATGCGGTGGCCCTGAGTTGGCCAATTTTATGAACCGCTCCCACGTGGCTCCAAGTGACTCATTGCCTTGCTGATATGTCATCAACTCAACTCTGAGTTTCAAGATCTTGGAGACAGGGTAAAAGAACAGACAAAACTCGTCCTTCAACTTGATCCAATCTCCGCTAAATCCCCTTGCAGTCCGGTCGTACCAAGATTTTGCATTTCCTATCAGAGAAAATGGGAAAAGTTTCCATCATATAGTGTCTTGGTTTACGCAAGGTATAATCAGAAGAGAGCAATTCTCCTCGAAAACCTGCAAGTGAGCATAGGGACTTTCGTCATTCGTTCCACCGAAAGACTGTGCACGAACCATGGCAACGAGACTGCGACGGATCTCGAAGCCATGAGGTGGTATGGGGTGGCAAGATGAAGGCGGTTCCAAATACTCGCTAGATGGAACCGTCGGGTAACTAGGAGAAAACTCCATGTGGTAGATGGTTATGGGGGTAAAAGTGTACGGCTAAAAAGATCCTACACTAGTGTTGCTACCGTTCCCCGGCAACGGCGCCAGAAAAGCTTGTTGGTACTCCTTAGCCTAACTAAAATCCGCAAGCGCACGGAGTCCGATGTAGCCTTTCACCAGGGGAGTAAGAACCTGGATATCGAATCCAAGGAAGGTAGACGCGACTAGCCTAGAACTTTTCTAACCGGATCCACCAAGGAGAAAAAGGATAAATGGGTAGAGAGCTTGACTTTAGTTAGCTATTCGTTACCCCAGACAAACTATCGATACCTAACCTGATCTGCTTCGACGGCTAGAACGGGAAGAACTCAGAATGGGGTGAGAGAGGGGTTCTTCCGGGCTCAGCACTACTGTTATGAGTACACCCGAACGTGGTGGAGTACAAAGGACGGACAGGGCTGTCACCACCTGCCGCCTACCACTGCAGTTTCGTGGAACACAACCGGAGATGACTAGCCAGCACAGGCACCACGCCTAAGCTTTCAGTCACTGACCTCCACCCAACGCGAAGGGCTATAGAGGAAACCCCAAACAAGAGTCGCTGTCACTCGCGTAGACTCAGGTACCCGCAGATCAAAGATAAATATGATAACTTGCTGAAAGTAAGTTGTAAACTAGCGAAGTACTAAAGGCAAGAGACCGAGGACTTACTGAAGATAACTCTTGAATATATTCCTCGGGGGCGGAAATGTTGAGACGAGACCGAGAGAGAAATCCCGGACTCTCTCTACAAAGCTCGGCTATCACCCGAGCAACTCACCCACTCTCTCCCTACTCTACTCTAAAGATGAGAGCACAAACTCACTAAGCTACTCTTCTCTCCTTTGGATGATTTGATGGATGCTCTCTCAAGGAGAAGGAGGGTCCCTTTTATAGCTTCCAGGGGCGGTTGCAGGCGTCAAGTGTAAGCTAACACTCTGCTTAACTGCCACGCGAAGGGGGACAGGTGGCGGCCTCTGGGGGAGGCCGGCCGGCCTAGGCCAGGCCGATCGGCCTGGCCTTGCTGCCCCGTGGCACCGCCTTCTTCAGGGACGCTCTGGATTGCACCCTGAGGTCGGTAACGGTTGCGTTGGATTGAAGCTGTCCGAGAATCCACTGTTGGTGGGCCCTTCAATCCATGCAAATGTAGTTTAGGCCTTTCGGGTTCTTTGGATCAAACCGACGTTGATCGCACGTCTCATGATCATCTGAGTTGTATTTGTGATCTTCTGGACCAAGGACGTGGCAATTGGCCACAGAAGGGGGCTGGCCGGCCTGGCATAGGCCGGCCGGCCTGGCTTTGTGTCAGCTATGGCTCAGCTTTTGCTTGCTTGCTCCTGCACTCACAAATTATACAAAACTTGTGGAACTCATTAGAAATAATCAATTTTACTTTGTTATGAGCAAGATGAGCCTGAAATGTGACGGAATGTTGGTGGTGAAACCGTATCATAACGACCACCAACAAACACTAGGACAAACTTTCTCAGAAATGGACCTAGGATGTCATTCATAATACACTGAAAAGTGGCTGGTGCATTTGTCAAACCAAAAGGCATTACTCTAAATTGAAAATGGCCATGATGGGTTTTAAATGGCGTCTTGTGTTCATCTCCTGGTTTCACCCTAACCTGATGATAGACCTCATGTCTAACTTGGAGAAAAATTTAGTCCCTGCTAACTCATCTATTATCTCATCTATCAGTGGCATAGGAAATCTATTCTTTATAGTGATGTCATTCAATTTCCTATAGTCTACACAAAACCTTCAGGTACCATCCTTTTTTTGAACTAGCAATACTGGAGAGGCATAAGGACTAGTACTAGTAGTAATTAAACCAGCAGCTAACAACTCTTTCACTTGCTTTTCTATCTCATCTTTATGAAGTGGGGAATACCTGTAAGGTCTAGAGTTCACTGGAACAGCATTTGGCAGAGTAGCAATAGCATGATCATATTGCCTTTCTGGTGGAAGACCCTGAGGTTGTTCAAATACATCTTAAAATTCATGTAACACTTCTTCTACAGCTTCTGGTATAGTGTTAGTTGACTCTTCTGCTGGAAGTGCCTCCACTATAGCTAATGCCCACACATCATTTCCTGCCATCCATTTTCCCAATTTCTCTATTGGAAGTTCCTTGAGTGACAGGTCTTTATGTTGAATACCTTGTAACAGAATTTGTTGCCCTCCATTACTAAACTCCATAGTTTTCTTGCCCCAGTGATGATTGATTGGACTATGAGCTCTTAACCAATCATATCCAATGATAGCATCATAGGCTTGTAAATCTAACACCCTCATCTCAGTGGTGAAAGAGTGACCCTGTATCCACCACTCCATGGTTGGAACTAGCTTGTCACTGATTAGAATTTCCCCATTGGCCACTTTAACTTGCTTTGGAGTGGCAGGAATTGGAGTTATACCCACCTTTTGCAGGAAGCTTGAACTGACAAAAGTGTGGGAACTACCACTATCCACTAGCATTATCATGACCTTGTTCTTGACCAATGATCTCAATTGCAAGGCTTCTCCTTCATCTGTTCCAGCAATAGCATTCACTGATAAGGTACAGAATTCCTCAGTTAATGAATCCTCCATAGCCAACTGATGTAGCACCTCCTCAGTCAACTGCACATCCAGATCATTTAACACCAGAGCATTGACCTGGGACTTGGGTCTTTTGGAGCATTTGGAAGCATGATTTAGGTCATAGGGCTCTTTACAATAAAAACACAGATTATTAGCCCTACATTAATCCTTGATTTGCCTTTCTTTAGAAAGCTGACTGCCAACAGATACTTGTCTAGGCTCCTGTTTTGGTGCAAATGACACATTTGGCCTGGAAGAACTAAAATTCCTTTGGAACTTGGGCTTTGGCTTGTCTAGAATATTTTGCTGAATCTTGGCTAACCTGATAGCTCTCTCCATGGTCTTAGGTGCTTGCCCTTGAACTATGCACTGAATCTCAGGTTTTAAGCCTTTCACAAACTGAGATATGAAGTAGGCATCACCCATGCCTTGGTCATGTACAACAATCTCGAATTGCAAACTTTCAAACTCTTGGGCATAGTCTTCCACTGACCCTATTTGCTGAAGGTCCAACAACCCATCTATAGCATGCTGATAATCATAAGCACCAAATTTCTGTTACACTGCCTTGATGAAATGATCCCAATCAGCTAGCCCATGTTTCTTCTTATAAACCTGTAGCCAGCTCTCTGCATTTTCCTCCATGTGTAACGAGGCTGAAGTGGTCCACATAGATTTTGGTATATCCAACAACTTGAAATAGTCTTCACACTTGTCCTTCCAAGCCGCTGGGTGTTTCCCACTGAATCGAGGAAAGTTTATCTTGGGTTGAAATCCTCTAGCGCCCTTTTTGTCCCCAAATCCTGTACCACGATCTTGCCCCCTCCTTGTTGTTCTGGGTGCTCTACTGGGCCTGGCTGGCTTGAGGGTTGTCCACATTCACATCTAAATCCAACATTGTCGATAACATCCCATCTTCCTGCCGCATCTGATTGATTGTCAACTGCGCAACTGCTTGCCCAGTCATTTCCAGTTGCTTGGCCATCAGTTGTTGGTCTTTCAACATCTGTTCCAGCACCTTGGTAGCCACTTCCTTTTTCATATCCATCTTTTGTTGATTTGTTACAATCGCTTCTACCTTGTTATACAGATCATCCAAGTGCTCAATTACTGTATCATACCTTTCCTTATCTGTGGATCCCATTTCTTCCATTGCTTTCAACAGAAACAGCGTCTGCGGAGAAGGCTTGGGTGGCGCCGTGACTGATGGCTTCCTGATTCCAGCACCTTCGCTTTGCTCGGCTCCCAATTCAAGTTGCCTGTCCGGAGTAGACTGGCACCCGTGCTCTCAACACCTGCAGTACGGATTTGGCCAAGGGATTTCACACAGAGACAAGCTCTGCAACCTGTACCAAAGAGTACTGCCCGCCAACGCCTCCATGAACCAAATTCGATCACAGCGCATGGAATTTTACACGGAGACTCGCTCCGCAACCCTAGCTGCTTCGAATCGGACACAAATTCGTGGGGAAAACTTGGGGTTGCTCTTCCGAACCTAGATGATGAGCGGGATTTTCCGTGGATGAGCCACAACGGCACACACCACGCCGATCGGACTCGATCCGGAAGACTGGTTGTGGATAGATTGGGTGAAATCGATCAAATCGACGCGATTCGATGAATTACCCGATAATCTGGCGGCGATCTTGCGAAAGCGCACCGAGGATAGCTGAATCTGATACCAATTGTAATGACCCTTGGCCCCTACGGTGAATCACCAGGACGTGAGCAATCACAGAGAGGACTCAAATTCGGAAACGAGGACGGGGGATTCACCCTAAACCCCGAGTTCGCTTGTATTCTGATAGAATAGAGAGTTCATGTCTTTCCCTTTACAGCAGAACGGCTTAATAGCCAGCAATACACGATACACGCCCCTTGGGCCCACGCGTCATACAGACACCACACAACCCGGCAGACTAATTCCTACGCAACCTTAGAATACGTCGAAGGCGTATTCTTCACTCTCCGTCTTCAGTAGTGTCGTGGTGCATTACAGAGGAGAGATCGACGGGAGCAGCCACTGCTCTGGTTTGCTTCGGTTGGAAGGAAGAACAGAGGGGGGAGCAGGTGGTAGGTGTGGCGGCGGCTTGGGAAAAGAGGGAGACTGCTCTGGGATTTATAGTGGGTGGTTAGGGTTCGCGAGGGGCTGCGCTTGATGGACGGCCGGTGATTTTCGGTGGCCGCGCCCGGACACGCGGCGGCATCCGAGCGGCGCTGAGCGGTGGCGTGAGGTGCATGCGCAGTGGCGTTCCTAGCAGGTTGCCATATATGCCATGGCATATCTAAAATTTTAGTTCAAGATCATTAACCATACAATCAAGAGACTACTAGCAAGTAGAAATATATTTCTATGTAGATTATACCAAATTGTATAACAAAAATTGGTATGGCATACCCTTCTATAAATCCTAGGTACGCCCATGTGCACGCGGATGCCTTGGCGGCTGCGGTTTGAGATGGAACGGGCGCGGGTGAGGCGAGCGGGCAGTCAAGGTGATGCACGGGCGCTCACGGCGGCTTGTTCGTCGTCTAGCGGGGGCGGCTGTGCGTGAGAGGAAAAAGCAGAGCGAGAGAGAAGGCAGCGCCTGGGAAAGACGATGAGCAGGCCAGCGCTACAGGTTCATGCATGAGCGGTGGTTGGGTTGGGTTTCACGGTGGAAAGAGAGAAGTCTTAGTTGGGCTTGTGCGATGGCGAGCTGGGCCGGGCCACGTGGTTTGTAGCTGGGTTGATTGCCACTTGGGCTTCACGTGAAGAAAGAGGCCGACAGAGATCAGCTAGTTGACCGGGCTGGGTTGGACTTTGCGACAAGAGGCTAGGCAGCAAGGAAGGGAATCGATCAGGTATTCAGGTGTACAGGCTGTTGGTTTTACGTGAAGAAGGATTAGAATTTTTTTTATTTTTATATTTTTTTTTACGATTTTTTAAAAATAAATTGTTGGCTCAAAAAATTGCAGTTTTGGTCTTATGTCGCCAGATGGGACGGCTATCGCCGGCTGAAACGGCGACACGGAGGGCTTTCGCCGTATGGAACGGCGATAAGGACCGTCGGTGCGGTCAAAGCCCTTTTACCGCGGTCAAAACAAAAACCGCCGGCCCATCCGGCGATAGGCTGTCGGCGCCAGGGGCCCACGGCCCTTTCGCCGCCCCATCCGGCGAAAGGCGCTTTCGCCGTAACGGTCGGCGAAAGGCCCTAGGCCTCGCCGTTTCGGCCGGCGAAAGGCCCCCCGCCCTTTTTAACCCCCGCGCGCGGCTGAGAGAGCTCGCTCTCAGCCTTTAGCTGCCGCGCGCCCACCCAGAGAAGGAAGAGGAGAGGAGAGGAGAGGGAAGGGAAGGGAAGGGAAGGGGAGGGGAGGGGAGGGAAGGGAAGGAGAGGGCAGCGAAGCTCTGCCAGATCTACACTTCGCATCAGGTAAAATTTTATTTACCTTGCAGTCAATTTCATTTATGTTTTTAGATAGATAGTTGTAGATGCTAGCTTTTAGATATGAACTAGGTCATCGAAAAGTTTAGTTACAAGATTGTTTAGTTTATTTTTATTAGATATGAACTTGGTCATAGAAAAGTTTAGTTACTAGATCTAGACTGCTTTTGCTTAGTAAATTTAATTTTTTATACCTATATGTAGATGCTAGTTAGAACTAGTGGTATTATATTTTTAGTTTGCATGGTAGGTAGTAATATTGTTAGTTTGGATTTGTAATCTAGAAAAATGAGTAGTATAGTTTTTTTATATGAACTATGTGATTCGAATAAATGTGAACGGTTTTTTTTAGTTATTAGATGTGAACCGCTACTAGCTATCTCAGTAATTTTTAGATATAACTATTTTATAGAAAAACTAATTAGTAATTTTATTTTTTTATAGAAATGCTAGTTATATGTCATAGAAAAATAGTTAGCCCTGACTTTTACATTACATTTGTTATTTAGTTCTTAACATATGAGGTATATAAAATATTTTCGTAGTCAGTGGTCACTCAATTTTTTTAGTGACATTTATAGTTGAAATGAAAAAGTAGTTACTCACAATTATTAGTGCTCTTACGTATCATGGCAGGCATGTCAGAGAGTTTATTTTTTCAAGTGTTTCATGGGCCTGGGGAGGTTAGGTATGGTCCTGAAGGGGTAGACTTGTCTGAATTTAAGTCATTCACCAAACAAGTAGTTCGAGCAAGAGAGAGGAACTGGACCTCAGTTTGCAACTGGCTATTCAAGGCATTTGGACTTGACAGGGAGCAATTTGAGCTGTCAGTCATGGCTGTAGTAAGGTTTCGAATGGACACACCCCTGTTTTGGGAGTTGATGCCCCTTGTTGGAACCCAAAACTGGAGAGAGTATGTCAATATAGCTACCGAGCGTGGCTTACCACTAGTCTTGTTTGTTCAAGTTTATCAGAAGATTGGGTCTAGCAGTCAGCATCAAGATGACGACAATGCAATTACAGCCGATCCTGCCCAAGAAGATACTGAACAAGAGGAGGTAGATGGAGAACACGAGGAGGTAGATGGTGAAGACGCACCCCATGAACCAACCGGCGAGGCTGATGAGCGGGAACACATCCCTGAGTTAGTCGAGCAGGTTGAGAGGGAGGGGCAAGAGCAGTTTGATGCCATGGAGGGAGACACTTCAGATGAGGAGGATTGTTATCCCGTGCCACGCAACTGGGCAAGCTATGACTATTCAGCTCTAACTGTCAATGAAGGTGAAGCGGTGGATTGGGAGTACAGAGAGAATGAGGTTTCTGTCGGTGCAATGTATGCAAGTGGGGATGAAGTTAAGGAAGCCATAAAGCGGTGGTCTACACTATCTTTGCAAAGGCAGTTCCGAGTGGTGAAGAGCAGCCCAAAGGTATATGATGTGTGTTGCGTGCAAAGCAACTGCCCTTTTAGAGTTCATGCATTTAAAGGCAAGTGGACTGATTACTGGGAGGTGTCGAAATTGGTGGAGCATGAATGCCAACTTGAGGAGTTAAACCCACATCACCGCAACCTTACAGCAGATTTTGTGGCTCAATTCATGTATGCTCAGATCGTCGACAATTCCAGCTTCGAGCCAAAATCAATTATTTGTGCCGTGGAAGAAAAATTTCATTACAAAATCAGCTACAACAAAGCGTATAGAGCAAAGCAGAAGGCAATGGAGATGAAATGGGGGACGTATGAAGCGTCGTATAACAATCTTCCAGCCTTGCTGCACAACATATGTTTGAGAAATCAAGGCAGTTACTATGACTTGAAAACCTATCCCTGTGCTGAGAAACCAGGCAAGCAGGTGTTGCAGCGTTCATTCCTAGCCTTGGGTGCTTGCATTGAGGCTTTTCAGCATTGCCGACCAGTCATTTGTATTGATGGCACATTTTTGACTGGTAGGTATAAAGGAACCATCTTGACTGCTATTGGGTCCGATGGTAACAATCAGGTGTTGCCGTTGGCGATCGCCTTTGTGGAGAAAGAGTCAGGAGATAGCTGGTATTGGTTTCTTGAGAGAGTGAAGCAGATGATTGTTAAGGATGTACCGAATGTCTGTGTTATTCATGACCGGCACAAAGGCATTTTACAAGCAGTCGAGGACATGCAAAATGGCAGCATTGAACGTGAGAGGGCTGTGCAGTGGCCTGACTTGAAGAGTAGGTGGTGTATGAGGCATATGGGTGCCAACTTTCATAGCCAATTCAAAAACAAGACCCTAATGAAACTATTTAAGCGGCTATGCATCCAGAATCAAGAGAGAAAATTCAACCTTATTTGGAAGAAACTTGATGAACTTACAAAGAAACAAGCAGAAGAGCTTGCAAAGAGACCGGTTAATAGTGAGGACCAACATCCCATTTCGCTTGATGACGTTGGCCTTGATGGTCCACATGTCGTGCGCAAACCCGGTCGGGCCATTAAGACATTCTCTCAGTGGATTGAGCATGAGCCCAAAGAGAAATGGGCTTTATTGTTTGACGAGGGTGGTGCTCGATATGGCATAATGACTACAAACTTTGCTGAGGTGTATAATTGGGTGCTCCGGGGTGTAAGGGACTCCCCCTAGTTGGAATTGTGGAGTTCTTCTTATATCGGACAATCAAGTATTTCAGGGACCGTTTTACAGTGGCAAACAAATCAATGTCTGACAACCAGAAGGTGTATGGATACAAAATGACTGAGTACATGGAAAAGGCAATGAAAAAGGCTCGTAGACACCGTGTGACCGCCAACGGTGCCGCTGAACGACGATTTGAGGTCCTCTGCAGGGACAAAGGTCGATTGGGAGGGCGGCGGGAGAGACACGCACAAGAATGCATTATTACCAATCTTGGATGTGTTTGTTCCTGCCACAAGCCAAAGCTGCATCATCGTCCCTGCACCCATGTCATTGCTGCATGTCTTGAGGCGGGAGGGCTTCAGCCTCGTATGTTTGTGTCCAACTATTATTTCAAAGAAACAATTTGGGCCACTTGGAAGAATGAGGTTTATGGGTATCGTATCCTAGGAAACTTCATTTCTAATCCTGGAGAGCACACACTTTACATTCCTGATCCTGATCCAGAAATGTTCCAAGGAGTTGGCAGACGGAAGAACAGACGGATTCGAAACAACATGGATCAATCTGAAGCTGGTGCAGAAGTGCGCCTCTGCTCCAAGTGCCATGAAACTGGTCACAGCTACAAGAATTGTCCAGCAATGACGTATGGCAGGGGGACAAGCCAAGCGGGGCCATCTACCGTCGCTCCAGTTTCCACTTCACGTGCTCGTGGCCGCCGTGGTCGTGCTAACAATGATGGTCTCCTGTGACCACTGAATAATGTAGTATTTATTATAAACTATGTAATTTGTGTACTTTGAACCAGGTCATTTGTCTATTTCGGACTATGTAATTTGTGCACTTTGGACAACGTAATTCATGTAGTATGTATTATGTAATTCATCTAGTTTGGAATATGTAATTCGTGTGCATTGAACATCATATGGTTAATGTGGACTATTAAAATGTTGTTGTATTTATAATTGTTTCATTTACCTTATTGTTTAATTTAATTTATCAAGCTGCGACTACTTTCGTATTGACAAAGATTTCAATTCTTTCAGCTATGGCCGAAGGGCCTCCGCAGCCCTACGAGACTCCGGAGTTGCTGGACAGGGTGATTGACGCGAAGCACCGGTCGTTCATGTCTGCCGTGCGTGGTTTGCCCCAGCACACGTTTCGCGCACGAGTGCCGTTGTCGACGATGCCCCTTGACGACCGTTGGCTTCCGAGGTACGTATGTATGGTTAACTTTGTAACGATATAATCTTATTTAGAATTAATATCGATTTTGTATCTCCTTTTGTAGCACTAATCTAAATTTGTATCTATTTCTGCAGGTTAAGAGCTGCGGGCCTTTACCCATGGCGAGGTGGTCGAGGGTGACATGATGGATGCAGAGGTCAGGGAGGGGACAAGGCGACACGTTTCCACTTCGACATGTCTCTCCTAGCAGCTTTGCTGGACCGGTGGCGCCAGCCAGAGTTACTGACACGTACCCTGTTTCGAGGGACCAGAACTTCGCCATCGCGGTATGTTTGTCAAATTTAATCATGTTATCATTCATTTCATATGATTTTATATTAAATCATAACCTTGATAACTATGTTTTTGGTAGACCAAGGCTCTAGCGTTGGTCGAGGCCGAGGTGGACCAGGACTTGCAGAGGTACATGTACATGGCGCCGCAGGACCACGGGGCTGCATATAAGAAGATCAAGGAGTACTGTGTCAGGTTCAGACGGGCCATCACTTGTCGAGGTGGACACGCAGACGTCTACCTCCCACCACGGCCACAGCACCCTGGTTCGACTTCTGCTTTACCCACACGGGCACAGCACCCTGGTTCGACTTCTGCTTTACCCACGCGGGCACAGTACCTCGGGTCGTCTTCTGGTACAGTTGCACGACCACAGTACCCCGGGTCGTCTTCTGGTACACCTGCACGACCGGAGTACCCCGGGTCGTCTTCTGCTACACCAGCACGCCCTCCCAGCTACACTCCACGGCCGGCTGGTATGCACACTAAAATTTTGTTAATTTACTTCTGCATGTATGAAATGGTTTCATATTGAATTATCTTTATTTTTGCAACATAGTACCACGGTTCGCCCCACCCAACCCTGCTGCTACAGAGCCCTCTTCTGGTGGTCCGCTGTTTCACGACTTCGGTACGTATTAAAAAAATTTATTCATGCAATTTTATTACTTGCATAAAACTAATTGTCTATTATCTTATTATTGTTTAGGATACACAGGGTACGGAGGGATCGAGGAAGACGTGCAGACTGCGGAAGATGGCAGTCAGCCAGATGGACCGTGGGTAGGATCCATTTTCAGCACGAACCCTTACCCGGACGAGATCGGCACTTCGCAGCTTGGTGGTGCGCCGCTGTTTCCCACACAGGGCTCACAGGAGGACGTCCAGACACCGGTTGCAGATGAGGCGCGACGTCCCACACGCCAGGTTGCAGCACCAGACCCGCTCACGTATTCACAGCACCACACCCGAGCGGCGCAGGCGGCAGAGCGTCGTGCGAGGGGTGCACAGCGTCACAAGCGAGGGCGCATTAGTACCTTCTTATCTATGTATGTGTTTTATGTTGTGCTCAGACTATGTGTTTTATGTCTTACTCGTACTATGTGATGCATGTAGTAGACTATTAACTATGTGATTTATGACGCGACCAGACTATGTCATTTATGCCCTGCTCACACTATGTCATGTAGTAGATGGTGAACTGATGGATCACTGAAAAGCCTACGCATCCTATGATACAATGGCTCACTGAAAAGCATTGACATCATTGCCTTTGATATGACATTTCACTGAAAAGCGTACACACTTTCTGAAAAGGCTACACAATATCAACTAGCCTTGGCAGTATGCATGCGAGTAGCCTTTTCAGGCATCTATCTAGGCTTTTCAGATCATCAATCTCGATTTCAATTATGACGTGCTCAGACTATGCAATTACTTCTTGCTCAGACCGTGTCATGCATGTGCCGCAACAGGCATTTCACTTTTCTTAGTCCTAGGCTTTTCAGTGCTCTTCGTAATAGGCTTTTCAGTCCTATGGACGTAGGCTTTTTCAGGTGCATTTGTGTCACCACAGTATGGGCAACGACCAAGTTTCCTTCGCCAGCCTATATGTACACACAAGGGTCCTCCCATTGCAAGAAACAAGATCATTCAGCTCAGCAACAATGTCTAGAGGGTCAGGTAGTGGCAAGGGTTTGAGCTTCGGGAGTGCAAAGGGGGGAAGGAAGGGACCTCCCATTGTGTGGGACGATGTCGGGTCTCTTGGTCCTGATTACTTTGGGGAACCAGTGTATGAGTTTCCAGTTCAAAGCAAGCATGATTTCACAAAGGATAAGCCTCTTAGAGGATACACTAAGAGTAAGAAGACTGGCCAAAATGCATGCATGGTGAAGATTGCTTAGTGCAGATGAATACCTCCGATCTGAATGGAGGTCGTCGTTTCTTCAAATGCCCAAGAGCATGGGTAAATGTTACTAATAATCCTCAGTTAATTGTGCTTGTCTTAGTTTCACCATCTTACTCGAGTTATTTGATTTAGGCTTCTGAAGCCGAAGAAAACTGTGGGTTCGTTAGGTGGGTCGATCCTCCTCCTCTTCTTCCCCATCATGAGTTCATCGAATATCTGCAGAACCAAATCCAAGATCTAGAAACCAAAGTTCAGCACTATGAAGAAGAGGAATACAACAAGAATGAAGCTGTGTCACAGGAGGCGCCGTGCAATGACCCATATTGCAGCTGCCCCTGTCACCAAAGAAGCATGCGTCGCCGCCACCGCCGCCTTCGCCCCCTCCTCCGCCGCCGATGGGAGGATATTATGGAGAAGGTGCAACACAGTTTGCTATGTGGGGAGATTACTAGGACCGTTCAATGGAGTTGTCGTAATTATTCTGTTTAATTACCTAAGGCATGTTAGGATTAGGTCGGCACATCATACATGTGTCGCACGTGCCACTGCCACTTGTGTAGTTTGAAGGTGAATGGCGCAAGCACGTTGCATTAAAATGTACCGTAGTGTATGCAACATTGCTACATGCACCATGACTTTCTTTGTCATGTATTCCAAATTCGTTTTAATTTAATGAAGTCATGTACCTTTGTATCCAAAGACTCTACTATTTATCATACTTCTTTTATTAACCGTACCATCCCAGGCCAGGGCATCCAATGTGGGGAATCCAGTGTCGCTTTTCAGACTACTCTGATGAACCATAGCATCCAAGGCTAGGGCATCCACTGTGGGGAAGCAAGGCATCCAATGCCGCTTTTCTGTGATACAGTGTCTCGCGCAGAGCATGCACTGAAGACGGCGTGGCGAACTTATCCGCTTGCATTGGATTCGATCTCTTTTTATGTACCACACATCCAAAACATCATGGACTCGGTCTATGGACCAACCCAATCATTCACTATATATGGCATGCCATTGCTATTGAACTTGTGCAGTGTCTCAGTTACAAACCATGGCTTGTTCAGATCCAGAGCTCCTCAAGTGGAGGAAGGTGAGAGTTGCCGTTCCACAAGGGGTGCATGTGCCAATGTGCTTCTGTGGTGACCTTTGCAAGCTTGTGCAGTCAAAAATCTTGGGTGACTACTACGGCATGAGATTTTTCATGTGTGACAACTTCGAGTATGATCCACCCAAGGTGTCTGCAAGCATGAGAGCCAAGGTATTCACTAACCCTACCATGTTTTTCTAACCATTTCATGTTTCGTATTCTTACTTTGGGGAGTTAAAGACTCCCCCACCTCTCTGTGATTTCTTGCAGTGGCTAGATACAGAGCAGTCCGATGAGGACAAGGCTCATGTTGAGCATGAAGCAGCCTCGGCAAGAGCAAGGTGGCAACGAATGATGCACGAGGAGGAGCAGGAAAAGAAGCGCAAGAAGGACCAAGAGGAGATCCGCAAGAGGTTCGAGGAGGTCGAGCATCAAGAGGCACAGGAACGTGAAGCTGAAAGGGAGAGAAAGAGAGAGAGGGCACGTCGTGCAAAAGCAGTTGGCCCTGAAGCCATTAGGAAGGGAAAATATCCCCGTTGTACCCAGTAAAGCATAGGCTTCACACCCGGCGATTTAAATTACCCAAAGGCATGTTAGGACTAGCAGTAGCACATGATACCGTTATCAATGTGGTACACATGCCATTGCACCTAGTAGTAGATGTTTAGATCAGAGGAGGTGCTCGACACCTTTACCTCCTGATCATTTCATTTCGCTAAAATGCATCTATGCATTCAAGCCGGGTTATGCAATTCTAATGTTTCAAAAAATGTTATTTGTTCTACTAGTTAAGTCGTTCTCTTTACATATAAAAATCCCATACATAAAACTCAATATTTAACTATTGCGTTACGGTAAAAATGGTTAACCGGAAACGTACAAAGTATCATAAACAAATCTACGACATTAAACGGTAGAAAATTTAAACGGTAGCAAATATAACCGAAAAATATTTATGCGTCAAAAACTACGTCAATTCATATTATGGAACCAAATCGAGCGGAAAAAATATATCAACTATTAATCAACATAAATTAAATTATTCACCTATTTCATAAAAAAACTTTTAAACAAATATAGCCAGTTCACGGTAAAAATGGTTAACCGGAAACGTACAAAGTATCATAAACAAATATACGACATTAAACGGTAGAAAATTTAAACGGTAGCAAATATAACCGAAAAATATTTATGCGTCAAAAACTACGTCAATTCATATTATGGAACCAAATCGAGCGGAAAAAATATATGAACTATTAATCAACATAAATTAAATTATTCACCTTTTTCATAAAAAAACTTTTAAACAAATATAGCCAGTTCAAACGGCTATAGCCGTTTGAACTGGCTATAGCCCCAACCCCCCCCCCCCCCCCCCCCCCGGCGAAAGCGGTTGCCACGGCGGGGGGCACCTTTCGCCGTTCCAAACGGCGATAGCCTGTTGAAACGGCTATAGCCGTTTGAAACGGCGAAAGGGCCCACCATCGCCAGGGGAGGCCCTTTTCGCCGGATCAAACGGCGATAGCCGTTTCAACCGGCGATATAAGACCAGATCTGCTAAATTTTGAGCCAACAATTTATTTTTGAAAAATCGTAAAAAAAAATATAAAAATAAAAAAAATCGAAGGATTAGGGGAGTTGGACGTGGTGTTCTCACCGTGAACAGAAAAAGGGTGCTAAACAAGATCAGAACTAGTTAATCAAGATTAGCGATAGGAAAAGAGAGGGTTAGGCCAAAGGCTTTGGATAGGTTGAGATTTGTGCCAAAACATTTGTAGCTCGCGAAATAAATTGGTAGCAATTTATTTCGCCCAAACTTGATACAAATAAATTAGACTAATTTTCCGAGGATGAATTAATTAACAAGGAATTAATTCAAGAAGCTGGAAAATCAAGTCGTAATTCAAAGTAAGCCAATGAAAATCCATTACAAATGAATTAGACTATTCTCTGAAAATCGAATTAACCCGCATGAGGTTAATTTGAAGAGTCGAGAAATAATGTCATAGTTCATGTAAAGATTTTCAAAAAGGCTTGGGGTTAAACAGCTCGCGGTAGTTAGTGGGATCGACGGTGTTGGAACATTAGTAGGTTGGTCTCGGGGGCAAGGTCCAAGCTAGATAGGGTAGTTAGTTAGCTAGCTTTTTATTTATATTTGAAATTAGATTTCAAATATAAACCACACTCAAAAACAAGCAATGGAAATTCAAATAAAATCCAAATCACGTACATGCATTAATATGGGAAATTATTTTATGCACAATTTCATTACTAGGAATTTAGAGAGAGCATTTAGCTTATATTTCAAATTGATTCATGGCTCACAACAATTCACACAAAAATTTTGAAATCCCGATTTTTCATACAAGTAACAGACTGCAAATTTGCGGGATGTTACAGTGGCGAGGAAGAGCCGACTTGGAGCTCGTGTGCCAGAGCAAGGGCCGTGGGCTGCTGGGATGCAGCGGCAGGGCAACCGTCCGAAGGAGAGATGAGAAAGGAGAAGATGATAGGGATGACAAGTGGAACTTGCTACTTGACAGATGAGCCCACTGCAATAAACTGCCCTCAAAACCGCCAACATGTATAAAATGAACGGGTTCAAGAGTTCGGAAGCTCAAATACACATTTTTGAAGATTGGGGAAGAACTCAGGTAATAATTAAGGGAAGTCATAAGGGCTGTTTCCTTTTTCTTTTGAGATTTACACTTTTTTAACCATTTGAAAACTGAGTATCTTTCAATCACCAGAGAGGAATAAATAGGCGAGGTGGATGTCGTTGCCGGCGACGGGGTTAGGGTTGAAGGGGTACCATTGCCGGCGGGAGAGATGGCGGCGGAGTGGAGGTGGCGGGAGCCGCCAGAGCGAGCGGTGGAGGACCCCTGGTGGACGGTGGAAGTGGTGGGGGTGTCCGGATCAACCAGATTCGCATCAGCAAGCGACGGCAGAGGCGGGGGAATCTAGCTCAACCGGATTCGCGTCAGCGGCAACGGTGGAGGCGGTGGTAGCCGCCAGAGCCGTGCGGACGCCCTGACGGGTTCGCGTCGGCGGCGGCGGATGCCACCGGAGCCGATGGGAGGTGGGTGCCGTGTGGGAGCTCGGCGTCGGGAGAGAGGAGGCAGCGTCGGGAGGGAAAGGATGACGAGGGAGCTGCAGTCGTGGGAGCTCTTTGTGTGAACACGGAGGGGAGCGGTTCGAACCACCAGCATCAAGCACACGCACATCTGGTTTTTTTTTCTGGCGCCTTTGGTTTCGGTTCAACCAGTTTGGTTGGTTCTTTTCCGGTTTTCTTGGTTCGTGGCCGTGAACGTCCGGTTCAGCGCGGTTTTCATCAGTTCCTCACGGTTTAGTCTGAATTCTGATGCAATTATTAGTGACGGACCTAGATTATGCGAGAGACACTCTTTGCTTTATTATTAGGTAAACATATAAGGGAGCTTTGAGAGTGAAGATGTGCCCAGGAAAAGGAAAGAAGAGATGGCGACATAACTGGCCAGGACCCAGAAGCACATAGGATGGGCCGGCTAAGGACTGGGGCCTTTTCTTCATGCACGATTCGCAGTGGAGGAGAGTGCAGAACTGTATGATCCTGCAAGCGAACACTAGTCGCCGAGAAGTTGTACGACATATAGTCATGCACGTCAGTTACTACACCACATTGACATAAGAATGGATTGATCGATCGAGCATGTATATTGATTCCACGTAACGAACGCTGTCACACAAACCGATCGAATTCAACAACATACATGTCGTTTAATTTGCTTGGATCGATGATGATGCACCCGTTCCACGCCGTCTCTTCGCCGCCTCCTAATCAACTAGTTGGCCGGCGGTTCGCTTGCAGCGGCGGCGGCGGCGGTTTGTTCGTCGTTAGCCATCTTCTTCTCCTCCGCCGACGGCTCTGGGACGACGGCCGCGGCTGCCGCCTCCACCTTGTGCTCGTCGACTGGTTTGGCCTCCACGGGCTCCGTGGTGTTCTGCTTCCCGGCTGATGATTCCCCTGGATAAAAAGGAACGTACACTTGCCATCAGTTATTCTCGTGATGAATTCTGATCGATTGGCAAAAGTCACGATTCACGAATAATATGAACAAATTTGTTGGAGATTATATATATTTTTTTATAAAAACCGATCTAATAAGTATCCTCACCGTCCTCCTTGGTCGGAGCAGGAGACGTCGCCTTCTCCTCCTCCTCAGGTTTGCTCTCCTCAGCCTTCTCTACCTTCTCCTCCTCGACGACCTTATCCGCCGCCTCCACCGGCGCGGCCTCCTCGGCCATGGTGGACTCCGGCAGCTGCTCCTCCTCCACCTTCTCGGCTTTTTCAGGGGCCGGCAGCGCCGCTGCTGCCTCGGCCGCCGTCGAAACAGCAGCCGCGACGTCGACGGCAACGTCCTTCTTCACTGCCTCATCATCGCCGTCCTCTTTCGTCTCCCCGACAACGCCCGCGGCGGCAGCGGGCTTCTCGACGGGCACCGCCACGGTGTCCGCCTTGGCCTCACCGGCGGCCGGCTCCTTCACTGGACTCGTCGGCCTCTTTCTTCTCGTCGGATGTCGCCTCGACGACGGCGTCCGCCTTGGCCTCGCCGGCGGCGGGCGTCGTGTCACCCTTCACGACGTCCTTGACGGCGACGGCGGTGGACGAGGAGGAGTGGCTTTGGGCGGCGGTGGTGGAGACGGAGGACTTCCTACGGAAGAGCTTGCTGGCGGCCGTGGTGTTGCCGGTGGCCACGGCGTCCTTGGAGCCACCGCAACCCATGGCCGGCCGGCGCTGTCGACGCCGGCGAGACGGAGGAGAGGAGCGGTGGAGAGAGGAAGCGATCGGAGAGGGAACGTACGGGCGGAGGAGAGGAGTCGTCGGGTCGGGCGAGCTTGAAGGATCGGAGGCAAAGAGACGTCGCGGCGGCACGCCCGCTTTTATAAGCAGAGCAAGCACCGGCACGAGACCCGACCCGACGTGCTCGCATGCATGGCAACCTCACGCGTGGAAAAGTCAACTAACCCTGACGCGTGGGCCAACGAGGCGGGCACGACAAGTTTGGGAAGGCATGGACAAAGCTAGAAGAGGTTGGCAACGCACCGTTCCAAATTCCAACGCGCGGCGTGCCGCCCCCAGCTTTCCCCCTCAGATACTCCGTCCGCCGGCGGCGGCCGGCATGCGGTTTCTTTAGCTACCAGACCAGACACCAACTCGTCGTTTGGTGAGGTTCATTCGTCAGCCAGGAACTCGATCGGCCGGCAACAGGCCAGCCGATTTTGGAGGTACATGTTTAGACAATGGCAACATGTACTACTGCCATAGTCACATCATATCGGAGATTTATAGAAAGGAAACAACAACCAAGCATCACCAAATCTTAAATGCCTTATTTGACTGGCTCCAACTTCCATAGACTTGTGGCAGTTTCTTTCCGAACTTTGACAAGAGGTCAAGAAAGGAGAACGAACATGTATGATCCCCTGGTTAGTCTTCACTCCTCAGGCAAAACCTTTTATAGTTCTATACAAAAGTAAAATCACGCTGTTCTATTTCTATAAGCTCCAGTAATTGCCACCCCGAGATGTATGCAAGTCCACCGGCTAATGTGACCATCATGACGCGACAGTAGTTTCTCTCTCTGATTAAGTATCCTCTGAAACTCAGACCGGTCGCTCCAAGAAGGATCAGCAACGCCCAACCCAAGCGCTTCATCTCTGATACCCCATTCTTATAGACGTAGAAGGTAACCGAGCGTCATGCCAACCATTAACATGTAGACGACGAAAAGCAGGGGAAAACCGGTGCTTGAGTGAACCTGAGCAGCGCCCGCCCTTTTCAAGAATACCTATATCCAAAGAGATGCAAACAGTTAGAGATGAACGCAGAAAACAGCATGCTTGTGAAGAAAACCATTTACAATGTTTACGAGTGGTAAGCTATTGTATAGCACGTTACATAATCGAATTGTCAAAGAATATACAGGAAGCAACCACATATTGTAAAGAAGAATAAAAAGAAATTTAGATATTCATGCATTTACGGGCTCATGGTTGTTAAGTATCACACTGAGACTTCTAATGCAAACATGGGTTTGGGATAATTTTAGGGGGGATAAATTACAAAATTGAAGAATTTTTTTAACAGAATGCAAGCATTAGCTCTATGAGTATCAATCCCATCACCATTCAATACAAAACAAGATGCTAACATGCCAAGATGTCAGCAATGGAACTACACGTTTTTGTAGCTATAAGAGGTTAGAATAAGAGGTGCTTTCCTCTGGTGGAAACAGCCAAACGTCCCAGCACATCGTTAGGATTTAGATCTGGCAAGCTGGAAGACCACATACAGACTTGGTACTACATGCAGTGGATGTATCTGACAAAGTTTTACGCCAGGTAACTTCACTTAACTTAAATGGACGTAGGGATGAAAAGCATGCCAGCCCTTCACCAAATTCAAACATATGTGTATGGAGAGCTTATAATTATTATTTCAAACTTCAGTTATCATGAACATGGTCACAGAAGAAAATTACTGCAAGATGGTTTATATCATCAAAGCAATAAAAATTTACCATCTCTTTCCGTAATTTATCCCGTTCTTGGATGGTAATTCTGGTCTCTTCCCCCAATTTTACAATCAAGGTTTCAGCCTGCAAAATAGGATGATCCAACAAGCATTTCAGGAAAGGAAGCTCTTGATGGATTCAACATTCAAACAATCAAAATCAAACTCAAATATTTGGCACCATGTCTTCCTTACCTCTTCAAGTTTTACTTCAAGATTGTTAAGATTCATCTGTAAAGTGTGAACATCTTCGGTTACCTGCTAAAGGGGTAATAAATAAGTTAAACAGCAGACTGTGAAGTTAACACATCAAAACTCTTGATTTCTAACCAAGTGCATGTATTTAAAATTCATCACCAAGACAAAGTATAGTAATGGAATTTGTGGTAATGCATTCGGAATAAGCAAACAGAGTTATCAAAACATGTACAATACTTGAAAAGAAGCTTACATGAGGTATAATATGAAGGTTATAAGTATTGGTAGATTCTAAATCACTTAATGATGGAACTTCACTAGGAGCAGGAGTGTATTCGAATGGTGGAGATTTCAAGACTGCACTTGTTTCTGTTGAAGAAAATTGAGATTCTACAGAGATTGAAGAGGTTTCTTGCAGATTGGGAGCAGATTCTGACAAAGTAAATGAAGTTTGATTTGGTGGTAGTAGAAAATCTTGCAGAACAGTAGGGCATTCTTTTACAGAGGAGGATGTTTCAGTTAAAGTAGCAGGAGGTCCTCTGATAGGAGGAAAGCTTGCTTTCAAGGGATGATGAACTTCATTCGCCACATCAGGTGCTTCATTCACATTATCTAGTATTTCCTCTACCACAGGAACCCCGACTGTTTCCTTGGCATGGAGAACTCCATTGATGGACGGCTCTACTTGAGGCTGAGTCATGCTTACAAGGACAACTTTCAACTTCTTCTCCTCAACATATCTGTCAGTTTCTTTGGAGAACTACAATGACAATGTAGATTCTGTCAAACTAAAAATAGAAAGAAAAATGCAAAGAAACATCACATAAGCCAAGCACAATTTGTTGCATACTTACAAAAGCAGGAACTATGTCTTCATCAGCTGTACCAAACGGAACAACTGTGGTCTGTACAAGAAACTTGTCTTTTATTTGCAGGTCTGTTGAAGCATTCTTTGGCGCTTGCATAGTTACTACATTTTATATAAACAAAAAAAAGTTAAATAAAACAACATGAAAGGGGAAGTAAATTTCACTTTGGAGGAAAAAATAAATCCAGCCATGGTATCTGGGAAAAGAGGCCAAATAGCTTGCACAATACTCTACTGTAATCAATTCTGAATATGCCAAAGCACCACTCTCACCATTAGCCAAGAAGACAACATTTACCTGTAAAATCACATGATTTCAATGGAAGAATAACTCCTACATTTGGTCGGACACAATATCTTTTGGGGGAAGTCGTTTTAACCTGTTAAGTATTCAAATGCCGAATTTATCAAAAGAGAAATCGATATAAATGTGAATGTATGAAAACATTGGGTCTTAAATTATTCCTTCTAAAGAAAACACCAAAGTGTGAAGGCATATTACATATGTCAAGGAAAGTGTGACATCAAGCTTTACCGTACACAGTAGGACAAAAATCTAAACTTCACAGCACAAGAAACATGAACCATAATTCACAACATAAAACTGGAGACCAACCTTGAATGCAACATACTGATCTGACTTGTTCACAAGATTGACAGTACATGAACTCTGCTTCTTCACCTCAACTGATAACAAGTGAAAGTCAGATAAATATGAGGAGACTGTAGACTTGATAACAATTTGAACGTATGACCTTAGACTATATGAAATCCTAGTTAGTGTGTTAACATAAAATTACAAAGATAGCTATAAAAAGTAGAGCTTATGAGCCATGAAAATACTCACTACAGTTTCACTAATTAACCAATCTAAGATACAGATTTTGGTATTATTCAAATCCTATGGAAAGGCATATGATTTTATTTGATTAAATAACTGCTTCATACAGTGGTGAAGTGTAAATCAGTATGATTTCTCAAGTGTAAATCAGTATGATTTCTCAAGGGCATACCGAAGACATTTGATATAGTATTTAAAATCATGAGTTGCTTCGGACTACAAAATGGAAGTGTTGTGGACTCCTTCTTTGGTAACAAGTTCCAGCGCAGGAAGAAGTCCAAGGAGGCGTGCAGCAATAGTTAGTTAGGATTGTATCTTTTCCTTCGACATAATTTAAGTTGATAGGAGTTTGTTAGGGTCGGGAATAACTCAACCGACTAGATTTAGTTGGGCACTAGGCCTTTATATATCT
Organism: Urochloa ruziziensis; assembly: GCA_015476505.1. NCBI lineage: Eukaryota > Viridiplantae > Streptophyta > Magnoliopsida > Poales > Poaceae > Urochloa > Urochloa ruziziensis. Next base: position 62,120,099 of record CM027121.1, on the reverse strand, counting down.
GTCTCGGCAGATAGGAGAGTTTAAGCAGAAGTTATCTCTAATTCTCAGAGCCTCTCGAGGAGAGGGCGAGAGTAGTTGTAACTCATCTGCCAAGTTGCTATCAGAGAATAATTATACCGTATCAACTCTGGTATCAGCTAGGTCTCTCCTGCGCCATTGTTGCAGATCGATCACGCTCTGCAGCCCACGTCCCATCCCTCTTCTCCCCTGCGCGCCGCTAAACCCACCGCTCCACAGCCAACATGGGCGATGCCCCGATCACCAAGGCCGACCTCGACGCCGCCATCGAGAAGGCCATGGATGACGCTCTGCAGCGGATGATGGAACAGATGACCGACATCACCAAGAAGAACGACGTCGAGCTGGGCAACCTTCGCGCCGAGGACAGCCCTGGTTGAACACCTCCATCAACAATGTGCAGACGCAAGTGTTGGCCAGCAAAGGACGTTTCGACTCGTCCAGCTCGTCCGCCAACGACGGGGGCCGCGGTCCGCCGCCGCCACCCGTCCACAAACTCCGCTACCCCAAGTATGACGGCCTGGACGATCCGTTGGATTGGCTTCACAAAGGGGAGCAATTTTTCCACCAACACGAGACGCCGGAGAACTTGAAGGTCTGGACGGCGTCCTTCTACCTGCGCGGCGCGGCGAGCCAGTGGTACTACCGCCTGAAGGAAAATCGTGGCTCCACACCGTCCTGGCAGGAGTTCGTCGACGGCATCAATAAGCGCTTTGGGCCTCCCGTGCGCAGCAACACTTTTGGCGAGCTCACGCAGCTGCGCCGCACGGGGTCGGTGGCTGAGTACCAGGAGGCGTTCCTCAAGCTACTAGCGCGCTGCACGGCGGTCACCGAACGACAGCAGATTGACGTCTTCACCGCCGGCCTTCAGCAGCCGATGAGCATCGATGTCGAGATGCAAAAGCCGGAGACGTTGGACGATGCGATGGCGTTCGCGCGTGCGTATGAGCGCCGCAACCTGGTCGTCGAGGAGGCGTCGCGCTCCAAAGGCCGCACGCCCCTCCTTCATCGCTCCTCCTCGTCAACTCCAGCAACCCCAAAGACGCCGGCCACAACGGGCTCTACATCAGCAACGCCCGGTGCTCCTGCTAAAGTCGCCGCGCCGGCCGGCGCACGTTTCACACGGCTCTCGCCGGAAGAGATGGCCCAACGCCGCTTGGATGGCCTGTGCTACAACTGCCCCGAGAAGTTCTCGCGCGAACACATCAAGCAATGCTCCATGAAGGGCATCTATTTCTTGGAGCTAGCAGAAGCCGACGGTTCGGGAGACTCATCTTCCGAGGATGACATGAGGATCTCCATGGCAGCTCTCACGGGCGTCGACACGGGTTCCACGCTCCAGCTTGCCGCCGTCGTCCACGGCGCGTCCCTCACCGCGCTCGTGGATTCCGGTTCGACACACTCGTTCATCGGTGAAGCCGCGGCGCATCAACTTGGCCTGGTGCCAACTCCGCGTCCGGGTCTCACTGTTGGCGTGGCCAATGGCGACCGTGTGCCTTCGGCGGGCGTCTGCACCGGGGTGCCAATCCAGATTGGCCAAGAGGAATTCGCCATCAACCTATACGTCATCCCGCTAGGCGGCTATGATCTGGTCCTGGGATGTGAATGGCTCCGCACCTTGGGGCCGGTCCTTTGGGACTTTAAGCGCATGACCATGGCCTTTTGGCATGTTGACCATCGGGTGAAGTGGCATGGAATCGGTGCCGGTGCCGTCGCCACGCCTGCTGGCCACCGACGTCCGCGACGTGCTCCAGCTCTTGCTGCACGAGTTCGCAGACCTTTTCACCACGCCAACTGGCCTCCCGCCACCAAGGACGTTCGACCATCGAATCCACTTGCTCCCTGACGCAGCACCCGTCGCGGTGCGCCCTTACCGCTACGCACAACTTCTGAAGGATGAAATCGAGGCGCAATGCAAAGCAATGCTGGAGCAGGGCATCATCAGGGCGAGCACGTCCGCGTTCTCCTCCCCCGTGCTGCTGGTGCGCAAGCGCGATGGAACGTGGCGCTTCTGCGTAGACTACAGGGCTTTGAACGCCATGACCGTCCGCGACAAATTCCCCATCCCCATCGTCGAGGAGTTGCTGGACGAGCTAAAAGGAGCAATCTTCTTCACAAAATTGGATCTGCGGAGTGGATATCACCAGGTTCGGATGCATGCGGCCGACATTCACAAGATAGCGTTCCGGACGCACCATGGACACTTCGAATTCCTGGTAATGCCGTTCGGATTGACGAACGCGCCGTCCACGTTCCAGGCGCTGATGAACTCCGTTCTCCAGCCGTTCCTGCGCCGTTTCGTCCTGGTATTCTTCGACGATATCTTGGTCTATAGCCAGACATGGACAGCGCACATCCAGCACCTCCGCGCTGTGTTCAAGGTTCTACGCGAACACGGCCTGGTCCTCAAGAAGTCCAAGTGCCTTTTCGGTGAGCGCCGCGTCCAGTACTTAGGCCACGTCATTGAGAATGACGCGGTGGCAATGGATACTGCGAAGATTGATGCAGTACAAGCTTGGCCGCAGCCACGATCGGTGAAGGCGCTCCGGGGTTTCCTAGGCCTCACCGGCTACTACCGTCGCTTCATCAACAACTATGGAGTCATCGCGGCTCCCCTCACGGCGTTGCTGAAGAAAGAAGCTTTCCAGTGGACTCAAGCAGCGACGGACGCTTTTGACGCCCTCAAGCGTGCATTGACGACGGGTCCAGTGCTCCAGCTCCCGGATTTCACCAAGCCGTTTGTGGTAGACTGTGACGCCTCGGGCACTGGATTTGGGGCCGTGCTTCATCAAGGACAGGGCCCCATTGCATTCTTCAGCAAGACCGTCGCTCCCCAACATGCCAAGCTTGCTGCATATGAACGCGAGCTCATCGGGCTGGTGCACGCAGTTCGCCATTGGAGGCCGTATTAGGGCCACGTCGTTCATCGTCCGCACTGATCATTGCAGCCTCAAACATCTCCTCGATCAGCGCTTGTCCACCATACCACAGCATACGTGGGTAAGCAAGCTATTTGGCTATTCCTTTCAGGTGGAGTACAAGCCCGGGAAGCAGAACGCCGCTGCCGACGCCTTGTCTCGTCGCGACGAGGCGACCACTGATGGTCTCGGCCGCGTCCATGCGCTCTCACGGCCAGAGTTCGCCCTGTTCGATGATTTCCGCCGGGAATCGGACACACTGCCGGAGATTGTGGCCAAACGCAAGGAGATTGCTGACGGGACAGCAGGCGCAGCTTGGTCCATTGCTGATGGCTTCGTGATGCATCAAGGCCGGGTCTTCGTTCCCACATCTTCTGCTCTATGGCCTCAAGTGCTGGACACTGCACACGGGACGGGACACGAGGGAACGCAGAAGACTCTCCACCGACTACGCGCCTCTTTTTACAACCCGACGGCCCAGAAGCTCGTGCGCGAGTACATCAAGGGGTGCCTCGTCTGTCAGCGCAACAAAACGGAGCACCTCCATCCAGCCGGCTTACTGCAACCGCTTGATGTTCCGTCCACAGTCTGGAGCGACATCGCCATGGACTTCGTGGAAGGTTTCCCCAAGGTCGGCGGGCGTTCAGTGGTGCTCACCGTCGTTGATCGTTTTTCGAAGATGGCGCATTTCATTCCCTCAGCCACCCGTACACTGCTCTCACGGTGGCACAGGCGTTCTTTGACCATGTCGTCAAAGCTTCACGGGTTCCCTTGCTCGATCGTGAGCGACCGTGATCCGGTGTTCACCAGCACCCTCTGGACGGAGTTGTTCACGCTCTCCGGCGTTAAGCTCAGGCTCAGCTCCGCTTTCAGGCCACAGACAGATGGCCAATCGAGCGGAGGTAACCAATCGTATTTTGGGTGTTTATTTGCGTTGCCTCGCTGGTGATCGTCCTCGCAGTTGGCTTCGCTGGTTGCCCTGGGCCGAATTTTGCTACAACACATCCTACCAGTCGGCGTTGGAGACGACGCCCTTCCGAGTGGTGTTTGGCCGTGACCCGCCGACTCTGTTGTCCTACCAGCCGGGTGCAGCGCATGTCGCAGCGCTCGACAAGCAATTGCTGCATCGTGACGAGTTCCTGGCTGAGATTCGTGAACGCCTACTTCATGCCCAGGATTACATGAAATCTGCCCATGATAAAGGTCACCGTCATCTTGAGTTTGAGGTAGGGGAATGGGCCTGGCTGCGCCTGCATCAACGCTCAGCCGTGGGTATTCGTGACAAACCCAATGCCAAGCTTGCTCCTCGCTTCTATGGCCCTTTTCTGGTGACTGAACGGATTGGGTCTGTTGCATATCGTCTGCGTCTGCCTGATAAGCCCGCATCCACGACGTCTTTCACTGTGGTGTTCCTCAAGAAGTTCCAGGGCGACCCCCCGACGTCCATTACTCCCCTGCCACCGATGGTTCATGGTCGTGTGCTTCCTGTTCCTGCAAAGGTTGTGCGTGCCAAACCGAGTCTGACGTCCTGGGATATTCTGGTTCAGTGGGAAGGCCGTTCCTCTGCTGATGCTACATGGGAGGAGTTGCAGGATTTCAAGGAGCGGTATCCAGCTTTCAAGCTCGAGGACGAGCTTTTCTGCCGGGGGGGGGGGGGGGGGGGGGGGGGGAGTGTTGTGGACTCCTTCTTTGGTAACAAGTTCCAGCGCAGGAAGAAGTCCAAGGAGGCGTGCTGCAATAGTTAGTTAGGATTGTATCTTTTCCTTCGACATAATTTAAGTTGATAGGAGTTTGTTAGGTCGGGAATAACTCAACCGACTAGATTTAGTTGGGCACTAGGCCTTTATATATCTGTCTCGGCAGATAGGAGAGTTTAAGCAGAAGTTATCTCTAATTCTCAGAGCCTCTCGAGGAGAGGGCGAGAGTAGTTGTAACTCATCTGCCAAGTTGCTATCAGAGAATAATTATACCGTATCAGGAAGAACCAACCAGGGTCACAAAAGTTTACTGTAACGGCTGGTTACTGTAGCTGTTCCAAGCTATATACCTTAGATGCCCGTACTAACAGTCAAACAGTGTTACAGGAAATACCAGTACCCACCAGCAGAACTGGTAAAGGATGGCAACAATAGCTCGTTTTCGTAACACGAGGTCTAAAAGTACTTACAATTGTTTTGTTTCATTTCCAAATCACTTTCTCTAGTTACCAGTATGTTGTCTTGGTATGGCAAGCATTAGTAGACTCCTACTAATCTGTTTCTCAATTCTGGCCTTATGAATCCCCATGTTTCCAGTTGACCTTGTTTCACAATACATATGAAACTTCTTGTTTCTTTAGCTAAGCTCATTCCTCATTCAAGTGTACTGATATACAAGACTGCCACCAGCCTTTTGCTCCTTGTCTTAACCACCTCACTCAATGGTGAGACAGGAACTCCAAATGGGTCCCAGCTCTCACCCTTGAATCATAAACATAACAGACTTTTTGGGATTATGTAAGGCCTGAGACTTCTATACAGATATGAACCCCCAAAAAAGTCCATTAAAAATTAAAGCTAATCAACTTTTAGCCATTAATGCATAAATCATTTACACATAATATCTTGTGATTATATGCAATCAATAATATATCCATCTCCCACAAAGGCGGAACTAAACTAGTTGCTTACCATACTAATAATTATTACTACTTCGTACTAAGCACAGTGTGACTGAAAATAGCAGTCTAGTAGAGTCCCCCTAACCTCTTTCAACACACTCAACACCATGTTCTGCTATTATTTTCTCTCATCACAAGAAAGCGGTGAACTTATGTCACAGTAACCAATTCATCAAATGAACATATGTGGCAAGCAGATCTGTGACAACTCACATGCCTGCCCATTAATGATAACTACAAAACTATACTCACAGCAAATGAACTACCTACTACAATATCACTACATCCAGTCATACAACCACCAGCCCTGCCACCATAAGAAAGGATCCATCCTCTTAAATAGCAGCTTTACAAATTCTTATATTAAAAAAAAAAACTCCAATCTTGGTACCATGTAGCAAAGTATTAATGCACACAAGAAGTTTGTATATATTCACTGGAGGGAAGAGAAGGGGGGTTATGCGTCTAGGTAAATGAACCGTGAAAAAACAGTAACCCATTACAAATGGTAAAAGTACACAGTGCAGAACAAAATTTCAGGTGAAAAAAAAATCACATAGCATGTTACAAACAAATGCAAACTACATTCTAGTTCAAATCCACATGATGGGAGTTGAAAAATAATGTTCCAACCACCAATAAGAAATATGGATTTCACATTCCGTCAAGCCTTTGACAGACTGACTTTACTCTGTTACCAACCATGCACAAACTGACAAACCAGTCCAATTTCTACCAGTAAGTCCCCTTTTAACCCGTTTTTCAACGCAAGGTATTTCATTCACGTTTCATTCATTCAATACAACTGCAGGATTTTGTTTTATCAAATGCATGGTTACTGATTCATAAGTGCCTAGCAGAACCTCACATAATCCTGTCTAGTATAATTACATAAACAAATTGCAATCCTCTATTAATTTTACGCAGGTCCAGGGACCAAAACTATATCCTATAGACCAAGTAGGATTGTTTGTTCACTCTATCCTAATCTCCTTTTAACACATAGACAAACCAGTAGTGTTTCAACACCTCTCTGAAGCCTACTGCATATAATGCATATTCAGCAGTCAGCACTATCTGCAACATACCGTGTTCATTACTTTTTTTCCCTTTTTTTTTTTTTTTTTGCATCATCGCAAGTGGCAAGCAAACATTAAGGAATCTAGAATGTCACTGTTGCAACCAATTTACCAAATGTGTGTATAAGCAGCAACGATTCCCACAGGCCAAACTTCAGAGCCATTGACAGCACAGGAGCTAACATCTGTTCACATCCCAACCACCTATCAGCTTTAGAAACATCAGAGTGCACTCAACCTTCTAAGGAAATTTCAATCATGACTGGAAAACAGACGAATCCAACTGCAAGTACAAATCATGCCACGAGAAATGCTAATGCCACGGTTGGTCCCCAAATTTGTTTGCACAAGCCTCACGCGATTGAGAGTAATAACAGTACATAATAATAATCTATTTTCCCTAGACTGTCAGTACGTTGCAACTTGCAAGTACAAGCTGAACCCGCAAAATCAGCCCTATGTACCAAAAAATTCGGTTCACAGTTGTGACAGTACAACAACAAGAAAGCAAAATTTCAAGTAAGAAGCGAACCCGGAGTAATGGCCAACAGATCGCTTCGCATTGTGGGGGGAAGAATTCGTACACCCTAAGCCGCAAATCGCAACCGAATCATGCCGAGTTAAACCCTCCCGCGAAACGCGCGGACTGACGGACCCATCCGCAAAACCCCAATCCGACCCAAGCGGCAGCAGCACACGGACGAATGAATCGAAAAAATTGCGAGTCACCAGGTACCCAAAAAAAACACCCGCCATCAGAGACGCCAATGCATCAGGCAAAGCAGCTTTCACCACTCGGTCAGGGATGGATCATGGCGACTGAACTCGAGACTCCATGGGCTGGAGCGGAGAGGAGGAATCAGGGGAAGAGAGAAGAGAGGGCACTTACAGAGGAAGCGGAGCTCGCGGGGGTGGATCTCGACAAGCACGTCCTCGCTGCCCATCGCCGCCGCCGGCACGGCCGCGCGAGCGAGAGGCGGCGCACCGGGAGAGATCGAAGCACCGGGAGAGGTGTGCTGGACTGCTGGTGGTGGCGACTTTGTGCGTGCGCGTGTCGTGCGTGTCTGTCTCGGAGCGGGGCGGAGAAAAGGGTGGACGCTGGCTGACTGGGACGGAACGGGGACGCCACTGCGCCTCCACTCTGTTAGAGCGTGAAATTGTAGAGAGACAATTGACACAAGGTAATAGTGAATATAGGTGTGTGTTCTCATTGATCTCTTGGTACCCTTTTATAGGGTGTTTACAATGTCAGTAACTAGAAATGAAAGGTCACATAAACATGGCCTTAAACTTAGGCTTGTAACTGATGCATTTGCATCCTCCATGAGGTTGCATGTCTTCCATACTGGATGACTTAATGAGAGCAACTAAATTGCTTTGTAACACTCTCCCTTTGCTCGAGTTCCATCTTGATCAATGTATTCCTTTGAAAAACCCTGTAGGAAAAAAATTGGAATAATATGTCTTATGATTACTCTATCACGAACCTGATGGCTTAAGAGTAATTTATGCCTTGTTTATCTCTAGAAAAACCCTGTTGGGAAAAACACGAGATATGACATTCTCTTGTGTTGATAATCACCTTATCAACCATTCCTCTAAGAAAAACCATGTGGGAAAAAATAGAGGAATATGTGTGTGCATATACCACTAAAACTTCTTTAAAACCCAGTGGGAAAAATAAGGAGAAAATGATATGGTATATATCTATGATCATTGCTCAATCACAAACCCAATAGATTTTAGAGAGCAATGCATATCTTTTAATCCTCTCAAAAACCCTTTCAGGGGAGAAGATAATATGCCTTGAATATCTCCTTTGAAAAACCCCGATGGGGAAAAATAGAAGATATGACATATATATTCTTATATTGATATTGCCTCATTAAAAACTTTTATATGAGAAACCTTGAGAGTAAAACTCATAAAAAGAAAAGAGTGCAACATGGTGCTTAGATATCTGTGGATATCCTTTAGTACCATATAGATATCTGTGGATATCCTTCTCCTACCATATGGCATTGTTGGAGTTGTGCCTTTGAGCTAGCAAGTATCTGTAAATGCAATATCAAGCTTGTTGCAATTTGCAAGATACATATGCGCTTTGATGGTACTATGGTTCAATCCCAGGGTCAAAAATGGACATTGGTCCATTATTTAGATATTAAACGACCAAATGTGTTAATGGACATGATCATCCAATATTCTAGGATATTGGTAGACCGATGTATATACTTAAGTTGTAGACTTAAGCATGATTTGGTTTTATTAAACCATCATCTCATAATCCGTCTAAAAATGATTGCATGATCTATTGTGTGTGGTTGGAGATGTTACAAAACCCAACTAGGATTTCAACACAAACATACATATTTGACCATCATGGTTGGGAGTAAGCCTTCTAAGGAAGGGACTCACCTAGTCAGTTGTACCACAGACAACCTGACCGTACAAGTCATGAGGTAACTTGAGTTGTACACAACATGTGTTGCGATCTTGATTCAGAATATAAAGTCCATACAGACTTGTACATCCAAATCTTTCAAATTCATATGATCTGCCGATGATCAAGTATAGGAACACAATTTTCACACATACTGAGAGTATGCTAGCTAGGTCTCTGTATGAAACCATATGCTACAAGCTCTTGCTATCTCACCACCTTGCTTCTATAAAGAAAGCATTATGAGAGTAAGGTATTACTCAATTATCATTTAGCGAGAGTGATTCTCCTCAATTGCCACTTTTGATTTGACCCAAAGTGAGCGTTGATACGCTCTTGCCTAGGACTTTTGGTCTGGATCCAGTAAGTATACGACAATCTGAGATGAAGAAATGTCGAGATTTGTAGACTTTTCATGATTGATTCAATTGAACCAATATTGCTTGTGAAAATATTAACCCTTCAACTCCATGTCAATTCCCATAATGACAGAGTTAGGGCGTTCCAATGACCTAGCACCTGAGTGTGTGTACACATATGCTGGTCTTTTGGATGATTAACATCCATAGGCTTTGGATAGTGAGTATCCATAAGGTGTCTTTCAACTTGATGTTGATTAACATTTACTTCTTTATTTCCATTTAAGCTTGCAAGAAGCTATATCTCTTGTGATCATACTTCTCCCCCTCTTGTTGGGAGTTGAGTGGTTTTGCAAAGGTACCTCCACTCTTTCTGGCACAATGAGTATGGAAAGTAAACACCTTTAGCGAGTAAATGCATTTGGCAGATTATTGGCAATAGATTGCAAATACAAGATTCTGAGCTTGATAGTCCAGATTCTTTAAGTACATGGAGACACATGAGGGGGGTGTCGATATATGACAGCATTCCTGATTCCGGGCATTGTATTTGTGGTTTAAATCTCCCCCTAATGCCTGGATCATCCTCATAATTGAAACAACATACGGGCTATCAAAAGATCCCCTGTGGGTAATCCGAGGTATGCTATGAATGACGGATAATGATACCTCAAAGATCTCCATGCCCACGAATGTATGTTGAGATGGTGATATTGGTATGTGCTTAACATAACCAATATAAGGTGGGAAACATTTGACTGATGTCAAAATATATCCAAGTACTTACTGCAACGGAGGGAGCCGTATTTGCAGTTTGATGTATTTGAAATTAATGCGATGTGTACATCCGCATTCCACCAACTGATGTTGGTAATATGCAATTTCTATTTTGATCACATAGAATAATTTAATTCTCTTTAATAGAGATTCAAATGGACCATTATGGATGTAAGGTACTTAATATTATAGTTCCCAGAAGTCAAACAATTCCATGTGAATGGATTGATCCTGCATCGAGAACCATTTGCTCTAAATTGAAAAATTTGAGCAGCACGTTTGATAAAATTTGTATCACCCGTAGGGACACACATGGGACTATATTAAGCATTTATATGCTTTGTTAAGTACCTAGCTGATCCACATAATGGTTGAATAGAGTCACATGCATATTCTTGAATGTGTTCAAGAAATTGCGAGATTCTTAAAAACTTTTAAGGTAAGGGGGCCTTAAAATTAATTCCCTTATTGTGCATATGACGCACACCAAATCTGATGATTTGGGGAATTATATTGTGATCGATAGAATTGATAATAATTTTCTCATCATCCTAAAGTAGAATGACTAGACACTCGTGCCAAATCTTGATTCTATCAAGAGTGAAAATTATTGTGCACGCAACATATAGTGAGGGGTTGTTGTATGTGTAATACATCCTCACATGATGAGAAAGAAATTGTCACAAGTTTAGTTTTCATATCCATATGCATCAAGTGCTGATTCACATCATTACTAAGTAATAGATTTCGATATGGGAACCATACCAAAAATGTCATGAAAACTCAACAAGGTATGTATATTATTCGGATACATAAGTGTATCAACGAAATTAATATTGAAATACCCTTAGGGAGAGTGTAATCTCCTATACTTGTGTTAGTGGTTGATTGTGATCAACCAAACAAATATCTTTTCCATCTGATTTTGCATCATTGTAAATGATGAAAATGTAGCAACATCATGTCTTTAATGCAAGAATCTACTTTTGCAAAATTAAATGTTCAAGATATGGAGCCTTATTGAGGTCTCCAAACATGTTTTTGGAAGCGTATTCCACAAGCATGCTATCTTTGTCCAGAAGGTCCTCCTCTTTGATTTGGTGGAGTTTGGTGTGCTCGGTCCCACTCCTTCAGGGATAGGGTCCATAGCAACGATCTCCAGCTCATGAGAGAGGTGAAGTGTGCTTCAAACTTCTGGGTGTTCTGTGTACGATTCATAGACTTCATATATATTTAAACCAGACTGTTGAGAACTTGCATTTCTTAGTACTATAATTGTGCCAACCACACCTGTAGCAGGCAGTTTTGTTGCTACCATCATATTTTAACTAGAGATGAATATTCTATTTGGAAGTTCCCTCGTGGCACGCGGGGCTCTCTTGCGCTTGCCTTTGCATGAGGAATTTCCAGCCAGTTTGTTCCCGTTCGGTCCATTTTTCTTCGCATTCACACATACTTCAAACAGAAATGCAGTGCCCGGAGGGCGCTGCTAGGGTTCCATAAAGTGAGTTCATGGTTATTTTCTTGCCTGTTTCAAGTGTCTGAATTAACTAAGAATAGGCTGTAAAATTCTTCTCCCGGTATAGAGAGTAATGATCCTTTCAGATGGGAGCATTGTAGACAGAGTCTTCAATCTTTCTCCGCATCATTGGGTTCCTTCTCACAAAACCGATGCTTTTGAGCATATCCTATGAACAACATGGTTGAACTCGTCCACAATTTTGAAAAATTGTAGGTGTAAGTAGTTCTACTCATGTGTTGCCTGAGGGCAATAACGTTTGTGTTGTTCATAGCGATTTTCAAGAGACATCCACAAAATTCGTGGGCCTTTTTCCAACATGTACCCCATTTTCAAATCCTGATGGATGTGATTCCTTATTACATATAAGGTAGGAGAACTTGGATATGTTGGGTGGAGCTGTGGCTCCTTCAGCTGGTTCATCTATACATATGTATAGTCCATGTGTCTCGACAAAATCACATTGATTTCCATCGCACATGTAGGGAAATTGGTACCATCAAGAGCGAGTATATCAAACTCTTTTGCGGCCATCTCACCGACATTATGATTGCCAACAATTTTGAGAAATTATGGCATGTTTATGCAATATATGTGAATTCAAAATAAAATGAACTCGAACAAGAAATAAACGTTCTCAATAAATTGGCTATTTTTCTGGCTGTCGCATAATTTAAATAACTCGATATTCAAAAGTTTCAAAATTTGATAATCATATTCGGGCATTCACTATTGATAGTGTAGATCCCTCGGTGGTGTGGAATACCACTTTAATATATGATCAATTTTGATAAGTGAATAGAGAAATTTGATGAGCGTGTACCATAATGAAATTCTGAGTTTGAGGAATATTCGCTATGCTAAGGCATGCGTAAATTCATATGATCCCAAACTTCAAAGAATTTTTTTTTCAATTTAGAGAATATTTTTTTTTGCATTGAATTTAAATGAAAGTAAGGCGATGGAATTTAATTTGCAAAGATACTTGTAAATTGAAGAACATGGAAATGCATAAAGTGCTGAAAAGCATATATTTACAAATACAGAAAGTAATGAGGGTCTGAAAGTAAATTTTACAGACTGTAACTAACTGCATAATGTAAATAAATTAAAGTTCAGGACCTGGATAGTAAATTTCTAAGGAAATTAAAATTCAGAAAACAAATGATAAACTGGGCGGTGGGCCGAGACAATCTCGGTTTCAGCCCACCGCCGCTTTTGGCCCAGGTGGCACAGGCGGGCGGGGCGCGGTGAGGCACGGCCTGGTGGGCCAGTGTTGCCGGCGTGGCGTGGCCCGGCCCATGGCCGCCGCGGCCTTAAAGGCCGGCTCGGGCGCCTGCGCCCGCCACCGCCGCCTTGTACCCGCCGCCGCCGCTGCCGCGTCGGTCACCTCCTGTACCGCGTCTCCTCCCGATGCTCAAGCCTCCCCTTCACCTGCGGGTGAGGTACGACGGGCCTCGCCATCGACGCTCGTCTTGGCTGGGGCGTGCCCAGTCTTGATGAAGCGACGGCATTCCTCCCCCTCACCGGAGTTGGTGGCGTCAACGGCTGTTGCCGTCGGGGTGGTCCTCGGTCGGGGCGTGCCCGGTGAAGACCACCAGGCGCTGCGCAAGGTGGTCTTTGGCCGTCGCTATTGCGGGAAGCCTGGGGAAGAGAGGAGCCGGAGGAGATGGAGGTGGAGCCGCGCCACTGTGGTCGTGGGCGCCGCGGCCGCGCAGTGGCCCTGCAGTGCTTGGGCGGTCTTGCTCTGCCGCTGCTGCTGCAGAGGTGCAGGGTGACAGGCGTCCATGCCCCGCCGTCGCTGCCGCAAAGGCGCTGACGGTGTGGTGCGCAACCAAAAGGTAGGTGGCTGGCTGATGCCGTCCACATGCTCGATCCCGTGTCGCGGGGAGGCGTGCTTCGCCGCTGCAGCTTGGGAGCGTGAAGGAAGCAGGACTTCCGGACACGGCCGCTGATGCTGCAGGTGCGCCATCACCGGCATGGAAGGCCCCTTTGCTGCAGCGAGCGTAGCTGCAGTCGCAGCCATGAAGCTTTGAGCTGCTTGGCCGTCGCATCTGCTGATGCAGTGCACAGACGGGTGGGTGCCGGTTCTGCTGGCATGGAGGCCAACGGATGCAACTCTGCTGATGCAGAGGGCTGATGGAATTCTGGATTCGCACATCCGGCAGATGCCGAGGTAAAGAAGACGAGTTTAAGTAAAACTCGTTGTTGCTTACAGTTTTGTTTATCTCCATCGATGGGATTCGATTACATTCCTTGGGATGGATGCAGATTCCTTGATTGTTCTTCCTTCTCGTCAGAGATAGATGGAAGCCAAGCATCTGCAGGAACGCCTGGTGCTGCGGTTGTTCCTTCGTCCAAGAACTGCTGAACCGCTCAGAGAAGTGCAAAAGTGCTGATAACGTGTTGGAGTGTGAAATTGTAGAGAGACAATTGACACAAGGTAATAGTGAATAGGTGTATTCTCATTGATCTCTTGGTCACCTTTTATAGGGTGTTTACAATGTCAGTTACTAGAAATGAAAGGTCACATAAACATGGCCTTAAACTCAGGCTTGTAACTGATGCATTTGCATCCTCCATGAGGTTGCATGTCTTCCATAGTGGATGACTTAATGAGAGCAACTAAATTGCTTTGTAACACACTCCAAAAGTCCAAACGGTCCCTCCAAACGTCCAAGTCCAAGTTGGCAAGGCACCAACTTCAGCTCCGCCGTGCGAGGTCCAACGGTGCGAGGTTGGATTGGATGTGACGATCGGATCCGATCGTAGAATATTTAAAATGTAGTTACCTGCGTCCAGAAAGAATGCATGTCTGGGATGCGTGCCAGTTAGAGTGATTCATGTTTGACCAAATTTCTAACGAATTATATTCATATTTATGGCTCTAAATAAATTTGCTAAAAAACTACATTTAGAAACGAATCGAATGATATATATTTCATATCATAAATATTTATACTTTTTTATTTATAATTGGTCAAATATAAGATTCTGGAATTTCTCGGGAAGCGAGAAATGCATTCTTTCTGGAACGGAGGGAGTATAATGTAACGAATTTAAAATAGAAGTTTACGATTCCTGTTTTGATAGATTTACTGAATTTTGTATAATCTGTGTCCATTCATGTGGACTTTCTTGAGCTTAATTTTAAGCTATTCAATCATAGCTTCGATTTGAATCGCTTAAAAGATTGCAAAACAATGTCAGGTACGTTAGTTTATCACAATTGGTAATGCTTTAGTCCGGACTCGCGTCCCTTGCACCGGACAGTTGTGTGGCCCATTTGCTCCTCTCAATCCTTATCTTCTCCACCGTAGCTTTATCCTCCACCCATCACTTCTTCACCAACCATTTCTCTCTCTCTCCCTCCCCCCTCCCCCCTCTTCTGTGCGCAGCCCGCACGCCATGGATAAGGGCGGGGAGCTCTGCTCTGGGGCACCACCTCGCCTTCCCCGTGGCCGGGCGCAGCCGCTGCTCCCCTCCACGTCGGGGCATGACCGGGCGCGTCCATGGACGTGGGAAGCTCATGCTCGAGGGCGCGGCCAGGAGCGGGCCGCCGCTCCATCGCGGTCGGGCGCCGCCCTCCCTCCCACAACCCGCCACTGGAGTGATGCCCCCCGCCGAGGATGGCGGCGCGTAGGCTGAGGAAGCTTCGCCGCCGGTGAGCTCCATCGACGAGAAGCGTCGGCCTCAAGGGATGAGGGCGGCCGCGGGAGATCCGGAGCAGCGGAGCACGAGGTCGGCATCAAGCCCCACGCTGGCGGGCAGCGACGACGAGCCCCTCGCAAGTGGTGCTATGGTGCATGGCGAGGCCCTTGCGGGCAGTGGCAACGGCGCACGAGGCCGCCGGCGACGCCCCATGCCGACGGCGATGCATGAGGGCGGCCGCGAGAGATCCGCAGCGGCAGCGCACGAGGCCAGCATCAAACCCCACGCAGGAGGTGGCGAGTGACCGGTGGCACGAGCTCCTCTCCCCTCTATCCTTCATGGCCGGGGTCGAGCTCCCCCATGGTCGGGGTCGAGCTCTCTGGTTGTCATCCTCCTCCTCCACCTCTTCTTCCTGCCTCTACTTTGTGTTAGGGTTTGCTGCATGTTGCAAATGTATGTTTCGCGTGTTTCAGATGTTTTTGGAGAATGTTGCAACTTTTTCACGTGAATGTTGCAAAATAGATCTGGATGCTGCGAATGTTGCATATGTTTCACACGCATGTTGCAAGTGTTTTATCTGGAAGTTGTATTTTTATCTAGAGGTTTTGACTACGGTTGGGTGCGACTGAGTGTTGGGAACAACGCCATGTTTCACTATGTTTTAGTAGAATTTTTTCAATGTTGCAGTTGCATGATAGTGATGTTGCAATAGGTTTGTTTCAATGTTGCACAAATTGTACTATATATAACGATGTTGCATGCAACAGAGCTCCGATGTTGCGGTCGAAATTTTACTCCCCGCACCCAGATGTTTTACTGTGTTTCAGTACTAATTTATACATGTTGCAAACATGTATTCTCAATATTGCAAATATGTATTTTCGATGTGGCACCGACCGTCCGATGGAAAAAATCCCATCGGATGTTCGGGGCGCCAGCAATTCCCTGTCACAATAGGTGACTTTAGGTTGTGTTTGTTTCGGGGATCAAGTGGGATGTGTTGGCACCAACCCACTTTTCTGGGTTGGGTTGAACCCATCTCGTGTTTGGATGACTAGATTGGAGCCAACCCAGTTCTTTGTTTGATTAGAGGGTTTGACAGATGTGGGTTGGATGCCATTTTCACGCCGTTATCCACTGTTATCAGTGGGTCCACTCGTCATATGTGGAGCACATGTGTCAGCCTGTATTCTGTTTTTTCCTCAGCGACCTTCTTTCTTCCTTGCGTCTGGTCTTCTTCCTCCTTGCCGAGGCTCCAATGCCGGCCATAGCAGGTCCGCCGGTCGGCCGCCCGCGCCTCCCCGCCCCGGGGCGAGCCTCGCCGGGAGCGACCGCTCCTCTCCGCTGGCTCACTAGCCCCCGCGCGGCCGGCTGCATCTCCCCTTCGTCGGGCGAGCCCCCGCCCCGGCCGGTCACTGCCTCCTCGCTGGCGCGTGAGGTCCTGCCACGGCCGGGGGCGTCTCCCCGCCGCCAGGTGACCCCCGCCCAGGCCGGACGCACCTCCTTGCCTGAACGCATCCCCCTCCCGTCCCCACCGTGCGGGCCTCCGACGTGGCCGACCGCATCTTCCCCGCCGCCGGGCGAGCCCCTGCCACTTGGCTGTGCCTTCTCGCTGGCGCGCGAGGTCCCGCCGGGGCCAGCTGTGCCTGCCCTCAGCGTGTGAGACCCTGCTGCTCGATCTGGGGGATGGAGCGCCGGGTCAACTGACGGACACGAGGGAGCGTGACGATGATGGAGCTGGGTCGGAATGGTCCGCTCGATTTGAAGGGACCATTCTGACCCGGATCTGGTGGAAATATTTCTCTCTGGGTTCAACCCAACCCACCTCACTCTTCAACCAAATATGGGTCCAGTTGGGTCGGCTCCATCCCAACTTATCCCAACCCTCAAAACAAACATAGCCTTAGTTTGTTGTCAAGATCCATATCCTATGTGATTGTGTACCAGTTAATTGATTATGTGGGATCACAACACTTAGGATCCTCTTCCTAGGATCATATAGTCTGTAAAAAAGGACGGCGAATTTGACAGTCATACAAATCTTATGTGTTACTCTTACCCCTACAACACTGTCGGATTTTCTTTTATGATAATCCAATGGTTTAGATTAATCTAAACAGTCCATGTTGACTACTATCACTTCTACACCGTCGGATTTTATGATCATCGAGCGTCCTAGATTAATCTGAAGAGTACATGTTAACTACATTACTAATTTAGTAAAACACGTGACTTCTGCTAGTACTATAAAATTAATATCAATAATCTGAAGAGTACATGTTTCTTCTTTCTTTGGGCTTGGAGCCTTGTAATGTACAACCTTTTATATATAAAAAATACAGGTAGGGGCCTCCCCTGCTGGTTCGTCTCAAAAAAAAATAAGTAACCAAATTAATTGACCCATAGAATGGTAGGATTTTATTATAAAATATAAATCCTGATCTTGACACTATTGTTATTGCACATGAACCTTGGACATGTGTGCATAACCCATCTACTCCCTCCGTCCCAGAAAGAATGCATTTCTCGCTTCCCAAAAAATTTCAGAATTTTAAGTTTGACCAATTATAAATAAAAAATTATAAATATTTATGATATGAAATACATATCATTAGATTCGTTTTAAATTTAGTTTTTTAACAAATTTATTTAGAGTCATAAATATTAATACAATTCACTAGAAATTTGGTCAAACATGAACTACTTTCATGGACACGCACCCCAAACAAGCAAGCTTTCTGGGACGGAGGGAGTACCTTTTATATAAGCAGAATTAGAGGAATAGGAGCATGAATGGACAAAACTCATAGGAACACTTCTATCTAAAGAGTTGGTTCTGTTAGTCAATCATAATATTCTTGTTTCCGTTTTGCTCCTCTGTCAAGCTGGCTTTCCCAGCAGTCCTATGGTGCTCCAGGGGAGCGTTTATCAAACATTTATATGCTTTCTATAAAAGCAGAGTTTTACCTTTTTCTAAAAAAAGAAAATGAAAGGAAAATATAATTTCCTAGATAAAAAGTTCCTTGTAATCTCATATGGAACATGTTAGTTCTATCTATTTTACAGCATGTGCAATAAACGTCATATATTCGAGAATGGAGGGAGTAGTAACCGTATACTCTATGTCATCAGATCAAGTTGCTGCTCAAACTGACATAATAAACATGCATCAGGGCAAATGTAGACTATACTGCGTATTAGTCAACAGATGTATGACATCTGTGTTGTGGATACTGATAATAAACATGGTTGGGAACTTGAGATACAGCTTGAGAGCGCAGAGAGTCTCTGTTTTTGTTTACAAATAGCAGGCCAAATTCAGTATACTTTGATGACAATGTCTTCGAAACAGATTACATAGTTCGTGACTTAACTAAATAGCCACTCAATGATTACAAATAGATGTGCTTCAATTTGTACTCAATGGATCTGCCAGACCGGTGTTCCGCTGAGTCAGCCAATCTCTAGTTCTCTACTGCTTTAGTTCTGAAGGTAAAAAAAAAAAGGATCTGTTCATGTACACGGTCGATATATCCTAAAAATGACCCTGGAAGAATAGATTAGTGCTAAGATATTCTTTTGTTTGGCCACTACCAGATCTCTGTTAAGCAGTAAATGGGGGAGATTCGCAGGATGTTTTATCACTTACACTTCAAACAAAACAAAAGCAAATATATGAAAAAAAGGGCAACCATGTCTATGATCAAAAGAATACACTGCATTAGCAAGAAGTAAGCAGGCTAGCTTGTGGAGCTGAATAGGAGATTAAATTTGTCACCAGTTCAGCAACGCGTCACAGGGTAATTTGGCATAGACTATTATTGAACAATTAACGTACCGGAATGTTCTCTTTCATGGTTACATTACATCCAGCAAGATATTGTGGTTTGGAGATTCAGAACCATCTTGTAGCTTCCTCTCATCATCACATCTGGAAATGTAAGAGCCTTTTCTGGCAGGAATAGCCAGGAAAGACAGAGCATGACTAATGATAGGAAAAGGTGCTAAATATGCTTGTGATAGCAATGTAATATTTGGTGCCTTAATCGACGATTTAAACGTGGCTTCTTCGAAGGCTTTACGTCTGCACTTCCATGGCCATCAGAGACCAACGGTGAGATCAAAAGACCACTATGGTTGCTATTGCTATAGTCAGACGGTGACGCCATACGTTTTGGAATGTAATGCTTGCTTTATTGAAGAAAAGCTTAAAAAGTTTTCACCAGTTTATTTCTTCTCTCGCGGCTCAATACAAAAGGTTTTCATTCATCTAAACACCTAAAAAAAGGCATCTATTCCGTTAACTTGAAACCATACATTTCTCTGGATTAGGCTCTTTTATGAAAATGTTGTTTCTGAAATGAGAGTACCAATTTTCTACCGTTTCATATCATTTTTACCACTACTTACTACCTCTCGGGTTTCACAAAGAAAGCCTGTAGACATCCAAGTTGCAGAGCAAATATCAAAGCATGGCGCTGTTTCTGTGAAATTTAATTTATAGATCAACAACACAAATACCCATCATTCCTCTTTTTACTTTTTAGAGGAAGGTTGGTGTCCTTTAGCTCGTTGGTCATTATGGGGTGTTTGGATTCAGCCTCAGGTGTTAAAGTTTAGTAAGTGTCACATCAGAATGTCGGAGGGATGAGTTTTCGGTTATCAATAAAAAAACAAATTACAGATCTCGTGAGTATTTCATGAGACAAATTAATTTAGTATAATTAACCCGTCATTAGCACATGTTTACTGTAGCACCACATTGTCAAATCATAGACTAATTAGGTTTAAAAATTCGTCTCGCAAAATAGTCATAATCTGTGTAATTACTTATTATTTTAGTTTATATTTAATACTCACATGTAGCATTCTTTTCGATGCGATAGGTGCTACTGAAATCATTTCCTATGGATCGAGCACTTGCACACCAGAGATTGAGAGGAAGTCAAAGCTTTCGCAGCAATCTACTACTGTAGTACACATGCGACATCCACGTCCTGCTGCCAATGTGCCCGCCAGTGCGTTGTGGCTTGTGAACCACACGATCTACCGGGGCGCGGTGAAGTTGAAGCCGCTGCAGGTGGCCCCCGAGCCCCAGAGCAGCCCGCTGAAGTGCAGCACCTCCTCGTCCTCGTCGAACACCAGCAGGTTATCCTCCACCTGGTACCCGCCGATCACCACCGCCGGCGCCGCCGGATCCGCCGCCGCGCCGCGCATCTCGACGAAGGCCAGGCACAGCGCGCCGTCGTCCCCCACCTGCACCATGGAGTTGCCGCTTCCCATCGTCCAGTTCATCGAGGCGCCCGCGCCCAGCTCCAGGTGGATCGACGGCACGTCCCACCCCAGCACCCTCACGTGCCGCAGCGACGCCGTGTCGTAGCACAGCGAGAACGGCGGCACCGCCGGCGCCGGCCTCACGTATCCCGGCCTCCCGATGGCGTCTCCGAACGCCTGCGCCACGGCGCGGTACACGTCGGGCCGCATCGCCGTGTACCGAGTCACGGTGCTCAGCGCCACCCCGCCGCGCCCCGTCGTGGCGTCGAGCTCCAGCGCGCCCGCCGGCAGCGCCGCGCGTGTCGCCGCCACGCCCCAGCTCGGCCACGACACGGAGATCGCCTCGACGGGGAGGTAGTAGCCTCCGGCGCCGGCGCTCGTGTGGTTGTTTCTGCTGACCAGCGGCGTGGACGCGATGGTGGTCATGAGGTCGGGAGGGTAGGAGCCGAGGTAGATCGGGGTGTCGCCGAAGATGGCGACGCCGGGGAGGCACAGCGCGAAGCGGCGCCCGAGCCCGCGCCGCGCGGCGAGCTGCGACTGGCAGCGACAGCGGCGCGCCGCGGCCGAACCCGGCGACGCCCGTGGCATGGCCGCCGGCGGGGAGCAGCCAGTCCGGCTCCGGCGCGCACGCGCCCAGGGCCTCGAACGCCACCGGGCGCAGCGCGTTCCGGCCGTCGGTGGCGCTGGCTGACATCGCGAAGCTCGTGAGGTCCCCCGCGGCGCACTGGGCGCGCGCGCGTGCCGTCGGGTCACAGGCCCGCGCGGTGCACGTGCATTGGCGGTCTCCTACGCCGTCGATGACGGCGCCGGCGCCGTAATCCTGCTGCCACGGCCGCCTCTGCCCCTGCTCGGGACAGGTTGACCCGGCGGCGGCTGCGCACTCGGCGGACCCGCAGGGGAACGTGGGGTGTCCGGGCGCGCAGGCGGACCAGACGAGATCGCCGGCGAGGTCGACGACGAGTGGCCCGCCGCCGTCCATGATGGAGATGGTGTAGAGGGAGGTGGCGGGGTCCTTGGCGAGCGGAGAGACCAGGGGAGCGTGGTCGCCGCCGCCGCTGCCCCAGCCCCATTGCGCCGCGCTCTCCGGCACAGCTGCCGCTGCGAGCAGCAGCGCTGAGACGACGGCGAGGAGGTGGTGGGAGCAGAGACGACGCATGGGCGGAGCTAGCTGCTTGATCGTTGACATGGTGTGGCAGGGTAGGCTGGACGACGGAGATCTGGAGTGGTTTATAAAGTTGACACTTGACAGGCCATTAATTCGCAGGTTCGCCGTGGTGGATGGTCAGCTGTGTATACTAGGAATTGCAAGTGTGGATTGGATCGAATCCCCATTTTGGATTGGATCATGGGGACTTCGAGAACAGTGGGGTTGACCTTGATAAACTCACAACTTCTCCCAACCAAGTGAAAATGGATAACAACTGCGTACTCCTGGTGATCGTACTTCCATGAAGAAATTATACTTAACATTATGAAGCTGCTATCAATCGAGTGATTGATTCTACCTTAATAGCCTGCCACTGTAGCTTGGCGGGCTTTGCAAGGTTTTGTGTAGGCCCTTTTTTAACGAACCGCACAAAATAGTACGTGTTTCATTGATATAGAAAAAAAATATAAGACTACGGACCCTAGAAGGGCCGTAGGCAGAAAAACAAAAGGAAAAAAAATAAACTCGCCCGATTGGATTGGGACATCAACATGGGTAACTGCACAAATACCGACTGGTTGGATTGTGACCTCAACTCGGCCGGGGACACTCTACTCAAGCAAAGGTAGAAAAAAGAAGCCAGGTCAACGTCTAAACACCGCTCCACCGAAACATACTCATTCTCGAGCAATCGTCAAGACTCCAGTTGTGGCCCCTCGGCTACCGGGCAATAGAGTAAAATGCTTGAGAGTCCATCGAAACATATTTGATCAAAATTATATAGAGAAGATTACAGAGACGATTGCTTGAGAGTCCACTGAAACATATTTGATCAAAATCTTCTCTATATAGTTTTGATCAAATATAAAATAGTTTGATTCTTAAAATAAAGTTAAAATGACTTATAATTTGGAACAAATGATGTAAGGAATTCTTCAAATTATTTTGACTAAACCAGGTTATCACCTTTGGCTGACCTGGTTTAAGCAAAATAATCTCTATATTTTCAAACCGTTAAATTGAATCTAGTCGTTGGGACACCGACTAGACCATTAATCGCGATCAGTTCTATATTAGTCGGCCTATTTGACCAGTCAGTCCATGGCAGTCTATGGCCTAGTCAGTTATCCCTTTGAGCCAAAGTACATCTATGTACAAGACAAAAATTGGGACATGACAATCCATAACCTAGTATGGTGCCACTTTGAGGCACACAAAAAGTGCACAACCTGCATCTCCAAGTTAAAAATCAGGAAACACAAGCAGTCTAGCAGACTAAAAGAACTAGATAAACTAGAATTTTCTCCTATCCTGCTCTTTGTCAACAACTAACGGTGGATGCAAATCGGGCCACATAAAGAACTGATCAAATGTGGCATATACTTGATCGCATTGCTGTGGACTTGCTGGCTAGGCCTTGAGTACTACTGAGCTGAAGCCCAAGTTACACGCTCCAGGGCTACTCGCTCGACAAGACATCCTTGATTAGTTGTGACTAATAATCAACAATTAGTCACCTGATCGGCCGACTAGGTAATATAATCGAATCGAGTTGCCTAATCGATGCCCATAGACCGATTTGTCAATTAATCATGATTAATCAAGCAATTTGAAAACATTACTCACCGGTATACGCCTAGAGCATCGTCATGGAACAATTCGCTTGCCATTCTCGCATCATGCCATCACAAGAATACATGAGAGAACAAAATTTTAAATTGATTACAGGTCTTCATCATCTTACAAAATTCTACCCCCTTAAAAAAAGAATATGAAAGCTTGGTTACAAAACTTTTGATTACAAATATTTAAATTTGGGTCGTTATAATTCTACTCCTTCAAAGAATCTCGTCCTGAGATTCAAGTTATTTACATTTTTGGTCGTTATAGATGGAGTATGTGCTCAGGCATGGTCATGAAAAAAGAGTGATTGATTCCATTTCTCTTATGAAAATGCACGCTTTTATTGCTTCATCATTGGTTCAGTGAGATCATGAACGACAAGAGAGTTTACAAATTCTGTAGGTTGATCCACTAACCTTTTTTATGCACTAGACGCATGGGAAATAGATCGTGAATGGGTCGAAGAAACGTACATACATGGGGGCATGACTGGTGGTGATTTTGATTGTTAAATTTCAGAAACATGGCATAGATAGGTTGAGTTTACAAACTCCGCTAATTTGGTTTGGGTTTAACGGTTGGTTTCCTCTATAGTTTTATTTAGGTTAGTTCCAATGGAGTTGCTTGTTAGATGATTTTATTTGATTTGGATTACTAGAAGGAGGAAATGGTTTAGAGTGGATTGGAGTGAGTTGTATTGGCTTGTTACAAATGGCAAAATGACATACGAATATGGGTCCACAAGTATGTAGTACGTACAGCTACACCATTTTTCATAAAGTAGTGGACAGTCAAACCAAGTTTCAGTCAATTTCGTTAAATTTTTAAGATGTGAACACAAGCTTTTAGTTAT
This sequence comes from Urochloa ruziziensis, assembly GCA_015476505.1. Lineage (NCBI taxonomy): Eukaryota > Viridiplantae > Streptophyta > Magnoliopsida > Poales > Poaceae > Urochloa > Urochloa ruziziensis. Next base: position 62,095,779 of record CM027121.1, on the reverse strand, counting down.
AGGGTCCAATTCTTCATGCGGGACGCATGTATATGTCCAGCTGTTTGCACAAAGTAGCGGACTATTAAATTAAGTCACCTCCAACAAATTTTGAATAATTTTATTAGAACTAGCAGAAGGGCACTTGCCTGCGGCACGTGTTTAAAAATCTATTAAACGATAGTGACATATTGAGAAAATGTCTAATAGATAAGAATTTTAGATTAAAAGTAATCAACATTAAGCATGTCAATACTCTAGCATAAGAAGAAGAAGATGCATGACCCTACCGTGCGGATCTGCCCGATGTGTTTAAGCTTCTTGCTGATGGTGGCGCACACCTCAAAGACCCGTCCTCGATGGCGCTGACGTGTGCCGCCGCCGAGGTCGAGAGCACGAGCATGTTCCTCTTCACCTCGCGACCGTAGGGTGATGGTTACCACGCCAGGCTTTCCCAAGTATTCGACGCACGATGAGGCCCTCAATAGTGTCGGTGTCTTTGGTGGTTTGGCGCTGCTCATCATTCAAGTAGGCCGCGAAGGTGACGACAGCGTCGCGCGCCTCGGCGGCATCGTTCATCTTGGTGAGGCGGTGGCGTTCATCTTGGCGAGTACTATGCATGCGGACGTGCATGTATCTCTCGCATATATGGCAAGGCATATGGGAGTGCAATTGAAGGGCCGAAATTGAGCTTGATGAGGCACGCTGAATCGAGCTCCACCATCCACTGCCGGCACCTGATCGAAACTTGCCGCCGCCATGTCAACCTCCGCTGCCTCCGAATAGAGGTGCAATGTAGATTGTCGTTGCTGATCATGATCTTGTAGAGTAAGAGTCTCATGTCCTACTGCACGTCCATCATTGTTTGCACTTTCCATCTGCTATACGGAAGTTTTTATCTCGAAATTCTGTCGTGCACGCTACGGAAACTTCATGATGGAAGTTGGGCAAATGGGATTGAGGGCCATGTAGAGTTCTGGACGTGAAAAAAAACAAAGCTACTGTGGGGAGAGAAAAGGAGAAAAAGTACGGTAGGAGGAAAAAAAGTAAGATCGTAAGATTTGGTTTATAGACTAATTTAGAGCGTTAAATCATCATAAAATCTGACGGTGTAGGATATAGATGACGACGGACGAAACGAAAGACGACGGACGAAATGAAAATTTTGTCGTCCTTGATTTTAGTTTTAAGATTTGGCTCTTCACCCGGAACCCACGTGTATGTCTAGCCGTAGTGCCCTGTACAAGTAGCAGACTCTTCAATTAAGTCATCTACTACTAATTTTGGTCTATTTCGTTAAAAATTTTATGTGTGAAAGCGGCATTTTAGTTCCAAATTCCGACTATTGACTTAGAGGTTAGGACCCACATGTCGGTCTAACTTTTATTACCATCCATCAGCATGTCGATGGATCAGAGAGAAATAGAAAGATAGGTGAGAGATAACCATGTGAGTCCCATCCAACAAAATATAAGTTAATAGAATTTGAAGTGTGAAATCTGGCTAGTATGGATCTGTCCACTAAGTAATATGGACAAAAAATCTTTTTGAACAGATATAGCCAAACATAGATATGGGTGGTAAAATTTGACATTGTCTGCTCGAGGTGCTCTAAGGCCAGTCTCAGTGGGGTTTCATGGAGGATTTTATGGGCATTAAATTGTAGGACACATCAGCATCTTTGCTGATTTGGCATGGTCATCAATAGGAAAGAGAAGAAGGTCGTTTCATCCCCACGACATCCCCTGGGCTCGGTTACCTAGCCCTTGTTTAGTTCCCACCCGAAATCTTTTCATCCATCACATCGAAGGAGAATCTTTGATGCATGGAGTATTAAACGTAGACGAAAAATGTGAAAAGTTATATGGATAGACTGTAAATCGCGAGACGAATCTAATGAGCCTACTTAATCCATGATTTGCAACAGTAATGCTACAGTAACCATCCGCTAATTATGGATTAATTACTCTATAATTACTATCATTAGATTCGTCTCGAGATTTCCAACCTATCCATATAACTTTCAACATTTTCCGTCTACATTTACTACTCCTAAATCGAAAAAATCAAAACCCGAAATCTTTTCACGAAATGTTTTTGCGAACTAAACAAGCGCCTAGTCGGACGAAACGAAATGAAACGCGCACTGTGGGCGTCCTCGTTTCATGGCGGATCTGCTGCATCTCCGACGCGCGGCCTCCCCTGCTCCCAGTGCTCGCGCTCCAAATCCAGCTCCAATTCCTCGCTCTCCCCCTCCAAATCGCACGCAAAATGCATTGATCTCCCCTCCAGTTTTTTCTTCCAGCCAATCTGCATCTCGTCCCACCAATCCACTTCGACGCCGGTGAGATGGAGGCACGGCGTGACCAAGATTCTCCGACGGTAAAGGAAAGCTTGCTACGGCGCATGGAAGAAAGGTGAGTGCCGGCAGCTATCGGATATGTGATTCGTCGCATTCGGATCTGTGATTTGTCGCATGTGCAGGAACCTGTGCAGCCATCTAAATAGCCACCGGCCCGGCCACAGAAGGAACAAGACGGTGGCCATATGCTCTGTATCTGAATGAGTTGAGTTGGCTTGTTTCTGTTATCTGAGTGTGCATATGCTCCATATCTGAATGAGTCGAGGCAAGCTGGCATAAGAAGCATGTCGATATGAAAGTGCTTTAGTTTATCATGTTCTACAGTTCCAAAAGGCTACAAAGTTTTCATGGCACACTTCATCACAACACAATGCTCAAATTAAATGTTACACATTGTATATGAAATTGTGCCATGAAACTGTGCACTGAGAACGGTAGTTTCATTTCACTGGAAAGCTGACATGACAGTCTAGGTAACATTGCAGTGAAACTCACCACTGAGACTGGCCTAAGGGCTAATTGATTGGCTGGTTTCACAACCTCTAGGCTCCCGAGATGCTAACTTGACGTGATTGGTTAGCTAGAACAACATCTGAGCCCGGTTTTTCCGTTCCGATGCAAAAATTCTCGTCCGAGGAGCACGATGCGACTACTTGCTGAGGTGGGGAGCCACGAAGGTTGTAGTGTTGTGCCGGTCCTAACCCGACGTGCCAGGGCCGCCCCTATGGCCTGTAGTGCCTGCCCAAGCTCGACACGATTTTTGGACCGACCCGATCATGACACATGTCCATATATATAAGAAAAACCAAACCTTAATCCTCTCACTTATCCTCTCCATAGCCGCTTCCTCCCTTAGGCACTCGGCTCTAGCCACTCCCCTCCCTCAGGCGGTCCGGTCGCCGCCCCATTTCCGCTTCCACACGCTGCGGTTGCACCGCCACCCCTAATCAAGAGTCGGGGAGGTCGCCACCGCCCCTGATTGCCGCGCCCGTGCTTGCCTACCCCGACCGCTGCGGGGCGCCTTGGCCCTAACCGCGCCACCCTCCACTATCGTCACCGTGGGGGCGACGACATCAGCGCCGTCCATCACTTTGGGGCACGACGAGGAGCTGTGCTAACTACCGTTGCTGGCATCGGGGCCACCAGCCACGCCGATAGGGGATCTGTCGGGATAGTGTCGAGGCTGGACGTGGCCCATTAGGTCGTCCTTGCCATCGGGCCGGCCCAACACTATAAAAAGGCCTTAACGTCGGGCCTGGGCCGCAAGTTCGGCTCGACATCCAGGCCGGCCTGGCACTAAGATTTGTCGGGCCAGGCTAAATCGAGTTAGGGTCGGGCTAGTGCTGTGTGGCCCATCTAGCCATATATACATACTAGTGGCACCTTTTTTTGGTAATCACGTGGTAGGCAATTTCAACCATGGAAATGTTTATGCATAGTTTTCTTATGACTTAATTTTGGGGACATGGCACGTCTTTTGTTCCAACGAAAATTAAACTATTTTTTAACTGAAAAAATAAACTATTTTGGTTCTTGAATTTCTAGGTTCCAACTTCAAGCCCATAAAGAATTTGGTGAATTTGTACCGAAGGAATGAAGGATGAAGCAGTATGATATCTTATGAAAATATTGTTTTCAAAATCATAATATCTACATACGTAGTAACTGTTTATAGCCCTGTATCAGTAATAAAAACACATATATCTCCCATATTGCATATATTCCCAAAAGAAAATTCTTTTTAGAAAATTCCAAAATGAAATTCAACCATAGCCCGTTCCTTTGTTTGCTCATCTTTTGGCCCGTCAGATGGCTTTCTGGCCCAATAGCCCATTCCTGGTGCCCTACCGCACTTCCATAAAACCTAGCTCCATCCCTTCCAAAATTCCAGACAGAGCCAGCCGCCGCAGACCGGGACTGCACGAGGTCGCCGACGCGCCGTCACCCGCGCCTCCGCCTCCTCAGGTGCCGTTTCCTCCTCGCTTGATCTATGCTACTCGATGCTCTCGCGACGGGATCTATGCTGTCGTGTATCGCCTTCTCGTGCGAGTAGCGATTTGGCAGCCTGGTAGCGAATGGGCTGCCTTGTGGATTTTGCGTCCTCGCTTGATTGGAGAATTTGGTTGCTCGTGCGAGTGGCGACTTAGCAATCTGGTAGTGATTGAGCTGTTGGTCCTCCCATCTCCGATTCCGTTAGTTATGTGGGTTTTGCGTGGTCGTTTGATTCGAGGATTTGATTCTTACCAATGGATTCATCTGGATCCGGATAATTAGTTGCATACTGTAGGTCGATTTGTAAATTATACTACTTATCAATCAAATGCTTAGAGGTTAGGGCTGCTGCAATTCCTTTATTTTTGAGAGGCTGCTAATGTGTATCTAGCTGTGCAGTTGATTTTTATAGTCGCAACTTTTTTTTAATCTAGTTTTTGTTCACGTCTGTAAAACTGTTTTGTTACTGCATTGTAAGTTTTTATATTACTGTCTTTCAAATTCTGTTCTAGTACTTGCTCTGTTTAGTGTTTCTAACAATTGATTCATCTGATGCTGCAGTTTAAGCTTCACCTGCAGCCATGGGTAAGGAGAAGTCCCACATCAACATCGTGGTCATTGGCCACGTCGACTCTGGCAAGTCGACCACCACCGGCCACCTGATCTACAAGCTTGGAGGCATCGACAAGCGTGTGATCGAGAGGTTCGAGAAGGAGGCTGCTGAGATGAACAAGCGGTCCTTCAAGTACGCGTGGGTGCTTGACAAGCTCAAGGCTGAGCGTGAGAGAGGTATCACCATTGATATCGCCCTGTGGAAGTTTGAGACCACCAAGTACTACTGCACCGTCATTGATGCCCCTGGACACCGTGACTTCATCAAGAACATGATCACCGGTACCTCCCAGGCTGACTGTGCTGTCCTTATCATTGACTCTACCACTGGTGGTTTTGAGGCTGGTATCTCCAAGGATGGCCAGACACGTGAGCATGCTCTCCTTGCTTTCACTCTCGGAGTGAAGCAGATGATCTGCTGCTGCAACAAGGTATTATCCTGAAATCCTTGTATCAGTTATGTTTATGGGATGAGATCTTGAATATGCATTCAGTTCTTGAGAGCCTAGCATTTTTGTAATTCCATACTATTGGATGCTTCGTGTTTCAAGGAAAAAAAATGTAAGCACAATAGATGGTTTAAATGCATACAGATGCCATTACGAACCATCTGTTTCCTTTACATCAATGTATGATAGTTGTTTAGTCCTAAATTATTTGCCAGAAGGTTTTTTGTAATTTAGTTGTCAATTCCTCTGCTCACCTATTTGAGTAATGTTCTGAACTTAGTAGATACTTAAGTTCTCATATTGAAATGCAAGCGCAATAAAATGCTTGCTTATTCATATGCCATGTTTCTTTTACTTGAATGTGTTGTCAGATACGTTGCCACATCTGTTTGTTTGCCATGTTACTATTTGCTTCGATATGGTCATTACCTCACGATGTCTGTAAAATCAAATACTTGCTCTATGTTTGCTAATAGGCATGTGTTTCTCCATGCTTCTCTACCTGTATACATTTGCTTAACTTTTCTGCTGCTTTTCTGATTGTATTCTGCTGCTTTTCTGTTTGTAGATGGATGCCACCACCCCCAAGTACTCCAAGGCCCGTTATGATGAGATTGTGAAGGAAGTCTCGTCTTACCTCAAGAAGGTGGGATACAACCCTGACAAGATTGCCTTCGTCCCCATCTCTGGATTTGAGGGTGACAACATGATTGAGAGGTCCACCAACCTTGACTGGTACAAGGGCCCAACCCTGCTTGAGGCTCTTGACCAGATCAACGAGCCCAAGAGGCCTTCGGACAAGCCCCTGCGTCTCCCCCTTCAGGATGTGTACAAGATCGGTGGTATTGGAACCGTCCCTGTTGGGCGTGTTGAGACTGGTATCATCAAGCCTGGTATGGTTGTGACCTTTGGTCCAACTGGCCTGACTACTGAGGTGAAGTCTGTTGAGATGCACCACGAGGCTCTCCAGGAGGCCCTTCCCGGTGACAATGTTGGCTTCAACGTGAAGAACGTTGCTGTGAAGGATCTCAAGCGTGGGTTTGTGGCCTCCAACTCCAAGGATGACCCCGCCAAGGAGGCTGCCAGCTTCACCTCCCAGGTCATCATCATGAACCATCCTGGGCAGATCGGCAACGGCTACGCCCCAGTTCTGGACTGCCACACCTCTCACATCGCTGTCAAGTTTGCTGAGCTCGTTACAAAGATCGACAGGCGATCCGGTAAGGAGCTTGAGAAGGAGCCCAAGTTCCTGAAGAACGGTGATGCTGGTATGGTGAAGATGATTCCCACCAAGCCCATGGTAGTGGAGACCTTCTCTGAGTACCCTCCTCTTGGTCGTTTTGCTGTCCGTGACATGAGGCAAACGGTTGCTGTGGGAGTCATCAAGAGTGTGGAGAAGAAGGACCCAACCGGTGCCAAGGTGACCAAGGCTGCTGCCAAGAAGAAATGATGCGTCTGGTGGTTAATACTAGTCTTCTTTTTGGATACCTAGATGCTCTATCATGGCTTATTTGTTGTCCAAGGCCATTTCTGTTATCGTGTGATGTGAACTAGTTTACAACAAAATGTGCCTTTGGTCTGTCGTTTTAGTGGTTTTGTTATTTTAGCTTAGGCAAAACTGGAATGCTTCGGCTGATCACCTTATTAACCGCATGGTCCATGATGAATCTGATATATTGCTATAAGCAAAGCTTTGTTTTCTTATAGTACTGTATATTTTGGGTTTTGTCATGAGAGTTTGTTTCCTTTCTGCAATTTGGACCTGAAGCCTTATGTGCTACTACATTCAACAGTACTTTGTAGTTTTGGTTTACTTGAAGCGTAGTTTTGTGGCGTCTACCGCTATTTGTTTGTTTTGAACATCTGATACGCATCATACCTGACATTTTTTTAACACGTACGATTGTTGCCTCAGGTATCGTGTCCAGGTTTGTTCATTTTCATGTCTTTGAGTGCGAAGTGGATCTTTCATGATGGGTTTACTTTTAGCTGGTGTTTGGTTTGCGGTGTTCTTCCATTCCATTCCATTCCATTCTTTGAGTTTGGATGGCTGGACAGGGGTGTGAAATGTTTGTGCTCTTTGCTGCTGTGTCGCAAAATATTATGGGTAGCAGTGTAGGGCTGTCAACGAGGCAACAAGCCGAGCCCGAGTTTGAGCCAAGTTTACAACCTCGAGCTTGGTAGAAGTTTGAACCGAGCTTAAGTGCTGGCTTGCTGCTATGCTGCATGAACATTTCAAGCCTCAGTACTGATACAAGAATAAATAATTAACATTACCTCAAGTTTCCAAGTGCATACCTGATTACCTGATAAGCGATAAACTAGTAACGAATTATTGCCCACTATTTAAACTCCCGTAGGAGTTTCACCTGATGCTAGAGCAATGGACTAAGCATCCCCCTCCTATGCAAGAGCATTTAATCATATGAGAGATGAGACAGCAGATATGCACACTCACACCATAGCCATGTAATAAAAACAGGAGATCCAGTTAAATTAGGTGACAACTGACAAGCTCAGAGCATGAGGTGCCACTGCAAGTACCAACTTCTTAAAGCTATCAATGAGATGTGTAAATTGATCTATTTGATAGTTAACTATTCTAGACACATATTAACGTATAGTGACTAATCATCTTAATTACAAGTTCCAGTAGCTATTTATTTCAGGCAACTCTTCAGTCCTGTTTACTTCTAAGAGAACCTAATTCCCAGAAATAGTTAAGAAATTGACTACTTAAATAGTAGGCAAAAGGTATCCAAGCCAAAATGCCTTTACCTCTCTTCAATTTTTTGCTTCAATTGATTAATATTCTCTTTCAAAAAAGGGCTCGGAAGGTGCCACTAATATTATATCTAAACTCTTAGGCACCAAGAATTTGGAGGCTCGGGAGAACCTCTGCAGTTGTAATCGTATCACTGCCTGGCACGTGTACATGGATTTACTGCTCCCACACGTCTTTGCTTGCTGGTCCGTTTCATCCACACCAATTTTTAGGCCCCCTTTGGCACGACTACAGCTCGGCTGAAACGACTCTGGCTCCAGCTGTGTTGCAGCTTTTTTCAGCTCCGGCTGGTTTCCTCCACCGTATAGGCCATCCTTTTCTTTTTCAGCAACTTCAAGCCTTCTTCATGGGCCCTTCCTTGCGCAGTGCTCTTGGGCTTAGCTTTCCAGCGTATACCGTCCGTGTCTCCTCAAGATTTCGCATTTCTGCCCTTGACCCACTGCTTCTGCTCCGTGACACCTCTGCGTCGTGTGTTGCCTGCGTGTTCATGCTATGCCTGCGATTCCTGCGGTTGCCTATCCTCTATCTCCTTGATCTGTGCCATACAGTTCTGGGTGAAATCGAAAGTAGGGCGATAGGTGAAGCAGATCGACGATTTTGAGAAACGGGATACGGCATGAAGAAGCCATAGATCCGCTTGCTGGCGGTGATGGCCTCCTCCTTGGCGGGTTCGGCGGTGACGGCACCTGGCCAGCCAACACAACTTTGGCCTGCCCGTCGTTTTCTCTAATGATGACTTCCTCCGCCGCTCCCCGAGGTTTGGACAAGGACGGCGTCGACCTGAAGAAGGACGACGAGGATAAGAATGAGCTCGATGTGATGCTGTGGCCCACGATCGGGAGAACAGAGGAGCCGGTGCCCGTCAGTGATCCAATCAAGGTATGTCAATGGAAAACAAGAACAACTGCTCCTCCTTTGAGTACGACGACAACGTCTATACGCTGGTATGCTATCTGTTGGTTCTGCTTATTTCTACTCCTCTTTTTCATTACATTACGGCTCAACTTTGGTACTAATAATTAGCCCTTTCGTCCTCCCTTGCCTGTTCAGGGATGAGCGACCTGCCTACAACTTCATGTCTTCATGCCTGTGGCCTTCACCGCAGCCTTAAGCTGCATCCTAAATTCTCTCATGCTTATGGCAGATAAGAAGGGCATGGCGTTCACCACACAAGTTTACTCATGCCAGGTGGTGGGTTCTGCCCCATTCCCTGCCTCACATGCTAAATTGTGCTAATTTGCATCAAGAGTTATTCTAAGCTAAATTCCAAGCCAAGTAAAAATATTGCAGCCTCATGTGGCACATAGAAGAATGAACATAATATGCTAATTCTACCTCATGCAAAATTTAGTCTTAACTGTTATGAATTTGGCCTGTCTCACCATGGTGTTGCCTGACCATAAAATTATTTTAGTTTGCAATGTGTCCTACAGTGCCTCCTCAAGTCCTGCTGACCATGCTTACATTTTTCAGTGTCAAGACATCCCTCGCTGCTTTGTGTTTCGAATATTAGCAACCACCTGAACTCATTTACCTTCTGATTGCAAGTAATTCTAATGTGTATCCATATTTTGTTTACCGTATTCGGCCAAGATGGACGTGATGCTAATAACGTTGTTTTGACCCTATACCAACATTGAAATGGTCGCAGCATAACAAACAAAATGTTTGTTCATTTACTGCTTATACCCCTTTTTTCCCTGTAACCGACTAGACCATTCTATATTGTAATAACCAAGTTTATGGTCATTTCTTGCCGAATTGCATTGCCACAGAATTCCGTGTGAAATTGTAAAATGACAAGACACTAGAATCCGAGACTACTTCGCTGTCTGGGTTACCCAAAAAAATCCATATCAGATTACCATGTGACTTTACTATTCAGAAAAATATACTGACCCATTAGGAACCTATCTCATTTAATCATTTTCCCCTGATCGGAGTGTGCGTGCAACTATATCAGAGGTTTATAACTCCCTTAGGTGTGAAATGTATATCACTCCATTTTTCTGCCGAAAGCTATTCAACATGATTAATCAGTACATATATGCAATGCTCAATATGGCAGATTAAGGTTCAGCATCAAAACCACTTTGATGACCAGAACTTGCATGCTTACAAAGTAATTATAAATATAAGCCATTCTCTGTTTCGTTATCCTAAATCCAGGAATGATATGCTTATATATGAACTCTTGCGGTACCTTTTGGGAAGATGAGACGATGAAGACATTTTCATCTGATGTTTTAGGATTTGTTCCAAACTGTGTTGTACATCTGTACTATATAATATATCAGCGTGACATCCTACAGACGGGCGCGGCGGAGCGCGCTGTTCCTCCTAGTATTTCTACTCTTATGCCCAAAGAAAACGGGGCTCTCCTAGGCCATGAAGTTACTGTTCATCCATGTAAAATACTCCTTTATTTCCACTGCGCATTGATGGCTGCGGCTTCCAACCATCATTTATTTACCTGTGTACCACGTGGCCCATTACGTGTCATTTGTTTGGAGTTATCATGCTCCAACATGATCTTTGTATGCGCAGCTGCACTTGCTTCACGTCGACTCTCACCTGCTGTAGGGATTGACCAGAAAATTTGACGTGTTCTGCATACGTATCGTCCGTGTGCCGTCATGAAATTGACGAGACCAGAGTCCAGACACTCCTTGCCGGGTATGAACCCTCCCTGCAACGTTCTACCTCTTTGCCAGCCTTTGCTGCCGTCATTGCAGCTGCTACTCCGCGGGGCCTGTCGTCGCCTTAGCCCGCTGCCTTCGTCCGACCCATCCACTAGCCGACGCTCCCGCTGCAGCATCCACCAGGGAGAGGGCGGCGGGAGGGAACCGCAAGCGCTGCCCAGCACAGCAGCCCAGCCCTCCGGCACACGGCCCCTTCGGCGGCTCTTGCGAGTGGGCGCGGCAGCGTGACAAGGCTCGCATGCCGGCACACGGCCTGACGCAAGTGCGGGGCGGCACGATTGTCGTGCCCCGGCGCGGATGGAGCCATGTGCGGCTCCAACTCTGGCTCGATGGAGCGGCGGTGGCATGGGGCTCGCCCGCAGGCGCGACCGCGCCTCCAGCTCGGGCACGAGCACACGGAGACAGATTGACGCTTCCCCGCCGACACTCACCCAAAAGCACGAGAGCTCCTCCGCATTTACAGACGGTTGTAGCAAGCTAGCATGACAACGGAGGTCCTAAATGGCGTGGTGGTGTCAGTGTAGGTTGCGACCGGTCAAGGTAAAGACTGGTTTTCTATTCATCTATCATGGTCAACCTCTGTATATCCCTCCAATCTTCCTATCCTTTCTTCTATTTTTCCTGTAACAATGAGGTGCTACTGGTATGAGCGCCTCTCATCCGATGTGCACCCACCCCTGCACCAACATTCCTGCAATGCACATTTACCACACCATCACCATGGATATACAACAAGGGGATGGGGAACAGGGCAGCAACGCTGTGGTTGGCGAGGGCTGGATGATGCAGCAGCGCGGTGATTGGGGAATGGGGACAGAGGATATTTCTGTGCCTGCCTGCAAGGTGTTTGACAGAATGTGGATTACCAAGTTAGTGTTAGTGATGAGCTAAGACACATTCGTTTAACGCATTTCGCTGCATTTGTTGGCAACTAATTCAGTTTCGGTTTTGCAAATTTGGTATGTTCGGTTTGAATGGAGTAGATTGCTTAGCGATAACCGAGTATGATCTCCACTGCCACCAATGGCCAAAGAAAGGTGAGAATTCAAGATGTTAACAACTCTAATGTTATTTCATTGGGGAACAACTACAGAGCTTCATGTGGCATGATGATTTGTAGGCTTCATCTACTTTGATTATACTTGCAGATGACATATGAATGGCAAATTAATAGTTGTACCTGTCTTATATGCCTTTGTCACCTCTTTTAGTAGATGTTGCTTTGTAAAATGTCCTAGGCAGGTTGACTTTCTTAAGTCAACAATTGGCTTTCTTCCACCCTCTTCTCTGCCCTTCCAATTATTCAATGGTATTCATATTTGGTTACCAATGCATATATTCTTGATTATGTTATCACTACCTTTTTTATACACCTTAATACATTTGGATGCTATCTAATATATAGACAAATATTTTTTTTGCCTCCTTTTTACTTTGAATTGTTCGGTTGTTAGTATCCTTTTTTAGTCAATATGCATCCTTTGAAATTTATGTTGTGCATCAGGCTTCTACATGAAGATATGAGCATGAAAGTTAGCTATTATTGCTTCGATGCATTATTACTTTATTAGTGATCCATCACGGTCGATAATTTAGATATGCCAAAAATTCCTCCGATGTTGATTGAATTCTACAGCAAATTTGAAGGTGGTGCTGACATGCCGTGTGATTGCTTGGTTAGAGGCCATGGCTATGGATTACTGATTTTGTATGGTTGAAGCAGACTACGGATTCCAGATTTCGTATGGTTGAAACATTTGGGATATGCTCTTGCGAAAATGGGCTTGGATCATGAGTTGAGCCATTTGCAATCTAAGGTGAACTTCTTGGAAGACTTGCATTGTGCAAAGATGAAATTGATTGTGATAGGAATAGGGGACGATGCAGATGCTACGATCGACACTATGAAACATATATAATCTCTGATTATCATTAGTTAAGTATAGTTAATCACAATTCATGTTTTCTTAAGATAAAAACAAATATGTGTTTCATACCATCCATGCCTTCAACCCATATGGCATATGTACCCTTAAAAGTGAATAACTCATCATGCAGTGTGACAAAATGGTATCATCATGGATTATGGACAGGATTTAGTTCCTTCTTTTATACCCAATGGTACCATGATAGGCACGTACAACCAAATGCTCCTGTCGTCAATGGGCAAGCACAGGTGTGCTTTTACGGGCGCGGCGTTAGCGCGCCGGAGGCACCCGAGCGACTCGGCCGTTCTAAACGTATCATCAGCTGACGCGTGTATTTACTGCTGCCGTACGTCTTCCCTTACGGGCCTTCTCTTTGCTTTGTTTTTTTACTGCTGCTACATGGCTTTCACTTGCCAGGCCGTTCGTTACGAGGGACCCAAAATCCAAGCCCCGTTTCAATCTTGCTGCTGCATCCTGTTCTTGGGCTTCGCTTTCCGTGTGTCCCCCGTCCATGTCTCTTCAAGATTTTGCCTTGCTGTCAGCAGCCCACGCAACCATCGGTGCCTGCTAGGTACAGGCCATTGCTGGTGCTGTGTTGCGAAATCCCTGCCGGCAGCCGCCACGCATCACACCGTCGTCTGCCCCGGAAAAATTCACCTCCGCATGCTTTGTCGCTCCTCGGATTGGGGTCATCAGTCCTCACCTCCATCGTCACGACATCGCTTCCTCTGCATCCTGCACCACCAGCCTCCCCTCCGAGCCTGTCCTCCGGTTCAGCCCCGTCGGCCCTCACCTCATCTGCTGGCCGCGAAGAAGGCAACCTGCCACGGTTGTAGAGGAGGCGGTGGATTTGTCACCGGCGGCGAATGCGACGGTAACAACGGTTGCCATCAAAATGAGTCAGGAGGAGACCGATCTGAAAGGGGCGCTAGCGCGTGGAAGTATTCAACATCACCTCGCCATCTTCTTTCTCCACTGCGCCGTTGCTATCATCAACCTGCAGCTGCCGTTAGGGCGGTGGTGAGGAGTCTATATCATCACTACATACTGTAGTTTGTGGCTAAACTTCTTTCTTTGATATGCTCGACAATCACTAGCCATAATTTGGTACTTACATGCTGATATGAATATAGAGATACTGAAGCAAAATGCATGATGCATCTTTCGCATTATGGGATTTGCAATGGTTCTGTTGTGGTGCTCTAATAATCCCGATTCCTTCCACTGCATTAGATTTACCTTGAAGGTAACCTTCTAAACTAATTCTTACCGCAATTTCAGATTCTACAGATTTGGCAATAATGTGATGATTTCTTTGTTAGTTCACTCTGGATTGAAAGATGGGAAACCAATTTGAGATACAGATTACAATCTGATTATTTCTTTACTTTGACCTGTATGGTTGGTCTTGGAGGAACCCTGTTCCTGACTTCCTGATAGGTTTGGAAAGAGGAGATTTCACTAATCCCTGCAGGGTGGAAATGTCTAGCAATCACATACACTCTGAAAACATGTCCATGGTGTCTTCTTTCTTTGAAATTTTAGCAAACGATGTGGAACTTGCATCAACCTTTAAGTGGCAGACTTCATTATGGGTCAATAATTTTGTTACTGTGCATGGTATTTGTATTACACCAATAGACTTCTAAATATCTAACTTCATGTTGTGACATGGAAATCCAGTACAGCAGCCTTTTTCTGGTACAACAAATATTTAACCTTGCGTTTTCCAGATTGGAGATGTACTATAATTGGAACTGGTTAGTTTCAACATGCTCCCACATTCATCAATTTCTAAGAGTATTACCAATAAAATATAGCTCATGACATCTCTCGCGTTAATCAATTTTTAAGACTAATAACAAAAAATATACCTCTCATAGGATCTGAGAGCTCCATTTCCTTTCTGTATGCTTAGCCCAAGTTTTCTTATTTTTTGACGAAAAAGAAGTCAAACATAGACAAGATTATGTCAGAGGTAAGGCAAATGAACTGACAAACAAGAGGGACATTATTGATATTAAAATATTGGTATAAACAATTTTGTTTGTTCAGACGTCATAGGAGCTGCGGCGGTCATAGAATGCGGATATTCTTAATTCTTAACTATGGTAATTGATTCTGTAGTGTTAAAGTGTTTGAGATGCTCCTATGTAAATATAGGCTTCAGGCATGAACCTCACACCCGTTGCAGTCATGCGCTTCAAAATCCATTCTAAGCTACTGATGACATGTAGTCTCTTGAGATGCATGGTACTGGGCACTTGCTGCAAAATTGAGATGTAGGAATGCATGTCGATCCAGAATTCGATTGTGTACTACATAGCTAAAAGCCTAAAACTAATCATGAGATCCATAGACAAGCTGTTGTCTCTTTATTTTTTTTATTCTCGCTTTATTCTGTTGCCACGAGATAATGGATTGGTTGAAGTATCTTGCAGCTTATGTTGCGTTTAGGGCAGTCCCAACCCAGCTGACTAGGATAGTTTCTTGCATTTAATTTGGCTGCCACATAAGCATTTTGGTGATGTGGCAACACAATTAAAGAGGAAAGAGAAGGAAACGGTTTCTACCCTGAGAAACGACGTTGACTCGCGCAACGAGGAGCGTAGAAACTGCCTGATTCGCGTTGGGGGCAACCATCCCGTTTTCAACCGTTTCAGGCCCACCCTGCAGATCACGCCGCCATCGACGACCTCGCCGCCTGCTGCCCAGGCAAGCCCGGCTCACTGCTACAAGCCGCCATGCGGCCGCTGCAAGAGTCGCCTGCTCCGCTGCTCGCACAAATCTGCGCTGTCGCATGTCCCCCGGTGGCCCGGCCGGCACCGTCGGGACTCGCCCCAGCCGCGCTGCTGCCTGCTCGCGCGTCGTCATGCCGATAGCAGGTGGATCGAACTTGCCATGGCACTAGGCCGACTCGAACTCGCCATCATGCACATATGCTGCTTCGTGCAGCTTCACGCATAGCCCTGGCTGCCAACTCGCCGCCACGGCGAGCTTGAGCTCTGGGTTGGTTGCAGATAGAAGAGGATGAGGATGGGAGCAAACAGGAGAGAAAAATAAAATATTTAGATGGGTCCCACTCAAAGAAACTATGAGTTGGAGGCCATGATTTCTAGTGTAGTTTCTTGCTGATGTGTCATCATAGAAACCATCTATGGACTATATGGGTTGGGACTGCCCTTATGGATTATGGAGGATCAGGCCATGCCGTCCAATCAACTTTGTGGTCATGAGATAGCCTACTGGAGGGTGTGCTTCAGTAATCAACGTGTAGTATTTGACCACCTCTCAACGTCCAATCAACGGGTAATTACTGCCGCGATAGCCTACTTGCTTATTGGAAGTTGTGCGGACATTTTACTCTACTTTGTACTAAGGCAGTGTCAGTGGGAGTGTCGGGGATATACCCCCGGTACCACACAGAAGGGAGAAGTCGGACTCCTATTAGGAATCTACCCTGTAATCTTACTAGGACACCAACAATTGTAACCGACTAGTTTTCCGCCTCCTGGGATATATAATGGAGGGCAGGGGTGCCTAGATCGGCAGGAGAAGATAGAGACGAAATCTCTCAACACACAATCCACGCAATACAATACCCCAAAACAGGACGTAGGGTATTACGTCGAGTCGACGGCCCGAACCTGTCTAAACCCTTGTGTCTGTCCATCCTAACCATCTTGCTTCCGATCTTTGCGATCTTCCCTACATACAAATCACTTCCGTGGGCTACCCCGTGGAAGACTGCCGGAGATCATATCACCGACAGTGGCGCGCCAGGTAGGGGTATCGCCGAGATCAATTTGTTGAGCCCGATGGACCACGTCAAGATCTTGGACAGCTGCAACCTCCCGGACGTTGACGGAGTCGAGACCCAGTTCGGGAGCACCACCGCCGCCTCGGATCGCCAGGAGGCAGAAGCTACAACTGCCACGGAGAACTTCTCTCTGGCGCAAGGCTCGGCTCGTCCCGAAACAACTCGGAAACGGGTCATATACGGTTAATAACTAGTCGGAATCAACTCCGGCTAGTCGGCTTCATCAACAAACGACTACGAATCAAGCTAAGTCATGTTTCTAATAAACATCGTCTTTTAATTTCGCACGACTGCCACGACAGATCGGCGTCATACACCCTGTGGGCTCATACATTGCACAATGTTGCAAATCATTTTCATCCAATTTCTTCTACTCGAATTATTTCCCTCGCGTCACGCACATAAAGTACGAGTGGAACAAACCTTAAACCGTGGGGGAAGTACTCGCCAAGTCAAAGCTCTACACGCACGATAATGCTCTGCGGCATGAGACTGAGACCAACGAGGCTAATCTACTCCGTAACAGGTCAACCACTCGGAAATTAAGGCCAGCGAAGGGGGATGGGAGTAGCACATACATATGCATTATTACATATGCATCATCACTGCAACGAATTTTGTTTCGAGATGATATTTTTTATTATATCATATACGACCCAATCTTCGTGTTTATATTGCAGGATCCAAGTTAGGACGGCCAAGCCTATTTCTACGCTCGGAGGTTGGATTGAACGGCTAGGACCGCTTCACGAGGATCAAATGAGTGCTCACATGAGTCGGCACTTGGATAATATTGAAGACTCGAGTGCTCACATGAGTCGGCACTTGGATATTGTTGAAGGTCCGAGTGCTCACACGAGTCGGCACTTGGATATTATTGATGGCCGAGTGCTCACGTGTGTCAGCGCTCAGATATCATCAAGGCCTGAGTGCTTACAATCGTCGGCACTCGGATGTTATCATCAACCCAGTACTCACACTAGTCGGCGTTTGGATTGCGTGATGGGGTGTCACGAAGCTCTTTTTGGAGTCTCGCCCAACTTATTCTAAGTCGCACGAGTCTCGGGAGCTACACCCTGTGGGTGCACCTATTCGGTGCACACCATTAGACATTTCAAGACGAAGGATCAAGATCAAGACTATTGGACCCTCGAGCAGACTATTCTACTCTACTTAAGGCTCGGGGGCTAAGTGTATACACTTCACCTTCAGTGAGGTGTAGAAGAAAGACTTTGAAAAAAATTTTGGGAAACGTCTGAGGTATCACTCGGATCTTTCTCAAAACCACTCGGATGATTGGAGAAATCACTCGGATGATGTTGCTGCTGCGAGGCACTAGGATCAAGTTACAACCACCCGGCGAGAAGATACATAAGACAAGAAGATATAAAGACCTCATAGAAGACTAGAAGACCCTCAAACTGATTAAACTAATCAGTACGAGGCTCGGGGGCTACTGTCGGGGATATACCCCCCGGGTACCACACAGAAGGGAGAAGTCGGACTCCTACTAGGAATCTACCATGTAATCCTACTAGGACACCAACAATTGTAACCGACTAGTTCCCCGCCCCCTGGGATATATAATGGAGGGCAGGGGTGCCTAGATCGGCAGGAGAAGATAGAGACGAAATCTCTCAACACACAATCCACGCAATACAATACCCCAAAACAGGACGTAGGGTATTACGTCGAGTCGACGGCCCGAACCTGTCTAAACCCTTGTGTCTGTCCATCCTAACCATCTTGCTTCCGATCTTTGCGATCTTCCCTACATACAAATCACTTCCGTGGGCTACCCCGTGGAAGACTGCCGGAGATCATATCACCGACAGGGAGTTTCATCAGCATTAAATAGACTGTCATGTCAGCATTTTTGATGATGTGGCAGTGTATTAATGAAGAGAGATGTGAAATGAGTTTTATCCTCATGAAACTCTCTCTACACGGTACTCTAGACAGCTTGTGTCTTGCATGTTGTCTTGGGAACAACACGAGATGAAACTTTGCATTGAGGGAGGGTGTTTCATCATAGTTTCAAACTTCTCTTAGATGATGTGTCACTCTAGTTAAGTGTGTCGATGAAACCCCCACTGAGACTGGCCTAAATTATTCAATCTGAGGGCAGTCCCAACCCTCCAGGCAGATAGTTTCCATAGCATTAAATACCCTGCCACATAAGCAAAAATGCTGACATGGTATGACATTTAACGAGGAAAGAGAAAAAAAATGAAGGAAACTATTTCTCAGGTGAGAAACGACGTTGACGCACGGTCCAATGCGCGAAGACACGACCTGTTCTGCGTTGAGCGCGTGATAGTTTCTTGCCCACGCGTTTTGGTGGCCCCACCATGTTCCCTCCCTTCACTTCCTCCTGTACTGCTCGCTTTCGCTGCCGCTGATGCTCTGCTCGCCGTCGCCGTCCCGCCCGTGCCCCTCACTTCCTGCACTTGCCTCGATCCGCCCGGCGCCTTGCCGGCCCTCGCCGCCCGCAAGGACCATCTGGCCCGCCGGCTCTCCAGCACAACCTCGCTCCCGAATCGCGCCGCCCGGAGCTCCATGCCACCGGATCTGTAGCAGGAGGACGGAAAGAGAAGGGTCGCGGCCGCAGGTTCGCCGATGCGTCCTCATCCCGCTAACATGTCGTACACGCACTGCTCAGTTCCGCGAGCCATCTGTGCTCCTCTTCGCTGCCGTGTCCGTGGCCCTGCCGCCCTCTCCGCAACAGGCAGCTGCTTGCCAGCATCCTGCAATTGCCTGTTTTTCGCGTTGCAGCTTCTGATTTGGGGAAGATGAGTTGGCTAGCACTGCTTGCGTCTCTCGAACAGAAAAGAGCCGCATGTGCTTGGATTTGACAAAGATGAAAAGCCGAGTGGTGGATTTGATTGCTTCCTCGCTACAGAATGAGATTGTCATGCTGGTTTGGTCGGAGAGAGAAAGAGCACAGAAGAGAATGGATAGAGGTAAAAATGATGTAGAATCTGCAGTAGAGCCCACTCGAATGAACTGTGCGTTGGGCGAGGCAGCGTCCAGAGGTGGTTTCCTGGTGACGTGGTAGCGTAGAAACTACCTATACAAACTATGGGTTGGGACTGCCCTGGATTATCAATTTATCTCAAAGGATGCATATGCTTTCTCTCAACATATTTTGCACTGAATATAACTAATTGATTCAGGCCGTGTTTAGTTCCCGAAAACTTTTCGGTGAAAAGATTTCGGGTTATGATTTTATCAATTTAGAAGTAACAAATGTAGACGAAAAAGGTGGAAAGTTATATGGATAGGTTGGAAATCTCGAGACGAACCTAACGATGGTAATTAGAGGGTAATTAATCCATAATTAGCGGATGGTTACTGTAGCGTTACTATTGCAAATCATGGATTAAGTAGGCTCATTAGATTCGTCTCGTGATTTACAGCCTATTCATATAACTTTTCACCTTTTTCGTCTACATTTAATACTCCATGCATCTAAGATTCTCCTTCGATGTGATGGGTGAAAAGATTTCGGGTTGGAACTAAACAAGGCCTCACTACAATACAACTGAGGAACATTTATGCGCAGCACAATAATTTTATTTTCTTATTGCTTTTAGCCCTCTGCTGGCAGTACTTCTCTTGCGTTTCTCCATCATCGGTAACTCATCGTAGCCCCCCAAGGAACATCTTCATTCCTAATCATGAAGTTTACGCTCTATACCTGTTCATATTCTCAATGTTACGTTTGCCCGTGTTTAGATCATGTAAAAGCGTCCCATTTTTGTGAAAAGTTATGCACCTAGAGAACTGTGTCAGTTCATTTCTATCTCTATGCACGCTTCCATAAAAACAGTACTTTTTTGTACTTTTTATCCTTTTTTTCTCGATCTAAATCAATGTTTTAAATAGCTGGCTAAGGCCTCCGCTATAGCCGGCTATAGCTTGATTGAGAAGGATGCGGCTATTTGCTTCTACGTGTAATTTAGCCGCTATTTGCCGCTATAGCTCTATTTAGCCCGGCTATTAGCCGTTTTTAGAAGCTTGAAGCTAAATGCCTTAGCCAGCTATTTAAAACATTGCTCTAAATACATAATACTAAATCACACGAAATTAGTCAGGAGTTGGACAACCCAATCATATCCATACACGGATGATCGAGCCAGCACCGGCGCGCATGCTCTACGGGCGCAGCGAAGGCGCCGTTGTGGCTAGTTGTTACTGAATCAGGCTGGGATCACATTGAAGGCCCCACCTCCTTGAAATTTTCCAACAGTTACAAAGCAAGAATGGGTAATAGTAATTATTAGAAGAATGGAAATCATAACAATACTTCTTTGAGAAAGAAATGGTTTAAAAGACAGGACTGTATCCTTTTCATTGCCCAAATCCAAAATTAGGCATGAACTATATTACAATGCAACCATTAATTGCTAACAAACTACAATTCCAAGGAGATCAAGATAAAATCACCGCTCCCAACTTCCCATCCCATATCAACTACTCGAACTCATGGGAGCGACTAGGGGCCACATGTGCGCCACCCCATCGGTTCATACAGAACACCCCTTTCCCCACCTCCCGTACTGATTACGCACTGGGGCCCACGAGAGGATTTTGAAAACAATTCGCATTTTATGAACTGAGTATCCAAATCAAATTCCGATTACACTACTATACTTTCTTATGACGAGATCTACAAAACTATACCACACTTGATTATATTTTGATTAATTTTTTCTAGCACGTATTTTTATGAAGACTAAACAATTCCGTCAACGGTTGGAACAAATTCACCATGAACAGGGTGCAATTGTTCCAGCTTCACGATAAAATGTTCCAACTTCAGAAAAAAATTGTTCCAATAAAAAACCCATCCAAACATAATTGAGTGTTGTCTAGTTTCAAAAATATCATCGTAAGGGATACAATGGTGCAATCGGAATTTAATTTGGACATTTAAATAATAAAAGAATAAATAGAAAGAAAAAGAAAAAAACAGTGCCAAAGGAGCGCAGCAGTTGCATGAATGCGCGGGGCCACCAGCTATGCATGCGCGCAGAGCCGCAGACAACAATCTTTTATGCATGCGCGTCGCCCCATCAAACTGACAGCAACGACCTCTCCTGCTGCATGTAGCGCTCTGCTCCACGTGCTTTGCGGCTGACAACGTTGGTGCCGCATATGCGCCACCTAGCAAATCCGCGAACTCATTGCCATATCATGCCTAACTTCACCCACTTGTTGTTAATGGTTATCGAGAAGGAAAGGATCGTCTGCATGTTCTCACCACATTAGCCCAGCCCAGTATTGAGAAGGAAAGCATCGTTCCATGGGCTGGGCTGCCCCGGCCGGCCTATCCCACGCACCGACTCCATTCTCGCTGCCGCCCCGGTATATAAAGCGCCGAACCCTAGCGGCCAGCGCTATCCCCACCAGGCAGCCTCCCCGACTCGCCGTCGCCTCCGCCTCGTCCCCACGCCCCCTTGCTTCGCTTCCTCAGGTTTGTCGTTCTAGTAGCAATTCGGCCGTCGGGTAGTGATCGTTTTGTCGATACTCGCATCTCGATTCCGTGTGGCCTGTGGGTATTGCGTGCTCCCTTGCTTCGAGGGTTTAATTTTTGTGGATGGTTTCATCTGGATCCGGATAGTTACTTAGAAGTAGTTTGATCTGTTAATTGATTGCCCATGTGGATCGAATGTTTAGAGGTTAGAGCTGTTTTAGTTCCTTCAATTTTGAGTTGCTGGGGCTGTATAGTCGATGTGCATAGTAATAGTTTTGCTTGATCTAGGTTTCCGATCTGTGCTGATATTTGCTCGTTTTGCTCTGTTAATTGGTCCTGACAATTGACTCATCTGGCACAGCAGTTAAGCTTCACCTGCGACTATGGGTAAGGAGAAGTCCCACATCAACATCGTGGTCATTGGCCATGTCGACTCTGGCAAGTCGACCACCACTGGCCACCTGATCTACAAGCTTGGAGGTATCGACAAGCGTGTGATCGAGAGGTTCGAGAAGGAGGCCGCTGAGATGAACAAGCGGTCCTTCAAGTATGCGTGGGTGCTTGACAAGCTCAAGGCTGAGCGTGAGAGGGGTATCACCATTGATATCGCCCTGTGGAAGTTCGAGACCACCAAGTACTACTGCACCGTCATTGACGCACCTGGACACCGTGACTTCATCAAGAACATGATCACTGGTACCTCCCAGGCTGACTGTGCTGTCCTTATCATTGACTCTACCACTGGTGGTTTCGAGGCTGGTATCTCCAAGGATGGCCAGACCCGTGAGCATGCTCTCCTTGCTTTCACTCTTGGAGTTAAGCAGATGATCTGCTGCTGCAACAAGGTATAATTCCAGAAATTCCTATCTCATTCTGGTTCATGATCTGAAATGCTCTTAATTGCACGTCAGTAGTCCACCTTACATTGGCACCCAATTGTGCCCCTTTCCAATGACAATGCTAGTATAGTTGGGTACTGAATTTGACAGTGCATTTAGTTTCTGAACAATCTGTTAACTATATATTTATGTTTGGTAGTAGCAGTTCACCTTCATTGAATTGCATTTTCTGTTATGTGCAGGAAGATGCTTTATATAGTTTTGAGTAACCTTCTGTAATTCTTGGACTAAGTCATGATATGAAACACAACATAAGTGTTCCATTATTTAAATGTATTCATATGTTAATTACTGTGCTTATTTTAGTAGTACAAGATGTGTTGACATTCCTGGTTAGGTTGTAAACTTGAGTTATTTTTTGCCATTGCCTGCACTAGCCAACTTAGTTATCAATGTGATGAGATACCTATTTGTATTTGATTCTTACTGTGTACCATTTAATTTGATTGATGCGATGTTACAATTTTGCCGTTGTTTGTGCGATCTCTTCCATTAAGCTAATAATTACCTTATGTTGTTGTTCTGTATATAGATGGACGCCACCACCCCCAAGTACTCCAAGGCCCGTTATGATGAGATTGTGAAGGAAGTCTCGTCTTACCTCAAGAAGGTGGGATACAACCCTGACAAGATTGCCTTCGTCCCCATCTCTGGATTTGAGGGTGACAACATGATTGAGAGGTCCACCAACCTTGACTGGTACAAGGGCCCAACCCTGCTTGAGGCTCTTGACCAGATCAACGAGCCCAAGAGGCCTTCGGACAAGCCCCTGCGTCTCCCCCTTCAGGATGTGTACAAGATCGGTGGTATTGGAACCGTCCCTGTTGGCCGTGTTGAGACTGGTATCATCAAGCCTGGTATGGTTGTTACCTTTGGTCCAACTGGCCTGACTACTGAGGTGAAGTCTGTTGAGATGCACCATGAGGCTCTCCAGGAGGCCCTTCCCGGTGACAATGTTGGCTTCAACGTGAAGAACGTTGCTGTGAAGGATCTCAAGCGTGGGTTTGTGGCCTCCAACTCCAAGGATGACCCCGCCAAGGAGGCTGCCAGCTTCACCTCCCAGGTCATCATCATGAACCACCCTGGGCAGATAGGCAACGGCTACGCCCCTGTTCTGGACTGCCACACCTCTCACATCGCTGTCAAGTTTGCTGAGCTCGTTACCAAGATTGACAGGCGATCTGGGAAGGAGCTTGAGAAGGAGCCCAAGTTCCTGAAGAACGGTGATGCTGGTATGGTGAAGATGATTCCCACCAAGCCCATGGTGGTGGAGACATTCTCTGAGTACCCTCCGCTGGGTCGTTTTGCTGTGCGTGACATGAGGCAAACGGTTGCTGTTGGAGTCATCAAGAGTGTGGAGAAGAAGGACCCGACAGGTGCCAAGGTGACCAAGGCTGCTGCCAAGAAGAAATGATGTGTCTGGTTGTTGATACAGCGTCTTCTTTTGGGATACATAGATGCTTTTGTATCGCTTAAGTTTTGTCCACGGGCATTGCTGTAATCTTGTGAACTTAAATCTCACCTGGCAATGTGCCCTCTGTCTATCTGTCCTTTGCATACACTTCTAATATTTTTGATTCGGCAAAACTTCAATTACCTGTGACTGATTTGTGCTCATGTCTGTGTTTGTTGGTTGTCCTTGAGTTGCCTATTTCTTTGACCTGCTCAGTTGAATTTGCTTATTTTAGAAGATTCAAATCCATGTATATCAGGTTCTGCTTGTTAACCCACTAGTCATCTTCATTGTGTTTTCACATTTGCCCTTTTGTAATCCGGTGCGCGTGCGCCAAAAGTCCACTAAATTTGGCAATGTTATCAGAAGACGTTCGATTAGTATTGGATACACATGTACATTTTGAGTTCGATCGTTCATTTTGATTTGTCATAAATTTTAAATATTGGGTATATGCGTACCCGTTGGCGGCCAAATAAATTACTTGATCACGTTATTATCAGGTCAGGTTTAAGCCGTTAAAGGTGTCAGCTTTTTCTAATTGCTGTGTAGAACTAGCATTAGTCATTAAGCCAGCAAAATAGTCCAATTTGCTGCCGATTTTCCTTTTCTTTCCTGCTTCCGACAGCCACCGCTTTATCTCCTCAAAGCAGACAAGCAGGGTGAGTCCATGACTACATGAGACAAGACTTGTTCATTTGTTTTTCCTCTAATAATCCTCCTTGCAATGATGCTACAACTTACACTATTCTTCTTTCCCCTGCCCTCTCATATGTTAAGTTATTGCCCCGCCAATTAGGATAACAAGCACTCAATCATGCAGTGTTATATAATCAAACGAAAATATATTTCAATTATTTTATTTAATTAATGTAGTGTCTTATTTTATGTTTCCCAATATGACCTTAGAGCCGGGTTGGTTTGCAGCCGAAACGTTGACATGCCAAAATTTTGGCAAGCCAATTCTTGGGTCATCATTTGGTTTGATGCCAAAATTTGTCCTTGTCTCATAAAAACTCTACCAAAATGTTGGCAACTTGCCGACTTCAAAATGTTGGCAACTTTTTTGCTCAGGTGTTGGCTTGTCAAAATCGTGGCATGCCAAAATTTTGGAAGCAAGGGCAGGTTTGGTTTACGCCGGAGAGCGCCGTGCCAACAGATGGCTCGCCAAAAACATTGGTGGAGGATTTTGGTGCCTACAGTACGCCCGCAATTGGCGTCAAAATGAACTACCGTCTGTTGTGCGGCGGAGGCACGCCAAACTTTGGCTACCATTCAAACGTGCACCGCCTGTGCAGTCAACGACCAAAGCTTTGGTAAGCCATGTGCGGGCAGCAATCAAACGTGCCCCAAACCAATCAGGCCCTTAAAATCTTGAGTACCCTTGTTTAGCTCTATCTTGACTCCATCGCCAGCTAGACAGAAACACAGTATAGGGGGCAGGTGACCTCAACCAAAACAAACAAACAAACGTCATTGAGAGCCTTGGGCCTTGGCGAGAAACCATTAAGAAGAGGGAAACAAGTCGCAAGGTCACCAAAATCTATCTGGTGGGGAAATGGCTTGATGCACTACTCTAATTGTATGCCCTGGTTCTGGTAGCTGGCAACCTGCAAATATACAAGAGGGGCACGATCGATTTTTTTTTTAAAAAAAGAAGTTACTGCACGTTATCACCAAGAGAGAGAAGAAACTCCAGATTTTTTTTTTTTTAGATCAAGAAACTCCAGAATAATAATAGTAACACTGCGTTTGCTCTTTTTTGGCCCATCAGATTACTTCCCGGCCCAATAGCCCATTCCTGGTGCCTTATGACACTTCCATAAAACCTAGCCCCATCCCATCCGCAAATCCCCAGACGCAGTCGGCCGCCGCAGACCGGGACTGTACGAGCGACGAGAGCGGCCATCCGACGCGAGCGGCGAGTCGCCGACGCGCCTTCTCCTCCTCCGTTTCCTCAGGTGCCGTTTCTTCTCGCCCCCTCCTCGCTTGATCTGTGCTACTCGATGCTGTCGCTGCGGGATCGATGTTGTCGTGTATCGCCTCCTCGTGCGAGTAGCGATTTGACAGTATGGTAGTGATTGGAGGGTTGATGCTCGCATCTCCCACTCCGCAGGGTTTGTGGGGTTTGCGGGCTCGCTTGCTTCGAGGGTTTTATTGCTCGTGGGAGTGTGCGATTTGACAGTCTGGTAGTGATTGGTTTCTGATGCTCTCGCCTCCGATTCCGTAGGGTTTGTTTGTTTGGCGTGCTCGCCTGATTCGTGGATTTGATTCTCCAGCGAGTAGTGAGGCAGTTTAGTAGTGATTTAGTTGTTTGCATCTCCGATTTCTTAGGGTTTGTATGTTTCGCTTGCTTATTTGATTCGAGAATTTCATTCTCATTTGGATCCGTAAAATTGCTTAGATGCTGTATGTTGATTTGTAACTATAGATGTGGATCGGATTTTTAGAGGTTAGGACTCGATTGCTACTTTATGTTGAATTATACTGTGTTTTGAGAGAGGCTGTTGCTGTGTATTCGGCTGTGTAGATTTTTTATATACTCAACATCGTAGTTTGATCTGGTTTCCGATCTGGTCTATTAAATTGCTTCATTAGTGTGTGTTTATATTACTGGCTTCCAAATTCTGTGCAACTCACCTCGTTGTTCTGTTTAGTGTTTCTAACAATTGATTCATCTGATGCCGCAGTTTAAGCTTCACCTGCAACCATGGGTAAGGAGAAGTCTCACATCAACATCGTGGTCATTGGCCACGTCGACTCTGGCAAGTCGACCACCACCGGCCACCTGATCTACAAGCTTGGAGGTATCGACAAGCGTGTGATCGAGAGGTTCGAGAAGGAGGCTGCTGAGATGAACAAGCGGTCATTCAAGTATGCGTGGGTGCTTGACAAGCTCAAGGCTGAGCGTGAGAGAGGTATCACCATTGATATCGCTCTGTGGAAGTTTGAGACCACCAAGTACTACTGCACCGTCATTGACGCACCTGGACACCGTGACTTCATCAAGAACATGATCACTGGTACCTCCCAGGCTGACTGTGCTGTCCTTATCATTGACTCTACCACTGGTGGTTTTGAGGCTGGTATCTCCAAGGATGGCCAGACCCGTGAGCATGCTCTCCTTGCTTTCACTCTTGGAGTCAAGCAGATGATCTGCTGCTGCAACAAGGTAATTCCAGAATTTCCTACCTTGCTCTGTTCATAATCTGGGTTGCTCTTGAATACACATATCTGCTTCATGATTTGAGATGCTCGTAAATACTCATGTCCAGCTTTATTCGTTGGGCAGTCAATTGTACAGAACTGTTTTGTTCAATGTTCTTAAGTTAATTGGAATACTTGTAACTCATCCAGAATGCAAGCACAAGTATTGCGTCATTTAACTGTCTTTGTATGACTTTTACAAAGTTCTTGATTTTTATTTGCTTTATATTTGTATATATAGCCTGCAGCTAATTTGGACACACGTGGTATATACTTATTTGTACTTGTTTGTAGTTCACAAGCCACTTTATTATGATAAGCTTAATCCTTAAAAACGTTTTGTACAATTTAATTCTGAATGATGTGATGGTCTCGTATATGCAGTTTGCCTGATGTTAATGCAATTTCTTCCATTAAATTAATTGATCTTCTTTTGATATTCAGATGGACGCCACCACTCCTAAGTACTCCAAGGCCCGTTATGATGAGATTGTGAAGGAAGTCTCATCATACCTTAAGAAGGTCGGATACAACCCTGACAAGATTGCTTTCGTCCCCATCTCTGGTTTCGAGGGTGACAACATGATTGAGAGGTCCACCAACCTTGACTGGTACAAGGGCCCAACCCTGCTTGAGGCTCTTGACCAGATCAACGAGCCCAAGAGGCCTTCGGACAAGCCCCTGCGTCTCCCCCTTCAGGATGTGTACAAGATCGGTGGTATTGGAACCGTCCCTGTTGGCCGTGTTGAGACCGGTATCATCAAGCCTGGTATGGTTGTTACCTTTGGTCCAACTGGCCTGACTACTGAGGTGAAGTCTGTTGAGATGCACCATGAGGCTCTCCAGGAGGCCCTTCCCGGTGACAATGTTGGCTTCAACGTGAAGAACGTTGCTGTGAAGGATCTCAAGCGTGGGTTTGTGGCCTCCAACTCCAAGGATGACCCTGCCAAGGAGGCTGCCAGCTTCACCTCCCAGGTCATCATCATGAACCACCCTGGGCAGATAGGCAATGGCTACGCCCCAGTGCTGGACTGCCACACCTCCCACTATCGCTGTCAAGTTTGCTGAGCTCGTTACCAAGATCGACAGACGATCTGGCAAGGAGCTTGAGAAGGAGCCCAAGTTCCTGAAGAATGGTGATGCTGGTATGGTGAAGATGATTCCCACCAAGCCCATGGTGGTTGAGACCTTCTCGGAGTACCCACCTCTTGGTCGCTTCGCCGTCCGTGACATGAGACAGACGGTTGCTGTTGGAGTCATCAAGAGCGTGGAGAAGAAGGACCCGACCGGCGCTAAGGTTACCAAGGCTGCTGCCAAGAAGAAATGATGTGCCTGGTGGTTAATCCTGCGTCTGCTTTTGCAATACCTAGATGCGTTTTTCGCAACCACATAAGTTTTGTCTGAGGTCATTGCGGTTATCGTGTGAACTTTTGAGGTCTTCTGGTGGTGTGTCATGTGTTTGTTGTTTAGGCCTCTTGTTATTCTGCTTCGGCAAAACTTGAATGCTGTAAGACCTATGTGTTGGCTGTCGTTAAATGTATTGCTGGGAGTTATCAGTTCTTTATGCATTTTGTTTCGTGTTTTCTTAGTGTTGCGCTTCTGTTTTGAATTTGTGTTGCGGTTCCAGCTTTTCTACAACTGAAAATGTAGTATTCAGCTTGTTCAGTTGTGTGTTTTTTTTTATCGGTGCGCAGTTTTCGGCACCGGTTCCAGTCAGCAGTTGCGTTATCCGCCGCGGTCACACCACGCCGATGGGTGCGCGGAAAGTTAGATCGCGACGACGTGTTGGTGGGAGACGCTGACAGCGCAGGACGCGGTGCGACCGTAATCCATTCATTCGCACGAACGAGAGCGTGTGGCCTGTTGGTTACTTTCCGCACGGCGGCCGCGAGCGCGTTGCTCTCCGTCTCCGGGCTTTCCGAGACGTGCCCGAGCGCGCTGCCCACATGCATATCCCCCCGCGTTGGCCAATCCCCGGATATGCAGCGGTTCGTTCCGTGAACAAACCTAGCAACCAGCAAACGGAGTTGGGAAACCATGCTTCTTTCTCAGCGTGTTTTGTTTCCTCGATGATACCCGTCCAGCATGGATTGATTGGTCCAGGATCAACGCTAAACAGCACGAGTGAATAACGGATGACGTGAACCGGCGATTCAAACCAAACGTTGTGCTAGGCTCGGTTTTTTTTTTTAATCTGATGGTGCGCCGGACGACCTCCATGCAAACCAAACAGCACCTGCTTCGCTTCCCAGCACCTGCTGTTGCTGACTTGCTGTTAGCATATGTTCCTTTTATAAATCCGATCCCTCTGTACAACCTGATTCGCTTTGTTGAAGTCAATTCATCGTCCTATTTAGATCGAAACAGCGGCCACCTTGACTTCACTATATCACAATTAATCGACATATATAGACGAGGAAATAATAAAACCGTGTCAGCTACACAACACGTCATGAGTTAATCGTGCGAGGCCATGTTCCCACTAATGAATGTGCCGGAATACTCATGATCAATTTGATCTCATAGGTCCTCATTGCAAGTTTGTGACGACTCAAATAGTTTATATCGAGAAGTTAGCCTTCACTATTTTATTATCACACGTAGTATAAAATCTATTTGCTATATGTAAATGCGACATTAATTTACATATGGTTGCATATACGGGGGTAAGCCTTTCATCATTCCTTTATCCACCCAGTTTTTTTGGTGTAAGTCAAACTTAATCTTGACAAAATCAAAGGAGACCATGTGGGCGCCACAAACATTCAATTACAAAAATAGGCCATCAAATGGTTTAATTATAAAGACGATAGAGAAATTCCGCATAAATTTCACGATTTCTTACACGTATTTGAACTCTACATTCGCTCACCTACTAATCTCCTACTCATATCATGGTGAGCGGGGTGAGCCTTCTTGGTTCCTTCCGATCAATCCACCTTCCTATTTTTGGCAGCCAGATTTCACCGGAAGCCTAAAGACGCGTAGGAAAAAGCCCGTTTTGCCACACAAAAGTTCCGACGCTCACGTCCTGCCGCCGCGTCCATTAAACAAAAACCGCGTTCCAGGCTTCCAGCTTTTTTTTTCTAGGAGAAACAAAAGGCAAGGATACTTTTTCTGAGTGGATAAAAGGCAAGGATCTCCATTGGAAAATGTACAGAAGGAACTCGTATTGACCGATTTCCAGGAGACCTCTGCTGGTGGTGCCCTGGGTGGCTGGCTGGGTCCTGTGGGGTTGGCTTAGTATAAATATCCACCGCGGCTGGGAGCAGCCGAGAAGGCCAAGTTAATTAGTCCTGGCCTGAGCCTCTTCAGTTCGTCGTTTTCAGAGTTTCAGGTTGTGCCGTCGGCCGTCGACTCAGTTTCGTAACGTTCGAGAGGGGGAGAGAGAGAGAGGAGAGCTCGAGGATGGGTGGGTGCTTCTCCGGGGACATCCGCGGCGGCATGGAGGCCGTCGGCGGGGGCGGCGGCGGGAGGAGCTACGGGGGCGCGGGGGCGCAGCAGGGCGGGCCCAACGACGCCGTCGACCACTTCTTCCAGGCGCGCGGCCTCCGCGGCCTCTACACGCCTATCGAGGTAAATTAATAATAAAAAAAGCACGCGGCCGCCGGTTCTTCGACAGCCACGCATCTGTTCTCCGGTTGCTGGAGTGGTTGGGATAGGGATTCGGGTGGTTGTGGTTTTGGTTTTGGGAGGAATTGGGGTTTTGTTGCTCTGTAATCTGGTGGGTTTGCCCCGTTTCGAGCCGGTTGGGCGGGATTGGAGATTGGAGTCAGGATTCTAGGCTGAATAGTGACCATGATTTTCGAAATGTGCTATACCGAGACACTCCGCGGATGCGTCGATTATAATTTTGATTTGCCACCTTCCTAAAATACTTGTGTAATGTGTTTGAAGTGGGGTTTGGGTTTTCGAATACGGAGGCGGCATTGTTGATGTTGGTGCTTAGTTTTGGGAAGTATGCTCTCTTCACGGAAATTGCTCGGAATCAAGCGGGCCAAACTTTTAGTACCAATTTTTGTGGGAGTTTGGCTTAGTTATAGGAAATGCTGCTGATTCCAGTTTCCCCCTTTTGTTTTTGATTGAGAACGCGAAAACCATTTCTGGCTGTAGCCTGGTTGCATACCGCAATCAGTTTGTGTTCCTTTTTGTTGGGAGAAGTTGCATTCATGCCTATATGTTTCTCTTATGAATTGCCATCAATCCCATCATCATCTCATCAATCATCATACAAATTTGCATGTGATTTTGTCCATCACTCTCATTCAACAGCCTGACAGCTTCCACCTTTGCACAAGCCAGATCGTAGTATATATTCAGCTTACATTTATGGTTTCTCAAATGTTGATTGTGTAGCGTAGGTGTAGCATTGTGTCTGAAAATTTCTGTAATGATTTTCAGTAACTTTCATGCTGGAGACATTTTCCTGAAAGGGATTAGGAAAGGTCAAATACATTTTTAAGTTGGAATGGGTGCTGGAGGAGCTGGGTGGGGAAGGAGGAAATATTTTTCTTTACAACAAAAAACTATGGGACGTGTGCAGACATCATTCCCTACCATTTAATAATAGCTAGTAAATATTTTATTTTGTAGACTAATTTCTATGATGACATTTTGAAACAGTTCAAACCGTATGTTAGCTACCTGGGCTCATGCATTACCTTTATTAATTCTACACCCATTACTCAGATTCTTGTTACCACATCCCTTGCGGCCAGTGCATGCATCCGTGATAGTTGGATATAGGAACTGTACCACTATTTCTTTTGTTGGATGGTTGGTTTGAAGCGTTTCTTATTGATCTTAATGCCTTCAAACTTTTGTGTTGTACTCGTACCTATGATGCTGTGTCACCAGTTCAGTCTACGTGACACAGCTTACTACTATACGTGATGCCAAGTTGATGGTGGATGGCAATCTGACGACTCATGCACTGATATGTTGTTTTCTTCCTCTACTTCCAGCTGTCTTTTTCTGCAACGAAGCTGCGGAACACGGATGCATTTTCAAAGGTGCAAAATAGTATTATATTATTTTAAGTACTGTAATATCAATATTAGTTATACATCCATCCTGGTACTACAAGTCTAGTTCACCTTAGGTACAATAGAATTTCCTTGTAAAATTAAAATAAATTAGTTCTGGAATGGATGTCTCTTTTATTTTGTAATGTTGGATATTCTTATCTACAAGGTTATGTTGTGGAAAACAGACATACGATAAGTTACTAGTTGTTTTTAGTTTTTATTTCATATATATTAATATGCCTGTCTTTACCCACAAGTGAACTATACCACCTTCACTTATCTTACACCTAACCCACACAAAATTAAGTTATTACAACGTGTCAAATTGCTTAATTCTGCTTGATTGCTTTGTATCTGTACTTTAATATATTATATGCTTGCTCTAGAGTGATCCTATGTTAGTCGTCTACACTAACATAAACGGAAAGCTGGAGGAGATTGGCCGTACTGAAGTTATATTAAATTCACTGGATCCCGCATGGATCACAAAGGCTACAATGTCTTACCAGTTTGAGATTGTGCAGCCACTAATGTAAGTTTCTTATTGAAGAAATGTAGATATTACTTGAACAAAGCTCCTGAAGTCCTAATGCTACTGTTTTCAAATTGTTGTAGATTCAGGATATATGATGTTGATACCAAGTACCACCACACTCCAGTGAAGGTACCGTGAGCCCTCTACTCAAATCTTAATTACTTACTGGATATTGGTTTAAATCAGCCAACAGTAATTACAATTTTCTGCATATGGCCACATTAATCATGTGCTCTGTATATAGTACACGTACAGTAAATGTTTGCTTCAAAGATGTATGATTGGTTGGCAGAACAATTCTCTCAAGTTTTGTTTTTGGAAAAAAAATCAAATATAAAATAGCCTAGAATTGAAGTCCCCTTCTCCTCAATCTGTTATGCATTGTTTTGTGAAGAAAATTTTCATCAAGTAACAGTGGGAGAGGGCTCCTCACTTTTAGCAGAACATATATAATCTGCATTTGTTGATCTATGCAGATGTTGAAGCTATCTCACCAAGATTTTCTTGGGGAAGCTTGCTGCAACTTATCAGAGGTTGGTAAAACATCCCTTTATTGATGATTGCAAATACCATGAACAACTTGTTGCAGAATTTTCTGTTTTATACAAGTTATCTAAATATCTGCAAATTTTGAAATGAAGCAATAATGTCTTGTCTAATTTTTTTTCTCCTTGTGCTCCTTTCACAGATTGTCACAAAGTTTAACCACAGCCTGACATTGAATCTTCGAAGTGATTGTGGGCATGGTCTTCATGGAACCATGACAGTGCATGCTGAAGAAAGCGACTCCTCTAGAATGGCAATTGAGATGACGCTGCATTGCCTGAACTTGGAAAACAAGGATATGCTCTCCAAAAGTGTATGGATAAATTTCCTTTACTAATACAGTAATGTTGTAAGATGATAAATTAGTTGCAATTCTCAAAAGTCTTACTTGTTTACACAGGATCCCTTCTTGAGAATTTCGAAACTAGTAGAGACTGCTGGTCCCATTCCTATTTGCAAAACAGAAGTCATAACTGACAACTTAAACCCTGTTTGGAGGCCAATCACTTTAACATCACAGCAATATGGAAGCAAGGTAAGTGCAGTTTTACTGAATATTTCTGTTAGCAAATGCATAATTCAATGTTGACATGGTGTTTTGCTCCTCTCTTGTGCTATATTTCAGGATAACCCACTGCTAGTTGAGTGTTTTGATTTTGAGTCTAGTGGTAACCATGAACTGATAGGGTATGCAAATGACTACTTTAAGTACTTTGTATCTTTTGGCGTTGTTTGTAAATTTAGATTAAATTATGCCCTTGGTTCTCTGATAACAGGGCCTTCCAGACAACTATCACTCAGCTGGAAAATCTGCATAGCTCAAAGTCTGGAGCAAATTTTTACAGCCATAAGGGACAAAGAAAGGTTTGAGTTTTCCTATATGATGTAATATACATATACTGAAAAAAAAACTCAAACTAACTTGACTTCACGTGTATAAACTGGTTTCAGATGAAAGGACAATTGTTTGTGGATAACTTGCAGGAAAAGGTCCAGCATACTTTCTTGGACTACATTTCCAGTGGATTTGAGCTCAATTTTATGGTGGCTGTAGATTTCACTGGTTAGTTCGATTTCTCAGCTTATGATATTATATTTGTAGCTCTGTCTGTGTTTAAGATCCTGTAATTTTTCTCTCCTTTTCAGCTTCAAATGGTGACCCCCGTATGCCGCAATCCTTGCACTACATTGACCCCTCTGGCAGACCTAATTCTTACCAACAGGTTAGGATGTTTGATTTGCTAAATGTTTTTAAGGTTAGGATGTTTGATTTGCTAGATGTTTTTTTAAGGCAACAAAAGCTTGCTAATTGGTTCATTCACCAGGCAATACTTGGGGTTGGCGAAGTTCTGCAGTTTTATGACAATGATAGGCTATTTCCTGCATGGGGTTTTGGAGCAAGGACACGTGGTCCTGTGTCACATTGTTTTAACTTGAATACAGCTACAAATGACTGTGAGGTGAGGTTCATGTCTGCTGAGCTAATCATCAACTAGCATGTGTATGTAAGTATATGTATAGTGTAGCATGATGTCAGTATATGATAGTATAGTATGTACTCCCTCTGTTCCAAATTGCAAGTGTTTTGGCTTTTCTAGACTGTTTTGCAAGTTGTTCCAAAATGGCCTACAATTTGTAACGGAGAGAGCAGATTTAGAAATAGTACATCTGTTAGTACAGTTTTGTATTGCCAATCATGTGAGCTCCTGAAATCTTGCTGAACATTCTGATAAACTGGGCAACATAGAAACCATTACCTACAGAATTCTCATTGCTTATATTGATGCTATTTTTGTTTATTCTCCTAATGATGGCATTTATAATTTCCAGATCATCGTTGATGTTAAGGTTTTATTTATGAACGCAGGTTATTGGAGTTGAAGGCATCATGACAGCATACACCTCTTCTCTGCACAGTGTTTCCCTTGCTGGGCCAACTATGTTTGGGCCTGTGATCAACAAAGCGGCAGAAATTGCTAGCCAGTCCCTTCAATACTCAAACAACAAATATTTCGTCCTTCTCATCATCACGGTATGGAATCAAAACTTCTGCACATGACCCCTGTTGGTGAGTGTTACTTACCTGAGCGTCTTTGCAGGATGGAGTTCTAACTGACATTCAAGAAACAAAAGATTGCATTGTAAGGGCATCAGACTTGCCATTGTCAATTCTCATTGTCGGCGTTGGAAATGCTGATTTCAAACAAATGGAGGTAAAGCGAAACTTCAGAAATTCCATTCTTGACAATAAAAAATGTTCTGAATATTTCCCCGTCATCTTTACCCTGATCAAGCAGTATGCACATTTCCTTTATGCTGTAAGTGAAATCATCATATAGATAAAAGGACCCAACACCTCACGATGTTTGCTTTTTCCAGCTGAGCTGTTGCATGTTCTAGTCCATAGTCTAGTCTGGTGGTTTGTTGCACCACGGCTCTGCACCTTTTGAATTGCACCTCAATGAATCCACAGGCACACCTTCACTTGCATCTGCCAGAAAGCTTGTTTACTTATGATGTACTTTATTCTTGTCTGATGCTAAAACAAATGTTGTTGGATTGCTCTACACTGTCATGCGATCATCTTTTCTGTCCAAGAAAAAAAATCTTTCTGTCCGCTTAACAATCCTCCGCTGCAGATCCTGGATGCTGACAATGGTAAGCGACTGGAGAGCTCAACTGGGAGGATCGCGACACGCGATATCGTCCAGTTTGTCCCCATGAGGGAAGTTCAAGGTCAGCCGCAACCCACACCATCACATTTGCACCTGTTACCATCAACAAACACCAGCTGTCACATTACAGCCACAGAAATACACCGTTGCTGATACAATTTCATCGCCAATGATCTTTGCGCAGGTGGCCAGATCTCTGTCGTCCAATCTCTTCTGGAGGAGCTGCCCGGCCAGTTCCTGCAGTACATGCGCACCAGGGGGATCAAGCCGAGGCAGCAGGTTCCTCAGGGGCATGCTCCAGCGGCCATCTACCCTCCTCAGCAGTGATCCGCCCCGCTCTGCATGAGCCGGTGCTTCAGCCGAAGTGTAGATTCCACAAGTGCCCCGTGGTAGCGTAGTGCTCTTGTTCATACAGTTTCTGCTCTGCTTAGGCCTGTGCGTCGAACGCAGTTTATCTGCGCCCTAGTTGAAGAATTATGTTTACCTCTTTCCTCTATGTTGAACCGAACATGTCACTGGTAATTCTTAACAGCAGTACCAAGTGCCTACATGTTCTTGTTTTGAGGTATGGTAAGCTGCCAATTGAATAGGTTAGCTGGAGGGTTTGCACTCCTTGTCTGGTGATATAAAAAAGGGAGAGGGGTGTCTTTGGTGGTGGGTTGACGCGCAGCTAAGCTCCATGATGGCCCAGCGGCTGGCTGTGGGAAGGAGGGGCATGTGCGTGTTAGCCTGGAGGCCAGCCTAGAGCTCGTGGGCATGTTAGCCTGGAGCTCTCACAATCACCGGGTGAGCGAGCAGCGGGCGTGCGACGTGCTCGCGCCGCCTCCTTCCCTGGCAGTTCTGTCCCCCCTCGTATCTTTTGGTCCTCTCTTAAAAAAAAAAAAGAAAAAAAGATAGCAGGATCACTGCTCTGTCATATAAGAAGGAAGCAATTGTACATAATGTGCCGAAGCATACACCATCACAACACAAACAACGCACACAGCAAAACGCTACACCACCACAGCCTGGGAAAGGAGCCGAAGGTAAACCACCAGAAACTGCGCTGTCGTCGCCAACGCTGGGCCTCGCGACCCACTGCAAGCCTGAGTGGCAACTCAAACTCCTCCACCATGGGACTATCGCCCCTAAGCCGCACACACATGATCGTCGATCTCCCTGCTCCAATGGTGCTTCAGCACACTCCCGTCCCAGCGTAAAAGAAAATCACTGATCCTGACCACTCTGCGTGGGGGCCTCGGCTCTCCCACCGCCTCACTCCTCTGCCGAAGACTCAGATATATGAACTGTTAAGAGAGCACAGCCTCCGCCCAGCCGTCACCGGGATCACCGCTGCACCATGTGTGTTAGCTCAAGACCTTCAGCATCCATGGGTCCTCTGCACCTCCCTGCCAACACGGGCCCAGCGCACCACCTATGCCGCTGCGCACGGACAACACCACCACCCAACCACTGCCTAGCCGAGGCGGGTCTCTAGATGCGGCGCCTCCAAGGAGGGCACGACGCCAGTGGCGCCGCTGTCGCACGTCCATAGCTGGACAAGGTTTTCACCCTAGAGAGCCTCATGTAGTAGGAACATGGAGCCTCGCAACGGTGCCCCCAGTAGGGAGAACGGCACCACAGAGGCGCCGCCACCATTGCCACCAACAAAAGTCAATGAAAGCTTTCGCCTGTCACCATGCCCGCCACACGCTCTTGGCCAAGCTTGCTCCTCCGCACCTCCGCCTCGCCTCCACTGGAAGAGACCCGGCACAGCCTGGAGCACCACCATGGCGCCATTGGCAAGCACCCGCCAGCCCCCAGCCCCACCACCACGACGGCGCCAGACCAAAATCAACGAGAAGGAGTAGCAGCCACCTCACCACAGCCCCGTCGCCCGTACGTAGTGACGCCCCCGGCCCCACCAACTCCAGGCCTCGTGGCCTGAAGGGGCAGAATTGGCGGGCATGCTAGGACCACCACGCCGGCCGTAGCCACCACCGTGCGCCTTCCACGCCACCAGCCGCCGTCGCCCAGCTCGGGCCGGCGCCGCCCGCGCCGGCCACCGCCCCTCCCACCACATCCGCGCGCCCCCTGACGCGCCGAGGCCGGATCCGGCCGGGGCGAGGCCGGATCTGGAGGCCCCAGCCTTCGTCGCGGCGAGGGAGGCCCACGCCGGCGAGGTAGCCCCGGCGGGGTTGGACGGCCGCGCTCGCACCATTCCGCCAGAGAGGAGGGGGATGAGCCTCGCCGCCGCCTTCACCACGGGCGCGCGAGCTGTCGGCAGCCCGCTTGGGCGGCGGCGCGGCTAGGGTTTCTGGGGGGCGCCCGTCACCCGACGCGGGGGCGAGCGGACGTGGTCGCGTTTTTCAGGTGTGGTTTTACTTTCTTCTTTGGTCCTCTTCCACAACCCGAATACGCTGGAGGCGGCACCCAGCTGCCGGCCGCCGTCCTGCGCCCGCCAACGCCGCTAGAGCGGGAGGAAATTCTTTGTTTGTTTTCGGGCGTCTGTTGAGCTTTTTCTGTAACTCATTTTTGTAGCTGATGCTGGTCCCTGTCAATGTGAGATGGTCCCTGTGGAGGTGACATTGTCAGACATTGTTCTTGTGGAGTTGTTGTGGTCATTAGATTGGGGCCTTTCTTTTTTGTTCTCCTTAATTGACTTTTCCCGTGAGTTGACTTGTTCTTCGGCACATTGTTTTTTTGTATTTAAGAAAAAAAAACAGGGGCGCTCAGTGTACGCAAAATAGTGAAGAGTAGCATGTCGCGTCCCAACAAAATTGCTGTTTAGGAAGTCTATGCAGACAG
Organism: Urochloa ruziziensis; assembly: GCA_015476505.1. Lineage (NCBI taxonomy): Eukaryota > Viridiplantae > Streptophyta > Magnoliopsida > Poales > Poaceae > Urochloa > Urochloa ruziziensis. Next base: position 62,056,542 of record CM027121.1, on the reverse strand, counting down.
ACGCTGAAGATAACTTTGGTTAGTAGTGACCTAAATCATTCGACACAGCTAGCTCCATGTATCCTATTAGACATCACTATCTTTCCCTTTTCTTAACGTATGCCAAAGCAACGGCACAATCATGTGGATTGCTAGGTGCACCACGTGTACTAACTATTCCCTTTTCTTCTTGGCACAATTTATTAGTTTCAATATGGTTTTTCCATTTCTGCACTGGCAGTTTTCAGTTGGTATTGATTATACTACTACACCTCATTAATTATAAATAAACAATTCATTTCCCCTAGCTAATCTCATAAAAGGTGCTGTCCAGCATTACACCACTATTCTTGCCAGCCCACCCTGAATAACATTTGATATGTTAGCATGGTTTGTATAGATCACTAGTACTTGAGAATCCAAACTTCTTTTTCTTGAGCTAGTTCACATCTAAATACATAAGAAAAAGGCTGATAAAGCAAAAAGGATATATATCTTTTGCATAGGCATTCCCTAGGAATAAAAAATTTGTTTTCACCATCAACCTTACATAGGTATATGCACTCTCTCTGTTTCTTTTTATATAGAGCATATTTGAATTCGAAAAAGGACGTCTTTATAGAAACATACTTTTTTTGCGAGAATTTATAGAAACATACTTGATGATAAATTTATCTTACAAAATATTATCGATTTCTACAAATAGATTTCATATTACAATATTTACTTAATAATGCATATTTTATACACTAAACCATGCACACAGCACCATTGTTTTTTTAAAGATAGCAGGAGCACTGCTCTGTCATATAAGAAGAAGAAGCATTCATACATAACGCGCCGAAGCGTACACCACCCCACAAGACAAACGCACGCCACACGACACTACACCACCACCACCTGGGAGAGGAGTTGAGAGCATGCCGCCGAACACTGCGCCGTCGTCACCAACGCTGTGCCACGCCAAAACGCAGCCCGCTGCAAGCCCAAACGGTTAACCGGACTCCTCCACCATGGGCCTATCCCCCTCAAGCCGCACACGCATGTTCGTCGATCCCTCTGCTCCAATGAAACGTCAGCAAAACGCTGCCTTCACAGCACCAATGAGAACCACTGATCCTGACCACTCTACGTGGGGGCCTCGCCTCTCCCACCGCCTCACTCCTCTGCCAAAGACTCATATATTTGAAGCCGCTTTGAGAGCATCACCTCCGTCCAGTCGTCACCTAGATCACCACTGCACCATGAGCGCCAGCTCCAGTCCTCCAGCACCCATGGACCCTATGTACCAACCTCACACGGACCAAGCGCACCTCCAACGCCTCTGCGCGCAGACGCCACCACCAAACAACCCACCACTGCCGTGAACTGCAACGAACCTCACAAAGCAACGCCTCCAAGGAGGGCACGACGCCGATGGCGCCGTCGTTGCTCGTCCAAGCTGGACATGGTTTACACCCTGAGGCCGTCATGCAGCAAGATAAGGTGCACCGTAGTGATGCCTCCAAGGGGAAAGCGACGCCCGAAGGGCGCCGCCATCACTACCACCGACACAGTACCGGCGTAGGCTTTCGCCCGAAAGGCTCCTTGTCTTATGCACACTTGCAGTCCACGATGCGCTCCCGTCTTCGTCGCGACGCCTCCACCGAAAAAGTGACGCAACATGTCCCATGGTGCCACCACGGTCCCGAAGGAGCACACCACGGCCACCCAGCCTCGCCACCAAGACGGCGCCGATCCTGCATCGCCATCACCACATAGAGAACAGGGACACCAACCTTCTCACCTCCAATCCCGACGTTCTCAAGCAAAAGGCTCCCAGCCACGTGCACCTGCAGCCCCCATGTCGGCCTCCTCCGCCATCCTGCCCTGGCCAAACAATAGCCGCCGCCAGCAGTAGCAGTCGCGCGCACGCTGCTGCCACAGCCGCCGCCGCCGCGAGTACCGCCGTCGCCGGCGGGCGGCCGCACCCGCTTCGCCAGGCTCCAGCCAGGGGGAGCCGCGCCGCCGCCGTCCTTGGGGACCTCATGGGCTTCCTGAGGCCACTCGGGCGGCGGCGCGACGAGGATGACAGGAGGAGAGGGGGGCGGCGGCGGCTAGGGTTGGGGGCCGCCCCAGTCGCCCGTGCGAGAGCGACGGAGCGACGGGGAAGAAAGTTATGCTTGTCTCTATTGAACTTACAGCACCATTGTATCTCTCCATAATTTTGGTACCCCTAGCAATTTTAGAGTGTCATGCCAGCTCTCGGACAGGTGGTTTGAGAGGGAGAGTTTGAAGCTTCTAATTTTCAAGTTACTGCAATGCGTAGCTCGTGTGTCCCTTTCCATAACAGCATGATTGGCGGAGAATCGGTCCCGTGGTTAGCAATCTACAACTACTTTCACTGTCGTCATTCACACTGAGCCAACTGAGGAACGGGAATAACACACATGGAACGGACAATTATTTCATGCCTAACATTTGGATAAAAATTAGCGTGCATTCTTGTCCCACACTTGCTTATGTAGCAGCAGTCTAGCTACTACCCTTAGCCTAAGGCAACTATCTGACATTGACAAAAAGGGATGTGGGTACCAATTAGTGATCATAACGTAACACGCGCCATTTTAGTTTATTTCTCCTCCTAAATTAATTACATTTATGTGGATCCATGACACAGAAATCAGAAATAGGTGTAACTTGCAACCTAGTTTTTTTTATAGAACTTGCTTGCGTCCGAGTGGACAAAAGCCTTATGTTCTCAAATCTATACGGTATGTCGCTTACTCGATCTAAGCCCAATCTTATTTGTATGCTGATCCAACCTAGACACATTTTTGACAGATTAATTAAGCAACTGATCTAGAAAATACCTTTGACGTTTTTAAAAAAATACCTTTGAATATCCATTTACATCCCTGCTCCTAGGATAACTGCAAGAGATTTTAAATGGCAAGGCTCCCAGAGCCTAATTTAACCGGACATTTTTTTTTAACTTGACCGGACATAGTTTTCGCTGCCCCCAGGATCGGGACAAGCCCTGACAGAGGAAGCAGACAAAGGAGAGAGGGCAAGGAAACCGTTGGGGGCTTGCGCTTCAGAGCGAGATCATCAATCACAGGCCGGCAACCGCACACCACCACGCCACCAGCTTGTCCTCCCTCGCCTTCGCTTGCCTAGCTGCCTTCCTCTCCGTCCCCTCTCCCCCCACCCTCCCCATCATCATCACCACGCCACGCTAATTTAATCGCCATTTTTATTTACTAACTTATTAATCCCCCGGCTCCGTCTCCGTCCCCGCTTCCTCCTCCGCGTCGAGGCGACCACCAACCAGCCCCCGCAAACCCTAGCCCAGCCAGCCAGCAGCCCGGTCCCAATGGCGGAGGACGGCGGCGACAGGGACCACCACCACCAGCAGCAGCAGCAGCAGGCGGCGGCGGCCGGAGGCGCCGGGGTGCCGGCGGAGGGGCGCGGCAAGGAGAGCGTGAAGCTGTTCGTGGGGCAGGTGCCCAAGCAGATGTCCGAGGCCGAGCTCGCCACCATGTTCAGCCGCGTGGCGCTCGTCGACGAGGTCACCGTCATCCGCGACAGGGCCACCAGGGTCTCGCGAGGTAACGGATCCGTACGCCTCCCCAACCTCTCGCCCTCCGCCCCTCCAATGCGGCGACTCCCGCGCGGGGGCAGCTTCTCTCGGGGCCGGGATCTGGGCCGCGGGTTGCTGCGGGGAAACGGAGGAGACGGCGGTTGGGGGGGTGCTCCGCCGTCCGTACATCGCCATTTATTTGGGGGGGAGTGTTTCGTTGCTCTTGGGGGCGCTCTCGGCTGGGCTCTGAGCTTGGCCCGGGGCAATGCCGCCGCCGAGCTCGAGCTGCCGCCTTCCTGTTCGCGGGCGCTCCGGCGGGGCCGAAAGGTCCCGTGCTTTGCTGGGAATTGGTTGCTTGGCTGGCCGTTCCTGTGCAATGCGGTGGGGAATTTCGCGCTTTCTGGGGATTTTGGTACCTTTTGCGCCGAATTCGTGGTACCTCTTGGTTCTCTGTGGGCGCTGGACGGATGCGATGCCGTGACGCGAGCTCCACGTGCTCGCGAGAAAGCTTTGGCGGAACTTTGCTAAATTCTGATCCAGACCGCCCTAGTAATCTGTGTAGTCTTATGGCTGCGCCATCGTGGATTTGTAAAAACTTCCTGCGTTTGCTTGAAACTCCCTGGTTTACTTGCATTTCCCATTTTTTTCCCCATCTTTTGATTTATTTGTCAAATGACTAGATCAGAGTTTCCATGTTTGGATGTTCTAGCTTCTACTAGTACTGGTTTTTGCTGCTTCTCGTTTGCTTTTACCCTGTGGTGCAAAGTTAAGATTCGATATCGTGTTCAATTCGTACGATTTAGATGGAGTTGAGCTTTGATTTGAGCTTGTTGTTTTCACTTGGCCCACTGAATTTAGGCCATCTTTAGTGGCACAAACTAACTGAGAACTGAGCAAAGCTACATTTTCTGTACATGTTATTTCGCTAAAATTTAGGGACACGACAACCACTGCTTTTGAGGATTTAAGAACTTCATTGGTCTCATAAAAGAATTTATCATAATCTGGTGCTCAAGCTTTGTTGGTGATAGTTTACTATGTTTTGATTATTTCGATACAACAGGGGAGTGGAGTTTTATTTATTATGGTTGGTCTGGATTGGTGTGGAGGGGCTTATTTGGTATGTTTCTGCTTGTAGCTGTGCTCATTTTGTGCAAAATTCAACTGGAATGGTATTTTGCATAAAATAAGAAATTTTGATGCAATACAATGTGGATATGTAATCTGCAGATGGCATGCTGCTACCCTTATGATCCTTAATTTGATCTTTGATCTAATTGTATTGGAACTTTGCAGGCTGCTGCTTCCTGATCTGCCCAACAAGGGAGGAGGCGGACAAGGCAGTGACTGCATACCACAACAAACACACACTGCCTGGGGTATGTGGTTTGAACCCTGCTTGTATCACCTATATTTGCCCTGGTACAGAGTAGTGACCGATCCCTCCTTAGGTTATCTTATTAGGGGTCAGGAATTGCTGTAATTGTTTGAATTATGCTTAATAGAATGCTTACACAGTAAATTAGAGATCTGACTCAACCTAGCATTCCCATATTGTTGTAGATGTCTAATTTGAACCGATGTTTCCATACATGAATTAGCTAATCAGTCAGGCCTAAACCCTGAATATATGAGCAGTCATGGTAGAGGTGCAATTTTGGAATCTGAATAAGTCAAAACAAAACTTGCCTTCCTTGCACCCCACCCCCCCCCCCCCCCCCCCCCCAACCCACCCACCCACCCAAAAAAAAATGTATTTACATGCTTCTATGATGGGCAAAGTTTGAAGTTTAAAATGCTTCAAAGAAAGTTTAAGAGTCTCCGTACGAAAATTGTGATCCATCAGTTAGGGGTTATTTAATATAACACACTTATTATATCTTGTCAAACATCCTTTACTTCTCTCTGATGCTTTAAATGTTTTCTTTTTTTCCTCACATTTTCTCTGTTTCAAACCAGGCCTCAAGTCCATTGCAAGTTAAATATGCTGATGGAGAGTTGGAAAGATTGGGTATGAGGATCTCCAAGATTATGGCGTTTATAACAAATTTGTACATTGATCTTGGCTCAGTTGTTTATCATGTTCACTGACATGTCTTGTGCTGTTACTTCCAGAGCACAAGCTTTTTGTTGGAATGCTCCCAAAAAACGTAACAGATGCTGAAATGACTGATTTATTTTCACAATATGGGAATATCAAGGATTTGCAGATTTTGAGGGGTTCGCAACAGGCAAGCAAAGGTACATTTATCTTGTGGGGACAGTCGATAGGGATGGAAGGTCGCTTATTCGCTATTGTTACACTTTCCTGCGAATTTAACTTCATCTACTGTGGATTGTGCAGCTGGCTGTGCCTTTCTGAAATATGAAACAAAAGAGCAAGCTGTGGCCGCGATAGAAGCTCTAAATGGAAAGCACAAGATAGAGGTCTGTTAGAAAGGATCCACTTTTTTCTTGTTTGTGGTGGCGATATTTTTACTCCACTTCTCCTGAAAACATAGCACATAAACCCACCTACTCTAAACAGGGTATGCAACCCAGTTTTCTTTGATCATAAGACTACTGCCACAACTCCACAAGCATGATCCAAACTGTATTAAGAGTTGCCAAATCTTGCATTAACAAATGATAGTGCACTCACTATCATTACATTTCCAAAGTATCTAACATAAGATGCTCACACAAAGCAGCAAGCATGCCCCTGGCCAAATTGTTTAACATCATCTTAGTTCAAAATTTTGATGTGTGTTTCTGACATGTGAACCCAGGGCCTACTTATCGGCCACACATTGGTATTTCCAATTTAATACATCTTCTGATGGTACTGACTGCCATGCTATTTTTCTAAATATTAGAGCCAAGAATTCTGGATTCCACTTCTTTCATTGCTTGAACATCAACTTAGTTCAGTCGTCTAGAGTAGCTTTTGCTTGCAGTACTTTTTAGATGAACTATATTCCTTTCATGATACTTTGTCTTACAAAATTTGATGAAGATATTGGTACATACCATAAATCACTAATACCTTTGGCATTATGTGGTTTTTTCGAGACCATTTCTTCTAAATTTCATGACCAGTACATAAATCTAACATGCCCTGTTCATTTTTGTTAGGGTTCAAGTGTTCCCTTGGTTGTCAAATGGGCTGACACTGAAAGGAAAGACAGGCTCGAAAAGCACAAAAAGCTCAATTTCCAGTCCTCTAACATGTTGAATGCAAATGCCATGCAGCAGACCTCATTGTTTGGAGCTTTACAGATGGGATATGTACCTCAGTACAATGGATTTGGTTACCAGGTAAATTATACATAATATCTTGAGGTTAGCTTAGTGCAGCCTGGGCTACGCCCCAGTTCTGGACTGCCACAACCTCTCACATCGCTGTCAAGTTTGCTGAGCTCGTTACAAAGATCGACAGGCGATCCGGTAAGGAGCTTGAGAAGGAGCCCAAGTTCCTGAAGAACGGTGATGCTGGTAGGGTGAAGATGATTCCCACCAGCCATGGTAGTGGAGACCTTCTCTGAGTACCCTCCTCTTGGTCGTTTTTGCTGTCCGTGACATGAGGCAAACGGTTGCTGTGGGAGTCATCAAGAGTGTGGAGAAGAAGGACCCAACCGGTGCCAAGGTGACCAAGGCTGCTGCCAAGAAGAAATGATGCGTCTGGTGGTTAATACTAGTCTTCTTTTTGGATACCTAGATGCTCTGTCATGGCTTATTTGTTGTCCAAGGCCATTTCTGTTATCGTGTGATGTGAACTAGTTTACAGCAAAATGTGCCTTTGGTCTGTCGTTTTAGTGGTTTTGTTATTTTAGCTTAGGCAAAACTGGAATGCTTCGGCTGATCACCCTTATTAACCGCATGGTCCATGATGAATCTGATATATTGCTATAAGCAAAGCTTTGTTTTCTTATAGTACTGCATATTTTGGGTTTTGTCATGAGAGTTTGTTTCCTTTCTGCAATTTGGACCTGAAGCCTTATGTGCTACTACATTCAACAGTATTTGTAGTTTTGGTTTACTTGAAGCGTAGTTTTGTGGCGTCTACCGCTATTTGTTTGTTTTGAACATCTGATACGCATCACACCTGACATTTTTTTAACACGTACGATTGTTGCCTCAGGTATCGTGTCCAGGTTTGTTCATTTTCATGTCTTTTGAGTGCGAAGTTGATCTTTCATGATGGGTTTACTTTTAGCTGGTGTTTGGTTTGCCGTGTTCTTCCATTCCATTCCATTCCATTCCATTCTTTGTGTTTGGATGGCTGGACAGGGGTGTGAAATGTTTGTGCTCTTTGCTGCTGTGTCGCAAAATATTATGGGTAGCAGTGTTAGGGCTGTCAACGAGGCAACATGCCGAGCCCGAGTTTGAGCCGAGTTTACAACCTCGAGCTTGGTAGAAGTTTGAACCGACCTTACAACCTCGGGCTTGGTAGAAGTTCAAGCCGAGCCTGAGATCCTTGCAAGGTCGTAGGCAGGCTCAAGCTCGGCTTGCCTAAGCTCGTTTGCAACCAATATTCAGAGTTTCAGATTTCAGAGGTAGCAAGCAAGAAGGCAATGAGCATATCACTACTATAGTTAGCAAAAGAGCCTTCGTCGATAGGCTGCCCAAAATACTGCTAGCCGTTGACGCAACTGGACGCACTGTAAAATCTGTCCAAGAAACTCCCCAAAATACTTCAACTATCAGGACCTCAATTATTATTTTAAGAGCAATTTTAGAATGTTGAGAATAACTATCAGAACCTGGTCTTCACTCCAATCAATTAGTGCTGGCTTGCTGCTATGCTGCATGAACATTTCAAGCCTCAGTACTGATACAAGAATAAATAATTAACATTACCTCAAGTTCCCAAGTGCATACTCCGTACCTGATAAGCGATAAACTAGTAACGAATTATTGCCCACTATTTAAACTCCCGTAGGAGTTTCACCTGATGCTAGAGCAATGGACTAAGCATCCCCCTCCTATGCAAGAGCATTTAATCAGATGAGAGATGAGACAGCAGATATGCACACTCACACCATAGCCATGTAATAAAAACAGGAGATCCAGATAAATTAGGTGACAACTAACAAGCTCAGAGCATGAGGTGCCACTGTAAGTACCAACTTCTTAAAGCTATCAATGAGATGTGTAAATTGATCTATTTGATAGTCAACTATTCTAGACATATATTAACGTATAGTGACCAATCATCTTAATTACAAGTTCGAGTAGCTATTTATTTCAGGCAACTCTTCAGTCCTGTTTACTTCTAAGGGAACCTAATTCCCAGAAATAATTAAGAAATTGACTACTTAAATAGTAGGCAAAAAGCATCCAAGCCAAAATGCCTTTACCTCTCTTCAATTTTTTTGCTTCAATTGATTAATATTCTCTTTCAAAAAGGCCCGGAAGGTGCCACTAATTATTACTGAATCAGGGATCACATTGAAGGCCCCGGCTCCTTGAAATTTTCCAACAGTTACAAAGCAAGAATGGGTAATACTAATTATTAGAAGAATGGAAATCATAACAATACTTCTTTGAGAAAGAAAAGGTTTAAAAGACAGACTGTATCCTTTGCATTGCCCAAATCCAAAATTAGGCATGAACTATATTACAATGCAACCACTAATTGCTAACAGACTACAATTACAAGGAGATCGAGATAAAATCAGCGTTCCCAATTAACTTCCCATCCCATATCAACTACTCGAACTCATTGCCATATCATGCCTAACTTCACCCACCTTGCTGTTGTTAATGGTTATCGAGAAGGAAAGGATCATCTGCATGTTCTCACCACATTAGCTATCTGCAAAAAATAATTGCAAGGAAACACCAGCATAGCACATGGCACATGGCATTCCTTGTTGCAGGACCAAAGTGCTGCGCTGTCAATGCTCAGCACAGGCTAAATGCAGCGGTATACTACACCATTGCGTTAAGTTCTGATAGCTCGGCAAAGATGCACGGTGACAAGATTTAGTGATGAATGGAGCACACGAGACCTTGTCAAATTCTGTCCAACCCGCAATTGCAAACAACTGGAGTATAAGCTGGCTGTTTTTCTTTTCCTTTTCTGAACGGGGGTGAATGCTAATCAACCTGAACTGCAGATGCTATTCCAGCTTGAACTGCAAACTTCATTTTCATCAATAAGAAATGGAGGACCAAATTTGCAAAAAAAAAGGGAAAAAAAGAAATGAAGGATCTGAATTTGAATTACTCCCTCCGTCACCAAAAAACAAGTCGTTCTAGCGTTCAAAATTTGTCCCACAAACAATGATTCACCTCCTTTATTAGCAGGCAACTAACTGCTCAAGTCAATCAGGGGCCGCAGCACTGCACGGCGGCATGCAACACAGCTATTTTAGCACAACTTGGTGACAGAAAACAACCGTTTTTACCCAAATAAGTGGGGTAATTCAGTCATTTTACTCTTTTACTAAGATTTTCTAGAACCCTAAATCTAAATGGAGCGGGGCCTCCATTTAGCGCTCACGGGAGGCCCCTCCTTCTTCCTCGCGACACCAGGGTAGGGGGTGGGGCTTGGGGCAGGTTGCTGGGCGACGGCGGCGGGGACGCCGTCGGCCGCGGGAAAGGCGGCAGGAGGAGGGGAACCTTAGGGTCCCGGGGTTGCTGAGGGTTCACCATCCCGCACGAACCTAGAGGAGCGAGGGGGTTGAGGGCGGCGCATCGACTGGCGGCGGCGGCGGTGCGGCCGGCGGCGGAGGGCGCGGGAGCGCCGCCGGCCGGGCAGGGTCGGACGGGCGGTGGGCGGTGAAGGCGGCGGGGGATTAGGGTTAGGAGAGGAGGAGGACGACCGGCGGCGGCGGCAGGAGCCGCGGGAGGGGGGCACGCGAGGGAGCTCCGACGTGGGGTTAGGGTTTGGGCCGCGGAGGTCGGCGGCCCCCGGCAGTCGGAGCCGGGGGAAGGGGCGGCGCGCGGGGGAGAGAGGAGGGATGGGTTAGGGTTCCGGCGGCGGCTCCGCCGTCGCCGGATCTGGGGGAGGGGGAGGCGTGGTGGCGGGGGAGGCGGCGCGCGGGAGTGGAGCGGGGGAGGCGCGGGCGTCGGGGAAAGGAGGAGCAAGGGGAGGAAGAAGGATGTGGTGGGGCCAGGGGAGGAGGGGTGGTTGATTAAAAAGGAAAGGTTTCTCAAAATAGAGTGCCCACAAATAAAAAGTTTTCCATTTTAAGAAGAAACTTCCTAAGACTAGATGGAGGAAGGTCTCCTCATAGTCTAGTCCTTTCTCGACTTTTTTTTTTTTTTTTTTTTTTTTTTTTTTTTTTTTGACGGAGCACTCCAATAACGCACGAAACCCAGCAGATCTACTCTGCTCCAGGAAGGACATCTTAACCCGCAAATAAGCAGAATTAAGGTCTCGGAACTCGGAAGAAGCAAATATTCATGAATTTACATGCGGATCAGTGACAGCTGACGAAGATGCAGACACGCAGTAGCAGAAGTGGACAGCACGACTGCACGAGGGCACAGACGGTGCGCTTCACGGCAGCACGTGTTTCATCATATATGGGCTCTCGGTCACGATTCGTCGGCAGGCTGGCCATTCGTTCCATGGGCTGGGCTGGCCCGGCCCAGCCCGGCCTACCCCACGCACCGACTCCATTCTCGCTGCCGCCCCAGTATATAAAGCGCCGAACCCTAGCGGCCAGCGCTATCCCCACCAGGCAGCCTCCCCGACTCGCCGTCGCCTCCGCCTCCGCCTCGTCCCCACGCCCCCTCTGCTTCGCTTCCTCAGGTTTGTCGCCTTCTTCGTGCTAGTAGCAATTCGGCCGTCTGGTGTGATCGGTTTGTTGATACTCGCATCTCGATTCCGTGTGGCCTCTGGGTATTGCGTGCTCCCTTGCTTCGAGGTTTTAATTTGTGTGGATGCACCATCTGGATCCGGATAGTTACTTAGAAGTAGTTTGATCTGTTAATTGCCCATGTGGATCGAATGTTTAGAAGATAGAGCTGTCTTAATTCCTTCAATTTTGAGTTGCTGGGGCTGTATAGTTGATGCACATAGTAATAGTTTGCTTGATCTAGGTTTTCGATCTGATCTGTTAAATTAATTTGTTATTGCCTCTGACGTGTTCGTATATTGATGGACTTATAATTCTGTGCTGATATTTGCTCGTTTGCTCTGTTAATTGGTTCTAACAATTGACTCATCTGGCACAGCAGTTAAGCTTCACCTGCGACCATGGGTAAGGAGAAGTCCCACATCAACATCGTGGTCATTGGCCATGTCGACTCTGGCAAGTCGACCACCACTGGCCACCTGATCTACAAGCTTGGAGGTATCGACAAGCGTGTGATCGAGAGGTTCGAGAAGGAGGCCGCTGAGATGAACAAGCGGTCCTTCAAGTATGCGTGGGTGCTTGACAAGCTCAAGGCTGAGCGTGAGAGGGGTATCACCATTGATATCGCCCTGTGGAAGTTCGAGACCACCAAGTACTACTGCACCGTCATTGACGCACCTGGACACCGTGACTTCATCAAGAACATGATCACTGGTACCTCCCAGGCTGACTGTGCTGTCCTTATCATTGACTCTACCACTGGTGGTTTTGAGGCTGGTATCTCCAAGGATGGCCAGACCCGTGAGCATGCTCTCCTTGCTTTCACTCTTGGAGTCAAGCAGATGATCTGCTGCTGCAACAAGGTATAATTCCAGAAATTCCTATCTCATTCTGGTTCATGATCTGAAATGCTCTTAATTGCACGTCAGTAGTCCACCTTACATTTGCACCCAATTGTGCCCCTTTCCAATGACAATGCTAGTATAGTTGGGTACTGAATTTGACAGTGCATTTAGTTTCTGAACAATCAACTATATATTTATGTTTGATAGTAGCAGTTCACCTTCATTGAATTGCATTTTCTGTTATGTGCAGGAAGATGCTTTATATGTTTTTGAGTAACCTTCTGTAATTCTTGGACTAAGTCATGATATGAAACACAAACATAAGTGTTCCATTATTTAATGTATTCATATGTTAATTACTGTGCTTATTTTAGTAGTACAGGATGTGTTGACATTCCTGGTTAGGTTGTAAACTTGAGTTATTTTTTGCCATTGCCTGCACTAGCCAACTTCGTTATCAATGTGATGAGATCAACCTATTTGTATTTGATTCTTACTGTGTACCATTTAATTTGATTGATGCGATGTTACAATTTTGCCGTTGTTTGTGCGATCTCTTCCATTAAGCTAATAATTACCTTATGTTGTCGTTCTGTATATAGATGGACGCCACCACCCCCAAGTACTCCAAGGCCCGTTATGATGAGATTGTGAAGGAAGTCTCGTCTTACCTCAAGAAGGTGGGATACAACCCTGACAAGATTGCCTTCGTCCCCATCTCTGGATTTGAGGGTGACAACATGATTGAGAGGTCCACCAACCTTGACTGGTACAAGGGCCCAACCCTGCTTGAGGCTCTTGACCAGATCAACGAGCCCAAGAGGCCTTCGGACAAGCCCCTGCGTCTCCCCCTTCAGGATGTGTACAAGATCGGTGGTATTGGAACCGTCCCTGTTGGCCGTGTTGAGACTGGTATCATCAAGCCTGGTATGGTTGTGACCTTTGGTCCAACTGGCCTGACTACTGAGGTGAAGTCTGTTGAGATGCACCACGAGGCTCTCCAGGAGGCCCTTCCCGGTGACAATGTTGGCTTCAACGTGAAGAACGTTGCTGTGAAGGATCTCAAGCGTGGGTTTGTGGCCTCCAACTCCAAGGATGACCCCGCCAAGGAGGCTGCCAGCTTCACCTCCCAGGTCATCATCATGAACCACCCTGGGCAGATTGGCAATGGCTACGCCCCAGTGCTGGACTGCCACACCTCCCACATCGCTGTCAAGTTTGCTGAGCTCGTTACCAAGATCGACAGACGATCTGGCAAGGAGCTTGAGAAGGAGCCCAAGTTCCTGAAGAATGGTGATGCTGGTATGGTGAAGATGATTCCCACCAAGCCCATGGTGGTGGAGACATTCTCTGAGTACCCTCCTCTGGGTCGTTTTGCTGTCCGTGACATGAGGCAAACGGTTGCTGTTGGAGTCATCAAGAGTGTGGAGAAGAAGGACCCGACAGGTGCCAAGGTGACCAAGGCTGCTGCCAAGAAGAAATGATGTGTCTGGTGGTTGATACCGCGTCTTCTTTTGGGATACATAGATGCTTTCGTATCGCTTAAGTTTTGTCCACGGGCATTGCTGTAATCTTGTGAATTTAAATCTCACCTGGCAATGTGCCCTCTGTCTATCTGTCCTTTGCATACACTTCTAATATTTTTGATTCAGCAAAACTTCACTTAAGTTTTGTCCACGGGCATTGCTGTAATCTTGTGAACTTAAATCTCACCTGGCAATGTGCCCTCTGTCTATCTGTCCTTTGCATACACTTCTAATATTTTTGATTCAGCAAAACTTCAATTACCTGTGACTGATTTGTGCTCATGTCTGTGTTTGTTGAGTTGCCTATTTACCTGTGACTGATTTGTGCTCATGTCTGTGTTTGTTGGTTCTCCTTGAGTTGCCTATTTCTTTGACCAGCTCATCGAATTTGCTTATTTTAGGAGATTCAAATCCATGTAGATCAGGTTCTGCTTATTAACCCACTAGTTATCTTCATCGTGTTTTCACATTTGCCCTTTTGTAATCCGGTGCGCGTGCGCCAAAAATCCACTAAATTTGGCAGTGTGATCTGAAGACGTTCGATTAGTATTGGATACAACATTTTGAGTTCGATCGTTCATTTTGATTGTCATAAATTTAAATATTGGGTATATGCGTACCCGTTGGCCGCCAACACACTTTGTTTGCACGGCTCTTGCTCTCCCTCGTCTCCCAAGCTTAACTGAACTAGAAATCCACCCAAATAAATTACTTGATCACGTTATTATCAGGTCAGGTTTAAGCCGTTAAAGGTGTCAGCCTTTTCTAATTGCTGTCTAGAACTGGCATTAGTCATTAAGCCAGCAAATAGTCCAATTTGCTGCCGATTTTCCTTTTCTTTCCTGCTTTCGACAGCCACCGCTTTATCTTCTCAAAGCAGACAAGCAGGGTGAGTCCATGTCTACATGAGACAAGTCTTGTTCATTTGTTTTTCCTCTAATAATCCTCCTTGCAATGATGCTACAACTTACACTATTCTTCTTTCCCCTGCCCTCTCATATGTTAAGTTATTGCCCCGATAACAAGAACTCAATCATGCAGTGTTATATAATCAAACGAAAATATATTTCAATTACTTTATTTAATTAATGTAGCGTCTTATTTTATGTTTCGCAATATGACCTTAGAGCCTAGTTGGTTTGCAGCCAAAACTTTGGCAAGTCAATTATTGGGTCATCATTTGGTTTGATGTCAAAATTTGTCCATGTCTCACAAAAACTCTACCAAAATGTTGGCAACTTTTTTCTCAGGTCTTGGCTTGTCAAAATCGTGGCATGTCCAAATTTTGGAAGCAAGGGCACGTTTGGTGTACGCCGGAGAGCGCCGTGCCAACAGATGGCTCGCCAAAATATTGGTGGAGGATTTTGTGCCCGCAGTACGCCCGCAATTGGCGTCAAAAACGAACTACCGTCTGTTGTGCGGCTGGGGCACACCAAACTTTGGCTACCATTCAAACGTGCACCGCCTGTGCAGTCAACGACCAAAGTTTTGGTAGGGCATGTGCGGGCAGCAATCCAAACGTGCCCTAACCAATCAGGCCCTTAAAATCTTGAGTACACCTTTGTTTAGCTCTATCTTGACTCCATCGCCAGCTAGACAGAAACACAGTATAGGGGGCAGGTGACCTCAACTAAAACAAACAAACAAACGTCATTGACAGCCTTGGGCCTTGGCATCTAATAGCTTGTCGAAATCAAATCGATGCAGAAGCATAGGAATACAGAACCATTAAGAAGAGGAAACAAGTCGCAAGGTCACCAAAATCTATCTGGTGGGGAAATGGCTTGATGCACTACTCTAATTGTATGCCCTGGTTCTGGTAGCTGGCAACCTGCAAATATACAAGAGGGGCACGATCGATTTTTTTTTTTTTTTGAAAAAAAGAAGTTACTGCACGTTATCACCAAGAGAGAGAAGAAACTCCAGTTTTTTTTTTTTTTTTTTTTTGAGATCAAGAAACTCCAGAAATAATAATAGTAACACTGCGTTTGCTCTTTTTTGGCCCATCAGATTACTTCCCGGCCCAATAACCCATTCCTGGTGCCTTATGTTATGACACTTCCATAAAACCTAGCCCCATCCCATCCGCAAATCCCCAGACGCAGTCGGCCGCCGCAGACCGGGACTGTACGAGCGACGAGAGCGGCCATCCGACGCGAGCGGCGAGTCGCCGACGCCCCTTCTCCTCCTCCGTTTCCTCAGGTGCCGTTTCTTCTCGCCCCCTCCTCGCTTGATCTGTGCTACTCGATGCTGTCGCTGCGGGATCGATGTTGTCGTGTATCGCCTCCTCGTGCGAGTAGCGATTTGACAGTATGGTAGTGATTGGAGGGTTGATGCTCGCATCTCCCACTCCGCAGGGTTTGTGGGGTTTGCGGGCTCGCTTGCTTCGAGGGTTTTATTGCTCGTGGGAGTGTGCGATTTGACAGTCTGGTAGTGATTGGTTTCTGATGCTCTCGCCTCCGATTCCGTAGGGTTTGTTTGTTTGGCGTGCTCGCCTGATTCGTGGATTTGATTCTCCAGCGAGTAGTGAGGCAGTTTAGTAGTGATTTAGTTGTTTGCATCTCCGATTTCTTAGGGTTTGTATGTTTCGCTTGCTTATTTGATTCGAGAATTTCATTCTCATTTGGATCCGTAAAATTGCTTAGATGCTGTATGTTGATTTGTAACTATAGCTGTGGATCGGATTTTTAGAGGTTAGGACTCGATTGCTACTTTATGTTGAATTATACTGTGTTTTGAGAGAGGCTGTTGCTGTGTATTCGGCTGTGTAGATTTTTTATATACTCAACATCGTAGTTTGATCTGGTTTCCGATCTGGTCTATTAAATTGCTTCATTAGTGTGTGTTTATATTACTGGCTTCCAAATTCTGTGCAACTCACCTCGTTTGTTCTGTTTAGTGTTTCTAACAATTGATTCATCTGATGCCGCAGTTTAAGCTTCACCTGCAACCATGGGTAAGGAGAAGTCTCACATCAACATCGTGGTCATTGGCCACGTCGACTCTGGCAAGTCGACCACCACCGGCCACCTGATCTACAAGCTTGGAGGTATCGACAAGCGTGTGATCGAGAGGTTCGAGAAGGAGGCTGCTGAGATGAACAAGCGGTCATTCAAGTATGCGTGGGTGCTTGACAAGCTCAAGGCTGAGCGTGAGAGAGGTATCACCATTGATATCGCTCTGTGGAAGTTTGAGACCACCAAGTACTACTGCACCGTCATTGACGCACCTGGACACCGTGACTTCATCAAGAACATGATCACTGGTACCTCCCAGGCTGACTGTGCTGTCCTTATCATTGACTCTACCACTGGTGGTTTTGAGGCTGGTATCTCCAAGGATGGCCAGACCCGTGAGCATGCTCTCCTTGCTTTCACTCTTGGAGTCAAGCAGATGATCTGCTGCTGCAACAAAGTAATTCCAGAATTTCCTACCTTGCTCTGTTCATAATCTGGGTTGCTCTTGAATACACATATCTGCTTCATGATTTGAGATGCTCGTAATACTCATGTCCAGCTTTATTCGTTGTGCAGTCAATTGTACAGAACTGTTTTGTTCAATGTTCTTAAGTTAATTGGAATACTTGTAACTCATCCAGAATGCAAGCACAAGTATTGCGTCATTTAACTGTCTTTGTATGACTTTTACAAAGTTCTTGATTTTTATTTGCTTTATATTTGTATATAGCCTGCAGCTAATTTGGACACACGTGGTATATACTTATTTGTACTTGTTTGTAGTTCACAAGCCACTTTATTATGATAAGCTTAATCCTTAAAAACGTTTTGTACAATTTAATTCTGAATGATGTGATGGTCTCGTATATGCAGTTTGCCTGATGTTAATACAATTTCTTCCATTAAATTAATTGATCTTCTTTTGATATTCAGATGGACGCCACCACTCCTAAGTACTCCAAGGCCCGTTATGATGAGATTGTGAAGGAAGTCTCATCATACCTTAAGAAGGTCGGATACAACCCTGACAAGATTGCTTTCGTCCCCATCTCTGGTTTCGAGGGTGACAACATGATTGAGAGGTCCACCAACCTTGACTGGTACAAGGGCCCAACCCTGCTTGAGGCTCTTGACCAGATCAACGAGCCCAAGAGGCCTTCGGACAAGCCCCTGCGTCTCCCCCTTCAGGATGTGTACAAGATCGGTGGTATTGGAACCGTCCCTGTTGGCCGTGTTGAGACCGGTATCATCAAGCCTGGTATGGTTGTTACCTTTGGTCCAACTGGCCTGACTACTGAGGTGAAGTCTGTTGAGATGCACCATGAGGCTCTCCAGGAGGCCCTTCCCGGTGACAATGTTGGCTTCAACGTGAAGAACGTTGCTGTGAAGGATCTCAAGCGTGGGTTTGTGGCCTCCAACTCCAAGGATGACCCCGCCAAGGAGGCTGCCAGCTTCACCTCCCAGGTCATCATCATGAACCACCCTGGGCAGATAGGCAACGGCTACGCCCCAGTTCTGGACTGCCACACCTCTCATATCGCTGTCAAGTTTGCTGAGCTTGTTACCAAGATTGACAGGCGATCTGGGAAGGAGCTTGAGAAGGAGCCCAAGTTCCTGAAGAATGGTGATGCTGGTATGGTGAAGATGATTCCCACCAAGCCCATGGTGGTTGAGACCTTCTCGGAGTACCCACCTCTTGGTCGCTTCGCCGTCCGTGACATGAGACAGACGGTTGCTGTTGGAGTCATCAAGAGCGTGGAGAAGAAGGACCCGACCGGCGCTAAGGTTACCAAGGCTGCTGCCAAGAAGAAATGATGTGCCTGGTGGTTAATCCTGCGTCTGCTTTTGCAATACCTAGATGCGTTTTTGCAACCACATAAGTTTTGTCTGAGGTCATTGCGGTTATCGTGTGAACTTTTGAGGTCTTCTGGTGGTGTGTCATGTGTTTGTTGTTTAGGCCTCTTGTTATTCTGCTTCGGCAAAACTTGAATGCTGTAAGACCTATGTGTTGGCTGTCGTTAAATGTATTGCTGGGAGTTATCAGTTCTTTATGCATTTTGTTTCGTGTTTTCTTAGTGTTGCGCTTCTGTTTTGCATTTGAGTTGCGGTTCCAGCTTTTCTACAACTGAAAATGTAGTATTCAGCTTGTTCAGTTGTGTATTTTTTTTTATCGGTGCCCAGTTTTCGGCACCGGTTCCAGTCAGCAGTTGCGTTATCCGCCGCGGTCACACCACGCCGATGGGTGCGCGGAAAGTTAGATCGCGACGACGTGTTGGTGGGAGACGCTGACAGCGCAGGACGCGGTGCGACCGTAATCCATTCATTCGCACGAACGAGAGCGTGTGGCCTGTTGGTTACTTTCCGCACGGCGGCCGCGAGCGCGTTGCTCTCCGTCTCCGGGCTTTCCCAGACGTGCCCGAGCGCGCTGCCCACATGCATACCCCCCGCGTTGGCCAATCCCCGGATATGCAGCGGTTCGTTCCGTGAACAAACCTAGCAACCAGCAAACGGAGTTGGGAAACCATGCTTCTTTTCTCAGCGTGTTTTGTTTCCTCGATGATACCCGTCCAGCATGGATTGATTGGTCCAGGATCAACGCTAAACAGCACGAGTGAATAACGGATGACGTGAACCGGCGATTCAAACCAAATGTTGTGCTAGGCTCGTTTTTTTTTTAATCTGATGATGCGCCGGACGACCTCCATGCAAACCAAACAGCTCCTGGTAACATGGATCGACCTAACGCCACGCGTTCACGTTCCAAATTCTTCTTTTCCCAGCACCTGCTGTTGCTGACTTGCTGTTAGCATATGTTCCTTTTATAAATCCGATCCCTCTGTACAACCTGATTCGCTTTGTTGAAGTCAATTCATCGTCCTATTTAGATCGAAACAGCGGCCACCTTGACTTCACTATATCACAATTAATCGACATATATAGACGAGGAAATAATAAAACCGTGTCAGCTACACAACACGTCATGAGTTAATCGTGCGAGGCCATGTTCCCACTAATGAATGTGCCGGAATACTCATGATCAATTTGATCTCATAGGTCCTCATTGCAAGTTTGTGACGACTCAAATAGTTTATATCGAGAAGTTAGACTTCACTATTTATTATCACACGTAGTATAAAATCTATTTGCTATATGTAAATGCGACATTAATTTACATATGGTTGCATATACGGGGGTAAGCCTTTCATCATTCCTTTATCCACCCAGTTTTTTTGGTGTAAGTCAAACTTAATCTTGACAAAATCAAAGGAGACAATGTGGGCGCCACAAACATTCAATTACAAAAATAGGTCATCAAATGGTTTAATTATAAAGACGATAGAGAAATTCCGCATAAATTTCACGATTTCTTACACGTATTTGAACTCTACATTCGCTCACCTACTAATCTCCTACTCATATCATGGTGAGCGGGGTGAGCCTTCTTGGTTCCTTCCGATCAATCCACCTTCCTATTTTTGGCAGCCAGATTTCACCGGAAGCCAAAGACGCGTAGGAACAAAGCCCGTTTTGCCACACAAAAGTTCCGACGCTCACGTCCCTGCCGCCGCGTCCATTAAACAAAAACCGCGTTCCAGGCTTCCAGCTTTTTTTTTCTAGGAGAAACAAAGGCAAGGATACCTTTTCTGAGTGGATAAAAGGCAAGGATCTCCATTGGAAAATGTACAGAAGGAACTCGTATTGACCGATTTCCAGGAGACCTCTGCTGGTGCTGCCCTGGGTGGCTGGCTGGTCCTGTGGGGTTGGCTTAGTATAAATATCCACCGCGGCTGGGAGCAGCCGAGAAGGCCAAGTTAATTAGTCCTGGCCTGAGCCTCTTCAGTTCGTCGTTTTCAGAGTTTCAGGTTGTGCCGTCGGCCGTCGACTCAGTTTCGTAACGTTCGAGAGGGGGAGAGAGAGAGAGCGAGAGCTCGAGGATGGGTGGGTGCTTCTCCGGGGACATCCGCGGCGGCATGGAGGCCGTCGGCGGGGGCGGCGGCGGGAGGAGCTACGGGGGCGCGGGGGCGCAGCAGGGCGGGCCCAACGACGCCGTCGACCACTTCTTCCAGGCGCGCGGCCTCCGCGGCCTCTACACGCCTATCGAGGTAAATTAATAATATAAAAAGCACGCGGCCGCCGGTTCTTCGACAGCCACGCATCTGTTCTCCGGTTGCTGGAGTGGTTGGGATAGGGATTCGGGTGGTTGTGGTTTTGGTATTGGGAGGAATTGGGGTTTTGTTGCTCTGTAATCTGGTGGGTTTGCCCCGTTTCGAGCCGGTTGGGCGGGATTGGAGATTGGAGTCAGGATTCTAGGCTGAATAGTGACCATGATTTCGAAATGTGCTATACCGAGACACTCCGCGGATGCGTCGATTATAATTTTGATTTGCCACCTTCCTAAAATACTTGTGTAATGTGTTTGAAGTGGGGTTTGGGGTTTTCGAATACGGAGGCGGCATTGTTGATGTTGGTGCTTAGTTTTGGGAAGTATGCTCTCTTCACGGAAATTGCTCGGAATCAAGCGGGCCAAACTTTTAGTACCAATTTTTGTGGGAGTTTGGCTTAGTTATAGGAAATGCTGCTGATTCCAGTTTCCCCCTTTTGTTTTGATTGAGAACGCGAAAACCATTTCTGGCTGTAGCCTGGTTGCATACCGCAATCAGTTTGTGTTCCTTTTGTTGGGAGAAGTTGCATTCATGCCTATATGTTTCTCTTATGAATTGCCATCAATCCCATCATCATCTCATCAATCATCATACAAATTTGCATGTGATTTTGTCCATCACTCCTCATTCAACAGCCTGACAGCTTCCCACCTTTGCACAAGCCAGATCGTAGTATATATTCATCTTACATTTATGGTTTCTCAAATGTTGATTGTGTAGCGTAGGTGTAGCATTGTGTCTGAAAATTTCTGTAATGATTTTCAGTAACTTTCATGCTGGAGGACATTTTCCTGAAAGGGATTAGGAAAGGTCAAATACATTTTTAAGTTGGAATGGGTGCTGGAGGAGCTGGGTGGGGAAGGAGGAAATATTTTTCTTTACAACAAAAAACTATGGGACGTGTGCAGACATCATTCCCTACCATTTAATAATAGCTAGTAAATATTTTATTTTGTAGACTAATTTCTATGATGACATTTTGAAACAGTTCAAACCGTATGTTAGCTACCTGGGCTCATGCATTACCTTTATTAATTCTACACCCATTACTCAGATTCTTGTTACCACATCCCTTGCGGCCAGTGCATGCATCGTGATAGTTGGATATAGGAACTGTACCACTATTTCTTTTGTTGGATGGTTGGTTTGAAGCGTTTCTTATTGATCTTAATGCCTTCAAACTTTGTGTTGTACTCGTACCTATGATGCTGTGTCACCAGTTCAGTCTACGTGACACAGCTTACTACTATACGTGATGCCAAGTTGATGGTGGATGGCAATCTGACGACTCATGCACTGATATGTTGTTTTCTTCCTCTACTTCCAGCTGTCTTTTTCTGCAACGAAGCTGCGGAACACGGATGCATTTCAAAGGTGCAAAATAGTATTATATTATTTTAAGTACTGTAATATCAATATTTATACATCCATCCTGGTACTACAAGTCTAGTTCACCTTAGGTACAATAGAATTTCCTTGTAAAATTAAAATAAATTAGTTCTGGAATGGATGTCTCTTTTATTTTGTAATGTTGGATATTCTTATCTACAAGGTTATGTTGTGGAAAACAGACATACGATAAGTTACTAGTTGTTTTAGTTTTTATTTCATATATATTAATATGCCTGTCTTTACCCACAAGTGAACTATACCACCTTCACTTATCTTACACCTAACCCACACAAAATTAAGTTATTACAACATACAACGTGTCAAATTGCTTAATTCTGCTTGATTGCTTTGTATCTGTACTTTAATATATTATATGCTTGCTCTAGAGTGATCCTATGTTAGTCGTCTACACTAACATAAACGGAAAGCTGGAGGAGATTGGCCGTACTGAAGTTATATTAAATTCACTGGATCCCGCATGGATCACAAAGGCTACAATGTCTTACCAGTTTGAGATTGTGCAGCCACTAATGTAAGTTTCTTATTGAAGAAATGTAGATATTACTTGAACAAAGCTCCTGAAGTCCTAACGCTACTGTTTTCAAATTGTTGTAGATTCAGGATATATGATGTTGATACCAAGTACCCACCACACTCCAGTGAAGGTACCGTGAGCCCTCTACTCAAATCTTAATTACTTACTGGATATTGGTTTAAATCAGCCAACAGTAATTACAGTTTTCTGCATATGGCCACATTAATCATGTGCTCTGTATATAGTACACGTACAGTAAATGTTTGCTTCAAAGATGTATGATTGGTTGGCAGAACAATTCTCTCAAGTTTTGTTTTTGGAAAAAAAAATCAAATATAAAATAGCCTAGAATTGAAGTCCCCTTCTCCTCAATCTGTTATGCATTGTTTTGTGAAGAAAATTTTCATCAAGTAACAGTGGGAGAGGGCTCCTCACTTTTAGCAGCTACATATATAATCTGCATTTGTTGATCTATGCAGATGTTGAAGCTATCTCACCAAGATTTTCTTGGGGAAGCTTGCTGCAACTTATCAGAGGTTGGTAAAACATCACTTTATTGATGATTGCAAATACCATGAACAACTTGTTGCAGAATTTTCTGTTTTATACAAGTTATCTAAATATCTGCAAATTTTGAAATGAAGCAATAATGTCTTGTCTAATTTTTTTTTCCTTGTGCTCCTTTCACAGATTGTCACAAAGTTTAACCACAGCCTGACATTGAATCTTCGAAGTGATTGTGGGCATGGTCTTCATGGAACCATGACAGTGCATGCTGAAGAAAGCGACTCCTCTAGAATGGCAGTTGAGATGACGCTGCATTGCCTGAACTTGGAAAACAAGGATATGCTCTCCAAAAGTGTATGGATAAATTTCCTTTACTAATACAGTAATGTTGTAAGATGATAAATTAGTTGCAATTCTCAAAAGTCTTACTTGTTTACACAGGATCCCTTCTTGAGAATTTCGAAACTAGTAGAGACTGCTGGTCCCATTCCTATTTGCAAAACAGAAGTCATAACTGACAACTTAAACCCTGTTTGGAGGCCAATCACTTTAACATCACAGCAATATGGAAGCAAGGTAAGTGCAGTTTTACTGAATATTTCTGTTAGCAAATGCATAATTCAATGTTGACATGGTGTTTTGCTCCTCTCTTGTGCTATATTTCAGGATAACCCACTGCTAGTTGAGTGTTTTGATTTTGAGTCTAGTGGTAACCATGAACTGATAGGGTATGCAAATGACTACTTTAAGTACTTTGTATCTTTTGGCGTTGTTTGTAAATTTAGATTAAATTATGCCCTTGGTTCTCTGATAACAGGGCCTTCCAGACAACTATCACTCAGCTGGAAAATCTGCATAGCTCAAAGTCTGGAGCAAATTTTTACAGCCATAAGGGACAAAGAAAGGTTTGAGTTTTCCTATATGTTGTAATATACATATACTGAAAAAAAAACTCAAACTAACTTGACTTCACGTGTATAAACTGGTTTCAGATGAAAGGACAATTGTTTGTGGATAACTTGCAGGAAAACGGTCCAGCATACTTTCTTGGACTACATTTCCAGTGGATTTGAGCTCAATTTTATGGTGGCTGTAGATTTCACTGGTTAGTTCGATTTCTCAGCTTATGATATTATATTTGTAGCTCTGTCTGTGTTTAAGATCCTGTAATTTTTCTCTCCTTTTCAGCTTCAAATGGTGACCCCCGTATGCCGCAATCCTTGCACTACATTGACCCCTCTGGCAGACCTAATTCTTACCAACAGGTTAGGATGTTTGATTTGCTAAATGTTTTTAAGGTTAGGATGTTTGATTTGCTAGATGTTTTTTTAAGGCAACAAAAGCTTGCTAATTGGTTCATTCGCCAGGCAATACTTGGGGTTGGCGAAGTTCTGCAGTTTTATGACAATGATAGGCTATTTCCTGCATGGGGTTTTGGAGCAAGGACACGTGGTCCTGTGTCACATTGTTTTAACTTGAATACAGCTACAAATGACTGTGAGGTGAGGTTCATGTCTGCTGAGCTAATCATCAACTAGCATGTGTATGTAAGTATATGTATAGTGTAGCATGATGTCAGTATATGATAGTATAGTATGTACTCCCTCTGTTCCAAATTGCAAGTGTTTTGGCTTTTCTAGACTGTTTTGTAAGTTGTTCCAAAATGGCCTACAATTTGTAACGGAGAGAGCAGATTTAGAAATAGTACATCTGTTAGTACAGTTTTGTATTGCCAATCATGTGAGCTCCTGAAATCTTGCTGAACATTCTGATAAACTGGGCAACATAGAAACCATTACCTACAGAATTCTCATTGCTTATATTGATGCTATTTTTGTTTATTCTCCTAATGATGGCATTTATAATTTCCAGATCATCGTTGATGTTAAGGTTTTATTTATGAACAGCAGGTTATTGGAGTTGAAGGCATCATGACAGCATACACCTCTTCTCTGCACAGTGTTTCCCTTGCTGGGCCAACTATGTTTGGGCCTGTGATCAACAAAGCGGCAGAAATTGCTAGCCAGTCCCTTCAATACTCAAACAACAAATATTTCGTCCTTCTCATCATCACGGTATGGAATCAAAACTTCTGCACATGACCCCTGTTGGTGAGTGTTACTTACCTGAGCGCCTTTGCAGGATGGAGTTCTAACTGACATTCAAGAAACAAAAGATTGCATTGTAAGGGCATCAGACTTGCCATTGTCAATTCTCATTGTCGGCGTTGGAAATGCTGATTTCAAACAAATGGAGGTAAAGCGAAACTTCAGAAATTCCATTCTTAACAATAAAAATGTTCTGAATATTTCCCTGTCATCTTTACCCTGATCAAGCACTATGCACATTTCCTTTATGCTCTAGGTGAAATCATATATAGATAAAAGGACCCAACACCTCACGATGTTTGCCTTTTCAAGCTGAGCTGTTGCATGTTCTAGTCCATAGTCTAGTCTGGTGGTTTGTTGCACCACGGCTCTGCACCTTTTGAATTGCACCTGTTGTACCATGCATTCGATGAATCCACAGGCACACCTTCACTTGCATCTGCCAGAAAGCTTGTTTACTTATGATGTACTTTATTCTTGTCTGATGCTAAAACAAATGTTGTTGGATTGCTCTACACTGTCATGCGATCATCTTTTCTGTCCAAGAAAAAAAAGTATTTTCTGTCCACTTAACAATCCTCCGCTGCAGATCCTGGATGCTGACAATGGTAAGCGACTGGAGAGCTCAACTGGGAGGATCGCGACACGCGATATCGTCCAGTTTGTCCCCATGAGGGAAGTTCAAGGTCAGCCGCAACCCACACCATCACATTTGCACCTGTTACCATCAACAAACACCAGCTGTCACATTACAGCCACAGAAATACACCGTTGCTGATACAATTTCATCGCCAATGATCTTTGCGCAGGTGGCCAGATCTCTGTCGTCCAATCTCTTCTGGAGGAGCTGCCCGGCCAGTTCCTGCAGTACATGCGCACCAGGGGGATCAAGCCGAGGCAGCAGGTTCCTCAGGGGCATGCTCCAGCGGCCATCTACCCTCCTCAGCAGTGATCCACCCCGCTCTGCATGAGCCTGTGCTTCAGCCGAAGTGTAGATTCCACGAGTGCCCCGTGGTAGCGTAGTGCTCTTGTTCATACAGTTTCTGCTCTGCTTAGGCCTGTGCGTCGAACGCAGTTTATCTGCGCCCTAGTTGAAGAATTATGTTTACCTCTTTCCTCTATGTTGAACCGAACATGTCACTGGTAATTCTTAACAGCAGTACCAAGTGCCTACATGTTCTTGTTTTGAGGTATGGTAAGCTGCCAATTGAATAGGTTAGCTGGAGGGTTTGCACTCCTTGTCTGGTGATATAAAAAAGGGAGAGGGGTGTCTTTGGTGGTGGGTTGACGCGCAGCTAAGCTCCATGATGGCCCAGCGGCTGGCTGCGGGAAGGAGGGGCATGTGCGTGTTAGCCTGGAGGCCAGCCTAGAGCTCGTGGGCATGTTAGCCTGGAGCTCTCACAATCACCGGGTGAGCGAGCAGCGGGCGTGCGACGTGCTCGCGCCGCCTCCTTCCCTGGCAGTTCTGTCCCCCCTCGTATCTTTTGGTCCTCTCTTTTTTTTTTAAAGATAGCAGGAGCACTGCTCTGTCATATAAGAAGGAAGCAATTGTACATAATGTACCGAAGCATACACCATCACAACACAAACAATGCACGCACACGCACAGCAAAACGCTACACCACCACAGCCTGGGAAAGGAGCCGAAGGTAAACCATCAGAAACTGCGCTGTCGTCGCCAACGCTGGGACTCGCGGCCCGCTGCAAGCCTGAGTGGCAACTCAAACTCCTCCACCATGGGACTATCGCCCCTAAGCCGCACACACATGATCGTCGATCCCCCTGCTCCAATGGTGCTTCAGCACACCCGTCCCAGCGTAAAAGAAAATCACTGATCCTGACCACTCTGCGTGGGGGCCTCGCCTCTCCCACCGCCTCACTCCTCTGCCAAAGACTCAGATATATGAACTGTTAAGAGAGCACAGCCTCCGCCCAGCCGTCACCGGGATCACCACTGCACCATGTGTGTTAGCTCAAGACCTTCAGCATCCATGGGTCCTCTGCACCTCCCTGCCAACACGGGCCCAGCGCACCACCTATGCCGCTGCGCACGGACAACACCACCACCCAACCACTGCCTAGCCGAGGCGGGTCTCTAGATGCGGCGCCTCCAAGGAGGGCACGACGCCAGTGGCGCCGCTGTCGCACGTCCATAGCTGGACAGGGTTTTCACCCTAGAGAGCCTCATGTAGTAGGAACATGGAGCCTCGCAACGGTGCCCCCAGTAGGGAGAACGGCACCACAGAGGCGCCGCCACCATTGCCACCAACAAAAGTCAATGAAAGCTTTCGCCTGTCACCATGCCCGCCACACGCTCTTGGCCAAGCCTGCTCCTCCGCACCTCCGCCTCGCCTCCACTGGAAGAGACCCGGCACAGCCTGGAGCACCACCATGGCGCCATTGGCAAGCACCCGCCGGCCCCCAGCCCCCCCACCACCACCACGCCAGACCAAAATCAACGAGGAGTAGCAGCCACCTCACCACAGCCCCGTCGCCTGTACGCAGTGACGCCCCCGGCCCCACCAACTCCAGGCCTCGTGGCCCGAAGGGGCAGAATTGGCGGGCATGCTAGGACCACCACGCCGGCCGTAGCCACCACCGTGCGCCTTCCACGCCAGCCGCCGCCGTCGCCCAGCTCGGGCCGGCGCCGCGGCCGGCGCCGCCCGCGCCGGCCACCGCCCCTCCCACCCACATCCGCGCGCCCCCCGACGCGCCAAGGCTGGATCCGGCCGGGGCGAGGCTGGATCTGGAGGCCCC
This sequence comes from Urochloa ruziziensis, assembly GCA_015476505.1. NCBI lineage: Eukaryota > Viridiplantae > Streptophyta > Magnoliopsida > Poales > Poaceae > Urochloa > Urochloa ruziziensis. The sequence continues at coordinate 62,028,421 of CM027121.1, read as the reverse complement.
AGCCTCCGCCGCGGCGAGGGAGGCCCATGCCGGCGAGGTAGCCCCGGCGGGGTTGGACGGCCGCGCCCACGCCATTCCGCCAGAGAGGAGGGGGATGAGCCTCGCCGCCGCCTTCACCACGGGCACGCGAGCTGTCGGCAGCCCGCTTGGGCGGCGGCGCGGCGGGAAGAGGCTGGAGAAGACAGCGGCGCGGCTAGGGTTTCTGGGGGCCGCCCTGTCACCCGACGCGGGGGCGAGCGGACATGGTCGCGTTTTTCAGGTGGTTTTACTTTCTTCTTTGGTCCTCTTCCACAACCCGAATACGCTGGAGGCGGCACCCAGCTGCCGGCCGCCGTCCTGCGCCCGCCAACGCCTGCTAGAGCGGGAGGAAATTCTTTGTTTGTTTTCGGGCGTCTGTTGAGCTTTTTCTGTAACTCATTTTTGTAGCTGATGCTGGTCCCTGTCAATGTGAGATGGTCCCTGTGGAGGTGACATTGTCAGACATTGTTCTTGTGGAGTTGTTGTGGTCATTAGATTGGGGCCTTTCTTTTTTGTTCTCCTTAATTGACTTTTCCCGTGAGTTGACTTGTTCTTCGGCACATTGTTTTTTTGTATTTAAGAAAAAAAAACAGGGGCGCTCAGTGAACGCAAAATAGTGAAGAGTAGCATGTCGCGTCCCAACAAAATTGCTGTTTAGGAAGTCTATGCAGACAGACGCTGAAGATAACTTTGGTTAGTAGTGACCTAAATCATTCGACACAGCTAGCTCCATGTATCCTATTAGACATCACTATCTTTCCCTTTTCTTAACGTATGCCAAAGCAACGGCACAATCATGTGGATTGCTAGGTGCACCACGTGTACTAACTATTCCCTTTTCTTCTTGGCACAATTTATTAGTTTCAATATGGTTTTTCCATTTCTGCACTGGCAGTTTTCAGTTGGTATTGATTATACTACTACACCTCATTAATTATAAATAAACAATTCATTTCCCCTAGCTAATCTCATAAAAGGTGCTGTCCAACATTACACCACTATTCTTGCCAGCCCACCCTGAATAACATTTGATATGTTAGCATGGTTTGTATAGATCACTAGTACTTGAGAATCCAAACTTCTTTTTCTTGAGCTAGTTCACATCTAAATACATAAGAAAAAGGCTGATAAAGCAAAAAGGATATATATCTTTTGCATAGGCATTCCCTAGGAATAAAAAATTTGTTTTCACCATCAACCTTACATAGGTATATGCACTCTCTCTGTTTCTTTTTATATAGAGCATATTTGAATTCGAAAAAGGATGTCTTTATAGAAACATACTTTTTTTGCGAGAATTTATAGAAACATACTTGATGATAAATTTATCTTACAAAATATTATCGATTTCTACAAATAGATTTCATATTACAATATTTATTTAATAATGCATATTTTATACACTAAACCATGCACACAGCACCATTGTTTTTTTTAAAGATAGCAGGAGCACTGCTCTGTCATATAAGAAGAAGAAGCATTCATACATAACGCGCCGAAGCGTACACCACCCCACAAGACAAACGCACGCCACACGACACTACACCACCACCACCTGGGAGAGGAGTTGAGAGCATGCCGCCGAACACTGCGCCGTCGTCACCAACGCTGTGCCACGCCAAAACGCAGCCCGCTGCAAGCCCAAACGACTAGCCGGACTCCTCCACCATGGGCCTGTCCCCCTCAAGCCGCACACGCATGTTCGTCGATCCCTCTGCTCCAACGAAACGTCAGCAAAACGCTGCCTTCACAGCACCAATGAGAACCACTGATCCTGGCCACTCTACGTGGGGGCCTCGCCTCTCCCACCTGCCTCACTCCTCTGCCAAAGACTCATATATTTGAAGCAGCTTTGAGAGCATCACCTCCGTCCAGTCGTCACCGAGATCACCACTGCACCATGAGCGCCAGCTCCAGTCCTCCAGCACCCATGGACCCTATGTACCAACCTCACCAACCACACGGACCAAGCGCACCTCCAACGCCTCTGCGCGCAGACGCCACCACCAAACAACCCACCACTGCCGTGAACTGCGACGGACCTCACAAAGCAACGCCTCCAAGGAGGGCGCGACGTCGATGGCGCCGTCAGTTGCTCGTCCAAGCTGGACATGGTTTACACCCTGAGGCCGTCATGCAGCAAGATAAGGTGCACCGTAGTGATGCCCCCAACGGGGAAAGCGACGCCCGAAAGGCGCCGCCATCACTACCACCGACACAGTACCGGCGTAGGCTTTCGCCCGAAAGGCTCCTTGTCTGATGCACACTTGCAGTCCACGACGCGCTCCCGTCTTCGTCGCGACGCCTCCACCGAAAAAGTGACGCAACATGTCCCATGGTGCCACCACGGTCCCGAAGGAGCACACCACGGCCACCCAGCCCCGCCACCAAGACGGCGCCGATCCTGCATCGCCATCACCACATAGAGAACAGGGACACCAACCTTCTCACCTCCAATCCCGACGTTCTCAAGCAAAAGGCTCCCAGCCACGTGCACCTGCAGCCCCCATGTCGGCCTCCTCCGCCATCCTGCCCTGGCCAAACAACAGCCGCCGCCAGCAGTAGCAGCCGCGCGCACGCTGCTGCCACAGCCGCCGCCGCCGCGAGTACCGCCGTCGCCGGCGGGCGGCCGCACCCGCTTCGCCAGGCTCCAGCCAAGAGAGGGAGCCGCGCCGCCGCCGTCCTTGGGGACCTCATGGGCTTCCTGAGGCCACTCGGGGGCGGCGCGACGAGGATGACAGGAGGAGAGGGGGCCGGCGGCGGCTAGGGTTGGGGGCCGCCCCAGTCGCCCGTGCGAGAGCGACGGGGAAGAAAGTTATGTTTGTCTCTATTGAACTTACAGCACCATTGTATCTCTCCATAATTTTGGTACCCCTAGCAATTTTAGAGTGTCATGCCAGCTCTCGGACAGGTGGTTTGAGAGGGAGAGTTTGAAGCTTCTAATTTTCAAGTTACTGCAATGCGTAGCTCGTGTGTCCCTTTCCATAACAGCATGATTGGCGGAGAATCGGTCCCGTGGTTAGCAATCTACAACTACTTTCACTGTCGTCATTCACACTGAGCCAACTGAGGAACGGGAATAACACACATGGAACGGACAATTATTTCATGCCTAACATTTGGATAAAAATTAGCGTGCATTCTTGTCCCACACTTGCTTATGTAGCAGCAGTCTAGCTACTACCCTTAGCCTAAGGCAACTATCTGACATTGACAAAAAGGGATGTGGGTACCAATTAGTGATCATAACGTAACACGCGCCATTTTAGTTTATTTCTCCTCCTAAATTAATTACATTTATGTGGATCCATGACACAGAAATCAGAAATAGGTGTAACTTGCAACCTAGTTTTTTTTTATAGAACTTGCTTGCATCCGAGTTGACAAAAGCCTTATGTTCTCAAATCTATACGATATGTCGCTTACTCGATCTAAGCCCAATCTTATTTGTATGCTGATCCAACCTAGACACATTTTTGACAAATTTTATCTTGCATCCCAGCTAGGAGTTATTCTAAAACCTTGCACGATGACGGCTGTCTCAAAGGATAATGACAGCGTTCGTGGTGGTAAGACCCAAGTACTATCTATTTTAGATCATTGCATTGACCCAAAAATTTGATAAAATTAAACTAGGATGACATTCTCGGTAATTAATTAAGATAACTGAACTAGAGTGACATGCCATCATAATTAAGCAACTGATCTAGAAAATACCTTTGACGTTTTAAAAAAAAATACCTTTGAATATCCATTTACATCCCTGCTCCTAGGATAACTGCAAGAGATTTTAAATGGCAAGGCTCCCAGAGCCTAATTTAACCGGACAATTTTTTTTTTTTTTGAACTTGACCGGACATAGTTTTCGCTGCCCCCAGGATCGGGACAAGCCCTGACAGAGGAAGCAGACAAAGGAGAGAGGGCAAGGAAACCGTTGGGGGCTTGCGCTTCAGAGCGAGATCATCAATCACAGGCCGGCAACCGCACACCACCACGCCACCAGCTTGTCCTCCCTCGCCTTCGCTTGCCTAGCTGCCTTCCTCTTCGTCCCCTCTCCCCCCACCCTCCCCATCATCATCACCACGCCACGCTAATTTAATCGCCATTTTTATTTACTAACTTATTAATCCCCCGGCTCCGTCTCCGTCCCCGCTTCCTCCTCCGCGTCGAGGCGACCACCAACCAGCCCCCGCAAACCCTAGCCCAGCCAGCCAGCAGCCCGGTCCCAATGGCGGAGGACGGCGGCGACAGGGACCACCACCACCAGCAGCAGCAGCAGCAGGCGGCGGCGGCCGGAGGCGCCGGGGTGCCGGCGGAGGGGCGCGGCAAGGAGAGCGTGAAGCTGTTCGTGGGGCAGGTGCCCAAGCAGATGTCCGAGGCCGAGCTCGCCACCATGTTCAGCCGCGTGGCGCTCGTCGACGAGGTCACCGTCATCCGCGACAGGGCCACCAGGGTCTCGCGAGGTAACGGATCCGTACGCCTCCCCAACCTCTCGCCCTCCGCCCCTCCAATGCGGCGACTCCCGCGCGGGGGCAGCTTCTCTCGGGGCCGGGATCTGGGCCGCGGGTTGCTGCGGGGAAACGGAGGAGACGGCGGTTGGGGGGTGCTCCGCCGTCCGTACATCGCCATTTATTTTTGGGGGGGAGGGGGGGGGGGGGGAGTGTTTCGTTGCTCTTGGGGGCGCTCTCGGCTGGGCTCTGAGCTTGGCCCGGGGCAATGCCGCCGCCGAGCTCGAGCTGCCGCCTTCCTGTTCGCGGGCGCTCCGGCGGGGCCGAAAGGTCCCGTGCTTTGCTGGGAATTGGTTGCTTGGCTGGCCGTTCCTGTGCAATGCGGTGGGGAATTTCGCGCTTTCTGGGGATTTTGGTACCTTTTGCGCCGAATTCGTGGTACCTCTTGGTTCTCTGTGGGCGCTGGACGGATGCGATGCCGTGACGCGAGCTCCACGTGCTCGCGAGAAAGCTTTGGCGGAACTTTGCTAAATTCTGATCCAGACCGCCCTAGTAATCTGTGTAGTCTTATGGCTGCGCCATCGTGGATTTGTAAAAACTTCCTGCGTTTGCTTGAAACTCCCTGGTTTACTTGCATTTCCCATTTTTTCCCCATCTTTTGATTTATTTGTCAAATGACTAGATCAGAGTTTCCATGTTTGGATGTTCTAGCTTCTACTAGTACTGGTTTTTGCTGCTTCTCGTTTGCTTTTACCCTGTGGTGCAAAGTTAAGATTCGATATCGTGTTCAATTCGTACGATTTAGATGGAGTTGAGCTTTGATTTGAGCTTGTTGTTTTCACTTGACCCACTGAATTTAGGCCATCTTTAGTGGCACAAACTAACTGAGAACTGAGCAAAGCTACATTTTCTGTACATGTTATTTCGCTAAAATTTAGGGACACGACAACCACTGCTTTTGAGGATTTAAGAACTTCATTGGTCTCATAAAAGAATTTATCATAATCTGGTGCTCAAGCTTTGTTGGTGGTAGTTTACTATGTTTTGATTATTTTCGATACAACAGGGGAGTGGAGTTTTATTTATTATGGTTGGTCTGGATTGGTGTGGAGGGGCTTATTTGGTATGTTTCTGCTTGTAGCTGTGCTCATTTTGTGCAAAATTCAACTGGAATGGTATTTTGCATAAAATAAGAAATTTTGATGCAATACAATGTGGATATGTAATCTGCAGATGGCATGCTGCTACCCTTATGATCCTTAATTTGATCTTTGATCTAATTGTATTGGAACTTTGCAGGCTGCTGCTTCCTGATCTGCCCAACAAGGGAGGAGGCGGACAAGGCAGTGACTGCATACCACAACAAACACACACTGCCTGGGGTATGTGGTTTGAACCCTGCTTGTATCACCTATATTTGCCCTGGTACAGAGTAGTGACCGATCCCTCCTTAGGTTATCTTATTAGGGGTCAGGAATTGCTGTAATGTTTTGAATTATGCTTAATAGAATGCTTACACAGTAAATTAGAGATCTGAACTCAACCCTAGCATTCCCATATTGTTGTAGATGTCTAATTTGAACCGATGTTTCCATACATGAATTAGCTAATCAGTCAGGCCTAAACCCTGAAATATATGAGCAGGTCATGGTAGAGGTGCAATTTTGGAATCTGAATAAGTCAAAACAAAACTTGCCTTCCTTGCACCCCCCCCCCCCCCCCCCCCCCCCCCCACCCACCCACCCACCCAAAAAAAATGTATTTACATGCTTCTATGATGGGCAAAGTTTGAAGTTTAAAATGCTTCAAAGAAAGTTTTAAGAGTCTCCGTACAAAATTGTGATCCATCAGTTAGGGGTTATTTAATATAACACACTTATTATATCTTGTCAAACATCCTTTACTTCTCTCTGATGCTTTAAATGTTTTCTTTTTTTCCTCACATTTTCTCTGTTTCAAACCAGGCCTCAAGTCCATTGCAAGTTAAATATGCTGATGGAGAGTTGGAAAGATTGGGTATGAGGATCTCCAAGATTATGGCGTTTATAACAAATTTGTACATTGATCTTGGCTCAGTTGTTTATCATGTTCACTGACATGTCTTGTGCTGTTACTTCCAGAGCACAAGCTTTTTGTTGGAATGCTCCCAAAAAACGTAACAGATGCTGAAATGACTGATTTATTTTCACAATATGGGAATATCAAGGATTTGCAGATTTTGAGGGGTTCGCAACAGGCAAGCAAAGGTACATTTATCTTGTGGGGACAGTCGATAGGGATGGAAGGTCGCTTATTCGCTATTGTTACACTTTCCTGCGAATTTAACTTCATCTACTGTGGATTGTGCAGCTGGCTGTGCCTTTCTGAAATATGAAACAAAAGAGCAAGCTGTGGCCGCGATAGAAGCTCTAAATGGAAAGCACAAGATAGAGGTTTGTTAGAAAGGGTCCACTTTTTTCTTGTTTGTGGTGGCGATATTTTACTCCACTTCTCCTGAAAACATAGGACATAAACCCACCTACTCTAAACAGGGTTATGCAACCCAGTTTTCTTTGATCATAAGACTACTGCCACAACTCCACAAGCATGATCCAAACTGTATTAAGAGTTGCCCAAATCTTGCATTAACAAATGAATAGTGCACTCACTATCATTACATTTCCAAAGTATCTAACATAAGATGCTCACACAAAGCAGCAAGCATGCTCCTGGCCAAATTGTTTAACATCATCTTAGTTCAAAATTTTGATGTGTGTTTCTGACATGTGAACCCAGGGCCTACTTATCGGCCACACATTGGTATTTCCAATTTAATACATCTTCTGATGGTACTGACTGCCATGCTATTTTTCTAAATATTTAGAGCCAGAATTTCTGGATTCCACTTCTTTCATTGCTTGAACATCAACTTAGTTCAGTCGTCTAGAGTAGCTTTTGCTTGCAGTTACTTTTTAGACTGAACTATATTCCTTTCATGATACTTTGTCTTACAAAATTTGATGAAGATATTGATACATACCATAAATCACTAATACCTTTGGCATTATGTGGTTTTTTCGAGATCCATTTCTTCTAAATTTCATGACCAGTTACATAAATCTAACATGCCCTGTTCATTTTTGTTAGGGTTCAAGTGTTCCCTTGGTTGTCAAATGGGCTGACACTGAAAAGGAAAGACAGGCTCGAAAAGCACAAAAAGCTCAATTCCAGTCCTCTAACATGTTGAATGCAAATGCCATGCAGCAGACCTCATTGTTTGGAGCTTTACAGATGGGATATGTACCTCAGTACAATGGATTTGGTTACCAGGTAAATTATGCATAATATCTTGAGGTTAGCTTAGTGCAGCCTGCAGTCTGCATTGACCAAGCCACTAATTCGAGAAGTGTAGTTGTCCTAACTTGTTCTCAAGATAGTTCCATGACAATCTTTCATATGCTACACCCACGCTCAACAGAAGTGAGCATTCTTTTGAACTGCTCATTTTGCATCATCCTTATGTTTGTGTAGTAGTGGTACATAGCCAAAATGAGGAATGTTACTTGAACTTTACTTGGATTTGTGCAATGACCAAAAACTAAGTTATGCAGTATGGCAATATGCATGAAAGTGCCACTACAATACTTCCTGTATTTAACTTGTTTTGCATTGTGGATAATAGTTCTACTTGTATTGCTCCTTGCAGCCACAAGGAACCTACGGACTTATGCAGTATCCTCCTCTATCTCCTATGCAAAATCAAGCTGCCTTCCAGAATATGGTTCAGCCTGTTAATCAAGGAAGCTCAATCCGTGGAGCTAATTCTGAACTTTCCCCTAATTCAGTTCCTAGATCATTTAATTCAACACAGTTAGGAAGCCCCTATTCACCTCTGCCTGGCATGCAGTATCCTGGACCGTATCCTGGTGGTGCTATTAACAACCGTCCTTTTGCAAATTCTCACAATTCAATCAAAGTTCAAAATTCAAATGCTAATTCACCCACATCTTCGGGTGCCAGCAGCAATCCTGGTCCCCAGATAGAAGGTTTGCTGTCTTCTATACTCACAAGATTACTTTTTTTTATAAGTTCTTAACTTTGTTTGTAACAGAAAGTTTTATATTAGTATTAGATGCATTATTATTTAAAGATTTCTATCTTAGAAATGGTTGTCACATGTACAGGTCCTCCTGGAGCCAACTTGTTTATATACCACATACCACAAGAATTTGGTGACCATGATCTTGCAAGTGCATTTCAAAGATTTGGTAGAGTTTTAAGTGCCAAAGTTTTTGTAGACAAGGCAACTGGTGTTAGTAAATGCTTTGGTAATTAATTCTTCCTATCATGAATTTGGATGATAAGTCAGTCTTAGAAACATGGTTTGCTAACTTATTCCTGAATCTATACAGGTTTTGTAAGCTATGATTCTCCAGCTTCTGCACAAACAGCCATTAGTATGATGAATGGATTCCAATTAGGTGGTAAAAAATTGAAAGTACAACTCAAGCGAGACAACAGCAAGCACAGTAAACCTTTCTGACAAAGCAATTCCGGTGTACGCTCACACGATCAGGAAAATCGGTACATATGTGTCATAATTGATCGTTACATTGTTTCATATGGCCTCCCACCACACTGTTGTTGGTGGCGGCTCTTGTATCTTTGTTCAATTCACATTCTTGAAAACTGTCACGTTGTGTATTTTTGTTGCAGCATAGTTGTAGCACTTGTACCATCAGACCCCTTGTACATCAGACATTAATTGATTCAATTGTTCTTTTATTTTCTCCTCTCATGAGTCATTTCACGTGTGAATGATTTTTCATTTCTGGTTTTGACGTGTTTTTAGTGCAGCAAATCTGGTGGTCGCCATTAACTGAGTGGTTAAGAAACTAAACAGCGTTATAATCAGTCATGTTCCTTCGCAGCTTGTTAAATTACTATTTGGAGACATTTTCGTTACCTGGATGTTGGTTACAGATCATTGTTATAGATCTTGGCAACTGCCGTTGGACAAAGCTGGCGAAATTTTGTCCCAAGAATATTTGGCTATTTATCTACTTTTGGTTTATCTAGTTGTCGAAAGACTGCAAAGAGCTCATTTTCGAAGTTTCGCAGAGCGTATATCGACCAAAACGAATCCCGGAGAACTGGAGGGGAATCTTGCACGCCCTCTTGTAAACAAACAGTATAAACGTCTATACTGGATTCTACCATATTTGCAAACGCAGGGCAAATACATGTGCAAACACAAGGGCCTGCCGCATCTGGCTTTGGCCGCTATACACATACGCACAGATGCCCAGCTGCTGCTTTATATCCCCGACCCATATTCACACGCTCTCCAAAGTATACAGCATCACCTCCAGCTAGGGTGCCTTATTCTGCGCCTACGGCCGTCTCAGAACAGCAATTCTTCTGCTTGTTCTGGACTATATTTAGCTTAGATCGAGTGACCTCATCACGGCAGACTCATCAGCATCCACATGAGGAGGATGAGGGCCCGCTGCCACTGGCAAGAATGCTTTTGGGCGGCATATGCTGCAATTGCGCAAACAATGGATGGTCAGTAGGGAAGGAAATGTTGATAGCGTTTGAAAAAGGAGATACAAGAGGTATCAATTGAGAAGCTACTTGCATCTACCATGGTGGCAACTGGCAAGGCTGATGCAGTGAATGAAAATGAGGAGAATTTATTTAGACCACGTTGCATTATCGTAGTTCCATTCAATATGTTTGACCTAGCTTTGGTGCTAGCAAGATTACTACAGCAAAGGTACATGCTAAGTTTCTAAGGTTTGATACTCTCCAAATTGGGAATAGAGCTACAAAAAAAAAGGGTTTAATAAAAGTAACCACCAACTCCACTACTTTACTTTGAAAATCTTAGCACCCATAATCTCTGTGAACAAGTATTGCTTTAAAATAATAGCAACTGGTAGTTGAGATGAAATGCAAATAAGGACCAAGGGAGAAGTGACTCACATGAATGAGGAGCAGGGGCCACAGCTGGCGGTTGAGCAGGATAACGTCCATGAACGAGAGGTGGTGCATGCAAATGGGGATTCACAGGTACTGGAGAAGGAGCCAGGGCACTGTTGTGTCTCCTGGGATTATTAGGGGAGTAAGGCGATGGACTAATGGATGGTGGCGGCATGGCACGAGGTGTGGTTGCAGGTGAAGCATAATGGTGGTTACTAGCTACTGGCTCAGCAGCTGGGGCTACAGGAGCTTTATTCTTTGGTTTGTTGGTGTATCCATACGGACAAGATGGGGATGGGGATCTATATTTGGGCTGTTGGACAGGAGAATGTACAGGAGCAGGAGATGGAGCAAAATGCTTCTTTTCCTCATGACTACTGTGATGGCGGTGGTGGTGTTCATGGTGATGGTTGTGGTGGTGGTGGCGGCGGCGGCGGTGATGGTGGTGAGGATTATCTTGATAAGGCATAGGTGCTGGAGTAGGTGCATCACTACCACCCCCACTATGCAAAGAATGTCTAAGATAAGAAGACAGGCTTATCTGCTTTACTCTGCCAAACACAGTGTGATTCAGTCCCAAGTTTTCTGAGGACGAATTAGCAATTGTTTGGGCCAACTGTTTCATCCTTGGAACGGATGGCTGGTGATTCCCAACTTCAAGAACAATGGAGGCCTGAACAATTGTTGGAGGAGCAACTGTTGAACCTTTTGAATTCGTCAATTTGATATAGAGGTTCTGCGAAGTACAAGAAAGGAGACTCAGTTGAACATACAAGAACAAGATCTAATAGTACACAATGAACTGGTGTGGCCTTTTCAGCACATCATTTCCCCATCCCAAATTTTCTAATGTCCAACAAACAAGAGTCATTACTCATTAGTCCTAAGTCAAGCAGCGAATGTGAAGGCCAAAACTAGAATAGCAGTGATACCTCCTAATTCCTCATGCACTACACTACCACCTGTTACTGGCTTGCTAGAACATTGTAATATATAGAGAAATATCATATTTCATTGTCATTTTTTCAATGCTTGCCCAAGTTTTTTTTCTTGAAACAATGGTAACCAGTATCACATCAGTCACCAGAATAGTAGTGACTATATGAGATAACTAGTACGAAAGCGTCCTAACCAGCAATTATATGATAACATATATGACACCTAGCAAACCCATTTTTAGAACATCACAACTTTTGTAAAAGTACAAAGTTCTACAATAACATCCTGTAGTCCATATATCTATGTTTGCATGTTATCCTGTGCTGTTATATAAGGACATAATGAGGCAAGCTACACTCCATCAAGTGCCCAAGTACCCACAAGTAAAGGAACGTGCATGCATGTTTATAACAATTGCATGCCCATCAGGTCATAGAAATTAAATATATGGTGCATATACACATGCAAGATCAGGACCCTAATAAAAACAAGCAAGCAAGCAAGCAGTCAGACCATTCAGATATAGTCCAGTAACAATCTGGGGTCAAAAAAGACGAATACAATACAAATATTATAATATTGCGGATAATTGTGATAGTAGTAAAAATGGGGGGAAAAGAAATTTAACCTAACCGATACTAACCTCGAAGGGATTGAGACGTAGTCCTAACTTCATTTGGTTTTTCAACTCATTTGTTTTCTCTTGTACTTTGTAGATTGGGAAATTCAGAGTGAAGTTGAATGATGCATAGGGTTTCTGAAGAAGAAATGCAGCCTGTGGAGGGATAATGGTGATTCCTCCAGGGAACTTAAACACCTCAAAATTTGATGAGCTCCCAAATAGAGACTCTGTCAGGTGGAGTGTTGACTGCTCTACAACCAAGGACATAAAAGAAGACCTAAGAATGCTCAACGAAGTTGATGATATACTTGAGAATATTGGATAAGGAACAATGCTGAAGATCACATATGTCCAGTTTGATGCACCTAATGGTTGTAGAAAATTTATAGCCACCTGCACAATCATTTGGGGATCAGCATGATGGAACATTGGACACACTGTACATGGAAGAAGAATATAAATATTGTACAATGTTGCGCCTTACAGTTGAGTTAGGAATGCCAATCTCCTCATAGATGTCAAATTCAAGCTTAGATGTACTTCCACTCAGCTCAGAAACTGTCTTTTGTAGCATAAAGCTTGCCACAATATCAGCTGCAAAAGTAGCATGACTTCAACAGTAAGAAAAACACTATCACTTATCAACAGGTGAAACTAAAAGGTACATCTAATATCTATGCCAATCTAATTTTAGTTATAGTCAAGAATGTACCCAGTGGTCCCAACGGGTTGGACACTCCCGTGGTCATGATGCAAGGCTGAATCTCTAAAAGTGCATAAAAATACCAACCGAAATTTTATGGTGCTGGCATGAATGCATGATGTACACCTACACCATCGCAAAATTTCAAAAGAGAAACTCAACTTAAACAAAAAGTAACAAAAAAAGAGAAATCGGCATGTGAATGAGGGGTTGTGGATAAGAAGAGCAATTCACAATTGATTCCTTTTTTTTTTTTTTGGTTACTTGGTGAGCAGGTTGAGTTTTGACTTGAAATTTTGCGGAGGTCTAGATGCACAGCATGCCAGCACCATAAATTTTTTGTTGGAATTTTCTTTGCATTTCTAGAGATGCAATTGTGTATCAGGATCACAAGAACGCCCAATCCGCTGGGAGCAATAGATACGTTCTTGCCCATTGTGTGATACAGATGTGGCCCAAGCTAAAAGTGAAACCAAAATAGTGTCTTGCACCATGGAACGACCCGAATTAATGTTTGAATGCAACTCATAGCTATTATTCATGATTGTTATTATTCATCCAAGTCAAGCATCAAAAACACCACCCTACATCTAATGAAGAAAATAGTAAGTATCAACTTTCCTATCCTTTATGATCAAAGCTATTTTGACAGATATCATAAATAGGGATGCAAGTTTTTATCTGCCTGGGTCAATGGGTCCAGCCTAAACTCATCCAAATGAACTACTCCAGATTTCAAAGCAAGAAAAATGGTACAAAAATGATCCAACGTACCGGTCCAGAAATACTCAATAGACATCCAACTGCATCCCTACTCATACAGCATCCAATATCACAATTAACAGTTAGGACCCTGTTGTGCGTTGAATACTCCAGTTGATGCTTATAAACATCTGGGACAATCTAATACAGATAGACTACCAATTCGGTGTTCCTGACACTAGTAGTTTACATTTTTGAATGTGCTACTACTATCCAATATAAGGCTATAGCTGTACGTACAATGAATTTGCATTATGTAGTTGCACCCTAAACTCATTCTTCTAAGCATTAATCACATTTTAATTTATGTAAAAAATTTAAATAAAAAATCTATATCTCCTGTTACGTCAAATAGTCGCTTCCAATAGTAAATGTCGCTTATCATCGTTGGGTATCAGATGGAATATGATTTTTGTCTTCCAAACCATTTTTGCCAACTTGTAACATCACCATTTGAAGTGCTGTGGTACTCTATCAGGAAAGTATTTGTTGGCGTCTTCTAACATCACCATTCCATATTCAATGACTTCTTTATCGCGGCAAATTTTGTCGGTATCTTCTGACATCACCGTTCAACAAAGTATTGTATCCTCTACCGCGGCTATTTTTGTCGGGGCCTTCTAACATCACCAGTCAATAGAAGCGTTACCTTGTCTGTTTTGGAAGTTTGCCAAAGCTTTGTCATATAACTATTTATAAAACATCACCTTTGCACGGCAATTTTTGTCGGGATCTTCTAAGTCCAACATATCCAAAAGATAACATAAGGAAATTAAAATATATCCATCAGCGGCACCGAGCCACCGACTAACAAACTTATTTCCTTTTTCTGAGTACAGAAGAAGAAAACATTATCTCAACTTGGTTCTAGAGAAAATCCGGATAGACAACAAGCCACCGCTCACCGCATAAAGTTAATCATTCGGTTTGATAACAGTTAAACCCTTGAAATTAATTTTAGTAAGTATTCTCAACAGCTGGCCAAAATTTGCCATCTGAAAACAGAATACAATGCCCCAACCCAAACTGGCAATCCACGCAAAAAAAAAAAAAAAAAAAAAAAAAAAAAAAAAAAAAAAAACTCCGACCAGCACTCTATGGGGTAATGATGGTACAGTAAAACTGAATATGGCAACACAGCAACTATCCAGAGAACAGACCTATTTTTCCATTCGGCACAAATATAGGTCAGACCTGTATTTCCTATCCCGTCCACTATCAAGAATGGCACTTGAACACACAGGACATACATTAACGGCATGGATCATGTCAATGCACGTGAGTCCCTTGGCTATGCCGGGTAAAAATGTCACGCTAGAATCTAACAGGCACACACTAATAATAGCGTGTGTAAGAAAATGACATCAGAGCACGGAAAGTGGCCAAGTTGCTCTGGAAAGGAAACAGTGAACGCAACTGAAAAATTCGTCGAGTTTGATCAAGTTGCCATCTAACGAAACGAACTTTGAAGCTTTGCTGCAGATGAAGAATCCAAGCACTATCGGCCACAGCTCGACAATCCGCACGAACTACTGAGCTGAAAGCTTAAGCAAGTCAATCGCTAAGTCACTGCCCGTGGAGTCCGTACGACTTAAGGGAATTAAAAAAACAGGAGGGGCGATGGAAGCAAGGCGCGCGAGATCCCGCAATGCGGGTCTGACCTGCGAACGCGCCGCCCGGATCCGGCGCGCCAGCGCCCCCGCGGCCGCCGCGCCCCGAGAAGGGCGGGAGCAGGAAGAGCGCGGAGAGCGCCACGGCAGCGCCGAGCAGCAGCGCGGCCACGCATTGCGGCCGCACGGCCCCGCGGCAACCGCCGCTACACCGCCCTCCACCTCCTCTTCCTCCTCTTCCTCCTCCTCCGCCGCCGCTTCCTCCTGCCCCTCCCTCCGCCGGCGTCGGCTGCTGCTCCCGCTGCCCCCCGCCCTCCTCCTTCCCCATGTCGTCGGTTGCCCTCACGCATCGCCGCCCGCGGCCATTGCCGGTGCTCCAGCGAAGCTGAGCAGGCTAGGGTCCGAACCTCGGCGCACGCGCTGCTGCTGCTACCGCCGCCGCCGCGCACGGGTGGGTTGATGGTGGTGAGATGGTCGGTCGAGTCGAGTGGGGGAAGAAGAGGAGAGGAGTGCGAAAAGTGATGGCCGCTACGCTTTTTGTCCGAGCCCGTGACCGTGAGCAGACGTGTGTGACTAGTGGAGTGCGACAAGCGCGTTGGCTGTCCAGCGTAACGTTTTGTGTTGGGTTTTGAAAGTTAATGCAACGCGATCCGTTTTGGGTTAATTTGGCTTTAGATACACTATAGCTCATAATTTGCTTGGGGTTCATGTGTTTGGTGTTTTTTTTTTTCGGGTGAGTTTTTGTTTCGTGTAAGTGTGAGGGAGCCATGGCCCATGAGGGCAGGAAAGGTTATTTTTTAAATTTGGGGAATGAAAACCCTTAGGTTGGGTAGATCTTTTACGGTCAATGGATAAAGGGTTTGCCGGATTGGAATGTCAATGAGCTAAGATTGATTTTAGTGTTGCATTTAATCAACTTGTTAATTTTTTGTCAATGATTTATAGTTGTGTGTAACATTTCGAGTATATCGCTTGGATTTATAGTTTCAGTCTGTTATATTTTGAGAAAAAAGTTGGTGCAATTCATGGATGTAGTTTATAAATTTAAATATAAGAAATAAAAGGTCTGAAAGTTTGTAGCTTTATACTACCTCCGTATCGAAATACTCGTTGTCGTTGATTTTTTTTTTGTAAACTTTGATCATTCGTCTTATTAAAAAAATTATTGTAAATATACGAAAAGATAAGTCAAACTTAAAATTCATTTGATGATAGAGTAGGTCATAAATAAAATAAAAGATATTTGTATAATTTTTTGAATAAGACGAATGGTCAAACGTTACGAAAAAAGTCAATGTCGACAAATATTTCGATACGGAGGGAATATTAAGCTCACAAACGTTTCATGTTTGTTATCAAGTTATTTTAGTTGTGCTTGTGCTACTGTATCGTTGTAGACGCATATGCCTATGAATCATTCAAAAGTGGAACAAGATATAAATAATTCAATTTGAATAGCACCTACTCGGTATTTTTGAAACATGTTGCCTATGTAAAAAAAACTTTTAGCTACTAGTCAAAATAACTTGTCGAGGATCGAAGTGGAAGCATAGTGTGGTGATGCATGGTTGGAACGCAGGAGCACCTCTTTTTTTTAATTCATAAAAAAGTATTAAAACTCATATAATTTGTACAACCTCCTTTTGTAGATGTAAATGCGTCCTACACATCACTGGCATTAAAAATCTAAAATATAAAGTGATATACAATATTTAACTTATCTATGTTTGTCATCATAGAGTTTTCTAGTACATTTTTAGATAAAGAAAATTCCGGCCTCCGCCACTCCCAAGAAGAGGGCTTACAGCCAGGAGTTTTCTAGTACATGGCTGGCTTTCTACTCCTTTTTAGGCTCCACATGCTATCAAGGCAGTTTCAAATCTAAAAATTCTTTTGTATCCAAAGAAATTGATGTGGCAGCCTGGAACAATCTTCTTGCTATCTGATCCACCATATCTTGTGTCTTTTTTTTAAAAAAAACATATCTTGTGTCAGACTAAACAAAATCTGAAAAGATCTAGAGTTTCTGGTTTTTCTAAAAAAAATTATAAGTCCAAGCTCCAGAGTTCCAGCTTGTGTATTAGTCAGTTTTCCTATTTCTAATGAAGAAGATCGACTTTAAACTTTAGCAAAATCTGATGTGTGTTTGAATCGCTTCTTAATATAATTTGATGATTCACGTGCATAAGGAATTGTTTTTGCTCTAATACAAGCCTAGGTTGAAAGCTATGATAATGAACATTCCAATTCAATATTTTTACTAAATATTTTCATGTTGCAAGTCTCGTTGGAACACATAATTCACAAAATATACGAATAGGAAAAATATAGGATTGGAGTTGCATGAACACAAGATTTTGCTGGAAATTAGGCCCATGGAGAGGCCCATTTCAGAAATTTCAAAGCAAGAGTGCATGGCAAAATGGATAGTCCCATACTGCTACTTTGAGGTGGTGCAAGCCAACCTAAATAGAAGAGCTCTCTCACTTCACTGAATGTGTGTGAAGTAGAGAATGAGGCTTGGTCTACACAACACAACAGCACGCGCGCGCGTATACGCGTTCCTTTTCGCGTGACAGTTCGCGTGACTTGCGACGCAGCGAGCAGCAAGCCAAGTCAGCACAAACCTTTTGCCATTTGCGTGTAATTATTGACAACGGTCATTAGAGATAATTAACACGCAGTCAATGCCTTAATCCTGAGTTAATTGGGCGGTTACTACTGCCATCTAATGGGGCGTTATTGTAGGCGATTCAGCCAAAGAGCTGTTGGCCGCCGCCTCTATAAGAGGTCCTGGCCGGAGACGTCCAGCAATATACAGTTGAACACCGGAATAACCCACGCTCTCTTCCTCTCTCTTTTTCCATCTGGTCTTTGTGCTGTGGTACCGAGCTGCTGAGTCTCGCCGGCTCTTCCCTTGGCGTGCACCGAGGAGAAGGGTGAGCGGTATCTCCGAGCCATTGCCGTCGTGAAGCCTGCACGAGGGGCGACAATAAGGTTTCTGGGCAGCGCAACTGCGCGACCGCTCGAGATCGATCGACTACGTTCCCTCATCTACAATCTGCACTGCGTCAAGCCTACACGAGGACGGAGCGTTGATCTGTAGGTCTAATTGGTGTATGCTTCGGTTTATATCAATCTGTGTGCGAGTATATTTGATCTACATAGCAGTAGCTTTGCTTTATGTAATTTGTCTCAAATTCAAATCTGGTAGATTTAAACGCATATCTCCAACCGATTTAAAATGCAGGAAAGTTTGAAATATAGCCTTTGAATGCAACACATGAATAACACAAGAATTGAGAGAGCAGCAAAAGGTTCCCATAAACCTTATATTAATTTTTCTCCAAAATTCATAATGATTCGTGCATCCCTAGAGAATCCTAAGAAACTAGGAATGATTGCGCGCTAACGCCGCGCCTGTTAAAGATTACATATATAATCATTTGTCATTACTATAGGTTATTCTGAATTCTTTATATTATTTAGTTTTGGTGATCAGCCGCAACATATATACATGAAAACCTCAAGGTACTGAATGTACAGAATAACGATCATAGATAGTGATGGATCATTCTGGCATGACCCCTCGGTAAGTTCAGATGGCGGCAACGCAAATGTTCTCGACCATAGAGAGTGTGACCGTGTTGACATAAACTGCACACCTATGAGGGTTTTCTTCTATTGCTGCGCTTCATTTCCTGAGAATTGAGGACCGGAGCGACACGTTGTGACATTGGTGGCCTGTTAGCCGGCGACAACAAAGAGAATGGAGAGGACAACCTGAAAGGAGGAACTACGGTCTAGCAATACGGTGGCAGTAGGCTTCACACGTGAAGTTGATGAGCACGAGGAGGGTGGTGCCTCCTTCCACGGCAGCGGCACCACCTCTGATCCGAGGCAGGGGCTCGAGCGAAAGATAGAGAAGGTAAGTTGGCACATGTGGGAAAAATTGAGTGAGTAGCTGAGAAGTGTAATGTTTGTGTCTTGTTCTTAACTTCGTGGGGGGGAGGCAATGACGGCTCTCTAATGCGCAAGGGGCACCACGATTTCATTTGTCAACAATATAAAATATTAATACGTGGCGACCGAGCAATTGTGCGATAGCGCAATGGTAGGAGCCTGAAACCATGTGACAAGCGAGGACGCACTGACTCTCAATGGGCTCACTTTTTTTCGACGACATAGATGTACCTATTTCTTTTGAAGATAATGCCGAGATACCAGCACGCATGACGCTCGTATGCAAAGCGCGACGTTCTGAAACCACGTGGCAAGTGAGGACGCATCGACTCCAGATGGCTACGCTTTCTTTTAGTGACATGGATGTTTTTAGACAAAATCAAAAAAGTATATTCGGATAAGAAAAAAGAAAAACAAAAAAAGAAAAATTTTTGCTACAGTAGGTGGCATGCTGGGAGGGCGCCAAACCTCCCAGCTATATAGGCCCTGTTTGGATGGTGGGGTAAATGGGGCAAATTTGCCCCAATTACCCCAAAGGATCCAAACATGTAGGGGTAAATGGGGTGGGGCAAATGTTTTACCTCTAAAATTTCATTTGCCCCTAAAGAGTGTCAAATTGGGGCAAATATCTATAGGGGCCCACCAAAAAACTGCTCTCTCTCCTCCCGTTCCCCTCCTCCCATCGTGCGTCACACACTCACACCTACCCCCGCGCCGCCGCCGCCGCGTCTCCCCTCGCGCCGCCGCGGTGTCTTCCCCTCCACGCCGCCGCCGTATCCTCCTCGCGTCGCCGTCGTAAGCCATACGCGCCGCCGTCTCCCGTCTGCCCAAGCCTCTTCCATCTACGCCGTCTCCCGATCAGATCCGCCGCCAGACGCCACACGCACGAAGAAGGACCGGCGCCGCCCTTTCCTCCCGCTGGTGGCAGAGCAAGCCGAACAAGGTGTCAGAGGAGCTTGTCAGGCTGATGGTGGCCATCTTCCACAAGCTCAACAAAGGCGGCGAGGCAGCTGGAGCTGGGCGGCGGCGCGTCGAAGCTAAACATCTCCTGCATCGGCCCAGGAACCTCGTCCTCAGGGTCGCCGTGACCGGCGCCGCCGCTGCGATGAGCCCGCTCAAGAACCGGCGGGCGGCGGCGGCGAAGGCCGCCGGCCTACCGCGGAGGAGGCTGTCGCTGCCGGCGCCGGGTGCCAGCAGAGGAGGTTCGTCGAGTTCACGAGAGCGTCCGTCGATGTCAGCCGCATCTCGTTGTGCCTTGTCGACATCAAGAACTTGAGGTGAGCTTCCGGTTTGGGTGTTGTTCCGCTTGTGCGATGGTCATGGTCTTAGAGAGGAGAAGCTTCAGGTCTGAATGATGGATTGATGGCGTTTTGTGCTTCGGCGTTCTGACAGGGGATTGATGCAAAAGCTTTGCACCGCCGACCCGAGCCTTCTGACGAACAAGCAAGCCAGCAGCAGCACTGGAAAAAAAAATGCGAGAACAGCTAGCGCCAGCAACTGTTGATTCAAATGGCATATTGGGGTAAATATTTACCCCTTGATCTAAACACATCAAGGGGCAAATGTTTTATGGGCAAATAGAAGAGGCAAAACATTTGACTTGAACCAAATATTTACCCCTTCCAACCAAACAGGCCCATAGAGTTACTTATCTCATAGGGTGTAATCCCCTTGTTCCAAAGGGACACATGACGAACGTTGGCTTTGGCTCGCCCCGCACCGCAGGTGATCCGGACGACGGGTGCATGACCGACCGTGGTCCGTGGGGGCATGACGACGTCCGTGACGGTGACGAACGTTGGCTTTGGCTCGCCCCGCTCCCCATTCCGTTCACCCGGTGCACGGACCAGCGCATGGCCCACGTAATCCTTCTGGTCCCACGGATCCCCACCTGTCAGCGACACTGTCTGAAGCCGCTTGCCTGGGGAGCCTCATCGGGGCCAGGCTGCAGGCTTGATCGAGTTGGGCCAGGCTCGAGTCCGGATCAGGGGGTACTGGGCCTTAATTAAACAAGCCGCCCGACACGGCCCGGTCCACCCGTGCTCACCAACACCATAAAACCCACGAGTCAACGCGCCGCAACGACGCTTCCCCAGTCCCCCACCAGCACGCCTCCATTCCCCTTCCTCCTCGCCCTAGGGTTCTAGCCACCCTCCCCTCGCCGCCGCCGCCCCCCCCCCCCCCCGACACCGACCATGACGGCCGAGACCGCGACGCCGGAGGAGCAGCTCCGCGCCCAGCTCGAGGAGCAGAAGATCCACGAGGTGAGCTTGCGACGCGATCCCTGCCTCCACCCCTTCCCCGATTCCCATCACCACCCCGTGCCGCCTGCTCCTCGGGCCCCGCGCCGCCGGATCGCGGCGCCGGCGGGGCCACGGCGCGAGCTTGGGGTTTGTTAGGGTGGTAGACGGCGATTTGGTGGCTAGATCTCGTCTGTTTCGGTTTGAGAGTGATATAGTGAGCGGATTGATTTAGGTTGGCGACGCTGGGGTTGCTGACTTGCTGTCAGTGTTAGGTGCTGTTATGGTCTTAGTCTTCTGTTGCTGTTAAGCTTCTATTAGAACGCAAGAAGTTACGCGTTCTACTGTTTTACCCTATGTTGCCTGCCTTGCGGATTATACGCTTTACTTTGTGGTGCTCAACTACTTGTTTTTACTGATTGTGATGTTAGCTGTCTGTCATGCGAGAGGCGTAACTACATGTTGTAGACTTTGATAGTTCATGCGCACTTCATAGATAGATCACATGTTTGTGTTGGTACTATTCCTGATAGTTCCTTCATCCCTTCATGCAGAGCATCAAACTGAACTAGTGAAAGATGGAAAATAATGCGGTAGAGCTTCCTACAGAACTAGTTTGTTTTGATGAAATCTGTATTCCTGTCAGGGCTGCTTTTTTGTGTTATATGTTATATCAGTTTTATTAGTAATTTGATTTTACAATTAAAATCACTACTAAAAAAGGGCGTACCCGCACTATGCGGGGTCTGGGGGCAGGTTGTTTAGCACAGTCATTCCTGCACATAAATGTGCAACGGCTGGGGCTTGAACCTACGGTCACAGGCGGTGAAGCTCTACCACTCCACCAAAGGCTGCCCTTTTAGTTAAAATCACTACTGTTTAGTTAAAATCCTGGTGGTGGTATAGTGGACTAGCAATGCTCAAAGCTGTGCTATTTTCGAGGCATGCTAACTTCACTACGTTTGTTGCTGTTAATTACTAGTAATTCTGTCTGCATGTATTTATTATCTCTTATTAACTGCATTGTTGTAAATTTTTTTTTGAATCGAGGCCATCCCCCATTTCCATTACTATGAACGGAAATACAGAGTTTTAGTTGGGGAAGAAGGGGGATACAAAAGGGATAACCGAGGTACCTAGACCTGAATCAAGCCAACTACCTAGGACCAGGCCTCGCCCAACCATGATAGTTCAAGAGAACCTAGGCCTGAATCAAGCCAACTACCTAGGACCGGGCCTCGCCCCACCATGATAGTACAAGAGAACGCATATCAAAAGCCAACTCCTTGCCAGAACACGGCTACAAGTTACTGCATTGTTGTAAATATATTGAGATAGGTCATACTTTTGTTTGGTGACCTGAAACCCCTTTGTACTTCCAGGGAGATGACCCAATCGTTGAGGATGACGATGATGATGAAGATGACGATGATGAGGATGACAAGGATGACGATGATGCTGAGGGTATGTGAAAGTTGTAGTCACTGTTATCCACTGGGATTATTATGTTTCAGTATGCTTAGAAAAAGGATCCATATGATCTAGTATGAAGTTTGTTATTATTTGAATTGTTTTAAAGAAAGTTCATATAGTACCTAGGAAGTTGGTACCTAAGTGCCATCTTAAATCTCATCAATACAGGCCAGCAATGTACGCAATAAAAGTTAGAATGGTTTAGTCTGCTCTTTCTTTCTAAAAAAATTGCATGCCAGATATAGATTCATTTTAGTTACATCCGTTTTTGCACTGTTTGTCTTTTGCTGATATAGATTCCTCCATTTATTTGATCTTTTTTTTGTTGAATAGCTACTATTAGGTTTCATGCGAAATTCTTTTCTTTGGACATCTGGCGAGATTTACTGAAATAATGTACTCCTGTCCCATTTTTAATACTTGGTTTCCATCATAAACATAAGTGCTCTGTTTACTGCCAATCGTCAATATAACATGATATCTGAAAACATTGAGAAATTGTGGCAGTTTTTATTATGCAATGTCCGCTAAATCCCATAATGTATTTGTTCTATGAGTTTATATACTTTTACAATGAAGCATGTGAAAATGTTTTTCGTTAGCAACTCAAATGCCAATGCTTTTAATGAACAGGAGTTGATGCCAGTGGGAGATCCAAGCAGAGTCGGAGTGAGAAAAAGAGCAGGAAGGCCATGCTGAAGCTTGGTATGAAGGCCATCACTGGCGTGAGCCGTGTAACTGTGAAGAAGAGCAAAAATGTAAGCTTCTGAGTTGTAGTCTTTTGTACTCGACATTGTTGGTTATATTTCTTTTGATATATCAAGAATTTAAGCTTCAGGCTTGTTGGTTTTATTTTTACTCAATGTTAACTTTTGTTCCATTTTCAGATGCTCTTTGTCATCTCCAAACCTGATGTCTTCAAGAGCCCTGCATCAGACACCTATGTGATCTTCGGGGAGGCCAAGATTGAGGACTTGAGCTCGCAGCTGCAGTCACAGGCCGCGGAGCAGTTCAAGGCACCAGACATGAGCAGCGTCCTGTCAAAGCCAGAGGCCTCGACAGCAGCCCAGGATGACGATGAAGTTGTCGATGAGACTGGCGTTGAGCCGAAGGACATTGAGTTGGTGATGACCCAGGCTTCTGTGTCCAGGCCTAGGGCAGTAAAGGCACTGAAGGCGGCTGATGGGGACATAGTTACTGCTATCATGGAGCTGACAAATTAGCCAGTTTGGGCGCCTACTTGTGATATCATGTCAGTTTTTTTATCTTGTTTTATGGATCTATGATGCTGTCTTTGCTGAGCTGTTCTGAATGTTGTGTGACTGGACTGGAAACAAATGGAAATGTCATTAAGGCTCTCTTTCGTGCATTGTTGGATGGTCAGCTATGTGCATTTGTGTGCATTTGATTGGCGGGTGCCTCATTAATTCTCCGTTCCAGTTAGGATTTGTGCATCATAATTTTGACGAATGATGTTGGTTTGTCATAGAGGCTTTGAGAGATTTGTGATGAGGCCTTCGTATATAATGCTTGGATCATTTCTATAAAATTTGTCCTGTGCTCACTTCATATTATACAATTATAAAATTTAGACCATTTAATTAAGTGGCATTTGTTTGGCTAGATACCGGAACGAAACTTTGTTGCCTAGAGCTTGGTTATTTTCTTCTGCTATAGAAAAAAGCTACTATAATGATAGTTTCATAATTTCATCAAAAGGAGTCGCTAATATAATGAACAGATTCCAGATGCAAAGGAGAGCAGTAGTTGCCTTGTTGGTACCAAGTCTACAAGTGTTTCGTCCACAAACTAGCTAGATTTTAGTTTCATCAAAATAGAGAAGTTCTATTAAAGCATGTGTGCTCTACGGTCGTGGTTATATGTGCCCATGCAATACTGATGGTAGACAGACAGTAAATTTGGTCTCACACTAAACCTTTGTTTTACAATAATTCATAATTTTGACTTCTCTGTTGAAAATTTGGACCGCTTCGTCTTTTTATGAACATTTATGCAACTGGGTGTAAACACATTACATGCTTATAAAATAGAGTAGTGGTATTTTTTTCCTCCTTTACTTAATTTAGTACTAAATGATATAGTCAAGTACCCTAAAACAGATATTAGTATTTGTTACTCCATTAATTTTAATTAATCGTATGTTATTTTGGCTTTTCTACTCTCGTAAATTATTTTATATATCTAAATGTGTGTGTTGAAGCTATGTCTAGATATACAAGTAAATAATATTCCCTCCGTATAGAAAATATATGTCGTTTTGGAAAAGATTTTAGTCAAACATTGGGAACATAAATCACCAATAACTTTTAAGTCATGGAGTTTGAAAATGTGAAAACCATATGAATATATTTGTCTTGGAAAATACTTTTATAAAAACATACATATATTATTTTTTACTAAATATTTTTGTAAAAGTAGAAAGTCAAAATTACGTTTTATAGACCGTGTCGTTGTCCAAAACGACATCTAAATCCTATACGGAGGGAGTACCTTTAAAAGTTCGACTTACAATTTAGAATTTAAGAACAGATGGGGTAATAAATATACTAATTTCAGTGATTTGTTTTTCAATCTTATACATCCGCCCGTCCAGAATTTATATTTAAACTCCGTAGTGGTTGGAGACTTGAGAGACGGATTACACTGTTTGAGATATTTTTGTCCACATGAGATGCTACTCTCTCCTCGCAAAGAAGAAAAAAAAGGAATATAAAAAGAAAATAAAAAAGGAGATGCTACTCTCCTCGGTCACGGCAGCATCGGGTTTGGGAGGTAGGCACACGGGCGGCGGGCGCGGCGCCGGGGAGACGGACGCGTGCTCCGTCGTCCCAGCTCGGCTGCCACGTAATACCCCCGCGTCGCGCACCTTCTCTCCGGCTTGCCGTGGCTTCCAGAACCCGCCCGCGCTCCCCGAGCCGTTACCGTTACCCAGCCGAGCGCACCACTTCAGCCACTGCCGTTGGGCCCCACGACCTTCTCCCCACCTGTCAGCGATAGGGTCTCGCGGACGCGCGTGGGAGAGAGCACCGGGGAAATATTACTCGGCGGCGCGTCGATCGGGTCAGGTCAGGTAGGCCAGCCAAAACGTTCGGGCGAGCCGCGAGCGGACCTGGACGTCCCGTTCCGTCGCGGAACGGTTCGCCGCGCCCAGGTGCTGGGCGTTGATTTGCTCGGCTCTGAAGGCGCGCCACGTGTCGGGCGACACTTGCGCTGGCTCGGTGGGTCGTGGCGGCACGACGCACGAGCCGGACTGGATTGCAGTAGAGTTGGTGAATTAGAATATGAGGACCCCAAAAGCGGGGGTGGGGGCAAGCTGGCCCTCCCTCGTACTCGCGCGGGTGCTACTGCTGCGCGCACACAGACACTCTCAGGCAGATGGTTGTCAGTTGTCACGTGATCGCGTATATTTTGTTGAAATTACACATGCTATCTAAAACAGTGTTAATCTTTCTATGGGCTGAGACCCGGTATTTTCCAATTCTAAGAGGGGAAAAACATAATTTGAATTGACCACCTAGAATATGCTAGCGTTCCGGTTTTATACATACCTCATGCGTAACTACCGATAAATAGCTTTGAGAAAGAAACATTATGATCCTCGATATCATACATGTTACTATAAAAGATGACGCATTATTAGCCACTTTTACTTATTTGTTTTCCAGCCACAGTGAGCTTGCTCACATAACACTATTGAAACAACCGAAATCAGTCACAACCAGTAAACTTATCCACCAACGGAATTGACTGTATATGTTTGACTTTTATCGACTATGAAGTAAGTGATTTTAATATGACATATACGGGCTATGAGGTGGCTAATAAGCACTGTCAAATTTGGCTTACTTTTATGCTTAGAATGTGTCATACTATGCCTAAATGCAATGCACTTGTAAACCTAGGTAGAGTCTCCACATATGGTAAAAATCGTAAAACCAATTTTACTTTTCATGTGCACACAACACATAAAGTGCATTTTCTTGCAAATACAGTTCATGCTAAGTCCTCGCAAGTCTTTTTTTTTTGGAATGTCCTCGCAAGTCTTTCTCGCAGGTCAGAAAAATCATAAAAACACTTCCTTGGTTCTCAAGGAAAAAGAGAGCTTTCTTGGTCCGAGGAGAGAGAAAAACACACTTTCTTGTTCGGAACCGTCCGATCCCGATCGGACGCGCGGTGCGCCCGCGGTGTACGCGCCTCGTGGACGCGGAGCGGCTTCCCCGAAAAGCCGAAAGCTTCGTGCGCGTTCGCAAGAGTTCGCAACCATCTCGGCCTCCGCCTGGCCGTTCCGTTCCGTCCCATATAAGCCTCTCCGCCACTCGCGGCCTCGAACAAACAAGGCCAAAGCCGCAACGCCACGCGCTGGACCGAACGCCAAGCGAGGGAGGAGAGGGAGGGGAGCAGAGGAGAGGCGATCTCTCCTGAGGATCCGGTCGCCGCATCGGTTGCAAAGGCCGCCGCCGGGCGCCCGCGCGGCGCTCACGCCCACCCCACGCAGGTGCGTGATGCCTCTGCCGATGTCTCCGCTTTTTTTTTTTAGTCGCAGTAATTTCGCTGGTTGGTTAATCAGCGGTTCGTCGTGGTAGTAGTGGATCAGGGGTGTCGATCGGGATCGGTCCTTGCAGGTTTTCTTTCGATCCGTTCTCGTGACGCGCGGATTATGTTGCGGTTTCCACCAATTTGGATGCGCGGATTATATGTTGCGATCTGCACTAGATGTAGCGTTCACTGTGGGATATTCTTATTTTGTTTGCCTGAACAGTCCTCGCTAGATTTTTGGACCTGCATGAGTTAGTTTTGTCCTGATCTAACTTTGTGTTCTGAAATACGCGTGCGCTTGCTTTTGGTGATGCAAAAAACACTGCCTGTGCGCGTTCTGAATTTGCGATGCAGGTGGCCTTCTTTTGAAGGTGTGACGGATGTCTTGTTTGTACTAGAAGATACTATGTTTCTATTCATCTAGAGTTTGTCTGGATTTTCAAGATACATATTCGTTAAAATTGTACATAAGAGTATATAATATCATTAGATCAATCTTTACAGATTTAGTGAAACAGAATGTCTTGGAATAAGATGTATCTGTGCTTGAATTTTCTAACTTATTTTGCGGTTATATGGTTAATTCAGCATTGTATTTTTGGTATGCTGTAGCCTCAGTATATGTTATTGGGGTAGTATGTCATTGTTAAATCGGTTTTAGCTGTTTATTTCCACCTACGTATATTGCATCACTGGTGCATTCTTTGTCATGTTTTTCTCATCAGCTGGTACAATCTAGGCTATTTTTTCTCATGATTGATTGACTCAATAGAAGAGTGTGCAGCATTATGTAGCTTACTGGTGTTTCTTTTCCCTGACCTTGTCTTGTAGGTGAAGGCTGACCCCAACAATTCAAGATGGGTGAGGGACGCGAAGCTGACAAGAACATTGAGATCTGGAGGGTCAAGAAGTTAATCAAGGCCCTTGATGCTGCTAGGGGCAATGGCACTAGCATGATTTCTCTCATCATGCCGCCTCGCGATCAGGTTTCACGTGTCACTAAGATGCTGGGTGATGAGTATGGAACTGCTTCAAACATCAAGAGCAGAGTCAACCGTCAATCTGTCTTGGCTGCCATAACCTCAGCTCAACAGAGGCTGAAGCTTTACAATCGAGTTCCCCCCAATGGTTTGGTGCTCTATACTGGTACCATTGTCACTGATGATGGCAAAGAGAAGAAGGTCACCTTTGACTTTGAGCCATTTAGGCCCATTAATGCTTCCCTGTATCTCTGTGACAACAAGTTCCACACCGAGGCACTGAATGAGCTTCTGGCGTCTGATGACAAATTTGGTTTCATAGTCATGGATGGTAATGGAACATTGTATGGCACCCTGAGTGGCAATAGCAGGGAGGTTCTTTACAAATTCAGTGTTGATCTCCCAAAGAAGCATGGGCGAGGTGGGCAATCTGCAGTCCGCTTTGCCCGCCTCCGCATGGAGAGGCGACACAATTACCTGCGCAAAGTTGCTGAGCTTGCGACCCAGTACTTCATCAATCCAGCCACCAACCAGCCAAACATCGTGGGGCTCATTCTTGCTGGCTCTGCTGACTTCAAGAACGAACTGGGAAAATCTGAGATGTTTGATCCGCGCCTGCAAGCCAAGGTAGTCAAGATGATTGACGTGTCCTATGGAGGGGATAGCGGCTTCAACCAAGCCATTGAGATGTCTGCTGAGGTTTTATCTGACGTCAAGTTTGTCCAAGAAAAGAAGCTGATCGGGAAGTACTTTGAGGAGATAAGCCAAGACACGGGAAAGTATGTCCTTGGTGTGGATGACACCATGACAGCTCTGGAAATGGGAGCAGTAGAAACTCTGATTGTGTGGGAAAATCTTGATGTTAGGAGGTATGAGCTCAAGAATAGTGCCACAGGAGAAATCATCGTGAAGTATCTGAACCCTACTCAGGAGGCTGACCAGAGCAACTTCACTGACGAGGCAACATCTGGAGATCTGGAGGTTGTCGACAACACCCTGCTGCTGGAGTGGTTTGCAGAGAACTACCACCAGTTTGGTTGCACGCTGGAGTTCGTCACAAACAAGTCCCAGGAAGGTTCTCAGTTCTGCCGGGGATTTGGCGGGATCGGTGGGATCCTCCGCTACCCAGCTGATGTCACTGCCTTCCAGGAAGGTGATGACTTGTCTGACGGGGAGTATGATGAAGACATCGAATAGCAATCAACCGAAACTCAAATGAACACGGTCCGGGAGGAGCCTGTGCTGGCCCGGGCCGCACTGGGGCGGGATGGCCCTGAAACGTCCAAACGATCGATGCACCATGGTCAGTACTATTTGCACAGAAAAACTAGTTGCACACGCTGTTTGTTTTTGTTCTTTATATCCTATACTGATTGTTGTTTCTCTGATGCTTTGTCTTTTACTTCCAGGAGGAGCTGCTGGAGGGAAGAAGGGCTAAGGCAACTAGAATTTGTAAGCATGGTAACATTGGTGCTTTGGGGATGGTGTCTTGCTTTGTTGATCGGAGCTTGGAGTCTGGTGATGCTACTAGGAAGCAGACACGGACGGTGCCTTCTGATGATGATGCTCCATCAGGAGAGATTATTTATTAGTATAATCTACTAGTGTTTTCTTAGTAATGAGTCAGTCAGTAGTATGGTGAATAAATTCCATGCGAGACAGACGCTAGTTCGCGTGGTCTGGTTTGAGCTGGTCATTGCCGATGCAGCTGCGTTTTTATTTCCTGAACTGAGGTCGTGGTCTGTCTGAGCTTAAATTAAGGTCTCTGTGGCTACACAGATGTCTGCTTTGCATGTACGCTTATGACGCGTGGTATCTATCAAGTGAACCTGTCTTACTATTAGTATTATTGACTGTGCCCATGATATTATTTTGAATATTCTTCTTATGGTCTAGCTAATTTGCAGTTTTGCGTTATCTTCGGAGCACTAGAAAAATGAAGTTTCTCGTGAATTTGTGTGCTTTTCCATGCTGTTGATCTACGACTACGTCGTCGATATGACAGGGATTCCGCTGGGAAAAATTAAGAAAAGGGAAGAGAGGGGAGCCAGCAGGTGGGGAAGCACAAAGCCCAAACGCACGCAGAAACTAAAAGATCTGCTCCAGAAGAAGGCGCTCAGGCTGGAGTAGAGACACGAGCGCATCACGGCCTCACAAAGCTTCCCATTCGGTCCGGTCCATCTGCGTCTTGTCCAGGATCATCATATTCCTCGTAATAGCTTCTTGTCCAGGATCATCAATTCGTCATATTCCTCGCAATAGCTTCTGCAAGGGTAGGCGGGCAGTGAAGCGCGGCAGAATGACAAACAGAAACGCTGTCACGGCTGTGCCAACGCCAATGTTGCCCAGAGTTGGACCGAGGTACAGGCACCACCATACCGGAAAGGCAACTCTGCGGGTATGCATCCATCTGTTGAGTCTCTCACATACTCATGATTAATTTCACCACTAATTTTAAGACAAGGGGATATCTAATTGTTTGCCATCTGTAACTCTTCAAAAGCCATCCTTTCAAATGAATTAACACTTTTGCCATCCTCTCTTTCGAGTTCTAACACATTTGCCAAAATCGCTGATGTGGCATGCCATGGCGGATGACCAGCGCGAACAGGTCGTGCAAAATGACATGTTTACCCCTGCCTTTTTTGCTCAGCCATCCATTCTCTTCTTTTCTACCACTGACATGTGGGACATGTCAGGGTCATCTTCAACCTCACCTCTCCCCTGCCTTCCTTCTTTTTTCTCTGCCCTCAACCACCATCCAATCCAACCGCGGTAGGGGGAGGCGGCGGCCCTCCCACCGCGAGCAGCGACCACGAGCCGCACGCTGGTCAGGAGAGGGGGCGGGTCGGCCCCCAGCAAGCAGCGGAGCCATGGACCGTGCACGCCGGCCACGGGCCAGCGGCGGGAGACGGGCGGCATCGGCAGCTCGGCCATGGCTCGTGCCGGCCACGGGCGGTGAGCGCCGGCCCTTCCATGGCGAGCTCCGGCTCGCCCAGGTCGAGCGGCGGCCACGGGCAGCCGCAGCGGCCGTCCTCGGGCTCGCTCTGGCCATGAGGAGGGGGAGGGGGAGGGGCAGAGGACGGCGTCGTGACGGCGGCCACGGTGAGGCGCGAGCCGGCCAGAGCTACAACGGGTGAGCTGCGGCCGGCGTGTGGGCGAATGGGCGAGTTGCGGCCGGAGCGTGGACGGACGGGCGGGTGCGGCCGGCGGCGAGCTGCCATGGCTATGGCGTCGGGGAGGTCAGGGAGGCAGATAAGTTGATGGCATGGCGTCGGGGAGGTCAGGGAAGCAGATAAGTTAAGATTAGGTATGACAATTTGGCTCCACCTACCATAGAGAGGTTATAGAAACTGAGAAGTTTCTGAAGTAAAATGACAGGGGTAAATGAGTCATTTCACATCACTCGGCCATGTTGGCATGCCACGTCTACAGTTTTGACAAAAATGTAAGTACAGAGGAGAGAAGATGGCAAAAATGTTAAGTCATTTGGAAGAATGGCTTTCGAAGAGTCGGATGGCAAAAGAAAAATGAGATATCCTTAAGACAAGTGGTCATGTGGTCACATACACATGTAAAAAGTTCATGTTCACAGCATACACCGCCACCCTTTTAATGTGGTTTGGCCCCTACAAAACCAGACGAGGAACAAGTGCGGTTATACACTTATACCGTGCAGTTCTGCCACCGACGCGTAGCCTAACGGATTGTAGGTAGAGCTCGCCACATGTCGTTGCGCCTAACATTAGGCTCGTGCTTGGTTTGCCCGACGTGCTAAAGAAAGTGTGACGACGCCCTTCTGTTCCTCCGCGCGTTCTTGCCAAAAGTCTGACGCTTTGACGTGGCAAGTGTCGGCAGAAACCAAATCGATAGACCCTTAGTTCAAGCGATTGGCCTTTATACCCCTTGCAGCTAGCGGTGCTGCTGGATGCGCATTGTACAACCGTTTGATTTGAGTCAACAAGTTCAGTATAAACCATGTATTTGCACCATCGCATTTACAAACCAAACAGATGTACATTGATCAAGGATAGCTATGGCGCCCTTGATCATCAATTCATCATTAATCATTAGGTCTGTTTAGATTGATGGGTAAATATTTATCTCAAGGTAAATATTTTGCTATTTCTATTTGACACTAAAAAAATTGCCTCTTGAGGTGTTTGGATTGAGGGGTAAATATTTACCCTCAAAGGCCATTTGAATGGGCCGGTTGTTGGGATGGGAGTGGATGAGAGAAGTTTTTGGTGGGGTTCACCGGATATTTGCCCAATTTGACACTCTTTAGGGACAAATGAAATTAGAAGGGCAAAACATTTACCTCACCAACATTTATCCATGTTTGACGCTTTTGGGGTAAAATGGGGCAAATTTGTTCCATTTACCCCTCCATCCAACAGGCCCATTGTCAGTTTGTCACCATGATTGGACTCCCATTCTAACTACTGATGTGATCTAAACTGAAATTCTAAATTTAGAAGCAAAATCTTTTATATTATATAACAAATGGAGTTATGCAGAGGTAGATGACGCTGATGGTCGAATGTTTATGATCAAGGATTAGAAACTACTTATTATACTAGCCAGAGGATTCAGGAAAAGGTCCCTGATGGTTCCTGATGAATAATTGTTTCTCTATGTCCATTGAATTTGCTTGACCTTTTATTATGATGAAAAGTGCTATGACCGAGGACAAAGTTTCCCCGTACCAGTCCGTCTTTTCAAG
The DNA here is from genome assembly GCA_015476505.1 of Urochloa ruziziensis. Classification (NCBI taxonomy): domain Eukaryota; kingdom Viridiplantae; phylum Streptophyta; class Magnoliopsida; order Poales; family Poaceae; genus Urochloa; species Urochloa ruziziensis. The sequence continues at coordinate 61,995,416 of CM027121.1, read as the reverse complement.
CTTTTCCAACCCCCAAAGTTGCGGATTGTGTTTCTGTTTGCAGGGGGGTGGTCGACACGACAGCGGACAACGGTGGTGGGACGACGGAAGAAATTTCAAGCGGCCCACGTGAAGTGTGGGCCCATTCGAGTCCACTTACGTGCAATTCTAAGGCAGGGCCGGCCGGCAAACTCTCCACGGCCTCGTCCTTCGTACTCTCGCAGTTGGGCCCACATTATATGCTCGGCGACCTTTCTCCTCCAAACTCCTGCTGGCTGCTGCCAATGTTTAGCAAGAAATACTCACCCCCTCGCGTTCTTCTTACTCGAGGATATTTGGATATCACTCCAATGTATAGCTTAATTAATGAAAGTGATCTGGTGATTCTTTGTTTCATGCGTATATTCTGTGTTTAATTTTGCTAAATGATATGACATACATGTTCTAGGCAAAAATAAGGGATGTTTTGCCGTTTTGGGCATCAACTGTCTCTAACACAACTTCGATCACTAATACTTTTATGATATATTTATAACAAATGGAAAATGTATATTATTACGGAACTAAGTTTCAGTAAAACATATTCATAGCATTTTCAAATATCCAAACTCAAGCACATAAAAATAATTCATCCATTTTAGAGTGCATGTTGTGAAACCTTTAAAACTTTTGTAGTGGTATGAACAGTATGTCACGATTTACCACATAGACATGTTTCTTTTTTGCGAAACACAATACAGATGCTAAGACACAGACGCTCACAAACGTACGTGCACTTAACTTTATGAATACATGCACACAACTCTATCTCTATGGGCATATCCGAGAGACTGAGTCGGTTAATCCTTAAGATTGACGAAGTCACCATTGACTCCTCATAATCAACAGGCTACCACTCAAAAAATAAAATTGGTTAAATTTTAAAATAAATTTAGAAAAATATGAGCACTCGCGCTGAATCAACGACTCGAACCCGCATAAGCAGGTTTCACCGTAAGAAAACCTTACAAGCTGAGATGTGTTGTAGTTAATGTATGTTTACCAACGTATACTTAGAAAAGGTTAGTAGTCAAAGATGTGTGTCGGAGATCATGTTGATACCCAGAGTGATAATAAAAAAGGAAAAAAAATAATGGCTTGGCACGTTATTATAGTCCATTATCTGATTGAGAACATAAGAAGAAATATACATCTTTTGCTAGACTAGAGGTTTGAAAGACAAGCTAGGAAACTCTGCCGACAAGCATCCATCGAGGTTGAACACTGCAAAGTTGAATCCTCCTGTACGGAGTTTAAGCTCCACTTACCACTTTTACTTATGTAACAAGCAGATTCGCTTCTAGCATTCTCACAGGGATGTTACACAGTTGATTGATTTGGGGGTGCGTGTGCATGTGGCATCAAGTGCTATCACTATCTCCAACAAGTGACCCAAAAGGAGACCCAAACCCAAAATGGGTCTTTCATGGCACTATTTCAGCCTCCAACTGAGTACCCATACACAAACCCAAAATGGGTTTTTAGGAGAGAGAACCTAAAAATGGGTATCCTCTCTCCTGGTAACCCATTCGCAGAAAGGATTCTCTTTTGGGTCTTCTGTTGGAGAAGAAAGTTTATGGGTCGCAGACTTTTTTACTGTAGGCAACCTAAATAGTAAATGGGTCTCCGATTTAGGTCTCCATTGTTGGAGATAGTCATCTGTTTCCATCTAAAAAATGCTATCTCATCTGAGCTGTTGTCGTACAAGGATATGAGTGGCTATTTGACTTGGGTTTTAATTTTAATGTATATATGACTGAAACCTAGGATATTATTTGTGAACAATGGATAGACCAGCTGCCAGACATGTGCTCTGCTCAAAGTTTTCTTTTTTCTATTAACGCTTAAGATAGAAGATTCTTAACCTTATATATATCACAAAATGACTAGAAACATGACAGGTTGAGAAACAATAAAAACATAATTTCTCACATAAATCCTATAAAATTCGTACCTTCCGAAATTACTTCACTTCAGCATGTCAAAAATAGACCTTTCAGAGCTGAAGCATATCAGTGTTATAGCTAGCTATCCATTTTGGTCCTGTTTACCAAGAGATTGTAGACTTAAGAGAGCTTGCCAAGACATCTCTCAAGCTTTATTTGAAAGTAATTCGAAGAAATAATTAAAGGTGCCCCTCAAGTGAAAAAGAAACTGGTCCTTGGCTGTCAAATCCAGCATACTAAAAGTGGCCAATGGCCATTGCCACCAAAGGAACGTAGCCAACCTGCACAACTGCCATCCACTAATATTGGCAATGCTGGCCCCGTCCACTGATCTTATAGCAGTGTGTAGGGGACTCCTGCTGGGACTGGGCGTCGAGCCTCCTGGCCATCGACAGCGCGGACCAAAACAGCGAAGGAACAACTCCTGAAAGCATGTAGATGCAGATCAATGTCACCTTTATGAAATGCGATTGCGATGCATGTCATGGATTAGTTAGGGAATCTAATCTCCATCCTTTCCTCTGGAGTCAAGCTACCATGTGGGGAACGAGTGGTAACCTCCTTTAAAGAGATGGAGACATCCCCATTTCTTTTCAAAGAACCACACTGATTTGAATACTCCCTCCGTTACTAAATATAAGTCATTCCAACTTTCTTGGAGAGTCAAACTTTCGTAACTTTGACCAAATTTATACAATAAAATACTAACACTTATGATATCAAATAAGTACCATTAGATTTTTCATTAGATATATTTTCATAGTATAACTATTCGGTATCATAGATCTTTGAAGTCATCTCTATAATTTTAGTCAAAGATAAAATAGTTTGACCCTCCAAGAAAGTTGGAATGACTTATATTTAGGAACGGAGGGAGTACTTGTTTAATTACTTCATAAAGTTTTCTCTATTTAAAGCATGCATCATTCTAGAATTGTATAATTCAAATTTTGATTAAAATTATACCTTCACAATAAGTAACACTTGTTTGTTGATCCACACATGTAAATAGTGACAGCTCGACATTAGTGACAACACCTTAGACTAGCAAGGATGCTAAGCTATCGTTTTCTCAGGTTAGTGCAAACGATACGTATTAATTTATCTATCACCACGGGCAATGGAAATATGATGACGTCCACACAAGTTGATAAGTGAAGGACGTCCTTTCTTTTCAAATGAAGAAAGTGGCTCAAGTGCCGATCTATTTCCTAGAAAAAAAACATTTGCAGAAAACTTCTACCACATAAAATTACCTTTCGTTTTCCTGAAAAAGATATTAGCTTAGTCTCTTTGGCAGCTCCCTACATTTGCTGTCAAGATAAAGCAGAAAAGAAAAACGCACTACAAGAAGTCATTCCTTGATAAGATATAATAATAGGTACCTCCGGTTACAATTATAGTCCGTCCTAGATTTTGCGAGCATATGCGTTAAGGAAGTAGATGAAAATACTCTTTTGCCCTTCAATTATACCCAGGTCAGGAATTTATTCGTTCATTAGAGACGTCGTCATTCATTTAGCAAAGGCATAAGAGGAAGAAAAGGGTTTGAAATGCTTATGAGTTCTAGACGACATAAATTGAGTGGCTTATAGAAGGAACTGGAGGGAGTAGGTTGCATCAGCAGTACCCATTTAACCAAAGATCTGGTGAACTAAAAACAAGGAGGCAATATTTCTGAAAAATAATCAGAAAACAAATACTCGCATTAGTTGCACATTTATAATTGGGTAATGTGAAACGCTTTTACTTTGTTGAGATCACAAACCAGTCGGTTCAAAAAAAGATCACAAACCAGTAGATTTTGGCAGCTCTTGTGCACCTGGCTTTTGGAAAAACAGAGGCCTAGTTAGTTGTTATTTGTTGGTCACGAACGAGACACGTTTTGTGATCGTGCAATTTGAAACACATGGTTGATTTTTCTTCGAAGCAGTTAGATATATGACAGGAAGTTCACAATAGATTCAACTGTGACACATACTCCCTCCGTTCCAAAATAGATGTCATTCTCGCTTCCCGAGAAGTCAACATTTTCAAAATACCGGCAATTATATATTAAAATATATAAATATTTATGCTAAGTAATTAGTATCATTGGAAAGATCTTTAAGTCTAGTTTTTTAACAAATTTATTTGGAGATGAAAATGTTGCACGTTTTTTCTACAAATCTAGTCAAAGTTGAGAAAGTTTGACCGGCACACATCCCATAACGTCATCTATTTTGGAACGGAGGGAGTAGGTGCGTAGTATTGCTTCAGTCCTTTTGCTCACTTCAGAACTAAATATTGGTGCTTGCAATTTTTATATATGCAAAAACATGCCAAGAAGATGAACAAAAATGACAAGTCATGGCTAACTGCCAATAGTATTGGCAAAAAGATTTACATTTTATCCGAGAAGTAAATACTTTGCCAGTTGCTTCTTCTCCAATCAGCATCACAAAGTAGGCCTGGTCTTCATTTTATACTTTGTATGGTCAGCTGTCTCCTAATATCAGTACGTGTAAAGAGAAGATATGATAATTGAAAGAACATCCTGTTTGCTGTACAGATTTGCTTAGGGTTTATCAGATACCAGAAGTCATCACAAGAATCTATTAGATAAACTCTAACCATATAACTCATTAACTTGGAATAAAAGGTTCTACAAGAACATGACATTTCTTCCGGAGAAACCTTAGAAGGAATAATAACCAGGTGACTAGCTAAGGTTACAATCGGCACCATGTGGGCAAAGGGATTCGACATTTATCATGTGAAAGCTCTTGGCTACCACAAAGGAAAAGAATCCTTGAACATTCCATGTCCATACGATTGAGCTAAGAACAAAATATTGAGAAGGAAATTTCTCTTAGCGATGTATCAACATTCCTAAAACTGGGTAGACAGAATGATTCTTACCAACATGTATTCTGTGGAAATAGATGTTTGCCACTTACCAGCTATGTTCTGACATGCAGTGTCTAAACAAGCATCGCGTGAAAGCAACTTTATCAGATATACTCAAGAGGATGTTTGCCACTTACAAGTCCAAAGGCACAAATATAGCACATCTACAGCTGATTCTGCTGAAGACTGACAAGAAATTCTGCACATGAAATCGGATTTGAAGCATCAAGTGGGCCCTGCTAGACAGAAATCAGGTCCACCACTTACATAGCTGTTATGTTACCTCAGTCTGGATCGACCAGAAGTTCAATCCTGCTAAGATATGCGTGAATGTGTCACACATACAGATTCAGAATATATCTGTCATTGTCATTGCACAATCCTTGTGATGCCACTGTTCTCATGGGCTTGGTGTAGAGAATGATATGAACCATGATAGACTGAGTCTAATGAATGGACTACATCTCTACATCCTTCCTCCATTCATTTATTGACACATGTTGTGCCACGCTTCAAACAGAAGCAACGAAGCAAGAGACTCTAGATACAGAGAGACTCTAGATATGAACACTTGCACCATCACAATATGCCTGCATCCATATTTTGCAGTCAAGCCTGTTCTAAAAAACTAGACCGGTGGGGTGAAGAGCCCCATGGTTTTTCATTAAGAAGAAGTAGCTTTATCCGGGTCTAGAAAACCCTCGAACCCCAGCATAAAACTATCCCCATAAATCCACTCCAACGAGGAATCGAATCCGGATCTAATGACGCGACCATGCATCAGCCCCTCTAACCAACTAAGATAGAGAACCTTTGGCAGTCAAGCCTGTTCTCATACCTCTAATACTAGTCCACATGCAAACCCTCCAAATTCCCCCTTTATATCTCCTTCCTCCCTCCATCTCCGTTCCCATCCCTCTGCTCCTGCACTGAACCACACTATCCTACTACACCTTTCATCTTTCTCCTCAAAACTTGAACTGCCCTACTATAATTGGTTCTTGAGCTACAGGTAGAGCCATGAAGCCGTCAGTTCTGCCATACCTGAAGCTTTTCCTTTTATTTGCTTTTGCTGGAGTTGCCACCACCCACGTGCATGATCAAGATGTGCTTGCATCCCTCCGTGAACTGCCCCTTGATGGCCATTTCAGCTTCCACGACATATCTACTGCTGCCAGGGACTTTGGAAATCTCTCTACCTTCATGCCAGCTGCAGTGCTTCATCCAGGCTCAGTAGATGACATCGCCACTACAGTCAGGCATATTTTCTTGAGGGGTGAGCACTCCATGCTCACCGTGGCGGCCCGTGGGCATGGACACTCACTCCGAGGGCAGTGTCAGGCGGCTGGAGGTATTGTCATCAAAATGGAATCCCTCCTGACTGCCAAAATGAAGGTGCACTCTGGTGCCTCGCCCTACGTTGATGCCTCAGGAGGAGAACTCTGGATAAATGTCCTGCATGAGACATTTAAGTATGGCCTGGCGCCGAAGTCATGGACTGATTATCTCCACCTCACAATTGGAGGCACGCTGTCGAATGCAGGGGTCAGTGGCCAGACGTTCCGACATGGCCCACAAATCAGCAACGTCAAGGAGCTGGAGATTGTGACAGGTATAGACAAACCTTGATAATATGATTGATTTAAAAGTTTCCAAAGCAACAGAATGGGTTCTTATCTGACTTCTATATCATGACTGTCAAATGCAGGAAGAGGTGACATCGTGACTTGCTCGTCAGAGCAGAACTCTGACCTCTTCCATGCTGCTCTTGGTGGCCTAGGTCAGTTCGGCATCATCACTAGAGCCAGGATTGCCCTCGAGCCAGCTCCAAAAATGGTACGACACAACAATTCATTTATACCGACTTAACGTATCAGATTGTAGTAGCCACTTGCTAATGGTTTGAATATGTAATAGGTGAGGTGGATTAGAGTTCTTTACTCAGACTTCACAAGCTTCACAGAGGATCAGGAGATGCTTATTTCAACAGAGACATCCTTTGATTACATAGAGGGTTTCGTCATCATCAACAGGACAGGCATCCTGAACAACTGGAGATCATCTTTTAACCCACAGGATCCAGAGTGGTCTAGCCAGTTCGAATCTGATGGAAGAGTACTCTTCTGCCTCGAGATGACGAAGAACTACAACCCTGAAGAGGCAGACAACATGGAACAGGTGAGCAGCCAAATTACATGCCATTAAATACAGTTATGACTTTTGACTAATATCAAATCAAGTTGAGAGTGATCAAACTATGTGTGTATACATGTCTGCAGGAGGTCAACAGCCTACTGTATCTACTAAGATATATACCTCCATCACTATTCCACACAGATGTCACCTACATCGAGTTCCTCGATAGGGTGCATTCCTCTGAGGTCAAACTGAGAGCAAAGGGGATGTGGGAAGTCCCACACCCATGGCTAAATATCATGATTCCAAAAAGTTCGATCCACACATTTGGAAAGGAGGTCTTTGGGAAAATTCTGAAAGATAGCAACAATGGTCCCATATTGCTCTACCCAGTAAACAAATTCAGGTAATTAGCTGACAATAAAAATTCAGGCAATTAGATGATATGTGAAACCAGAAACCTCATGGTGAAGCACCTTCCGTAGTTTGATTGACTGACTACATTTCATGCAGATGGGACAACAGAACGTCAGTAGTCATACCAGATGAGGAAATTTTCTACCTAGTGGGATTCCTATCCTCAGCACCATCTTCGTCAGGCCCCCACAGCGTTGAACATACATTGAACCTCAACAACCAGATAATAGAATTCTCTGACAAGGCAGGTATTGGGGTTAAGCAATATCTGCCAAATTACAACACTGAACAGGACTGGAAGGCCCACTTTGAGGCAAGGTGGGCGACATTTCTACGAAGGAAAAATGCCTATGACCCATTGGCCATCCTAGCCCCAGGACAAGGAATATTTCAAAAGGCATCTCTACCACTGTCTTCATGACCGTACCTACTGTAGTTCTGTGGAACATATGTTAGTACAGAACCATAGCAAAAGTTCTTTTGCAATCTATGAAGCACAAAAAAATAGAGAAGAGTTACCTCATCTTTGAGCCATCTTTAGTGCTCTCTGGAAGCAATCATTTGATGATTATGACAGCTCCATCAGTTGTTACACCACAATAACACTGTACAAAGAAGAATGCTCAACTGAGCATTAACAAGTATGACACATGCTGAATACTGTGTTAACTGACGATAAGAGCAAAAGGCAGCAACTATTTGGAATGATGACGAACAAATAAAACTGTTCTGAATCTAAAGTACAGCTACATGCAACTATTTGGAATGATGAGCCATATTTCTTCAAGGAAAATATGAATCTTGATGTTTTTCTTGCTGAAGTATCATTTGCCTCTAAGTATATTAAGGCATTCTATAGCATTTTCACTTATGACAGTGACATTTTTCCTGCAATCAATTACTGAAAACTTGTGCGGTTAATTTGTTAATCCAGTAGCATAAGAGTCCATTTGACCAGAAACAACTGTGTCAAGACTCAGAAGTCAGGACTCAGGGCATACATAATCAGGCTTAATGAAGCATTAACAGAACCACATGCGTCACATTCTGACACATAATGAGAAAGAGAGACAACAGATAATTGGATCAAATAGCATCTGAAAAAGCACCAGCTAGTCCACAAATTTCAAAAACCTAAGAAATTATTGAGTCTTAACTTAACCAGAAAGTAACAGCAGAAGAAGTACCATAAAAATGTAGCAAACATACTGCCTCATGGGATGTGACATGTGTGACCTCCAAATAGATGAAGCATTCAAGATGCAAACTTGGAACAACAAAACAAAACTGGAAGCCATGTTTGGGTCTCACTTATCTCTGCAAAATCTAATAGTACTCTAATTAAAGCTTGTCCATTCTGATTATGTCTGTCTCCATTATGGAAGTTACTTTGATATGGTTGTTCTCTCAAAAGGATCACGCTGAAGTATGGCTCAGTGCAGATCCAAATCAATCTAGATGTTCCATATCAATAGATACTATCATCAGCACTAGTATCTCACCCGTTATACCACACCAACGTAAGCTACAAACACTAACAAGAGTCACCTTTGTTGATTTTCAAAATGATTTTACCACATTGTATGTAGTCTTAACCCTGGTGAACACATGTGGAGAAACGCCTTCATGGCGATTCATAATGTAAATCATCAGAACAAAAAAAAGTATTAGCATGGTGCTCTTCATTCTCTGCCAGTTTCTTAGTTATTACCTTCAGCACTCCAATATGCATACTACCAGAGGTGCATCAAGTATGTAACATTAAGAATATATTAAATCTTAAATTTGCAGAAACTAGGCGCAAAAACAGAAATATCATTTCATTTTTGCTTTTTACTATGCACTGCTATATATCATAAAGGAAGTAGTGGTCCTTTTGGAACATGACATCAATTGGCCAAAACCAGTCCTTGTCAAGAAACCTAAAATTGATGGAGTGGCAAAAAGGTAGCCCGGGGCCATAACTACTATTGGTAATTGACAACATTGAACTGGCCAATGGAAGGTCTGATCCACCTTATCCTTTTCAGCAGCAGCTAAATGGGGTAATGTACATAGAAAAGGAATATTCTAATCATGCATGTTGATGGCTAAATATCAAGAGTGTTTTGAAATGCGTTCAATTGTGCCTTATCTAGACAGACTAAGTCACAAAAAAGTAGTCTGTCATATCAGTGCTCTGAAGTGTGCCTGTATGACTGCATGTGGTCTAGTCTAGCTCTCCACGAAAAACAATCATTGTACCCACTTAGGATATTGATAACAATGTCGAACTCTTGCACTAGGGTTACAGTCATTATAGTGCAATTGTTGTGGACTACCATTTGGATAACAGTTTCTATAAAAGCACATGGAAAACTGCAAATATACCTGACAGTCACAGCCTAACAGATAGTGCTCAGGTCAGATCAAGTAAGGTAAATGTCACCATATAAATGAGAGCAGGTTAAGTTCGTCAATCTTGATACTGGAAGAAAATATGCATATTATTGAAGCAACAGCAAATAGTTAAAGTTACGTGATCAGAACTGAAAATCTTTCTTCAGCTGATGCAGTACCGTCCACTGGCTTAATTGAGGACCAACCACAACCAGTCAATGGCCAGCACTGGCGGCCAAAATGGGGCTCTGACAGACGCAACAGCTAGGATGCAGGTGACCACAGTTTCAGTTCCCTCCGCGTAATTTCGCGGGGTTTTGCGCTTCAATCTAACCTGGAAGCGCAACGCACCATTGTCCAACGACGCAAAATTTCCCGATCCCTGCGTGTTCACCTGAGGAACTGCTCCTTATCCCCCGACCATCGCAACGATCGCACGGCAGAAGCAACCACAAGGACGGCAAGAACGGGAGGCGATCCGTGAGCCGTGCACAGCCGAGGCGCGCGATCGTGCGCGCCACCGCGGGTGGGAAGATGGCGGAGGGGAGCTTACCGGGCGTTCGGCGAAACCCGGCCGCGACTGCCAAGTCGGTGGCGGCGGATCAAGTTCCTTTCAAATTGAGAAGCGGGGAGGCGGAGCCGAGAACAAGGGGCCGGGCGCCCGGCGACGGCGACCAGCCGACATGACCGGCGGCTGGGGAGCACAGCCCCGGCCGGAGCCTTTCGCCGTGTCTCTGTGTGGTGGATCGTGGCCTCGTGGGCCACTGGGCCAAGTTGGTGCCTGATCTACTCTTTTCGTCGTCCATTCTTATAGCCTTAGGCCCAAGTCGGAGCCCACGTAAACTTTAGGCGCAAGCGCTGTTCTACTGTCTTGTGTTACAATGGGCTAGCAGTTGGGAGCAGTTGGGACATGCATACTTCTTTATAATTTTTATAAGAAACCTTGTGACAGGTAATAGTAATAGGCACTCAATTTTCTATCTCAAATGGCTGGTTCAATTCCTTTAATCAGCTGGTTGCGTTTCTAGCGGATCATGCAAACTCATTTTTCTTTCTCTAATGGCTTTCAATTACTTTTACCAACCGGTTGTGTTCTTAGAGGATCTCTTATCATGTGTTTGTTTTCAGTTGTTTCTGCTTCCCTACACCTTAGTACTTGGATGTTACAAAAATAGTGATGGTCGGATTGTGGGCTTTTGGCAACTGTGCCCATTGATCTCAAAAAATCCAGTAAATGGAATATTGATTGTCTAATTTAATTTGTTTACTGACTTTGGTACAAGTACTATTTTGTCCATAGTGCTACATGTAACTTTTATTATTTTCTTCCTAGGGACTACTTGCAAGATGAAACAAAAAGACGAAGGGCTACTTTTGTCCCGCATTGTGGTCGGCAACGCCACCGCCGCCGCCGAACCCCATATAATATACCTAAGAAAAGAGAATAGAAGTGGTTCCTTTTCTTTCTATACGAAATTCGACGATTTCGTTTGTGTTCATGTTGGCGATTTCATAAGGCGCCTATGGTTTGACAGGCTCACAACTTACAAAGGGCACTCGCTGCTCGCAGGCCTGCTCTTTCTATTATGATTTCTATGACTATGGAAGGAAACTTCGACTTCTGTGCAAATCGATAAACTGACTTATCTGTCATTACATTCCAATCTTCCATCCAGCGATGTTTCCACCCCCCCCCCCCCGCCCCCCGGGGGGCGGACACATTGTGGTCGCCCTTAGGGTAGGAGCGAAGCGACGGAAACTTAGCTTTCAAAGACGACACTACCAGGGCGATTTCTTCTAGCCAAACAAAAACGAAGCAAAAGGCAAAACATACTCTCACCTAGGCTCGCATGACAATTGCAATGTATTCAAGCTTGCATATATTAAGTAATATTTGTTGCAAAAAGTGTTGTTTGGAACAATAACGCTAATAAATTCTGCCAAGCAAAATCTAGTTTACAAGTGTTGCTGTCAAGTCACACACACACACTGTCCGCTTTAGTTGGGCTATCATCATGCAGATCCAGCGAACCATTTTAACCCAAGTCACATAAATTATGTCAGGATATCTGAGAAGAAAGGGTAGTCTTGTACCAAGACCAATAATTTACCCGGAGGGGATCACATTTCTGTAGGATACAGCAAACAGCAGTTGCAAGATCAGCATCTGCCATTTCAGGATCGAAATTCCTTGTTGGTTCAAGAGTGTCTTTAAGTTCATCCGAAGGCTGCAAACCCAAGCGAAGAAGATCGAGCAGCAAGCTCAAAGCAAATACACAACTCCAATCGTTCTTCAAGACCTTGAGACAAACATCAGATATGCGCTCGTCGGCTACTAGCAAGTTATTCTCGCCCTTGTATAGACCCTTGAGGTATCTCCAAGGGCTTTCATTCTGAGGGTTTGCTACAATAGCTTCAATTGTGTAATCTACTTCTGAATCACGCACCGCGGTAAGGCCACCAAGAAGCGGTGATCTTGTTATTACAAGATATCTCTGTTGCAAAACAAATTCAACATACTTCAATGCAAGCTAAACGGGTGATCTCAGTTAATCAGCATAAAGAAAGGTACTCTTGTCCAGCTTTGACCACTAATTACATAAAGCTACCTCTGCTGGCCATATAAATATGGTACCCTTAGTACTATGAAAATACTCTCGACAATCTAGTTTATAATATTTCTTCTTATACACAATTATTACAAATAACAGTGAAAAGGTTTACATAGGCCCCTATCATGCAAATTTTATAACAACATATATTTATAAACAGAGGAAGTCAATTGAAAGCAATAGAGATTGCAGGGAATAATGAATTGATTAAAGAGAGCAATGCTCGGTTACATATATAGGCAAGGATGACCTAGGGTTTGGGAAACAATACCATCCAACGGTTATCCTTGCCTAATCCTAATCAACCATACATACCCCTGAGGGGTCCTGCCGCACGGCCTAAAGGGCCGGCGTGCCCTGCGCCTAAGGCCCTTAGGCCCACCATATACATATTGCTAACACGCCCCCGCAGTCAGATCGTCAGCCACTGACGTTCAGACTGGACCGAAACTCCATGAAGGTCGACGAGGGAAGCCCCTTGGTGAAGACGTCGGCGTACTGCGATGTAGTAGGAACATGCAGCACCTTGACATGGCCAAGGGCGACCCGTTCTCGGACGAAGTGGAGATCAATCTCAATGTGCTTGGTCCGCTGATGCTGCACCGGATTGGTGGACATGTAAACAGCACTAATGTTGTCACAGTAAACAACGGTGGCACGGCGAAGGGGAGTGTGAAGCTCAAGCAGAAGCTGGCGCAGCCATGTAGCCTCGGCCACAGCATTGGCGACGGCGCGGTACTCTGCCTCGGCGCTGGAGCGAGAAACTGTGTTCTGTCGCTTGGAGGACCAAGAAACAAGGTTGTCGCCTAGAAAAACAGCATAACCTGACGTGGATTTCCGTGTATCAGGACAACCAGCCCAGTCAGCGTCGGAGTAAGCAACAAGATCATCAGTCCTGGAAGGGCGCAGATGAAGCCCCAGATGGAGTGTACCTCGGATGTAGCGCAATATCCGCTTCAAGGCAGCCAGATGAGGTTCGCGAGGGTCATGCATGTGAAGACAGACCTGCTGAACAGCATAAGCAATATCCGGCCTGGTGAAGGTGAGGTACTGTAGAGCGCCAGCAATGCTGCGGAAGTCGGTGGGATCCGAGACGGGCTCGCCATCTGTGGCAGAAACCTTGGGGTTGGTGTCAACCGGAGTAGAACAAGGCTTGCACTCTGCCATACCTGCTCGGTCGAGAATCTCCAACATGTATTTCCGCTGGGATAGAAGAAGACCATCACCATGGTGCTGAACATGCATCCCCAGAAAATGATGAAGTTCCCCAAGGTCCTTCATAGAGAACTCGCGCTGCAAGGCAGCAATGATCTGCCGTAGAAGAGACATGGAAGAGGCCGTGAGGACAATGTCGTCGACGTAGAGCAGTAGGTAGGCCATATCGGTGCCACGCCGAAAGACGAACAGGCTGGCATCTGACCGTGTCTCCACAAAGCCAAGAGTCTGAATGAAAGCTGCAAACCGGGTGTTCCAGGCGCGAGGGGCTTGCTTGAGACCGTACAAGGACTTGTTTAAGCGACAAACAAAGTCAGGCCTAGCGGGATCCTCGAAACCAGAAGGCTGGGAGCAGTAAACTGTCTCAGACAATGTCCCATGAAGGAAGGCGTTCTTCACATCAAGCTGGTGTATCGGCCACTGACGGGACAAGGCGATGGAGAGCACCGTACGAACTGTGGCAGGCTTCACAACAGGGCTGAATGTCTCATCAAAATCAATACCTGGCCGCTGGGTGAATCCCCGAAGAACCCAACGGGCCTTGTACCGCTCAAGAGAACCATCGGCCTTGAGCTTGTGCTTGAAGATCCACTTGCCGGAGACGACGTTGGTCCGCGGAGGGCGCGGAACGAGATCCCAAGTGGCATTGTGCAGCAGTGCCCCATACTCCTCTTCCATAGCAGCTCGCCAATTCGGATCGGCAAGAGCACTACGGAAGGTCTTCGGGATCGGGGACAGCGGGGCAGCATGGTACAGTGTCGGTAGTCGAAACCCCTGCTTGGCCCGCGTGGTCATAGTGTGCTGATTCACCACGGGTGGAACAGGCACGGCGCCCTTGGGAAGGCGCTGCGGAGGACCAGGGGGCGCAGGAGTCGGTGCAGGAGCAGACGGGCGCCGAGAGTACACGTTGGGAAAGTCGCTCAGGGGCCGGTGTTGGGGCAGCGGGCCGGCTGGAGCCCGGCCTGGCGAAGACGGAGCAGCAGGGGCCGGCTGAAGCCGGCCAGGAGTGTCCAGCGCCGACTGTGACCGGCTGAAGACGGGCGAGGCCAGCGACGGCTGGCTGGGCGCGGCGTCGGCCGGCAGCGGCCGGCCAGGGGTGGCCGACGCTGGCTGAGGCCGGCTGGACGCCGGCTGTGACCGGCCGAGCGGTGTCGAGGCGGTCTGTCCAGCCGCAGGGGCCGGCTGGAGGAAGCCTGGAGGCGTAGAGCCGGCGGGGACAACCAGTGGCGGCACCGGCCACTGGGAAACGTCGGAGGCCGCACGTGGCAGTGCGGTCGCAGCCGCACGTGGCTGTGCGGAAACACCAGGAGCACCTGCAGGCAAACGCAGCTGTGTAGGTCCAATGAGGGCCGGCACAGAATTAGAATCATCTGCGAGAAACTCAAAATCCGCGTGAGTGGGTGGTGAGGACTGCTGTGAGAAGGGGAATGCGGTCTCCTCAAAGACCACGTGTCGGGAGATGATGACACGGTTGGTGGCCATGTCGAGGCACCGATAGCCCTTGTGATGAGCAGAGTAACCCAGGAAGACGCACAAAGCGGAGCGCGGAGCGAGTTTATGAGGCGCGGTGGCGGCTAGGTTGGGATAACACTTGCAGCCGAAGACGCGCAGATGATCATAAGAGGGGAGTGTGCCATGCAGAGCGAAGTGTGGTGTACTGAACGCCAAGGTTTTGGTGGGAAGGATATTAAGGAGGTGAGTTGCAGTGTGTAGAGCCTCCACCCAGTATGCAGGTGGAACACTGGCCTGGAACAAAAGCGAGCGCACCATGTTATTAATGGAACGAATGATGCGTTCAGCTTTACCGTTCTGTGGCGAGGTGTAAGGGCAGGACATGCGGAGATGAACACCATGGGTGAGGAAGAAAGTGCGGGCGCTGAGGTTGTCAAACTCGCGGCCATTGTCGCACTGGAATCCCTGGATGGTGGCGCTGAACTGCGTGCGGACATAAGAGAAAAAATTAGCAAGCGTCGGGAAGGTGTCAGATTTGAGGCGCAAGGGAAACGTCCACAAAAAGTGTGAGCAATCATCCAAAATAACCAGGTAATATTTGAATCCTGAGACGCTGGCAACAGGAGACGTCCAAAGATCACAATGCATTAACTGGAAATTACGAGTTGCACGAGATGATGACACACTAAAAGGTAGACGTGTATGATGACCAAGTTGACACGCATGACAAAGAGTATGACTAGCACTTTTATTACAACTGATGGTAGATGACTGTGCTAGCTTGGTCAAGGCTTCATGACCAGGATGCCCAAGACGCTGATGCCAAAGAGAAGGGGTGGTGACGGCACTGAAGGCGGACGCCGGGAAACGGAGTGGGTAGAGCGGTCCGGAGCTGTCACATCGGACGATCTCTCTCCGCGACTGAAGATCCTTCACAGAACAGCCAACAGGATCAAACTCCACAGAAACATTATTGTCAGATGTAAACTGGCGTACGGAGATGAGATTCTTAATAAGATTCGGTGAAACGAGAACATTATTAAGATGAAGCGAATGAGGTAAAGTAGTACTGCCAGTAGAGAGAACGGGAAGAAGGTTCCCGTTCCCGACAACAATGGAGGTGGGTGAAAAATGCTGTGGGGAGGATCGGGAGAGGATACCGGCGTCGGATGTCATGTTGTTGGTGGCGCCGGAGTCGAAGTACCACTCGTTCGAAGGCGGCTGAGCAAGCGTTACAGTGTTGAAGCTGTTGGCGAGGGCTTGCTGATCCCAAGACAGGGGCGCTGGTCCCTGGCCGTAGAATCCGGGCGGCGGCGCAAGTTGGCTGTAGAGGCCAGGGGTGGCGGTGTATGGCCAGACCCCCTGGCTTTGAGCGCCAGCCACCAGGGCGCTCGGCTGCTGCGCGAGGAAGGCCTGGGAGGGCGGCGCCTGCTGTTGCTGTTGCGGCGCCGGACGTGGAATGGGTGCGAGCGGAGGGCGCACAGCCGGCCACATGTAGATGGCTCCCGTCCAAGGGTTCTGGACGCTGACGAGGCCCGGAGGAGGCTGAGACGCACCCCCGGACTTGGACGAGCCGCCGGAGCCGCCACCAACGGATGGAGAAGAGGCCTGCGGCTTGGAATTGCCGGAACGCTTCGCATAGCGTGGCTTGCCGCGCTTTTGGCCGCCCCCGGAGTTGCTGCTGCCAGAGCCGCCGGCGTGCTGGGGCGGTTTTGGCGCGGCAGGAGGGGGAGCCGGCTTCCCAGTCGAGGCAAGGAAGGCCGAAGGCGGCGGGGGAGCGGTGACGAAGTTGAGCTCCTCCAACAGCAGCTCGTTCTTGGCGTCGAGGTAGGTGGGGAAGGGGCGACCACGCCGAATGTGGCGCCCGACATCCTTGTACTGCTCGTTGAGGCCGCGGATGAGAGTCAGAACGAGCGTGCGGTCGTGGACATCCTCACCGAGGGCGCGAAGATCGGCAGCCATGGTCTGCAGCTTGCTGCAGTAGTCGGTGATGGAGAGATCGCCCTGCTTGACGTTGCGGAACTCCTGGTCAAGGATGAGGGCGCGAGTCTCCCTGTTCCCAAGGAACTGGGCCTCGACGGCGAGCCAGGCTGTACGGGCGCTGACTCCACGATCAAGGACGGCGTCGGCAAGGTCAGGAGAGAGCGTGCCGAGGATCCACGACTTGACCACGCAGTCCATGCGCACCCAATCCGGCGAAGTGGGGAAGGACGCGTCGGAGAGGGCGTGGTCGCTGAGGGAGTACTTCCCGAGTACGAGCAGGAGCGACTCCTTCCACCTGAAGTAGTGGACAGACTTGGTGTCGAGGACGACGGGCACCAAGGAGCGGATGCTCTGGACGGCGACGGCCTGCGCATGCAGGTTGATGATGGCGGCGGCCTCCTGCTGCAGAAGGGCAGCGTGAAGAGGAGAGGGAGACAGCGGGAAGAGATGTGATCCCGCGCCGTCGTCGTCGGCGGCGGCGCCGTCGTCGTCGGCCGCCGGCTCGGCGGCAGCCTTGAGGGCCGCCTCAGCGGCGGCACGCGCCTGGGCGGCGCGTTGGGAGGCCTCGCGGGCGCGAGTGGCGGCAGCGTCACGCTGCTGGCCGGCCTCCATGGCCTCGCGCTCGGCCTCCTGAGCGAGCGCCAGGGCGGCGTCGCGGTCCTCCTGTGCCTTGCGCACACGTGCCTCCTTGGCGAGGCGAGCCTCCTCGGCGCGCTTGGCGGCGGCGTCGTCGTCGATCTGCCGGGGATTGACGACGAAACTCACGGGGTCGCCAGCAGCCTTGGCCGCCGCACCGGTGGCGGAGCCACCCCTGGAGCCAGGCATGGCGCGCGGCTAGGTAGGAGGCAGGGGAGGCTAGGGTTTAGGGTTGCGGAAGCGAGAGGGATAAAACCCGATCTCGTGATACCATGAAAGCAATAGAGATTGCAGGGAATAATGAATTGATTAAAGAGAGCAATGCTCGGTTACATATATAGGCAAGGATGACCTAGGGTTTGGGAAACAATACCATCCAACGGTTATCCTTGCCTAATCCTAATCAACCATACATACCCCTGAGGGGTCCTGCCGCACGGCCTAAAGGGCCGGCGTGCCCTGCGCCTAAGGCCCTTAGGCCCACCATATACATATTGCTAACATCAATCATAAAAAAAATTGTACAGTTCTTTAGAGTGAAATTGCATGTGGAAGTAAATCATATATTTATAAACAGAGGAAGTAACTCATGATGAAACCAACATGAAATGATCTATGAAGCTCAAATGATGGAGATAACCTAAGGGTGAAATTGCATGAAACTAGAATTTTTTTAGGAGACAAAGAAGCACAGAGGATGACCTGATTCCAAGCTGAATTATTGAAGACATCTTCCTCAAGTAGCTGGTTGCAGTACTGCAGTTCACTCTCCCACCCACCCAATGCTTGAAGAACCCACTGCAACAGTTGTAATAAAGCAATATTGTTAGAAAGCTCTTACTTATACTGATAGCTTTAGCTTAGTACAGTAACCAGGTGTAGAATACTTATTATACAGTAAAATGGAATGTGCATACCTGTCTATGAGACCAAGCATGGTAATTTTTGGCGTCAACAGCAAGTATCTTCATTGTGAATTCATGTTCTTTATTTGCAACACCAGGCCCTAATTTCTCAGCAAGCCATCTCTTATGATGCCTGAAGATTATAATTGGGTCCTGCAGGGTTAGTCATGAGCTCCATATAGTATTGAAAGATGGATAAAATTTAAAATTATGGAAGTCGAGAAATTGCCAATTACACAACCTCAACAGCCACCAAATAGGAGAGTAGTTTCTGTGAAATACTATATGTACTATAATATTTTTTTCTATAACGGAACTCACCATATTTGGTAATTTTTTGGATTACATTGAGCAATTTTTTCGACAAAATCCATCTCTTCCAGTAAATCAGAATCCAGTGCCTCCAGAATAAGGCGTCTGAAATGCCAGACCTATCAAGTAAACAATTATAATTATATACAACAACAACAACAACAACAACATAGCCTTTTGTCCCAAGCAAGTTGGGGTAGGCTAGAGATGAAACCCAAAAGAAACAAGGATAAGAAAGACATAAAACGGCACAAAACCAAAGATAAGGTTAGGGGTAAACAAGAGAAGAAACAAAAGATCACGGTTCAGGCACGTTAATTGCTAGTCTCCAAGCGCATCTATCTATAGCTAATTCCTTAGAGATATTCAACTCCGCCTATGTTGACTGGAAGACTTTCTTGAGTCATCTCAACATAGCCGGTCCCAAGCCCGGATAAAGGAGGAGGGGATGTGTTAGGTTTGGCGAACCAGCACCTACAACAGCCGCTCTGATGGATATGAAACCCATAAGAAACAATTATAATTATATAATAAAGTAAAAAAGTAACTACCAAAAGATTGATTGATATCAAAATGAACTACATGATAAGCTTAAAAAAATATAGTGGTATTAGTAATAGAACAAACAGCAATTCTCTGACAGTACATAACACCATTGCTGTTCAAGAAAAATGAGGCATACTTCATCAAGAAACATAAGACAGGACGAAAAGTATGGTCAGGAAGCATGCTGTGGCCTAACAGATACCACAGTCACAGAGGATGAAAAAGCATGCTGCCTGAATGATAGACAGTATATCAGAGCACAAACTATCTAAAGCTGCAAACAGGCACTATTTGGCCAATTTACACAGAAATTCCAACTTTCTAAAATTGGCTCAACCTCACTGCTTGTTTCTACTTTTTGTAGCATAACATACTCATAAATGGACCACGATAGGAACGGTTCAGAAACTGTCTCCATTGTAGCCAGTGAAGCTCGCAGCCACAGTGCTAAATGGTTTTGAGTCAAAACTGTAATTAAATGGTTAAACTTCTATAGCAAAATAAATTATTTCCCTTAAAAAATTCTCACTTAACCGTAGAAACTTTAATTTCCCGATAACCTCATGAGAGAGAGAGAGAGAGAAGAGCTGGATTCTCACGGTATAGTTGCCGGGGTTGAGCTCGATGGCCTCGGCGGTGAGGCGGAGGGCGCGGGGAGTGCGCTCGCCGGCGAAGTAGAGGGCGCGGAAGTAGTCCATGACCTCGCGGAAGTCGTCGCGATAGGCGATGGGGACCACGGGGCTGGGCCCATCGTCCTGCGGCATCGGCACCACGTCGGCCATCTCCGGCCAACTGCTAGGGCCGGACTTAGCGTGCTCCATCGGCGCTCAGCCGCAGCACGGGCGGACCCAGTACAGGACTGTTGCAAAAAGATGGAATTTAGTAGGTAAAATCATGGTCAGATCCGAATACAAATACGCGTCAGGGGTTTGGGTGTTTGATTTCGCGCAGCAGGATGCCAAGGGAGGGGAATAGGCTGGCATACCCCTCGCTCGGTGCCGCCGCGCAAGCCGAGACTCGAGCTGCAGCTGGGCAGGAGAGCGAGGGCGGCGGGCGCTGGGGGCGAGCCGAGGGAGGAGATGGGTCGCGGAGAGGAAGAAAACTGCAGCAGACGCCGTCGGACGGGGCCGAACCGGTGACCGAATTCGTGGCGGAGCCGGATTCTCGATCTCCAGCGTCCATTCTCGATCTAACGCCGCCCTCCATTCTCGATCTAACGCCACCCTCCATTCCCAAACAAAAGGGCCCATCGGTCAGGGAGAGACCACGCACTCGTCTTCCTCGGCTAGCTCCAGCCGCCGGCGGGATCCTGCGAGGTGCCGCCGCCACGGCCATCGGGAAGACGAAGCTATCCATCGGCGCTGCGTTACGGCGGCCTCGATGCTCACTGGCTGCCGAGCTAGCCAGCTAGGGGAAGAAGATGATTGTGAGGGTCGCTCGCTGGACGCTGGAGATGGAGCAAAAGTTGCAACGTGTCTTCTTTGTAAAGGCACTCAATCCGGCGCCGAGAGAGGGTAGGTGGAGAACGTACATATCCCTCGTCCTTCGCGCTCATACACTCCCTTTCTCTCGTTCGTTACGAGATGACGATGGAGGCAAATGATTGGTCTATTTTTTTTAGAACAAACTAGCACGAGATTGTGCTAATTTCATTGATATAGTCATATAGAAGAGTTTGAAAATACACCCTTTGCTCCAGCAGCAGCCCATGCTGAAGCTTCCTCTTTTATTTTCGCGACTAGAGACATAAAGGAGCACTCTCGACGATTGAAGACTCTCGCGTTCCTCTCTAGCCAGACTTCCCAGATGATGAGCAAGGTGAGGCTTGTGAGGGCTTTCTTTGGGATGGAGCGGGTGGTTGTTATCATCTCCCACCAGGTAGCCACTGTATCAGTGTGCGTCCAAACTCTCGGGCGCAAGTTCGGTTGTGCAAGCCATGTGGCGACAGTGTCCCAGACCCTTGTGGTGTATCTACACTCAACAAACAGATGATGAGCGGACTCAGGGGCGTTCCGGCAAAGCTGGCATGTCGGTGTATGCGGCCAGCCGCGCTTGGCTAGGCGATTTGCCGTCCAGGCTCTATTTTGCGTAATTATCCAAGCGAAGAATTTGCATTTCGGCGGCACCCAAGTGCGCCATAGCTTGGCGGTTTGGGGTTTTATGATCGATTCAACGAATTGTGCTTTGTATGCGGACGCTGCCGAATAAATGCCGTCTGCGGTGAGTTTCCAAGTTATATGGTCTTGTATTTGTGGCTGTAGTTGGATGCCGGACAGTAACCTCCAAAGTTCGACGAATTCGCTGACGTGAGTTGTTGTGATCCCTCCAGATATGTTGAGGTCTATCACCCAGAAGTCGTTTGGCAGTGCCTTAGCCACGGATTTTTTCTTGTGTTTTGCAAGGGCATAGACTGTAGGGGCAATGTCCTTCGGCCTTGCAGCCAAGCGGAGTTCCAAAACGAGGTCGTTCTTCCATTACCGAGTGTGATTGTCATGCAAGCCGCGAAGAGGCGGTCCGACTCGTCGCGAGACGGTTCAGTGCCGACCCGAGCCTTCTCAGGCGATACCCATTTGTGCCAAAGCCACCGAAGACGTAGAGCTCTAGCAAATTTGCAGAGGTTGAGTACTCCCAGACCGCCATTCCTTTTTGGCAAGCAACTTTTTGTCCAGTTAACCTTGCATTTCCCGCCTGTCAATGTCGTGTCCCCAGCCCATAGGAATTTCCTTCGTATCTTGTCGAGGTCCTCCAAGGCTTCCTTGTGCTCCTTGATCACTGTTAACGTATATATGGCATGTGAGGTTAGCACCGTCTTGGCAAGGCATGTGCGTCCTGCCGTGTTGAGGTTCCGTCCGTGCCATCCGGATAGCTTCCCAGCCACTTTGACAAACATTGGCTGGAGATCAATTCGTCTTAGTCGCGTGAGCATGAGCGGCAGACCCAGATAGCGCATGGGGAATCATGGTCTATGCGGGGATATTTGTTCCTCGTTTATTATAACCCCTACCATTTGTGATTGATAGAACATTTTACATCAATCATCTTGACTTGTTCTATACTTCTATCATTTTCTAGCCATGCATAAGGCGGAAGAAGAGAAAGAGGAGGAAGAAGAAGGGGAAGATGAGAGAGAAAAAGAAGGGAAAAAACACGCCCCCCACCTCCTCCCCCTTAACTTCTAGTTTCGCCCCTGCGTGTCGCAAATAGCCAAATAGGCGCAAGCAACCACGGGGTAGGTGGACGAAGGAGGAGGGAGTGACAAGTCAACGGCCTTACATTTACATGCACACGCCTATATGACGCTGTTCCGGACCCGCATAGCGTATGGGCGTATGGCCCACCAGGGCACTGGGCCATGGCCTTATCGGCCCAACGGTTGGCGTGTCTAGCCTATCTCTCGCATTACAACAATACGGCCTGGACAAAATTGGGCCAGGCTGAGGGGTGGATGGATTAGGACTGTGTTGGTGATGAATGTCAAATAGACAAAATAACACTCTAAAAAAAGGTAAAATACTGTCCTCTTTGCTGGAGCATGGTGTTAAATTTAAGAGAGTTTGTTTTTTTTTTTACCGAAAATCAGTAGAGGAGGCCCTACCTGTATTGCGTGTCCACTATTACAACATTCTAACCAGTCTAATTCTTTTTCTTTCTACTATGGCAAGCGCTCCTCTATTGCTTGTGACGCACATTTAGGTAGGATGTCTGGGTTAAGCTCTAAATTAAATAATCAGTATGTTAGGTTTCAAACGAATAATATTTTAATATGTATTCTTATTTACCAGAAGGGCGGCCTTTGATGCAGTGGTAGAGGTTCACCGCCTGTGACCAGAAGGTTCAGGGTTAAGCCCCAGCCTTTGCACATTTATGTGCAGTAAAGGCTGTGCGCTAAACAACCTGCTCCCAGACCTCGCGTAGCGCGGGAGTCTACGGCACTAGGTACGCCCTTATTCTTATTTACTGCAGTAGCAATAAATATTATGGAACATTAGTGTTTTCCATCCAGTTGCTTTATTTTAGATTACTAAGGGTGTGTATATATGTAGGAGTTTCAAACAATGCCTTACACAATGTATGTATATCAATTCCAACCATATGAGTCGCAGGAACTTGGGATGTATGGCATTCTTAACAAACCATTCTAACATATTGTCACACCGTGGCATTGCTAGAAATTTGTAGTTACAAAATACTTAATTCATTCAAAATTATAGGTTTTATTCTTATGTTTATAGCTTTTGTTATGCATCTATATACACTCTCTTTAGATGTATAGCAAAATTATATAAACCTAAAAACACCAAAACAATCTATAGTTTCAACCGGCAACCAAAGCCGTAACACTTGCTATTCCTAAGGCCGTCTCCAAAAGAGCTCTCTTTAGATGTATAGCAAAATTATATAAATCTAAAAACACCAAAACAATCTATAGTTTCAACCGGCAACCAAAGCCGTAACACTTGCTATTCCTAAGGCCGTCTCCAAAAGAGTTTGTGATTTTGCCAAACGACGCAGAGGGAAGAGAAAATAAAAGGAAAGAAAGACAGAGCACCATAATCAGTAGCACTGGAAGCGGTGCGTGTGAGAGAGAAGCTTTGGCGATCGTGCAAGCTTGCTGCTTGCCTCCGCGCTAACTGACCCGTTTTGTCACTGTTCATTTAATAAAAAATCGTTTGAGCTAGCGACGTAGTCACTGTTCATTCAATAAAAAATTGTTTGAGCTAGCGACATAGTCAGCCGTCGGAGACGGCGTAAGAGCATCTCCAGCCATTGCCTCTGCTTAGAGCCCTTACTTTATCAAGTAGGAGCCGATCCTAACTTTCTGGAGCTTCAATTTCATGCTGAACTCCAGTAATAGCTCCAACTTAAGAGCCCCAACTCGTTGTCTGACACGCGGGACCCGCTCGTCAGTGGCTGGGTATGCTTCCCCCTCCCGGTCTCTTCTCTCTCCAAGCAGTTCTCTTCCTCCGTTTCTCTCGGTGCCTTCCTCCCAGCGCTGCCACAGATTGAAGGAGCGAGCTCTGGCCGACGACGGCGCGGGGAGCGCGAGCTCCGGCTGGGTGCGGCTGCGGCGGAACAGGAAGAGCGTGGCGATGGCGGCACGGGGGGAGCGCGAGTTCCGGCAGAGTGCGGCGACGACGGCGCGGTGATCCGCGAGCTTCGGCCGGGTGCGGCGGCGGCGGCTCAGGGAAGCACGAGCTGCTGTAGAGTGCGGCGGCGGCGGCGGCTCAGAGGGAGCACGAGATCCGGCGGTGGCCCAGATGGTGGCCTGCTAGCTGTTGTCCGGGAGGAAGGGGCGCCCGATTCAGATGCCATTGATGCCCAACGCGAGTCAAAACAGTGGATTTGCACGAATTCAGGCGTTGTTGGCCTTGAATCGAAGCTAGGGATCTTGAATCGAAGCTAGCTGTTGTCTTTGTTCGATTTGGAGGGACAGAGAAAGAGGCCCGACAGCGGCGGGGTAGCGCGTGCGGCCAGTCTCGCAGCCGGGCACGAGGTGCGCGCGCGGCCACACACAAGCGGCGCTCGCGGCCAGGCGGCGGCACTTGCGAGGGCCATGCGCGCTGCCCGGCGACGGGCCCGCTCCCTCAGCAGATCCAGGTAGCGCCATGCCTGCTCCCCTTCTCGATTCGTGTGGTGGCCCAGAGGAGCCAAGGTGTCGTGGCCTCGTGCTGTGGCGCGGAGGAGCCGGGTCATCGTGGCCCCATGCGGCGGCGTGAAGGAACTGTCCGGCGACAACTCAAGCGGAAGCAGAGGGCGCGCAGGAAAAAACTGGTCAACAGAAAAGTAGGGAGGCCCCTAGCCACCCGTGGGAGATGGGGCTTGCATATATTAAGTAATATTTGTTGCAAAAAGTGTTGTTTGGAACAATAACGCTAATAAATTCTGCCAAGCAAAATCTAGTTTACAAGTGTTGCTGTCAAGTCACACACACACTGTCCGGTTCGGTTGTGCAAGCCATGTGGCGACAGTGTCCCAGACCCTTGTGGTGTATCTACACTCAACAAACAGATGATGAGCGGACTCAGGGGCGTTCCGGCAAAGCTGGCATGTCGGTGTATGCGGCCAGCCGCGCTTGGCTAGGCGATTTGCCGTCCAGGCTCTATTTTGCGTAATTATCCAAGCGAAGAATTTGCATTTCGGCGGCACCCAAGTGCGCCATAGCTTGGCGGTTTGGGGTTTTATGATCGATTCAACGAATTGTGCTTTGTATGCGGACGCTGCCGAATAAATGCCGTCTGCGGTGAGTTTCCAAGTTATATGGTCTTGTATTTGTGGCTGTAGTTGGATGCCGGACAGTAACCTCCAAAGTTCGACGAATTCGCTGACGTGAGTTGTTGTGATCCCTCCAGATATGTTGAGGTCTATCACCCAGAAGTCGTTTGGCAGTGCCTTAGCCACGGATTTTTTCTTGTGTTTTGCAAGGGCATAGACTGTAGGGGCAATGTCCTTCGGCCTTGCAGCCAAGCGGAGTTCCAAAACGAGGTCGTTCTTCCATTACCGAGTGTGATTGTCATGCAAGCCGCGAAGAGGCGGTCCGACTCGTCGCGAGACGGTTCAGTGCCGACCCGAGCCTTCTCAGGCGATACCCATTTGTGCCAAAGCCACCGAAGACGTAGAGCTCTAGCAAATTTGCAGAGGTTGAGTACTCCCAGACCGCCATTCCTTTTTGGCAAGCAACTTTTTGTCCAGTTAACCTTGCATTTCCCGCCTGTCAATGTCGTGTCCCCAGCCCATAGGAATTTCCTTCGTATCTTGTCGAGGTCCTCCAAGGCTTCCTTGTGCTCCTTGATCACTGTTAACGTATATATGGCATGTGAGGTTAGCACCGTCTTGGCAAGGCATGTGCGTCCTGCCGTGTTGAGGTTCCGTCCGTGCCATCCGGATAGCTTCCCAGCCACTTTGACAAACATTGGCTGGAGATCAATTCGTCTTAGTCGCGTGAGCATGAGCGGCAGACCCAGATAGCGCATGGGGAATCATGGTCTATGCGGGGATATTTGTTCCTCGTTTATTATAACCCCTACCATTTGTGATTGATAGAACATTTTACATCAATCATCTTGACTTGTTCTATACTTCTATCATTTTCTAGCCATGCATAAGGCGGAAGAAGAGAAAGAGGAGGAAGAAGAAGGGGAAGATGAGAGAGAAAAAGAAGGGAAAAAACACGCCCCCCACCTCCTCCCCCTTAACTTCTAGTTTCGCCCCTGCGTGTCGCAAATAGCCAAATAGGCGCAAGCAACCACGGGGTAGGTGGACGAAGGAGGAGGGAGTGACAAGTCAACGGCCTTACATTTACATGCACACGCCTACATGACGCTGTTCCGGACCCGCATAGCGTATGGGCGTATGGCCCACCAGGGCACTGGGCCATGGCCTTATCGGCCCAACGGTTGGCGTGTCTAGCCTATCTCTCGCATTACAACAATACGGCCTGGACAAAATTGGGCCAGGCTGAGGGGTGGATGGATTAGGACTGTGTTGGTGATGAATGTCAAATAGACAAAATAACACTCTAAAAAAAGGTAAATACTGTCCTCTTTGCTGGAGCATGGTGTTAAATTTAAGAGAGTTTGTTTTTTTTTTACCGAAAATCAGTAGAGGAGGCCCTACCTGTATTGCGTGTCCACTATTACAACATTCTAACCAGTCTAATTCTTTTTCTTTCTACTATGGCAAGCGCTCCTCTATTGCTTGTGACGCACATTTAGGTAGGATGTCTGGGTTAAGCTCTAAATTAAATAATCAGTATGTTAGGTTTCAAACGAATAATATTTTAATATGTATTCTTATTTACCAGAAGGGCGGCCTTTGATGCAGTGGTAGAGGTTCACCGCCTGTGACCAGAAGGTTCAGGGTTAAGCCCCAGCCTTTGCACATTTATGTGCAGTAAAGGCTGTGCGCTAAACAACCTGCTCCCAGACCTCGCGTAGCGCGGGAGTCTACGGCACTAGGTACGCCCTTATTCTTATTTACTGCAGTAGCAATAAATATTATGGAACATTAGTGTTTTCCATCCAGTTGCTTTATTTTAGATTACTAAGGGTGTGTATATATGTAGGAGTTTCAAACAATGCCTTACACAATGTATGTATATCAATTCCAACCATATGAGTCGCAGGAACTTGGGATGTATGGCATTCTTAACAAACCATTCTAACATATTGTCACACCGTGGCATTGCTAGAAATTTGTAGTTACAAAATACTTAATTCATTCAAAATTATAGGTTTTATTCTTATGTTTATAGCTTTTGTTATGCATCTATATACACTCTCTTTAGATGTATAGCAAAATTATATAAACCTAAAAACACCAAAACAATCTATAGTTTCAACCGGCAACCAAAGCCGTAACACTTGCTATTCCTAAGGCCGTCTCCAAAAGAGCTCTCTTTAGATGTATAGCAAAATTATATAAATCTAAAACACCAAAACAATCTATAGTTTCAACCGGCAACCAAAGCCGTAACACTTGCTATTCCTAAGGCCGTCTCCAAAAGAGTTTGTGATTTTGCCAAACGACGCAGAGGGAAGAGAAAATAAAAGGAAAGAAAGACAGAGCACCATAATCAGTAGCACTGGAAGCGGTGCGTGTGAGAGAGAAGCTTTGGCGATCGTGCAAGCTTGCTGCTTGCCTCCGCGCTAACTGACCCGTTTTGTCACTGTTCATTAATAAAAAATCGTTTGAGCTAGCGACGTAGTCACTGTTCATTCAATAAAAAATTGTTGAGCTAGCGACATAGTCAGCCGTCGGAGACGGCGTAAGAGCATCTCCAGCCATTGCCTCTGCTTAGAGCCCTTACTTTATCAAGTAGGAGCCGATCCTAACTTTCTGGAGCTTCAATTTCATGCTGAACTCCAGTAATAGCTCCAACTTAAGAGCCCCAACTCGTTGTCTGACACGCGGGACCCGCTCGTCAGTGGCTGGGTATGCTTCCCCCTCCCGGTCTCTTCTCTCTCCAAGCAGTTCTCTTCCTCCGTTTCTCTCGGTGCCTTCCTCCCAGCGCTGCCACAGATTGAAGGAGCGAGCTCTGGCCGACGACGGCGCGGGGAGCGCGAGCTCCGGCTGGGTGCGGCTGCGGCGGAACAGGAAGAGCGTGGCGATGGCGGCACGGGGGGAGCGCGAGTTCCGGCAGAGTGCGGCGACGACGGCGCGGTGATCCGCGAGCTTCGGCCGGGTGCGGCGGCGGCGGCTCAGGGAAGCACGAGCTGCTGTAGAGTGCGGCGGCGGCGGCGGCTCAGAGGGAGCACGAGATCCGGCGGTGGCCCAGATGGTGGCCTGCTAGCTGTTGTCCGGGAGGAAGGGGCGCCCGATTCAGATGCCATTGATGCCAACGCGAGTCAAAACAGTGGATTTGCACGAATTCA
Organism: Urochloa ruziziensis; assembly: GCA_015476505.1. Classification (NCBI taxonomy): domain Eukaryota; kingdom Viridiplantae; phylum Streptophyta; class Magnoliopsida; order Poales; family Poaceae; genus Urochloa; species Urochloa ruziziensis. Next base: position 61,966,599 of record CM027121.1, on the reverse strand, counting down.
GGCGTTGTTGGCCTTGAATCGAAGCTAGGGATCTTGAATCGAAGCTAGCTGTTGTCTTTGTTCGATTTGGAGGGACAGAGAAAGAGGCCCGACAGCGGCGGGGTAGCGCGTGCGGCCAGTCTCGCAGCCGGGCACGAGGTGCGCGCGCGGCCACACACAAGCGGCGCTCGCGGCCAGGCGGCGGCACTTGCGAGGGCCATGCGCGCTAGTGTATTGCAATCTCCAATTCTTGTCCACAAGAAGACTTACAATAATTGGTCCTGCATTCCTTACAGGAACTCCATTTTTTCTTGTGTGTGTTTTTATATAGAGTTCATCTCTTCGAGGAGGGCGCCCTAGATCACGAGCCTACAAGTGTATGAACTTTTAGTACTGAAAATGCAAAATAGATAAATGTTCCGGGATAGTTTTATTTACCATTTCATGGTTAGAACAAGCAAAGCTCTTGCTGCCCGATGTATGGTTGCACAACAACTTTGAACGACAATTTTTGGCTATTGCAGTTTGTTCCTATGACAAGGCATAACTAAATTGTAGAGGAATATTGAAGAACACAAGAATAAGGTTACACATTCATATTATAGACACTTACTTCAGATTCTGGTGACAACCAATAGTTTATGAGAAACTCCCAGTCAGCATCATTAAGCCTGTCATCATATAGTGCCTTCAGTTCCTCAATTGTATATTTGTCATCAAAGTATCGCTCCTTCAAAGTTGACTTGAATTCTTTCCATTTTTTCCCAGCAGTACACTGTACACATGAACCAGTTGAATGCAGCATCATCAATATCATAGATTTCCTGACATGGAAATGTAGCCAATTAATTCTCAAGTGCATAGATAAATGTGCAAACAGCATAAGAAAGGTGCCAAACATTACATACCTTCATATCAGTCCAAACCTCATACTTCTTTTCAGCATTAACAAGCCTCCAGTCACGACAAGCAACTGAAAGTTTCCTTCTCACGTGGCACCCAATAGCACCAGAAAACCGTCTAGTATTTTCTCCAACTGGCTGACCATGTTTGTTGACTTCTATTCTGATTTTAGGCATGCTAGGTCCCCTTACAAATATGTCATTTAATTTAGTGATACCCCTTCCTCTCTTCTTCTGTTGTGGAGCACTTTGAAAATCTGCAGCTAAAAGGAGACAACATTTAGACATGAAGGTAAATCTACAACTCATAAGAAACATGAGAAGTATGTGGAAACAATAGTACCATTGTTGTCACATAAGAAATCTCCAACAGATTCACAACCACGATCTTCAACAGTCTGTTGATTTGCATTCTCAGCATGATTTCTTTGTGACCTTGCACGAAGATTATGACCTCCAGTTGGTGCAACACTTTGGTTATGAGTTTTCTGCAACAAAAATCAAGATGCTATAAATATTTTTCTGGAATGTGCAGCAAGTTACAAAAAAATATGGATACTATACCTTTGCTCTTTTCTTAGTCCTACCAGCATCATTGCTCAGAATAGGAACTCTAAGAGAATCCAGAATCATGTTGTTTCTTGCAATCCTTTGAAGTCGTTGCTGCTCATACTCATTGACAGGTTCATCTCCTTCATTTCCTCTTGCGCTTGCCATTTCCTTTTCTGAGAAAGAAAAATAGAATAAGCTTTATTGGATTTGCTTCTCTGAATAAGAAATGCAGCAGTAGAGTTTAAGCAAAAAATAGAATTTGCTATTCTGAAAAAGAAAAACAATAGTACAGCTTAAGCAAAAAATAGAATTTGCTTTTCTGAAAAAGAAAAAATAGCAGTATAGTTTATGCAAAAATTTACTTTTTAGACCCTTTATTAGATTTTTTGGGCTGAACAATTATACCATCTATGTCTGTTCTAACCTTAGGAATAATTCCATTAACAATATCCACAGTCACATTTTGATTTAATTCAGGCAATTGTACAGCTAGTCCACTATCATTATCGATGTGCTCACTCTCCAAATTATCGAAGTCATACACATCTCTTGGTTCACACTCAACAACATCAACCCATTCAGTGTGAACTGGATCAGGAACATAGTATACTTGCATTGCCTGTGATGCTAGAATGAATGGCTCATCTGATATTTTTTCACCTGTATTGAATAAATGCTTAAAGTTGACACTTGTGATCCCAAACTGATCAGTTTTTACCCATTTATCCTGCACACGATTGTCAACCCAATCACACTTGAACAGCACCACATTTCCTTTGTGGTAATAGTTCAGCTCAAGAATTTCCTTTATAATACCATAATAAGCCTTGTTGGCTAGTATTATGTTGTCATTATTGCACCTGTCACAGATGGTTGATTCTGCAACTACAACAACCCCACTATTTTGAACAGATCTACCCTCATCATAGGACTGTGTGTGGAAATTGAATCCATTTATGGTGTAGCTACTATACTTGTGTGCAATCATCATTGGCCCCTTAGCTAAAATTTTAATCTCTTCTTCAGTTGTCTCACACATTTCTTCCACCTGTATAAAATACTACTATTATAAAGTAAATGTGAAATCTATCTTAAAATAACATGTATTAGGTTTCTATTCTTACTTACGTGCAACCTAAACCACTCATGAAAGGATTCATGATGAATGCGATTGAAGTCTCGTTTTTGAAGACCAATAGAGGATAGATATTGAGCATGCTTGCTGCAAAGGTAAATTTTACCACTTTAGACAGTAATGGAAAGTGATCATGTGATATCAAAATATTTAGATAACTTACTCCAAGTAAGGCCCTATATTGGCATAGTTGAACAAAACATATCTATGGGCTTGTAGCCATGTCTTGTGGTCTAAATTGACTATAGACTTTCCAGCCAATCCTCGACCAATTCTATGGAAAAAAGGAGTTGTAGTACAATCTTCATCATAAGTAACTTGACGACTCAATTGGGTCTCACTATGTAAATAGCGAGAGCAAATAGTAAGGCACCCAGTAAACATAGACCACTCCATAATTGATCCCTCAGGGTGACATTTTGTATGGACAGAACCCTTCAGTCTCATCAGATACCTATGCAAATAAATAATAGGCACATTTTTAATGTTACAAAGATAGTAGGCATGTATAAGTTGTTAACTATGCTGCAATGTGCCTGACAAAATTACCTCTCTACAGGCCACATGCTGCGAAAATGGACTGGACCAGCTATTCTTGCTTGGGCAGGAAGATGGACCATCAAGTGTACCATAATATCAAAAAATGACGGAAGGAATATAGCCTCAAGAAGGCTCAAGGTTTCAGCTATATCAACTTGTAGGATTTCCATATCGCTTATTCGAATGACAGGTGAGCTAAGTTTCTTAAAGAAGTTGCTTATACGAATCACACCAGCACTAACTATTTCAGGCAATATTTTTCTCACAGCGAGTGGCATCAAGTGTTGTAGAATAATGTGGCTCTCATGACTCTTAAGCCCAAATATCTTTTTCTCATTAACAAGTACATTATGTCTTATGTCAGATGCATAACCATCAGGAAACTTGACACCTTTTAGTACTTGACAAAATAATTTCCTCTCAGCCGGATCCATTGTGTATGGTGCAGGTGGCAAATAAAGTTGTTCTTCAACATCAACAGGGTGAAGATCACTTCTAACACCAAGAGCTTGAATGTCCAACCGAGAATTCAGACTATCCTTTGTTTTCATAACAGTGCCCATGAATGTATTAACAAAGCTTTCACTCACATTTTTGCCTATGTGCATGAAGTCAAAATTATGCCGCAATAATAAATCTTTCCAATATGGAAGTTTAAACCAAATAGACCTCCTCTTGAAAATGACTAATGGCTCCCCTTCCTTGCATCGTTTCCTTGCTGGTTTCTTTCCAGATGGGTCTTTGCCAAAGACTGTGTTCATATCTTTGGTACACTCTAAAACTTCATCTCCTGAAAGTGGAGTAGGTGCTGGCCTAACCTCAATTTTACCATCAAATTTATCAACATCAAACCTAAATGGGTGGTTTTCAGGCAAGAATCTACGGTGATCCATAAAGCAAGTCTTGCTACCATTACCAAGTTGAATTGAACATGTATAAGAGTGGCAATCAGGACAAGCTGCACCACCAGCTGTGGTACATCCAGACGCATAGCCTAGACCTGGGAAATCAGTAATAGTCCACAATACTACTGCCCGCAACTGGAAGAACTCACCCTTCGAGGCATCATAAGTTCTAACTCCATTGTCAAACATATCTAATAGATCACAAACAAGTGGCTCTAAATAAACATCCATATCAGGACCAGATTGATTTTTGCCAGGAATCAACAAAGAAAGGATGAAATTTGATTGCTTCATGCACATTGAAGGTGGAAAGTTGTAGGGAATACAGATACCAGGCCAGACACTATAATTAACATTCATGCTCCTATACGGATTCATACCATCAGTTGCATATCCTAGACGGATATTCCGGCTATCTTCAGCAAATTTGGGATGCTTTTTGTCAAAATCCTGCCATAAAAGTGAATCTGCAGGATGCCTTAGCAGACCATCTTTTTTGCGGCCCTCATCATGCCACCTAGTTAAAGTTGCTATTTTAGAGGTCAAAAATAACCTTTGGAGACTTCTCTTTATTGGAACATAGCGGAGAACCTTCCTAGGAACCTTGTATACATGCTTTCCATCAAAACTTTTCCTTACAGATTTCCACCGTGAAACCTTGCATGTTGGACAGGAAGCTAATTTTGCCTTGTCCTTCCAATACAGAATGCAATCATTTTCACAAGCATGAATACTAGTGTACCCAATCCCTATAGATTTCACCAATTTCTTAGCTTCATAAAAGTTTTTAGGCAGTGTTGAACCCTCAGGGAGTGCATCATTAAGTAGATCTAGTAGCAGGTTAAAAGATCTATCCGTCCATCCTCCAAGGAGTTTGATGTGGAGTAATCTAACAAGAAAACGTAGCTGTGTATATTTCTTGCAACTAGGGTACAACTCCTTGCTATTTTCAGCTACTAACTTTTGAATAGCAACTAGCTCAGCACATTGTTCTGGAACAGAACCATTGTCATCAAAATCACCTCTATCATCTATACCAGCAGCTAAGTCTCTAAGAAAATCAGATATGTCATCATCCTCACTAGACTCCTCTGCTATCCCAGCACCATCATAGTTCTCATCAAAGTTCCCATGATTCACAGAAGAACTAGTTTCTCCATGCATGTTCCATATTCTGTACCCTTTAAGAAACCCATCACATATCAAGTCCTCACGTACTTGGCTTGCCTCTTTCCAAAATGAGTTAACACACTTTGTACAAGGGCATAATATCTTGTTGCCTACTGCTGAATTCCTAAATGCAAAAGCTAAGAAACCGTTGACCCCTTGCAAATATACCTTGGTGTGCCTACATCCAATTTTTATATTAAATCACATTCTAACATACATAAGAGTTCTAGAATTAGTAAATAGTTGTTATGTACCTAGCATCATCATCGATCCACGTTTTATCCATCAACAAATAGCGGTGATCAATTGGCTTTATTTTCAAAATGAACAAACAAATTCAAAAGGCACATCACAATACATCAGATAGTTCCATACTTTGACAATTCACATGTTAATGCCCACACATACACAATTGACATAACACTGAATAGCTAGAGAAAGAGAACATACCAATACACACAGGGTGAGTTGCTAACAATATTCTTCAAAATCCTCCTAGGTATGCACGTGGGTTCCTTCTAGCTTCTGGTGGAGCAGCTGTAATAATCATGGAAATGCCATTTATTTTTTTAGCAGTACATGGCAAATGGTTACATGAAAACAAGGACATCCTATATTACCTGTGCTATTCAGTAATTCTAGTATTCAGGAGAAGATACTTGATCTTTTTTCCTGAACCTTGCAAAAGCCAACTCTTCTTTCAATGCTGCGAGGTAAGAAAAAATCAGAAAATGGTAGCAAGTAAAGCAAATCAATAAACATTGAAAATCTTTGGTCCCTTTTCTCTATGGTAATAGGCTCTGCAACTACTGCTAGCACCATAAAAATTATAACTCAAAAAATTCCAGATTGCTAGGAAATCGAATCATTACCCAAAATCCTTTATTAGTTTTCGTTGCTACTGTCATGTTCAAGCAGCACCATCAGACATGCTTACACAGAAATAACAAACAGACTACAAGATTTATTGCAACAACCAGAGCACATATGGACCTGGAGCACGGTGTTGGCGGAGCAGCTCTTCAGTGCAACGGACTCCTTCAAGGATGGCAAGATCTGGTCGTCCTCATAAGTGGCCCAGCCATGGCCAACTCGATGCAACACCTACACACAAAAGCTGCAGCAGGTGAATCGACCAAAACTACTAAAATCAACAAGCAAAATTTAGCAGAAACAATCGACAAGTTTCGAAAAAAAGGAAAACAAAACAAGACATTACGGGGGAAGGGGAAATCACCTCGCTCGCCTCACCGCCGCCCGGCTGGCCTCGGGATGTGATGGAGGATTGAGGCAGCAGGGAAACTGTGGTGGCGAGGGTGCAGGTGGAAAGTTCGACGGCGAGCGGTGGCTGCGGGATTGGTGTGAGGGTTTGGGGAGGGAGCAGCAAGAGGACGAGCGAGCGTGCGCCAGTTGCCGGTTTTGGGGGAGAACGAGTGGGCACTACTGCTAGTTTTGGGGATGGGCGAGCGCGCGCGGGGCGTTTTGGAGGTGGCGAGCGAGCGCGCGCGTTGGCGTTTCGGCGGAGGGAAGCGCGCGCGGCGGCATTTTGGCGGAGAGAAGCGCGCGCCGCGGCCGATTTTGGAGGGGAGCAGCGCGCGGCGGCGTGATTCGGAGATGAGGGGCGGCGTTGTTTCGAGAACAGGGAGCTGCGCTAGAACTGGGCTAGGGTTATGCGTTATGTTTTTCTTTTGAGGGTGGCCGACTGACATGTGGGACATGTGGGACATATGGGCTGCTTATGCGTTAGCAAGTTTGAGTGCCAAATTAATTGGGCTGCGCTGAGCGTGTGTGCGCGAGAAGCAAAAGGCCCAGTCCAGATGTACCGACGGGTAGTTGGACCAATGAATTACGATGTACCGACTCACAGGTCGATGGTGAACACAGGATTTTATACCGACGGATGCGTGGACGTTACAAAGCGTTTTACCGACTGAGAGTTAGACGCTGGCTTTTACCGACTGAAGGCTCGACGGTATCCTCATACTTATAGCGACACATGTATGACGGCAATCATGAGGACGTGCAGCTAGCAGTACTCCAATAGCATTGGCTCGCTGCTGCTCTCGAACTTCAGCTCGATCGATCCAGGTCGTCAGTTCGTCATGGGCCGGGGCTGCACCGATGGACTGCGTCATCGGCACGGCATGCAGCCTGGTGGCCACTCTTAAATCATGTCACTGTACACACTGCTCTGAAAACCTCATGATCTTTTTCTCTCCACCATGTGTGGTTCGGGAGCTGGTGACGATTACGGTTAGCGGTGGGTTCTTGTCACCGTATAGATGATAACGGCGTCCAGTTGACAGTTGGATTATGGTGGCGTTCATCGCTGTGCACTGAGCTTCATCTCGACATCGACAAGGTTACAACATTAATTTTAGTTGTAGTCTACCTGCCAGTGAACCATGCATGTGTCATGACTGGTGAAGGGAGCACTAGGCGTTCGGTTTGTCAGGGAGAAGGTTGCCCTGATCGACAACAACAGATAACGGAGGCTGGACTGAACAATGTTGAGCAAAAGCTCGAGGTAGCAAAGACAATAACGTTCATAACGCGGCTGAGGACGGAAGATGACGCAAAGAGCCAATGAACACAAGCAGACGGAAGATGACGCGGCTGAGGACTAACAACGTTCATAAAACTGCCAATATGGCAAGCTCGATCAAGACAATGATCGACCAGCCTGAGGATCTTGCCAGAACTGACAGAGCCTGTGAGAGTTAAGGCGTGCAAAGAGCAAATGAGAGGAAGGAGGTCGACGACGAGGTACACTTCAACTTCTGTCGAGAGAGGGGGGTTGTGAATTTCCAGCTGCCCAGGACCATCCTTGACCAACATGCCAGCCCTTCCGACATCTTACTAGCCTGTTTGTGAGGCCAAGCAGGCAGTTGCTGCAGTAGGTATGAGCGCAAGGGTGTTCACAGTGAGACTACTCTGTGTCTACTTTCTCCACCCTGAATTCCCAGTGCGTCCCATTCCCTATTAGATAGGAACTCCTCCCTTCTCGCCCATCTCATCCTTTTCATTCATTCTCGCCTCGTGTGTGTGTGTTCGCGTGGACATGGCAGCTAAATGATGATATGGGCAACTTCCAAGTCTTGGTGACGGCACAGAAACACTGAGTAGCTAGCTATTTGTAGCTCGAACGGAATGAAGGATGCAAAGGCTGCTGATACCTTAAGTTTCTCACTTACCACACACTAGCCAGGCTATAACTGATCTGTTCCAAGCAGCAGCTTAATTACAGTGTACACCCTCCGTCTTAGAATATAGCTATGTTTAGACTTTTTTAAAGTCAAATGTTCTCAACTTTGAATATTAATAGCAAAATAATCATTGAGACTAATAATATAAAAATTGTGTTAGTAGATACCGTATGATATATGTAATATTTTCTATTTAAAATAAATTGTTTTTTGAGATATTGTTGGTTAAAGTTATAAAGATTTGACTATGAAAAAACCTAAACGTAGCTCTATTCTGGGATGGAGTGAGTAGATACCATCGAATCCCTGAGTAATAATGAGAGCTAGAGAACTAGAGAGAGGCATTATTAGGCAGCTGCCGGACTCACACAAAACACAGTGAAGGTGACGCTCGCCGATCGCCGTGCAGGAGCCACGCCTACAATACACTGGTGCGTGCAAAAAGTTATTTTAAACTCGGGAGGCGCTAAGAGCCGGATCATGGAACCTAACCGAAATAATGGAGAGATAACTCAGCAAGTACGTGTAGCGCAGTTTGCATCAGCTCTCGGCAGCGTGTAAAATTACCTATTCGAGCACTACAAGACAATGAGACGGAGCACATAACTAGGGGCCATTTTTGGACCCGGTGCTAATAGAGTTTTAGCATTGGGTCTAAAAAATTGGAGCCTAAAAGGGGAGTGGAGAGGCTTTAGCACCGGGTGGTGACAAAACCCGGTGCTAAAGCCCACCAATCAGCACCGGATTCACCCACCAACCGGTGCTAATATGCCCAAACTCATTTAGCACCGGTTGAAGACTTCAACCCGGTGCTAATCGGCGAGCAGATCTAGGGAAGTGCACACCGCACCACGCAAACCCCTCCTCCTTTTTGTTTTCTCTTCCCCTTCTCCTTCAATCTTATCTCCTTCCCTTTTGTCCCTTCCTTTTCTCTTCCTCTTCCTCACTTCTCTCCCCTCTATGTGCAGCAGGCCGACGGCGTGCGAGAGGCAAGGCCGCGGCGGCTGTGAGAGAACGTGCGGGAGGCGAGGCCGTGGCGGCGTGCGCACGCGGTCGAGCAAGGTCGCGGCGGCGAGGCGCACGCGGCGGCGGGTCAGGCCAGCCGGGCGGGCGCGCTGCGCAGGAGGCCACGACGGCGGTCCAGGCTGGCCGTGCGCGTCGCGGCGGCGGGGTGCACGCGGCTGCGGGCCAGGCCGGCCGGCCGGGCGCGCTAGCAGGAGTCCGCGGCGGTGGTCCGGGCCGGCCGCGCGCGGTCGACGGGTGGGCGTGCGCTGGAGCAAGGTCGCGGCGGCGTCGAGCGCACGCGCATGAGCAAGGCCGCAGCGGCGGCGGGCGCAGGAGCAAGGCGGCGGCGGTCAAGCGCGCAGAAGGCGTCGGTGGCGACGGGGAAGCTCTGTCTGAGTTTTTTTGTTGGATTTGTTTTGAGTAGGATCACAAATGTGTGAGTGTATGAGCAAAGTTTTGTCTCTGTTAGTGTCTTGTTGAATCTCATTGTATAAGTTGAAATCTTTTGATGTGAATCTTGAGTTAAATCTTTGTAATTTTAGTGAAATATTGTAATCTAAGTTCTTCTTATTTCTCTTTCTTCTGTCATCTTTCTTTCCACTCATTTCTTCTTTCTCTGTTCTCGAAGAAAGAACAAAGAACAAGAATTCCTCTGTTCTTGAAGAATAAAGAACAGGACGTACGGAGGAAGAAAAAAAAAAGAAGAGAGAACAGGATAAAAGAGGAGCAATTTAATTTTTGGTGCGTGAATTTTTTTGCACCGGGTGCAGTTAGAAACCGGTGCTAAAGATTCCTTTTAGCACCGGGTATTTGACCCGGTAAGATTAGCACCGGTTGGGAAACCGGTGCTAAAAGGGGTTTCCCAACCGGTGCAGATGAGTACTTGTCCAGTAGTGGAGACACAGGGTGAGTTCCTCGTTATTCTTAGTATCTAGAGCATGACAATTGTTTATTTAAAAGAAAAAAGTTCCTGGCTAACAAAATATTCATACCAGTCCAGATACACTTTTAAACTATTACATCATGACTCATGTGGATGGCTCCTAAAATTTCCAAGCACCACAAAATTTCTTCTTCTTCTTCTTTTTTTTTTTTTTTTTGTCTCGCCAGCTGCTTTGTGAAAGAGCGTTTCTTTGTTGGCACAGTACGTTAGTGACAAAGCTAAAAACTAGTATAGGTTAGTGTTTTCTAATAGAGAAGCTTTATCAATTTCATCAAGATCGTTACCCATTACAACTTGCTGGCCCCCATAAGTCTCTGGTTCACTGGTCTCCCGATTCCTTCTGCATCTCATTCTCCAGCAACATGCATGACGATCCGACCGATGGCACTGGCACAGTCCATAGACCATAGTTTCTGGTTTCTTGGTCTTCTCCGATTCTTCTCTAGTTCATCACAACAGGCACAGTGAAAAAGAAGCTGCCTACTCCTAGCTATTTATAGGGAAGGGGTATGAGTTGCTCACCCACCAGCTATATATATGGCCACCAATTGGTAGTACACGAGACGGGATGGGTCCTTCCATGTCTCGCTCGCTATGCCATGATGGTTTGGAGTTAAGTCAACGATCCAGAGCTCTGAATTAGCGACCCCTGAATTAACTTCAGTTTGTTTATTCACATCGGGAATTACTTGTATAGAAGAAAGTTGATATTGTTTAACTTGTCGCACCTCTCCATGACGAGTCTTTATGAAGCTCGCCATCAGCTCCTTCCACTCAGCATCCCTTCGAGCCTTCTGAAATTCTTTAAAGCCTTGGCGCTTCTCATCTGGAACATCACCATCGGCCATGTCGATGATGTTCTCGAGGTCAGCAATAGGTCCTTTGCCATCACCCATGGTAGACGATAGATTTTTCTTCTTCTTCTTCCCCAGCGGAGTCGCCAAAATGTGTTGGCGCAAAAATCGGGCCAACACACGAACGCGCTAGATCGCGCGGCGCACAGAGGAGCTCGCTGTAGCACCTCTGCAAAAACCAATCAGACTGGTTTTGGAAATCGATCAGATCGGTTTCGTCAGGAGCACGACGAAAACCAACGAACGCTCGCCCGGGAGGGACCCCGTCGGGGCAAGCGCACGTAGGGCTGCCCTAGGATCGGCAGGCCACGTAGAACGCCCTGAATCGCCGTAGAGACGAAAGAAGAACAACAAGTATGGGGTTGGAAAAGATTAGGGCAAAGGAAAAGTAAAAGGATAAAAGTATTTGATAGATTCAATTGGGATACCCTCAGTCAGCCGTGGCCCTTTATATTTATAGGGAGGGGAGGTCTTGCCCTACAAGGAGTCGAAACCCTAACAAATCTCGTGATAAAACACAACTCCATCTCGGATTACACAGACCAAAACCTGTCTAATCGGTTTGGAGACCGATCTAACCTGTCCGCTCAGGTGCAAACCTTCCCGAAGCCATAACTCCCTTGTCCGAACTCCAAATTGAGTGTTCCACATACGCATTTTGATTGTCTCGACGAGGGCTACGCAATGGTGAAGGCCAATTCCCCTTTTGAACGCTTTGACTGGACCGGTCTGACCGGTTTAGGAACAGATCTGATCGGTTCGCCTAGACCTGTCAAATTTGGGTGCGAACACTAATATAATCATATATAATAATGTATAGGAGAAGATGCTGGTTCGATGCTTGGACTACATGTTTAATAACAGTGCAATACTAGTGAACATAGCTTCTCCTTGGGAAAATTCGGTTTTAGTAGCTCCTTCTTAGGAGAATTCAGTCTTAGTCCTCTTTATTATTCTGTTTGCAAGTCTAGGTTAGAAATTTTGAGTATAAAATGGGCACAAAATATCTGACTTTCCATCCAACTGTATAGAAATTAGATGGTGAGAATTAGAGAGAATAGAAATAATTCAAATTATATAGAAAATGGGCACAAAATATCTGACTTTCCATCCAATTGTTTAGAGCAGTGGGGAGGCCTTAGTAGGGGCGCTGCACGCAATAATTGACACGCATGGTTCCTTCTTGCCCCTAAAACTACACGGGTAACCCGAATTCTTGGGTCACGACTAGGGCAACGGCCCTGGTGGCCGTAGGCGCAGGCCCGCCCCTGGTGCCCATCTCTTCTTCTCTCGTTTTTGTCCTGGCAGCTACGACGATTTGATATTTTAGTAAGCTATGGTAAATTTCTCTAATTTCTGGTGTTGATCACTCACCGCACAACACTCTGAGGGAGCTGAAAGAAGTAGGTGTATCCCCCATCAGGCTCGCCTTAGTGCCTGACAAAGGTCCACTCCGTCCCAAAAAACAAGTCATTCTAGTTGTTATAGGACAGATTAACAAAAATGTAAAATGACCTTGATTGCCCCTATCATTTACCCAGATTTGGTGCTAACCGACTGTTGCATGCCTACATGCACATGCAAACTTGCCAAATCAGGTAAAACGACTTGTTTTTTGGGACAAATTTTGAATCTCAAAACGACTTGTTTTTTGAGACGGAAGGAGTACTGTCTTACGCCTTGTTTTTACACCTAGTTAATAAGTAAGATACATTGTGATAGCCCTAAAAGCAAACTCCAGCCCAGCCTTCAAATAGGCCTCTATCTTTATTTTAGTCCCTCAAGCCCCCATTTAGTGGAGACCTCCAAATGTTGGTTCAAGGACCCTAGATCTGGAGGTCCTCTATTTCCACCCAACACATGGGACCCACATCTTTTTCCCCCTCTTGCTCCTCGGTTACCATCGCTAGGTTGCCGCCGCCATCCCCCGCGATGCCGCGCACGCCTCTCCACCGCGCCGTTGCGCCCGCCCTCCTTTTCCCCACGGTAGCCGGAGCACGCTGCCGGTGGATCCTCGCCTACGATGGCCGGATCCGAGCCAGACCATGCCGCCGCCGCGGTTGGCCTGGACGCCTCGTGGCATCTCTGGCGACGGGCGCCCTCCCCGGCCGACCGCGGCTACTACGACATCCAAGAAATGCCGCTCGGCGTTCGTAGCTCCCACCCGATCGACAGCTCCTCATCCCGGTGTTGTCCTACCTCACCAGGAACTCGACGCCTAGGTCGATCCAGCCGGCGTCCGGCCACGCCAGGTCCCAGACGCCGCGCTCGCACCCGGCGCCTTCCTTCCTCGATAGCCCTTCCAAGCGCCTCCACCTGGCCCCCGCCTGCCTACTCCCCTGAGCCATGAAGCACCCAGCGCCGGCAGCAAAGCCCAAACGTTGAGCTTCTCCGAGCGGGCACAACTTCCGTCGCATCGAAAGAACCGCGTCAACGACGTCAATGCTGGATGACGGCGGCTACTTCAGCTCCTCCTCCATGCCATTGTATGACTTGAGCCCTACCCCGAGTGCCGAGAACATCTTGCAGGTACAAGCAACTCCACCTTGCAGCTGAACAATGTTGAGACATACTATTAGTTGTGAATGTGCAAGTAAATTAGTTAAGCATGGCATACTGTTAGTTGTGAATGTGCAAGATAAATTAGTTTAGCATGGCATACTGTTAGCATGGGTAAAGATGGGGGAAATTGTTCTACGATTACTCTCAATCAAGAGTTGCTTTAATCAGGGGCTATGTATGTTGTACGCAATGGCTTCAAAAAAAATCAGGGGGATGGGTAGAATTAATCTTCACTTTAGAAACACATAAATTTACTGGAGTTGGTTTAGTTGAATGAAGATACTGTCGGATTGGCTTTGGAGGAAACATGAATGTTCACTACATTTTTCCTGTATAAACATGTAACTTCCCTAGGGGTTACAGAGAGAACTCACTAAAAAATTCCAAACTACATTTGAAATTAGAGTTTTCCTGTGGCAATATACCTACCTGTTTTAAATAAAGTAATTTTGAAATACCTTTGAAAGAAATGTATGCGAGCATCAATCGTAAATAATAATAATGAGTGAAAGTACACATTTGTCAACATAATATTTGGTTCCCTAAATTTATAAGATACTCAAAGTACATTAGCCAAAATGATGTATCAATAAATACTTCTATTCGTCACATTTATATAATACTCGGAGCACGCTTGGTGATAGTATTTAAGACATCCCGTGCATCGCACGTGTTAACGACTAGTGTGCATAATCAGTGCGCGCATGCAGGCCTAGTGGCCACTCTTAAATTATGTCATTGTAGTTGACTCAACCGTTCAGAAAACCTCGTTATCCTTTTCTCTCTACCATGTGTGGTTCGGGAGCTTGTAATGATTACGTTAATGATGGGTCCTTGTCGCCAAATCGCTGATAACTGCGTCCAGTTGACAGTTGGATTATGGTGGCGTTCACTGGTGTGCAGTGAGCTTCATCGACATCGACAAAGGCTACAACATTACTTTCAGTTGTATTCTACCTGCCAGTGATCGAACCATGCACGCTTCATCACGGGCGAACTAAGCACTCGCTTTTCTTTCGGTTTGTCAGGGAGAAGGTTTTCCTGATCGACAACAATAGAGCTAGGACAATAGCGGAGGGGCGCCAGACTCAACAATGCTGAGCAAGAGCTCAAGGACGGAAGAAAGAACTATACAATGGACCTGCTCCATGACAGACCACAAGCGGAAGATGATGCGCATGGAGACCAACAACGTTCATAACACTGCCAATATGGCAAGCTCGATCATGACAGTGATCGACCTATGTGAGGACGATCTTGCCAGAAATGATAGAGTCTAGGACAATTAAGGCGCACAGAAAGCTGAGGAAATAAGCAGGTCGTCGATGACACGAGATACCCCTCAACTTCCGATGAGAGATCAAGGCCGCGAAGTTCCAGCTGCCCAGGATCCTTGATCGAAATGCCTTTCCTTGCCACATCACGCTAGCTGTTTGTAAAGCCAAAAAAGCAGTAGCTATGAGTGCAAGGGTGTTCACAGTGAGACTAATACTACCTCCGTATCGAAATACTTGTCGCCATTGACTTTTTTCGCAACGTTTGACCATTCGTCTTATTCAAAAAATCATACAAATATCATTTGTTTTATTTATGACCTGCTTTATTATCAAATGAATTTTTAGTTTGACTTATCTTTTCATATACTAGTAGGTTGGCACGTGCCACAGGCACGTGTTATAAAAATAACATAAATTTAAAAAATCTCAATTTTGTAAAAAATAAGTATGTAAAATAATGCATACTTTTGTAGATCGCATATTAAAATTATTCAATATCATCTCATATTAAAAAATATATATTATACATCGAAAGCTTGGGCCTCCGGCGGAAACAGAAGGACATTTTTGTATAATTAAATCTTAAACAATCAGCAACATATATAAAAGAAAATATTCACGATACATGTATCCATGAGCAACTCGGCACCGCAGCCAGCTTTTTGATGATGGGGAGGCCGAGAAGGTTGCTCTCCTCGTCGCCGGTGTCATGGAGCAACGACGCCACGCACTCGACGGCACCGGACACCGTCACAACGCGGAGCACGTTCAGCTTCTACCTGGCGAGCTTGGACACGACGAGCGTCGTGGCCACCCTTGCACCGCGCTCGACGCCGACGCCCTTGCAAAGAAATATGAACTCTGAATACATGATGAGAATGAAGGGAGAGATTGTGTGCTTTGAGAATAAGGAGGGGCACCTTATATAGGGGGCAGGATGGCTAAGGAGATGAACCTGGACGCCCACGACTATGGTAAGTAATAGATTCCCTGATTGACTCCCACAACTATGGTAAGTAATCAAGTTTTAAAAGGAAGGAGACACCCGATTGCGTAGATGTCATTCCTTTTTTTAAAGGAAACCTTGACTGGTACACAACACATATATGGACGCTAGCCATCTACAAAAGGAAAGAAGGAAATTCAAATTCCTTGATGCACACGGCCATATAAAGAAAGAAAAGCGGGCGAATTTCAAAAGGAAGGTGTAGACGCCCTAATTGCATAGGAAGGTGGAGGAAAGGAAAGGGGTGTTTTTTAGAAGGAAACTAGCGTATCTTTTTGCATACAAATACAACGAATAGAAAGGAAAGGAAAGCGGCGCCTTGATTGCATTACCATACAAAGAATGCGATCAAAAGGAAAGGAAGGCAGGCGAATTTACAAAGGAAGGTGGAGGAAAGGAAAGGGGTGTTTTTGGAAGGAAACCAGCGTATCTTTTTGCATACGAATACAACGAATAGAAAGGAGAGGAAAGCGGTGCCTTGATTGCATTACCATACAAAGAACGCGATTAAAGGAAAGGAAGGCAGGCGAATTTCCAAAGGAAGATGGAGGAAAGGAAAGGAGCGTTTTTTAAGAAGGAAACCAGCGTATCTTCTTGCGTACGAATACAACGAACAGAAAGGAAAGAAAAGCGGCGCCTTGATTGCATTACCATACAAAGAACGCGATCAAAAGGAAAGGAAGGCAGCGGGTATACAAAAATGCCAACGTGAGAAAGAATAGGGGGGCGGGATGGTGTCGAGGCGCAAAAGAACGGGGGGGGGGGGGGGGGGGGGAGGTGACGACCAAACGCGTCTACCCCCGGTCGTCCGGGGCCACCTTTTGGCTCTGAATTATGGGTCCTCTGTGAGGTTTAGAAGGGTAATTTTTGGGTGGGAAACCGTTTCAATTGTGACACTCTTTATAGTATAGATTTACAATAATTCTTTGAATAAGACGAATGGTCAATTTGCAAAAAATGTCAACGGCGACAAGTATTTCGATACGGAGGGAGTACATTTCTACTTGCTCCATCACGAATTCCTGTTGCGTCCCAATGCCCAAGCTAGCTAGGTACTGCTCCCTTCTCGCCCATCTCCTCCTTTTCCACGCCTCGTGAGCGTGTTTGCGCGCACATGGCAGTTGAATGATGATATGGGCAACTTCCATGCGTTGATCACGGCACAAAAACACTGAGAAGCTGGCTATTTGTAGCTCGGACGGAACGGAGGGTGAAAGGCTGCTGATACTTAAGTAACAGTTATGTTTTTTTACTTACCACACACTAGCCGGGCTATAGCTGATCTTGTTCCGAGAAGCAGCATAATTACAGTGTACGTACCATCGAATCCCTGAGTAGTAATGAGAGCTAGAGAACTAGAGAGAGGTATTATACTAGGAAAAACGGCGTACTAACGCTGCGCCGGTTAGATTACATAGGTAATTACTTGTTATCACCGTGGATTGTTTTTTATTCTCTCTATTTCTTAATTTTCCTAATCACTAAGAACACTAAATGGTTACATGCATGAAACAATCACACACACATATTGAATGAAGTAGACAATGTGCATGCAAAGTATGCGTATAGTGGCAATCGTGGACAGTGATGCTGTCATGTTGGCACTTGTCAGCAAACTCGATGGAGGGAAGGCAGATGTTCTCGACCATGGAGAGTGTGGCCCTGTTGACATAGAGTGCACACTTAGGAGGCCCTTCTACCACTGTCGCGCTAGAGCTCATGGAAACTAAGGACTGGAGCGGCGCGATGTGACGTTGTTGACCTGTTGGCCGAGGAATAACAAAGAGAGGAGAGAGGACAACTGAGGGCAGGAACTACGGTTCGGCAAACTCGTCTCACGAAAAAAGGTGGTCGTGGTTTCACATGTGAGGCCTCTGAGCCCGGGGTGGACGGCATGAATGCATGTATTTCTTCTAGAGATAATACTTAGGCATCATCAGACGGGTGACACTCGTGTGGAAAAAACAGACGTACTATAGCAAAAGAAGTGCAGTGTAGAAAAAATAATATGCTGTGCAGCGAACCGAAATAACGCACTATTATTTTGGCGATGGGGCACGGTAGTGCGGGACCCACGTGGACCCCATGCTACAGTAGTAGGGGCGCTAGGAAGCGCCACTGTCGCGCTAGAGCTCGTGGAAACTGAGGACTGGAGCGACGCGATGTGATGTTGTTGACCTGTTGGCCGAGGAATAACAAAGAGAGGAGAGAGGACAACTGAGGACAGGAACTACGGTTCGGCAAACTCGTTTCACGAAAAATGGTGGTCGTGGCTCCACATGTGAGGTTGTGAGCCCTGGGGTGGACGGCATGAGTTATTGTATTTTTTTCTGGAGATAATACTTAGACATCATCAGACGTGACACTCGTTGTAGGAGAAACAGACGTACTGTAGCAGAAGAAGTGTAGTGTAGAAAAATTAGCATGCTGTGACGCGAACCGAATAACGCACTATTATTTTGAGAATAGGGCACTGTAGTGCGGGACCCACATGGACCCCACGTTACAGTAGTAGAGGCGCTGGGAGCGCAGGAAAGCTCTACTTGTTATTAGGCTGCTGCCCGACTCGCACAAAGCACAGTGAAGGCGACGCTCGCCGAACGCCGTGCATGAGCCATGCGTACACTACTGGTGCGTGCAAAAAGTTATTTTAAACTCGGGGAGGAGCTAAGACCGGATCATGGAACCTAACAGAAATAATGGAGATGTTAGCTTGTTGTTGCTAATATGCCGTGACAGAGATGGACGTCACGACTGCACGCGATGACTGATTAGCGGGCACCTATCTTTTTCTCTTTTTTTTAGGTTTGTTACTGTGCTTTGGAGGAACCTTCAACCCTAATATTAAGGGGCTTTTGTATTTCTACCCCTATTTTGATGGTTAATTGTGATTTTGCACCCCTATTTTTTCAACTTTGTGGTTTTGCCCTTTTTTTCAAACTCAAGACTGAGTTTGCCCCTGTTCCGTTTGGAAGACTTGATGGTGTCAATTCAGCTGTGAAATAACAACTTTGCCCATATAAATTTGCCTCTACTTTTCTAATGACTTCGTGATTTTAACCTTGTTTTAACATGAACCATTTCAACAGTGTTTGAATCATTTTGACAAAAGGCTACAGAATTTGCAGATTGCTACAAGAATACCTACAAATGTGTCTAGCTAACCACGGTAGCTAACTCATCAAGATCAAGTAGTGGTATATACAAATACATCAGGGTCTGTCAATTTGTCAAAGAATTCCTTTCATGTTTGGACATCGATTCCACGCGTCCTACAAAACACAGGCGGCAGGGAATGGATCCCAAACCTTGAAAGCAATTCCTCAAGCACCTGTTGGTCGTCATCCGCCTGCAACCCGGCACCTTGCGAAATGCTGCTGTCGTTGCTGCGTAATGGACAGCGGGCTGCCTGCCTGATACCTGCTTTGGCCCTGTGGAGTGCGCAGTGCAGCCATGCTCGGATGCTCCTTGCCATGGCCGTCCCGGCGCCTGGCGTCGCGCCGCATGCCCACCTGCGTCTCGCTGTCGCCGTCGGCCACAAATGACAAATCATACAGCTTCACGACCCCCGTGCTATGCCGGCGTCTGCGCTTCGCCGGTTCGGTGCTGACTGCTTGCAGTGCTTGCAGCACATTTGACCTTGATTCCCCACGGGAGAGAGGGTGCAGGAGGCTGGCGCTCCAATTTCTGCCGCCGGCCGCCTCGATTTCGCCAGCTGCGGCCTCGATTTGGCCCGCCGGCCGAGCTCAGGTTGCTGGAATCAGAGATGAGATCGGCGCAAGGTGAAAAGGGCCACAACCCACAGGGTTGACAGTGGGATAAAGGGTAGTTGGGTCTTTCCCTATCCTCAAGATATTTTTACTTTTTGTTTGATTTATTTAATTTGGCTTGATCTAACGGACATCCAAACCAGGGGTAAACGGTAGCTTCAAATAAAAAAGTAGAGGCGAAATCACAAAGTTTAAAAAGAAAAGGCAAAATACCATTCAACTCTAGCATAGGGGCAGAATCACCAATCTCCCTAATGTTAAACTTAGCTGAAAGATAGTATAGTAAATTTTCCTGTTCTAATTAGTTCACCATTCAGTGCACTGAGCCGAAAGGTAGGGGGCCCTCGCTGTCGCTGACGTCCGCCTGTATAGGGACTCCCGTCGGCATCCGCAACCTAAAATGTGCTGGTGGATCATAACTTCATAAGTCAGCAAGAGCATGATAATTGTTTATTTTTTAAAATAGTTTCTGGCTCACAAAATATTGATACCAGATACACCTTTAAATTACTAGGTGATTCACGACGGGATTTGAGAGAGTTTTTTTGATAAACTATGAGTCAATGTGGTGGTTTAGTTGCTTGTAAAAATAGTGCACTTGTAGAGTTTAATTTGACATATCTATTGTGTATATTATCAGGAGAACTTTGACATATCTATTGTGTACCATTACTGTGGGAACTTTGTAGTAGCATTGTACTGCATCATCGAGAAATGATAACATGGAGCGAGAGATACCGAAATCTTGGAAAAAAATATTGATCATTTGAACAATACACGCAGCTGATTTTAGGAACATAAGTACATAACATCTTGAGGATGTTGATAAATTGGTAATTAAAATTGCATATAATACATAACCATTATTTTTGCTAATTAACTGTAGTGAGAGAGAGAAAAAGTATTGCTGTAGAGAAACAATATTTAGTATTGAGCACGGAGCACCTCGGCTATGGCTCGGAGGCGCACCTCTCCCGCTGAAGGTTACCGGGCTCAGCACTCTCACATTTGAGTTTCCAGGTAGAACACAACGTCTGCAGGTATGTGCCGGTGCTAAAGGATTTGTGTGTTTGCACCAAAAAAAAAAAAAAAAAAAAAAAAAAAAAAAAAAAAAAAAGAGGCAGCATGGAGATGCTTCTAACCTGCGCACGGCGGATGGCGGTGAAGGCTCAAGCTGTAACAATAGCTCGATTGGTTCTGACATTTTAGTAGGAAGGTGGATGATGATCGAGGGAAAACTGTTTCCTTGCCGCGGTTTGAAGCCAACAATGTCATACTGTCCTTGGATGATATGGAGAGATGAGTAAAGAGGTCTGTCAAGCGCTGGACGTCAATAAGGGAGGGAGGTCTGTCAAGCGCTGGACATCAATAAGGGAGGGTCAGGGGTGCCTTTTATAATGAACAAGGATGAAGTTGGTGATCGGTTTTGCTCTGGTGGACATCATTGTTCGTAGAATATGCATGGGCGTGCAACACTGACAATCGAGGAGCCCAAGAGTCGAATTGAGACATCGTCATGAGTACGACACGTTATTAGTGACAAAAGCTAAAAACCAGTATACTAAGTTAGTGTTTTTAATCTAGATCGCGTTACCGATTACAAATTAAACACTCCCTCGTTCTCCCGGCCCCATCACTCCATCAGCCACAGGTTTCCCGATTCCTTCTGCATCTCATTCTCCAGGAATATGCATGACGATCCACCGGCACTGGCAGTCCATAGACCATAGTTTCTGGTTTCATGGTCTTCTTCGACTCTTCTCTAAATTCATCACAACAGGCACAGTGAAAGAAAAGCTGCCTACTCCTAGCTATTTATAGGGAAGGGGTATGAGTTGCTCACCCACCCAGCTATATACATGGGCACCAATTGGTATAGTACACGAGACGGGATGGGCCTTCCATGGTGAGTTCTCGGCAGTCGTGTTCGCGCGGCGGTCGGCGGCGCGGCAGTCGCAGGATCGCACGCGGCCGGCTTCAGACGAACAGCCGTTCGCGCACGCGGATCTCTTGAGACGAGCTCGCGTTCGTCGGGCCGGTACGTGGAGGGCGACGGGCGTCGAGCTAGGCGGCAACCGGGCGCGTCTAGGTGGCCGCCGAACGGCGCGCGGGCGGCGCGGCGGTGGGGGCGGTCGAGCGGCGCGAAGTGAAGGGGGCGCCGGTGATGGAGGCCGCGGCCGGTGGCCGGCGGCGGCGCGCGTCGGGAGGCCGCGGGACGGCGGCGGCCGCTGGTGATGGAGGGCGCGCGGGCGTCGGGGTGAAGGCGGGCGGATGCTGGGAGCTTCGGGGTGCTGCCCGGACGGCGCACGGGTGGCCGCCGGGCGCGTCGGGGGTGGCGGCGCGTCCGTCGGTGGCTGGCGAGCGGGGGCGTCGTTCGGGGTGGAGGCCGGGCGTCGGTGGAGGGGCGGCGCCAGGGGTGGAGATGGCGCCGGCGGAGCGGTGGAGCTTGGGGACGACGGCGGCGCTTGGGGACGTACGACGCGGCGGCGCTAGGAGACTGACGGCTGGCGCGGCGGCGCTTGGGGACGACGGCGGCGGCGCGGGTGGCGCTTGGGGACGATGGCGGCGGGGTCCGCGAGGGCCGGCGGGGAGACGAAGTGGGGAGTGGAGAAGACGAAGACGGCAAGATGCGAAAATTTTCTAAGTGTTGACTATATAAATGCGGACCTTTAGCACCGGGCGCAGCCAAGGCCCTGTGCTAAAGGTTTAGGCTTAGCACCGGGCGCAGCCAAGGCCCGGTGCTAAATGTCAGCCGCCGGGGCGCCAAACAAAACTGGGGACCTTTAGCACCGGGTCTTAGATCCGCCCGGTACTAAAGGTGCCCCAGTTTCGTTTGGCGCCACTTTTTTAGCGTAATTTTATATTTAGCACCGGATTTTGCAAATACCCGCTGCTAAATAATATTACTACTACATCTAAATGTTTAGTTTTATTTATTTAGTTTATACTTAGTCTTATTTATTTAGGTTATCCTTAGTCTTATTTACTTAGGTTTACTTAGTCTTATATATTTAGGTTATACTTATTCTTATTTATTTAGGTTATAGTTAGTCTTATTTTAGATTATAACTAAAACATTATTAGCCACGTCAGGGTTAGGTTAAAAAATACAATATTTAGTATACAAAAATTAATATATTTGTCTCTGTTTCAGTAATTTCTCAAAACCCTTGTCAGTAACACCATTACATGCCTTCCACTGCAAAAAATCAAGCATGATACCTAACCTTTTCAGCCCCTCTTTGCAATTTGGATACAAATCAGTTTTGTAGTCCTGTAACATACGATCTATCTTTTTCCTTTCCTTGTCATTGTCATAGCCTTGCTCGGCATCACGTAACATTTGACCAAGTGCATCATTAGGATCATTCTGTGGAGCAACATTTTTCTGGTCAGCACCATCCTGATCTGCATAATCCATTGCAACATCCGCAAAGGCACCATATTGAATGTCGTTATCATCCTCCTCTTCTTCATTGTCATCCATTATGACTCCTCTTTCACCGTGTTTCGACCAAACCGTATAGTTTTGCATGAAACCATGGGTCATCAGATGGAAGTGAAGAACCCCTCTTGATTTGTACGATTTCTGATTTTACATTGCCCACACGGACCAAACATGTCACCTGACGGCGACTTGTTGTCCTCCGCCACATCGAGAAAAGCATGCATGCCATCAACCCACTCCTGACTGCGTGGGTCCGCCAAGTGCATCCATTGCCTATTCATCTACATTTAGCAAAGTGATCTAATTAATTCATACACATTACAAATTAACGAAATATCCAACAAGACCAAGTTTTATAATTTATTCATACATTACAAAGTGATCTAATTGAAAATAAAATTTATTTCTCAAAGTCATAATGAAACACGACCAATGTTCATAATTTATTCAAGATGTCGTATATAAATTTCTCCACATCCAACATGCAACATGACCTATATCTTTAACCATCCTTCGGTGGGAAAGTAGGATGCTCTGATATATTTTTTCCTGGTGCAGAAGATTGTGGAGCTGGGTTTGGTGGTGATGGACCGTAGCGCCGCAACAGATCTTGAAGATCAAAACCAGGTTTCTCACCCCTTGCAACACATTCTTCATGTGTTTTTATTAAAAGATGAAGTTGTGCTTTCACCCAAGCTCCTGGTTTTTTCGAATTATCATGAGGTCCTACTGAAGTTTTGCCCTTCCCGCGAAAGATGTAGACAACAGCACGCGAGCTGACCTCTGCAAGGCTTGTGCCTGTACGAATTTTACGGAGCTATCCGGCGACTAAATGATGTCTGGCACAATGCCAGGTACAGCATCCAACAATATGTCCTACTCCTACCACTACCGGAAAGCCGGCCTTTGCCGTGTGCCCATTGCATAAGGAAAAGGCCGTTTTACACACGGCAAAGGCTTTGCCGTGTGTCGCACACGGCAAAGCGCACACGGCAAAGTTTGGAAGGCAAAGAATCCTTGCCGTGTGCCACATCACGGGGCACACGGCAAATGCCCGATCTGACACACGGCAAAGAGGGACACACGGCAAAGTTTTGATCCGAAAAAATGCAAAACGTCGCGCATTTTTCGCGGAAAAATCGCGTAAATATCGTGTGCTCCAACCCGTGCCGGCCCCCTTCGCGCGTACCGCCCCTACCACTACACCACTCGAGTCTTTGCGTGCATATCTCATTTTGATTCCCCTCATATTAAACTTTTCCGAGTGTAAATTGCTTATTTGAGGCCCTAAATGACTTCAAATAAAAAAGTTGTGAACAACAAAGCTTCATAACTTTTCAAGATCTACAACTTTCGTTTTGGTCAAAAGTTCATCCGAGGTCGTTTACAGAATTTGAATTTTCAAATTTGAAAAATTCAAATTTATATCCGGGTGACAAGTGACTTCAAACAAAAAGGTGGTCAACTACAAAGTTTCATAACTTGTCGATCTAGACAACTTTCATTTTGGTCAAAAGTTCATCCGAAGCTGTTTACAAAATTTGAATTTCAAATTTGAGAAATACAAACTTAGTTTTTCGTTGACAGGATGATTTCAAATAAAAAAGTTGTGAACTACAAAGTTTCATAACTTTTCGATCTAAACAACTTTCATCTTGGTCAAAAGTTCATACAACATATCGATAGTAAGATTGTTCACAAATCTTATACATCTCTCTTCTAGTTTTAGGAACTACTTATGAGAGGTGTATGATTTGTAAACACTTTTAGTACCACTTTGTTATATAAACAAATGATCAAAGTAAAAGTTGTAGATCTTTAGAAGTTATACAACTTTGTAGTTAAACATTTTTTAATTTGATTTCGTTTAGAGGCTCAAAATGTGTTTTAAAAATTTTCTTTGCCGAGTGTTTTTAAAAAAGCACACGGCAAAGAGTCCTTTGCCGTGTGTCAAAGCTTGACACATGGCAAAGAGAGATCTTTGCCGTGTGCCAACTGTTGACACACGGCAAAGAGAGTTCTTTGCCGTGTGTTTTTCACTGCCGAGTATTTTTTTTCTCTTTGCCGTGTGTTTTTCTTTGCCGAGCGTTTTTTTTCTCTTTGCCGAGTGTTTTTCTTTGCCGTGTATTTTAAAAAAAAACACTCGGCAAAGAATCTTTGCCGTGTGTCCCGAGAAAAAACACACGGCAAAGAGGTTGACACACGGCAAAGGCCGGATTTCCGGTAGTGTACCCACTGTACGACTAATGATCCGGCCACAAGGGATTCCTGAGATCCGTTGAAATAACCTGACGAACAATATTATCCGTTTCTTGTCATTTGATCGGTCGATCCTGCCATGCATCTCACCCCTAGACGCAGGGCCTGCTAGCTACTAGTAGGGGTGTTATTTGTTCCCTCCAAAAATTTAGTCCTTGTCACATTTGATGTTTGGACAGATAATTCAGAGTATTAAGTTCAAAACTAATTGATACACTGTCCTTAATTTGCAAGACGAATCTATTAAGCCTAATTAGTCATTGATTTGACAATATGGTGTTATAGTAATATGTGCTAATGATGAATTAATTAGGCTTAATAGATTCATCTCATGAATTAACCATGGTTACTGCAATTAGTTTTATAATTAACTCATATTAATCTCTTGATTAGTGTCCAGATATATATCTGATGTGACAAGTACAAACATGTTCGTACAAAAGAAGCAAATGTCGTCAAGCACATGTCCCCTGGTTTTATCGTAATAAAGATCACGCTGAAATTCAAAAGTAGAGTGGTTCAGTGCGAAACCGCTTCTATGTGCGTTTGGCTGACTAGTTGCACAGTGAAAGTATTGATTTTGTGATCCAATCTTACATGGTATGGTGCCGGACGACTCTAACATTTGCCTCCATAACAGCCGGATGGTCAGTGGCCCCGTTTCAACCTCAAGTCTCTCGCTGCCTTCTTCCCGAATCCACAATGCCTCCCAATCCAATCCAATATAATCTCTAGTAGGAAACATCACTCTTTAGTGCCCATCAATTAATGGCGGAGTCAGGAATTGATGAAGACTATGGCCAAAATTACTAAACATATATAATAATGTATATGGAAAACAGATAAATTAAAGGGAACTTTTCAAAATGAGAATATGCTGGTTCGATGCTTGGACAACATGTTTGATAACAGTGCAATACTAGTGAACATAGCTTCTCCTTAGGAAAATTCGGTTTTAGTAGCTTCTTAGGAGAATTCGGTCTTAGTCCTCTTTATTATTCTGTTTGCAAGTCTAGGTTAGAATTTTTAAAATAAAATGGGCATAAAATATTTGACTTTCCATCCAATTGTATAGAAATTAGAGGGTGAGAATAAGAGAGAACAGAAATAACAGAAATAATGCCTTATCAGGGGCTGCACGCCGCATATGGTTCCTTCAATTCTTGCGGCTAAAACTATACGGGTAACCCGATTTTCTGGGTCACGACAAGGGCCACGGCCCTGGTGGCCCAAGGCGCAGGCCCGCCCTTGCTGCCCATCTCTTCTTCTCTCATTCTTGTTCGGACAGCTACAACAGTTTGATCTTTTAGTAAGGTATGGAAAATTTCTCCAATTTCTGGTGTTGATCACGCACGGAACAAAGAGCTGAAAGAAGTTCAGCTAGTAATTTGTAGGTAATTTGAATACAACCAATAGGCGTATCCCTCATCAGTCTCGCCTTACCAAGGTGATTGTGATCGCCCTAAGCTCACACACGCTCACGGTGGGTAAAAGCACAAGAATTCCGGCTGCATCCCACTCCCTACTAACAAGATGCCCCACAGACGACATTGGATATTATTTTACTGCACCTCTTCTCTTCGCCAATTCTCAGTGATCACCATATAGTGTGACAATGTAGCTATTTATAGGTGACATCTAGTTCCATGGATAGTCAAATCACTTTAATTCTTCACCCACCGTACGTAAAGCCATAGTCACCATCCACCAGTAACTGATATGAAATTCTCTGTCAACAAGTACAGAAAAGACACAAAAAAACATATATTGTTTTCGAGATAGATGGATTGACCTCCCATTCCATTATCCCATGATAAAGACTAGCAGAGAGTGTTAGGTTGATCTCCAGGCCTTTGACTCGCGTCCTGATCGGGGACGTCCAGCCCAATACACTAGAAGAGAATGAGGCATCCGCGGACGACATAAACAACGGCCATTTTTGGCCCCGGTGCTAATGGAGTATTAGCACCGGGTCCAACGGCTAGCAGCGCGCGCAGGCGCGCGCGGCGCGCGTTGGTGGGGGGGGGGGGGACCTTTAGCACCGGTTGCATCCAGCAACCGGTGC
The DNA here is from genome assembly GCA_015476505.1 of Urochloa ruziziensis. Classification (NCBI taxonomy): domain Eukaryota; kingdom Viridiplantae; phylum Streptophyta; class Magnoliopsida; order Poales; family Poaceae; genus Urochloa; species Urochloa ruziziensis. The sequence continues at coordinate 61,939,021 of CM027121.1, read as the reverse complement.
TAAATCCACCCCTTTAGCACCGGTTGCTGCCTGCAACCGGTGCTAATTCTGGAGCAACATTTAGCACCGGTTCTAGCTATGAACCGGTGCTAAATCCCCGATGTTAGCACCGGTTGCAGCCAGCAACCGTTGCTGATTATCTACCTATATATTCCCTCCTTCCTCCCCACGCCCGAGCCAGCATGAACACTTCGAGCTGTGTTCATGGTGTGCTCGGGTTGAGGGAGATTTTGCCAATTTTTTTCAAAAATTGTGAAGCTTTCTTCTTTTGAAGCATTCTACGAGGTACACAATTTCATCCTCTCATGTTCTTGTTTAGTTTCTATTGTTATTATGACTTTATAAATATGAAATTTGTAAAGGAAAAAAGAGAAGAGAGAGAAAGGGTTATATATGTGTGTTCATAGTGTTTTAAATTTAATGTTAGGTATGTATGGAGAAATTTTGTTAGAAATCTTTTTTGAGTATGCTTTTTAGTATTTTATTTATAAATGAAATATAATGATTTTTAAAAATGTGTTATGTAATTTTTTATATTAATTAGAGATATGTGAAATTGGTTAGTTTATTTTGACAGAAGTTCGTATGTTGTAATGAGTATTTTTTCAATAACATTTATTTTTTTGAGAAATAAAAGCCTTGTGGATATATCGATATGGCTACTGCTGGAGGAAGTGGGACCGGTGATAGTGATCGTGGTTCGTCTCGCGGGAAGGGCAAAACTACAGTACCACCTCATGATAAGTCGAAAAAACCAGGATCTTGGGTGAAAGCACAACTTAAATTTTTGATTAAAACACATGAAGAATGTGTTGCAAGGGGTGAGGAACCTGGTTTTGATCTTCAAGATCTATTGCGGCGCTACAGTCCAGCTCCACCATCTTCTGCACCAGAAAAAATATATCAGAGCATCCTACTTTCCCACCGAAGGATGGTTAAAGATATAGGTCATGTTGCATGTTGGATGTGGAGAAATTTATGTACGACATCTTGAATAAGTTATGAACATTGGTCGTGTTTCATTATGACTTTGAGAAATACAATTTTATTTTCAATTAGATCACTTTGTAATGTATGAATAAATTATGAACCTTGGTCGTGTTGGATATTTCGAAATAAGTTATGAACATTGGTCGTGTTTCATTATGACTTTGAGAAATACAATTTTATTTTCAATTAGATCACTTTTTGTAATGTATGAATAAGTTATGAACATTGGTCGTGTTTCATTATGACTTTGAGAAATACAATTTTATTTTCAATTAGATCACTTTGTAATGTATGAATAAATTATGAAACTTGGTCACTTTGAAATGTGTATGAATTAATTAGATCACTTTGCTAAATGTAGATGAATAGGCAATGGATGCACTTGGCGGACCGACGCAGTCAGCAGTGGGTTGATGGCATGCATGCTTTTCTCGATGTGGCGGAGGACAACAAGTCGCCGTCAGGTGACATGTTTTGTCCGTGTGGGCAATGTAAAAATCTGAAATCGTACAAATCAAGAGGGGTTCTTCACTTCCATCTGATGACCCATGGTTTCATGCAAAACTATGCGGTTTGGTCCAAACACGGTGAAAGAGGAGTCATAATGGATGACAATGAAGAAGAGGAGGATGATAACGACATTCAATATGGTGCCTTTGCGGATGTTGCAATGGATTATGCAGATCAGGATGGTGCTGACCAGGAAGATGTTGCTCCACAGAATGACCCTAATGATGCACTTGGTCAAATGTTACGTGATGCCGAGCAAGGCTGCGACAATGACAAGGAAAGGAAAAAGATAGATCGTATGTTACAGGACCACAGAACTGATTTGTACCCAAATTGCAAAGAGGGGCTGAAAAGGTTGGGTATCACGCTTGATTTTTGCAGTGGAAGGCATGTAATGGTGTTACTGACAAGGGTTTTGAGGAATTATTGAAACTCGTGAAGAAGATTCTTCCCGAGGGTGACGAATTGCCATCAACAACGTGGGAAGCAAAACGTGTTGTTTGCCCTCTTGGTTTAGAGGTGCAGAAGATACATGCGTGTCCTAATGACTGTATCCTATATCGTGGTGCTGAATACGAAAATTTGGATTGTTGTCCGGTTTGCAAATGCACACGCTACAAGATCAGGCGAGATGACCCTGGTGAGGTTGATGGGAGACTATTAAGAACAAGATTCCTGCGAAGCTGGTGTGGTATTTTCCTTTAATACCACGTCTGAAGCGTTTGTTCAGGAACAAAGAGCATGCCAAGTTGATGCGATGGCACAAGGAAGAACGTAAAAACGATGGTATGTTGAGGCACCCCGCCGATGGATCCCAGTGGAGAAACATTGACCAAGCATGCCCAACGTTCGATGCTGATGCAAGAAATTTAAGGCTTGGTTTAAGTACTGATGGCATGAATCCATTTGGTGAAATGAGCAGTAGTCATAGCACTTGGCCTGTGACTGTATGTATCTATAACTTACCTCCTTGGCTATGCATGAAGCGGAAGTTCATTATGATGCCGGTGCTTATCCAAGGTCCAAAGCAACCTGGCAACGACATCGATGTTTATCTAAGACCATTGCTTGACGAACTTAAACAACTGTGGAAGGAAGAAGGTGTTACTATGTGGGATGAGTACAAACAGGAAAGCTTTAACCTTAGGGCACTACTTTTCATCAACATCAATGATTGGCCTGCACTAAGTAACCTGTCCGGACAAACAAACAAAGGATATAAAGCATGCACACATTGCTTAGATGATACTGAAAGCATCTATTTGAAGCATTGTAGAAAGGTTGTTTACATGGGTCATCGTCGATTTCTTCCTTCAAAGCACGAACTACGAAAGAAATGTCCACACTTTGGCGGGGATGCGGAGCACCGTACAAAGCCGATACACCGCAATGGACAAGATGTATTTGATATGGTAAAAATGTAGAAGTAATATTTGGAAAGGGAGATGGAAGCCAACCTGTCAAGGCAGGTGAGGATGGGCGTGCCGCGATGTGGAAGAAAAAGTCTCTCTTTTGGGAGCTTCCTTATTGGAAATTGTTAGAGGTCCGCAACGCAATTGATGTGATGCATCTGACGAAGAATCTTTGTGTGAACTTGATCAGCTTCCTTGGTACTTATGGGAAGCCAAGAGATACACTGGAAGCACGACAGGAACTTAAACGTTTGAATCTACGGAATGATCTACATCCAGAAAACAGAGACAAAGGACGCAAGTACCTGCGTCCCGCTAGCTTCACTCTCAGCAAAGAGGAGAAGGCAAGTATGTTTGAATGCTTGAACAATATCAAGGTCCCGTCAGGCTATTCCTCCAATATTAAAGGAATAATTAACATGAAAGATAAAAAGTTCTTAAACCTCAAGTCTCACGACTGTCATGTGTTGATGACCCAACTGCTTCCCGTCATACTGAGGGGTGTGCTACCAGTTAATGTGCGGAAACCGATTGTGAAGCTATGTGCATTCCTTAATGCGATTTCTCAGAAGGTGATCAATCCTGAAGATTTGGATAGGCTACAGAACGACGTGGTCCAATGTCTTGTCAGCTTTGAGATGATATTTCCACCATCATTCTTCAATATTATGACACATCCATTGGTTCACGTCGTCAAAGAGATTCGTATACTGGGCCCGGTATTTCTTCATAACATGTTCCCTTTTGAGAGATACTTTGCTGTTCTGAAGAAGTATGTACGTAGTCGTGCTCGTCCAGAAGGATGCATTGCTAAGGGATACGAAACAGAGGAGGTGATTGAATTCTGTGTTGACTTTATCGAAGACCTCAAGCCGATTGGGTTGCCTGAATCACATCATGAGGGGAGACTTGGTGGAAAGGGCACACTAGGAAGAAAGACGATGGTAATCAGAGACATGCTGACATTTCGTAAAGCACATCTCACAATTCTGCAGCAGTCAGCCTTAGTTGCTCCATACATCGAGAAGCACATGAAGATTCTGTATGAAGAAAATCCAGGAAAGACTGCGACATTTATTCAACGTCAACACAATAGTAGTTTCGCAGATTGGTTGCGAGAACATCTGATGGCTGTTGTGGGTATTGATGCGCAACTAGCCTTTCTAGCTAGGGGTCCATCGACCACGATCTTAAAATTTCAAGGCTACGACATAAATGGGTATACATTTTATACAAGAGCCCAAGACAAGAAGAGCACCAACCAAAATAGTGGTGTCCGGATCGATGCGACCGACAGTAATGGCAATAAGAACTCATACTATGGTGTCATAGAGGAGATATGGGAACTGGAATATGGTCCTTTAAAGATCCCACTGTTTAAGTGTCAATGGGTGAAACTGACTGCCAGAGGAGTTACAACTGATGAGTACGTGATGACTATAGTGGACCTAAACAAGATTGGGTTTCTAGACGAACCGTTCGTCCTAGCCAAAGATGTGACACAAGTTTTTTATATAAAAGACATGGCTAGCAAGCCAAAGAAAGGGACGAGCAAGCAATCGGACCCATCAAAAGACGAGCCAAAGCGTCATATAGTTCTTCCTGGAAAAAGAAAAATCGTAGGAGTTGAGGATAAGACAGATGAAGATTATGATATGCTCGACGGTCGACCTCCATTCTCGGTGGCTGCTGACCCAACCGTCCTGTTAGCAGCAGAGGAGACACCCTATCTACGTCGCGATCACAATCAAGGGACATTTGTTAGGAGAAAGTTTGTTAGCGTTCAAGTAAACAATGATGCTGTATAAGTTAATTGCACTATGATGAAAACTGTAATATTTTAACTTTTTTTTTCTCTTTCGTTTCATATATAACAAATATATTAATTTTTTATATATTAATTGCACTATGACGTGGCTAATAATGTTTTAGTTATAATCTAAATAATAAGACTAACTACAATCTAAATAAATAAGACCAAGTATAACCTAAATATATAAGACTAAGTATAAATTAAATAAATAAGACTAAACATTTAGATGTAATATTATTTTAACTTTTTTCTCTTTCATTTCATATATAACAAATATATTAATTTTTATATATTAATTGCACTATGACGTGGCTAATAATGTTTTAGTTATAATCTAAATAAATAAGACTAACTACAATCTAAATAAATAAGACCAAGTATAACCTAAATATATAAGACTAAGTTTAAATTAAATAAATAAGACTAAACATTTAGATGTAATATTATTTTAACTTTTTTTCTCTTTCATTTCATATATAACAAATATATTAAATAACACTAACTACAACCTAAATAATAAGACCAAGTATAAATTAAATAAATAAGAATAAACATTTACATATAATATTATGTAGCACCGGGTATTTGCAAAACCCGGTGCTAAATATAAAATTGCGCCAAAAAACTGGCGCCAAACGGAACTGGGGCACCTTTAGCACCGGGCGGATCTAAGACCCGGTGCTAAAGGTCCCCAATTTCGTTTGGCGCCCCGGCGGCTGACCTTTAGCACCGGGCCTTGGCTGCGCCCGGTGCTAATCCTTAACCTTTAGCACCGGGTCTTGGCTGCGCCCGGTGCTACCTTTAGCACCGGGCGCAGCCAAGACCCGGTGCTAAAGGTCCGCCCTATATATAGAACACTTAGAAATTTTCGCGTCTTCGTCTTCTCCACTCCCCAGTTCGTCTCCCCGCCGCCGTCTCGTCCCCAACCGCCACGCGCCGCCGCCGTCGTCTCCAAGCGCCGCCGCGCCGTCGTCCCCAAGCGCCACCGCGCCGCCGTCGTCCCCCATCGTCGCCGCGTCTCCCCAACCGCCGCGCGCCGTCGTCGCGCCCATCGCCGCCGCCTCTCCCCAACCGCCGCCGCCGTCTCCACCCCCCGCGCCGCCCCTCTACCATTGCCGCCGTCGTCTCCAACCCCGGCGCCGCCCCTCCACCGACGCCCGCGGCCTCGACCCCGACGACACGCGCGCCCCCGCTCGCGCGCCGCCGCCCGGGCCGCCGCCCGCGCGCCGTTTGGCCGCCCCGGACGCGCCGCCGCCCTCCATCAGCAGCCGCCGCCGCCGTCCCGCGGCCTCCCGCCGCCCCGCCGTCGCTGGCCGCGCCGCCCCGGCCCGCCCCGCGCCGTACGTCGTCGCTGGCCGCCCCACCGTTGCTGGCTGCCCCGCCCCGCCGTCTTGCCACTCGGACGCCCCCACCGTCGCGCCGCCCCGCCCCGCCCCGCTGAAGCCGGCCGAGTGCGACCCTACGACTGCCGAGAACCGCCCCCGACCGCCGCGCGAACACGAGCTCGTTTGAAGCCGGCCACACGTAAGCCCTTTCCGACGTGCATGGAGAACCCGGCAGCTGCATGTGTATTAATTTTATAGTTAGTATAAATGATTAGGGTTAACGTTAAATTTACTAGAATTTATTTATTTGACTTAGAATTATTTCTTTAACGTACAGTGATTATTTATTTGGCGTAGAATATTTATTTAACGTACACTAATTATTTGACATAGAATACTTATTTAACATACAATAATTATTTATTTACGTAGAATATTTATTTAACATACAATAATTATTTATTTGACGTAAATATTTATTTAACATACCATAATTATTTATTTGACGTAGAATATTTCTTTTGCGTACAATACTTATTTATTTGACGTAAATATTTATTTAACATACAATAATTATTTATTTGACGTAGAATATTTCTTTTGCGTACAATACTTATTTATTTGACGTAAATATTTTTTTAACATACAATAATTATTTATTTGACGTAGAAAATTTATTTAACATACAATAATTATTTATTTGACGTAGAATATTTCTTTTCGTACAATACTTATTTATTTGACGTAAATATTTATTTAACATACAATAATTATTTATTTGACGTAGAATATTTATTTAACATACAATAATTATTTATTTGATGTAAATATATTTCTATAGCGTACAATACTTATAAGTATTTATTTGACTAGAATATTTTCTTTAACGTTCAATAATTATTTATTTAACGTAGAATATTTATTTTTGAAGATGACGATCCACGAGGAGGATAATGATGAATTCTTAGCAGCTCAATTTCATTGGGTGGAAACACTGATCGGCCACCGAGCATGGAAGAAATAATGCAAGGTATTTCTGGTGGCGATAATTTGGACCAGGTGCACCTAATGTGGGTCAACGTAATAGCGATGAGCCCACGTCTAGTCAGGTGCTAATATTTCTCATAAACATTATATACATTATCTTAACCTAATGTTGTGACTAATTTATACGTCTAATTATTCTAGCCATCTACGGCGACAACTGCCGCTACGAAACGCCCTGGAAAAAGAAGTACAACTAAGAGGCTGAAGGAGGTCAAATTGCACATCACCAAAGTGGAGGATGATGGCGAGCCAACTGAGCCCAAAGAAATTGCCAGAAAATATGTCTCTCAATGTGGGGTTATTGTTCGTGAACGCGTTCCCATTAGCATCAGGAAATGGAGATCTACGGACCCCAATGAACCGTATGTTCTGGCTAATACGGAGAAAGAAATGATATGGACTGATGTGAAAGAAATATTCGGATTTCCTTCAGATCTTGAAGAGAAATTGAAGGATTGGACGCTGAAAAAGATGACAACTCAATTTCAAAACTATAAGACAAAATTGTGGAAGAAATATCTCAAAACAGAAGAAATTTTGGATTTTGACAATCACCCTACCATAAGACCTCATCATTGGGACGCGTTCGTGGAGTACAAACAGTCCACAGAAGGATCTAAGATATCCGCAAGGAACATCGGCAATGCGGAAAAAAAGAAGTACACCCATCGAATGGGTTCAGGCGGTTATAAAGGTAGCGTCGACAAATGGGACAAGATGGAAGAAGATCTCTATGCTAAAGGCATTCGTCCAGCGACACATGACTGGCCCTTACGATCCAAGCATTGGTATTATGGTCATGGAGGCACTCTCAGTCCAATAGACGGATCTTTGATTTTTGGCGAGGACTTGCGAGACCTAGCTCACCGCCTCCTTGAAATCATAAGGAAGCTGAGGCCGGAGAATTCATCCCTGACAGAGAAAGAGATGAGCTAACCTATGCCTTAGGAAACAAGGAGCATCCTGGAAGAACGCGCGGAGTAGGAACTTCTGTTTCTTGGAAGTATGCTTTCAAGGAGGACAGCTCCTCCTACCCGTAAGCGGAAGAAGACCGAAACAGAGAACAGGATGAGGGAGCTAGAGGAAATCGTAGACGCCCAGGGCGCACAGATACAGGATATGGAGGGAGAGATGGAACAGCGAATGAAGCTAGCACTTATTCAGATTGTGTGCACTTATTCAGATGACACAATCTAGAGGAACAGAAGATCCTGCTGCTTTGGCTACCCCTCCACAACAACGTAGCAGTCACGCTTCCACAGAGCTTCCGCCAGCTCAATCAGAACCGGCCCGTTACCCTGTGGATGAAAAATCTCAGCGCACCGCTTGCGAGCTTCATTCAACATTGAAGAACATATCAGTGGTGGTACGTATAGTAACAATGACTTAAAGTTAGTTTACATATGTTGAACATATTATTGTGTTATTAACTTTTTACCTAATATATTAGGTTGCATACGGCACGGCTAGACCATTGGAAGAAGGACAAACAGTACACTCCAAGGAGATTCCATATGGCTACGCACCAGTCGAGGTGGAACAAGTTGTCTCAGACTACAACGGGTTGCAGCTTGACATCCCCGGAGGTGATGGGGAAACACTTCTTGGACAGTGTTGTCACGGCATCATTCTATGGAGCAAGCGTGACATCATCATACCTGGTGTGGAAGCAACAACCTCGACAGGTCCGCCAGGTCCACCGTCTCCGCATGACGATGATCCTCCGGCAAATGATCCTCCGGCAGATGATCCTCCGGCTGATGATCCTCTGGCAGAAGAAGATTGGTCTCCACCGGCGAGGCCAAAAAGGAATCCGCCCAGAAAGAAAACTGCGCCAACAAGTCCTCCACCACCGAAGCGGCCAACTAAGCAAAAGAAAGTGCCGGCAAAGAAGAAATTAGCTTACGAGCTGACGGAAGAGGAACTTGACGAGGTAGTCGCCGCAGAAGTACACGCGCATTTTCACAAGAAGAAAGAGCCTGAGAAAGAGTTCGTGGTTGACCCGGTCAAGGCGGCGAGGTTCTTACAAAATTTGACCAGGGCAGAACAGAAAAAGCCGAAATATCTGACTACGACCGCTCATTAATAAAATCTTTTCAGAAAAGGAAGAGAGCTGAGCAGGCTGAGCGGTTGGCATCGCCTAAGTCAAAAGTGAAGCCGGCATCGCCTAAGTCTAAAGTGAAGCCGGTAACGCATAAGTCGAAACGTTCTACTATTCCTCAGCTCGGCGAACAACCTCAGCAAGGATTGACTCAGTTGCCAGATGCGCATGAACTGATGATCCAACGTCAAATGGAAGAGACAGGTCTCAGTAGAGCGGTCCTCACTGGCCAAGAATCCCCGCCCAAAGCTAAAGTGACTAAGTGGCATTTTGAGCTTGGCAAGTCGTTCGTCCCGCCAGAAGATGTGAAAAAGCTACAAACAAAGATGTATTTGTTGCATGGATGGTACATGGTTCAAGCGTCGAAAGGACGAGACATGTTCGGGTGTCGCATGAAGGATGAGGATTTTTTCAATGGAGAAGATACGATTTGGTTAGAGTTCAAAGATATCTATGAAATCTACCAACGAGACGCCTTGGACATGTCTTTGATTCAAACCTGGGTTCTGTAAGTGATTTCTTATAACAATTTCTTTATTGTCATTTAAAAAACTCTATGAGTGACGGCGCTACTTTATTGCTTATTATGTAGAATGGAGATTCAAAGATGTCGGAGGGAGCGTATTTTTGACGTTGGTTTCATGGACCCATCAAAGGTAAACCAAGAAATGATTTATAAAGATCCAGAGGCGACATATCAGAACTTATTCAAGTATGTGGATAAGCAAAATTTTATGGACTCCATACTATTGCCATACCACTTCGGGTGAGTGCTAACACTTATATTATCTCATTTTATGTACTTAATTTCTTAATCTCTTTAAATTATCTCATTATGCTAAAACACTTATACATATGTATGTAGTTACCACTGGGTGCTCATAGTACTGAATCCTGATAGAGGTGTGGTTAACGTCTTCGATTCGTTGAGAAAACCACAGGAACAGTATCAGGAAATCATTGACATGTTTACAAGGTCGTATATATAAGTAAATTTCAACAATTCAAATTTTTCTATATACTTACATTATTGACTTATTTTATTTGAACTCAAATTTGAGACTAACAACATGATTATTTAATTGTAGGATGTGGAACGAGATTCGTGAAAAGCACCCCGGTATTGGATATGAAAAGCTCGTATGGAATACTGAATTCCCGGTACGCATGCAATTTGTACATATACGTCTTTGCTAATCAACTTAAAAAATTATCTTTAACTTTGTTTTCGCCAACAGTGTCATCAACAGGGGCCGGGCAATAATTTATGCGGATACTACGTTTGCGAGTACATGCATAGCTGGATTAAAAAAATATATACTAACCATGATATTATGGTACGCAATATCTATTTACAAGTTTCTAATTCAACTTCACCATTATTATACTTTAATTTTAATTGTTTGCAATTCGTAGATGATGTCCATCTCTAGTAAAAGCCTAGAGCAGCATAAGATCGACGCAGTTGCAGAACAACTCGTTGGATTTATCTGGGACGAGATCATCAATGTGAATGGAGAATTTCATTATGATGATGCATGGGACAATACGGACACCTCAAGTCTTCGTTCCTCCGTCGCTGGTCCTAGATCCTCTGCTCGTCCTAGTTCATCATCAGCTCGTCGAAGTGCAGGATTGTAATTTATGGATACTTAGAAAACTTAACTCTTTTAGCACTATGAGATGATGTAACTCTTTTGGCACTAAGATATGTAATATATGTCTTTTTTATGTTTATACGAGCCTTATACAAATACTAATGCAGTGTAGTACAACATCCGTATTAGAACAAATACGTAGACGAAATACGTTGGCGAAATACGTATACAAACAAATAAATATGAAGGCTGGAAAAAGGAAAATTATATGGTTCCCCTTTAGCACCGGTTCTAGCCACAAACCGGTGCTAAAGGGGCTCGCGCAGGGGCCATGTGCGCGGTCCCTTTTAGCACCGGTTGGTTTCAGGACCCGGTGCTAAAGGGGGCCTTTAGCACCGGGTAAATGACCCGGTGCTAAAGGTGTACCCCTTTAGCACCGAAAGATCCGCACCGGTTGGGAAACCGCTGCTGAAGGGGGTTTCCCAACCGGTGCGGATGCCTCATTCTCTTCTAGTGATAGAAGGCTGGTGGGCCCCCGTCGCACAGCCCTATATAGAGGAGGTGGGGGCTACGGCTCAAGGAACGAGGTTCGCCGCAGCCGTCATTCCCCACCGTCCTCAACCCTAAGCCGATCTGAGAGGGGGGCTGAAGTGATGGGAAGTCACCGTCGCCCATGCAACCTCTACTCCGACCTTCGCTGCCCGTACGCAGACCTTCACCAACGAACCAGCGATGGCCGGAGCGTTTCAAGGTAAACACACGGTCTCAAAGATATACCCGCTCGATCTACTCCTAGTGATCCAGTAAATCCATCAATGGCATCAAGAGCCAGGTCTAGTGATGTAGATCCTGCTGGGAAAGAAAGAACACAAAATAAATTTTCGATCTCGCACGAAAGAAACAGAAGGAAGTGAATTTCGATCTCGGATCGGAAGAAGCACAATCCTAACCACTAAAGACTGAAAAGAAAGGATGGAGGGGACGGGATCTACCAGGATCTGTTTCTCACCATCACCAGTTCACCACCGCCGTCGTGCGGGTAGAATTCTGCCAGAGTACGGGACCAGGCCACTGCATGGTGATCTTCACCGTGTGCAAGGGCCAGGAAGGGAGCACCACCCGGTGCCGTCGTCTCCCTCCTTCGGGTCAAAGTGGCCCTCTCAAACAGAGAAAGGGTCAAGAGATTCGCCGGCCATGGCACGGCGGCAGACCGAGCGGCGCGGCGGCAGGAGCCACCAGCGGTGTACCCCGTCCGATACGACGCGAGAGAGCAGCAGTTGGCGGCGCCGTTGCGCGCAGAGAAGAGACATAAAGGAGGAAGGAAGAAGGGCTGGATCGAGATCGACCGGCCATGGCCGGACCATGACGCGGCGGCGAGGATGGAAGGCCGCGGGGGCAGGAACGTCGCCCGGAGGCGGCGCCGCCAGCCCGGACAGAAGAGCTAGGGTTTGAGGGAGTCCGGCCGGCGTGCCGGTTTTTGATCCCGCGGAAGACGCTCTCGGCCGTCGGATGCGATGGACGGCAAGGAACCAAAGGCGCTAGCTGGGCCGCTGGCCCAGGAGCGCGCGGGAGTGGGCCTCTGGCCCAGGCGGACGCGTGAGCAGGCGAATCGAGTGGGCCAAAGAGGTGGGCCGTTTTCCGTGGGCAGCGCACGCGAGAGCGGGCAGGCCGCCTGGACGGCGCTGAGAGCAGGCCATGACTCGCTGGGCTGCGAGCGCGCGAGCAGGCCGCGACTCGCGGGACTGCGCGCGCGATTTTGAGCGGGACGACGCTGAGAGCTGGGCTGAGCGCATGTGAGTAGGCCGCGCGCAACAGTGCATGTTGGGCTGAGAGCCCATGCGCGCAAGGGAGAAGGCCGACGGGCTGTTTTTCGTGCCGGGCTGAAAAGGAAGTTGAGAATAGTGAAGTTTGTGAATTAAGTTTCGCAGTTTCAGAAGCATTCATTTAATGTATTTTGTAAAGTTTCTATCTCTATTCAAATTTGAATCAAAGGGATGTTTTGTTTTGGAGAGAAGTAAAGTTTAATTAAGATGTTGCTTCTGAATAATTTTAATGTTTCCGCTGCAAAGTAAAGTTTTCATTCTCTAAATTGTGTATTTTTAGAGGAGTAGAAAGACATTTATTTAAGTTAAAATTATGATGTTGTTATTTTTCTGACCAAAGTTGATGATAACAATATTATAATTCTATGAGTCCATTGTTCAAAATTTTAAATCTCTGACAAATTTTGTATCAAAATGATCAATTTTTTAGAGAATTGATAAAGATCAAGAAATGCTCTTAAAAGCAAAGAAATGTTAAAGTTTCCGCTGCGATTGATTAAATCCTCATGTTAAATTCAAACCAGAGGGACAATTTAATTCGAGGAGTATAGTTTTAAAGATAATTAAGGTTTTCTACGCTATTTTCATTTCTGCCCAAAGGTGATGTGAAATTAATGTAGAGATAAGGTTAAGAAATACTCTTGAAGTAGAGGAAGGTTTAAAGTTTCTATGTTATTTTCATTTCTGCCCAAAGGTGATGTGAAATTAATGTAGAGAGAAAGTTAAGAAATGCTCTTGAAGTAGAGAAATGTTTAAAGTATTTTTTTACATTATTTCTATTTCTGCCCAAAGGTGATGTGGAATTAATGTAAAGAGATGCTGTTCTGTTCTATTTTCTGCCCAAAGGTGATATAGAATAGAATATAAAAGTTTTAAGGTCTATAAAGCATTATTGTTGATTATTTTCTCAGACAATAGATATTAATGCTTTCATTTCTGAAAGCAGTAAGAAAATGATCTGGGTATTTGAGACTCAGAAGATGACAAAAGAAGAATGCCAAGGAACAGTGTTCTCTTTAAAGAGTGCCTTCAAAAGAAAGAATTCTTAGATATTGGTCCAAGAGGAAAGACAGAATGTTGAGAAGTAATTTTCATGTATTCTGTATGAGAAAGAACATTTATTTCATTTCAGTCATCATAACGAGATGTAATAATCGTATGCATGTTTAATTTGACCAAAGTCAGTCTAAGTATGTGTTATAGAACATTCAGATTTAATATCTAAATTTTGATAATTGAATATGCAAACAAAAGAGCCAATTTTGGCATGTATGTCCCTCATGGCAAATACCCGCATGAGTGGGTAAGTTAATGGTAGAGCACGCATAGCAGGGAAAAAAGGTTTGAGAAAATACCCGCATGGCGTGGTAAAGTTGAATTAATGCTTATGTTAGACAATCCCTCATGCCGGGAGAAGATTGGTAAAAGACTTATCCTACAAGGCGCGAGAAAGTTGCTATAACTCATGTGCCTTTTGTGTATCCCATAGTGGGAGGCAAGCAATGAGTTTAAGAACCTAAAGATGTTGAGTTCTTGAGGAAGGATGAGGAAAAGGTACTCCCATACAAGCTAAGTAATAATTATGTTTTGCATGACGTAATCATACATGCGATGAAGATAATTAAAGTTTCCTCATTCACATTAGTTTGAAAGGATTCGAAATTGTGGTAGAAAGATTCTAACCACATTTCGAGGGGGAGAAATATGAGATCAATTAAGAAAAGAGAATAGATGAAACTTTCTCAATACTTAATGTAATGCAAAGTAATCTATAAATGATGAATGTGATCGTCAGGGAGAGTACGACGGTCATATGAAACTTTCTCAATACTTAATGTAATGCAAAGTGATCTATAAATGATGAATGTGATCGTCAGGGGGAGTACGACGGTCATAATGACAATACCCCTAAAGTAAAGAAATAGCTAAATTTCTGAAATTCTATAAAGTTTCAAGGAAGATAGCGCAGTTACCCAGTATTCTATACTGGGCGAGTCTCAGCAAACCCTATTCACATTCTCAATAGAGTACAAAGTAAGTACCCTCGCTAAACCACTTGCGTGTGTGTGGGGGAGCTCAACTGAGGCTGAAGCATTTAACCCATATATAGGGAAGCAGATCCCAAAAGCTGCCATTTCATTGGCAAACTTGAAATAAAGGATGAAAAGGTGAGGGGGAGCATGGTGACTTGATAAATCTAGAACATGTCTTTCAGGAGTCGATAGAACCATTATTGCTCATGAGAAAGATTATTGCTCATGAGAAAGAATGTTACCGGTGCCACATGATAGAGTTTGTGCCATGAAGGGTGTTCAGTTATCGAAGTGGCTCATGGCCACTCGGTAAGTTCCAACGTGTTTTGGGACTCAATAGTTATTTCCTAATGGAGCCAAACATCAGGTTGTGATGGGTCTAACAGTCGAATTGTGACTCCAAAGGGAACATGTAGAGAAGGAAGTGCAACATAAATCAAAAGATTTTGCACACAGTAATGGCACATCATAATCTAATCTAAGTTACATCAGATGAAAGTAGATATGATTTGTATGAAGATAATTACATGTCATAACCCAAAGGTTTTGTCATGGAGATAAAAGAACATATGGAATGCTGCTTGAAGGAAGTTATTTATAGGCTAGAGCAAGTCTCTAGACAATAGTGTTTGAAGTTAAGACTTAGTTATTTTTGGGTTAGAGAAAAAGAAAGGATAATTGTATTTATATAAAGGTTTGGAATGGGAAGATATTTTTCCTAATTCAAGTTCATGTAGATGACATTATCACTTACTAGCAGTGATGTCAGTCTGTTAATGAAAACAAGGAAGTCTTTGTCCTCAAAGATTCAATCTCAGTGGAACTCATCAAGATGAAAGAAAAGGGGTATTAGGAATATCGCACATGCACGTTAAGAAATGTTTCTCATGAAATAAAATGTGCATGCGAGAAAGCCTACGCCTGTCCTTAAAGTCGAGGGTAATGGTTTTGAAAACTTTAGTGTTTTCAATAATTGAACAAGTGATGGTTATGAGAACTATAGTGTTCCAAGAACCAACAAGCAGAATATTAAAAGAATATGGTACCATATGCTTCAGCTGTTTGAAGCTTAATGCAAAAGATGCAAAAGAATAACATTACCTTGACGTAGTTCAAATATCCGGGTTGTTTTGGCAATGACCAGTCCAGATATAGATCACTAGGCTGGAGTTAATTGTATCAGTCTCATGCTATATTAAGAAAAGAAATAACCAGTGCTCTCAAAAGATTGTGAGTGCAGGGTAGAACTTGTGAAATGTGTAGCGAAATCCACAATTGTCGCTAACTTTCACATTTGGGGTTTTTGTGTGGAAAATCTCCAAAGAGTTGAACAATTATCATCAATGTGATGTAAAGATATAGTATAGCATGATATGAGGCTGAGGGACAGGCAAATGGTTGAGAAAACCTATGCCCGGAATTGATAATGGTTGACAACAGCAACAACCATCCAAGTATACACTCCTATGACAACGAGTCAAGTGTGGTGCCAAACACATTGACAGAAAGGCATACGTTGTAAAGGAGAAAGTCCGGAATCATGTTGAAAAGCAACAATCAAGTACTTATGGATCCGTCTATTAAAGGCTTACCACCCGGTGTGTGCAGAGGACACAGAGTCGACATGGGTTTCAGGGTATTGCCTATGACTTTCGGACTATAAAAGGCCCAAAGTTATGATCCTTCAAAATGGATAAGTGTATTGTGGCTGGTTAATCCGATTGAAATGGCAATCATGATGACCCATGCTCAATGTGCTTGTTTGTAATAAAGTGGATGCCAAGCGAAGAGCTGAAATGTAAGAAAACTTATGGTGAGATCAAGGGGGAGATTGTGAGGTTGATCTCCAGCCAGTTGGCCAGGCCAACTGGGCCTTTTGACTCGCGTCCTGATCGGGGACGCCCAGCCCAATAGAAGGCTGGTGGGCCCCCGTCGCGCAGTCCTATATAGAGAAGGTGGTGGCTACGGCTCAAGGAACGAGGTTCGCCGCAGCCGTCATTCCCCACCGTCCTCAACCCTAAGTCGATCTGAGAGGGGGGCTGAAGTGATGGGAAGTTCCACCAGTGGCCGCCATCTACCAAGCCGCAGTCACCGTCGCCCCTGCAACCTCTACTCCGACCGTCGCTGCCCGTGCGCAGACCTTCACCAACGAACCAGCGATGGCCGGAGCGTTTCAAGGTAAACACACGGTCTCAAAGATAATACCCGCTCGATCTACTCCTAGTGATCTAGTAAATCCATCAGAGAGAAGTAAAGTACAGAGAGTAGTAAAGACAGGTTAAAACGAGAATTGGGTCCTAGACAACGATGGTCGTTTCTTTTGCTGCTGCTGCCTCGGTGGCTACTTGGGCACTCAGCCAGTTGAAGATGGACCAATCAACCAATTGGAGAGATGAGGTCACAAGGCACTGCCCCGACTGCATGTATTAGTTGCGTGATCTATTGGACGATGTAAGAACACTAAGCGTTGCATCGCAAAGGAGTCGGCATTGGCAGGCTTCCCATAGTGGACTTGAGATAGAACCGGAAACGAGCTGAGAGAAATTTGTAGCCAAGGCTTAGATTGTTGGGTTTGTGTCCTGCTAGAGCTGCATACTCGGTAAAGAAAAAAAAAAGGAGCCCTAAAAAACGACCATGTGCATGTGCGCTGGCTGCACGCCATCGTGAGGAATGGGTGCGATTACGGCTAGATGCCGAACCAAAACTCGCAAGCTCGCTCCGCTCATTCCTGGCTCGGCTTAGCTCGATGGAATTTTTAATGAGCAAAGCAACTATTTCTTCTCGTATCCTTCAGAAGCTATCTCAATCAAGCTCGCAAGCTGCTCAAATGCCAACCAAGCTAGAAGGCTAATAATAAAGGTCTAACATACGTAGCCAAGATATTGAAGCCGAGCCGAGGCAACTAAGCTGTGTGCCGAGCAGTGATGATTCATACATGAAGGATTTTGGAATTTAGAACTTTATAATGGTTATATTGTCTATGTTTCATAAATGTTGAGATGATAATCCTAAATTTACATCTAGCTCGAAAGCGTAACAAGGCGAGCGGAGCATTTTTGCTTGTCTATACCTACACTAATCATAGACTCTCAAGAAAATCCAACGTCAATTTGAAAAAGGAAAAACATCTTACCATCCATTTGCTCCTCAAACTGAATCATAACCATTAAGATCAATTGACACATTTTCCACTCCTCCTTTTGTGGCGTGAAACTCAGGGACACCTTTCACATGACATGGAAGCATCGGTGAATATAGTAATAAACTAAGGAGTTCAAACTTCTAAGTGTTTTCTATACAATTGGATGGAAAGTCAAATATTATGTCTTAAGAGCTATTGGACGATGTAAGAACACTAAGTGTTGCATCGCAAAGGAGTGGGCATTGGTGACCTTTGCATAGTGGACTTGAGATAGAATCGGAGATGAGAGCGATTTGTAGCCAAGGCTTAGATTGTTGGGTTTGTGTCTTGCCAGAGCTGCATACTCGGTAAAGCAAAAAACGGAGGCCCTAAAAAATGACCATGTACATGTGCACTAGCCCCACGCTCTCGTGCGCGGGCCTAATCACGAGATCGAGAGGAATGGGTGCGACTACGGCTAGATGCCGAGCCAAAAACATGCAAACTGGCTCTCCTCGTTCCTAGCCCGGCTCAGCTCAGTAGAATTTTTAATGAGCTCAGCAACTATTTTTGCTCATTTCCTTAAGGAGCTATCTCAATCCAACTCCCAAGCTGCTCAAAAGCCAACGAAGCTAGAAGGCTAATAAACGTGTAACATAGGAAGCCAAGATATTGAAGCCGAGCTGAGCCAACCGAGCTGTTGAAGCCAAGCTGTGATGGTCCATACATGAGGGATTTTGGAATTCAGAATTCTATAATTGTTATATTTTCTATGTTTCATATATGCTGAGATGATAATCCTAAATTTACACCTAGCTCACAAGCCTAACGAGCTGAGCCGAGACAAGCAAGTTTTTTTTTGCTTGTTTTGTTAGTGACCTGAGCCTTGCTCGCTCTTTGGGCTAATGAGCCAGACCAAGAGATGAGCCACCACCGAGCTGGCTAGGGGTCCAACTCTTGGTGCGAGTGTCAGTTTTCTCCAGGTTCTTTCTGTTACATTTCCACTTGGCCCTAAATTCACAATGCATCCCACTCCTATCCTATCCCTAGCAGGAATATCACATCCGTTCAGGTGTTTTTCTTGCCGCTATCCAATGTTGGGAGAGTGATGAGAGGCTAACAAGCAAGGCTGCTATTTGTAAGGTATAGGGTGTAGTAACGCGGAGGGAGTGACTACTTGATTTTTTTCGCCCCAATTGCCGGGCCATGCCCATAATTGATCTTGATCTGAGCAGCAGCCAACGCAATTATTCAGGAGTAATGAAAACAAGAGATGTTTGCTTGCATTGACAAGGAGAACATTAAATGCATCTTGTACTAACAGCAAAACAACTATTTCTGCCTCTACGAAATCTGAAGATTGATTGTAATGATCTGCCGATCCTGCTGTTGGATATGATCCGAATTATAACGTGTGTCTTGTGGGGACGCCTGGAGGGCCCACGGTTCGGGTTGTATGTTTAGCGGATTTGTTTCCGTATTCGACTGCAGTCAGTTTAGTCCACCCATATCTACATCTTGTAAGCCGCAAGGGATGAGGTGACGACTCATTGTATTCCCTGCGTTGTAACTCTCTCATTATAGTGAAGATCGCCGGTTGGCGCCCGTGGTTTTTTCCCGCAAGGGTTTTCCACGTTAAATCTGTGTCTCGTGTTCGATCTTGTTACGCATTATTGCTAACAAGTGGTATCAGAGCTTGGCACGAGATTGTGAAAAAAAATTAGGGTTTCATCTGTTCGCTGCGCCGCCGGTCCGCTCTGGAGATTTTCCTCTGCGCGCGCGTTATCTACCGGCGTGTTGCTGTCTCATCGTTGTCTCCGACGTCTGAGGCGGATTCCCGGACGGAATCGTTTTTCTGTTCGTTGGTGCTGTCATCGAGTACGCGGACGTGTCCGAGTCGAAGTCGCCGGCTCCGGTTCCATCTACTACAAATTTGCCTTGTTCTCCGTTCCCTGCAGCACCCTGCTGCAGCGATCGTCAGACGCAGCACTTGAAAGAAAATTCTCCGCTGCTGCTGCTGCACGTGGACCAAGGCGAAATTAAATCGCTGCTGTGCGCTGGTCAGGATCAGGATCGTGAGCTTCAGTTTGCAACTTGGTGGAGATTTGCTACGTGCACACGAGAAGGCTACCAGGAGGGGATTTTTTTTCAGTTTCGGCTAATCGTACACAGCACGTGTACACGAGGCTGCAGGTTTTGTTTTAGGGTTTCACAATATACCTAGATTATTTACTGCAGATTATTTTTCTCTGGTTATTTCTTCTCAATGGCTTCTATGAAGTATGATATCCGCTGCTGGATCGAGATACAAGGTTCGCTCTATGGCAAGTCAAGATGCGAGCTGTTTTAGCGCAAGCTGATTTAGGTGATGCGCTTGAGAAATTCGGGAACAAGGATTCAAAGACTTGGACCGATGATGAGAGGAGAAAAGATCGTAAGGCCTTGTCTCATATTCATCTTCATCTCTCAAATAATATTTTGCAAGAGGTTTTGCAGGAGAAAACTGCAGCTGCTCTATGGCTCAAATTGGAGTCGATTTGCATGTCAAAAGATTTGACAAGCAAGATGCATATGAAGATGAAGTTATATACGCACAAGTTGCAAGAAGGTGGCTCTGTCCTTAACCATCTTTCGGTCTTTAAGGAGATCGTTGCTGACCTACAGTCTATGGAGGTAGTTTATGATGATGAAGATTTGGGTCTTATTCTCTTGTGCTCACTGCCTAGTTCTTTTGCAAACTTCAGAGATACTATTCTATATAGTCGTGATTCTCTAACCATCCATGATGTTTATGAGGCATTGCAAGCCAAAGAGAAGATGAAACTGATGGTGTCTTCTGAAGGTTCCGCTTCCACTGGAGAAGCTTTGTCTGTTCGTGACAGGACACAAAGAATTCTAATAATGGTTATAGAGGCAAGAGCTCGAATGGCTACAGGGGCCGTTCAAAGTCTAGAAGCAAGGATGACAAATTCTGCAAGTATTGCAAGAAAGACACTCATTTTATTTCTGAGTGTTATAAATTGAAGAACAAGGAAAAGAGAACTGGCACATACAGACCGAAAGGTAAATCTGATGATGAAGGTAATGCTTCTGTTGCTGCCACCAATGTTAATTCAGATGGTGGAGATGTTCTTGTTGCTTTTGCTGGATGTGCAAATAGTGGTGATGAATGGATTCTTGATTCCGCTGCTTCCTTTCATATGTGCATTAATAGAGATTGGTTCATCACTTATGATTCTGTCCAAGGTGGTTCTGTTCGTATGGGTGATGATAGATCACATCACATTATAGGCATTGGATCTGTTCAGATTAAGATGCATGATGGTATTATCAGAACTTTGACAAATGTGAGACACATTCCAACTATGAGCAAGAATTTAATCTCTTTGAGTACTCTTGATGGCAAAGGGTACAAGTACTCCGGTGGAGATGGAGTTTTGAAAGTGTCAAAAGGTTCTCTTATTGTGATGAAAGGTGATTTGAAATCTGCCAATTTGTACCGTCTTCGTGGTACTACAATTACAGGTGATGCCGCTGTAATTTCTAATTCATTATCTACTTCTGATGCTACTAATCTTTGGCATATGCGTCTTGGGCATATGAGTGAGCTTGGCTTGGCAGTGTTAAGTAAGAGAGGTCTTCTCGATGGGCATAGCATCAGCAAGTTGAATTTCTGTGAGCATTGTGTGTTTGGCAAACACAAAAGGGTGAAATTTAATACCTCTACTCATTCAAGTAAAGGTATGCTTGATTATGTGCATTCTGATTTATGGGGACCATCTCGCAAGCCTTCTCTTGGTGGTGCTCGTTATATGTTGACCATTATTGATGATTATTCTAGAAAGGCATGGCCTTATTTCTTAAAAGATAAATCAGAAGCATTTTCAGCATTTAAAGAGTGGAAGACTATGGTTGAAAACCAAACTGAAAAGAAGGTTAAAAGCTTCGTACTGATAATGGTATGGAATTCTGTTCACACGAGTTTAAAGCATATTGCAAAGCTGAAGGCATTGTTAGGCATTACACCGTTCCTTATACACCTCAACAGAATGGTGTAGCCGAGCGTATGAACAGGACTATCATCTCTAAGGCTCGTTGCATGTTGTCTAATTCTGGCTTGAATAGACGTTTTTGGGCTGAAGCTGCTTCCACTGCTTGCTATCTTGTTAATCGTTCACCCAGCATTTCTATTGATAAGAAAACTCCAATTGAGGTATGGTCTGGTTCTCCTGCTGATTATTTGCAATTGAGAGTTTTTGGCTGTACTGCTTATGCTCATGTTGATAATGGTAAATTAGAGCCTAGAGCTATTAAGTGCATCTTTCTTCGTTATCAACCTGGTGTTAAAGGTTATAAATTGTGGAATCCACAAACTCAGAAGGTTGTGATTAGCAGGAATGTTATCTTTAATGAATCTGTTATGTTGCCCGACAACCTATCTACTAGTGCTCCTGTTCAGCAGAAAACAAGTGTGCAGGTGGAGCATTTTATTGATTCTGATCATACATCAGAAAATGATAGTGTTGCTGTACAAGAAGCACCTATTGATGATAATTTACCAATTGTTGATGGTTCTTCTGTTGTTGAGCATTCTTCTCCAGTTGTGCAGCCTCCACAACATTCTATTACAGCTGATAAGCCTAAAAGGGTTTCTAAGCCAAGAAAAAGATTAATTGAAGAATGCAATATAGCTTATGCTTTAAGCGTTGCAGAAGAGATTGAAGGTGCAGAACCTTCTAATTATTTTGAGGCTATTACTTCTGCTGATTCTAACAATTGGATGACCGCTATGCAAGATGAGATGGAGTCGCTTGAAAAGAATGGTACTTGAGATTTAGTAAAGTTGCCCAAGAATAAAAAGCCTGTTCGTTGCAAATGGATTTTCAAAATGAAGGAGGGTATTTCTCCGGTTGAGCCAGCAAGGTATAAGGCAAGGTTGGTTGCTAAGGCTATAGCCAAATTCCAGGTATTGATTTTAATGATGTCTTTTCCCCAGTTGTGAAGCATAGTTCTATTCGCACTCTTTTGAGTATTGTTGCTATGCATGATTATGAGCTTGAGCAGTTAGATGTTAAAACTGCGTTCTTACATGGGGAGTTAGAAGAGGACATTTATATGGACCAACCTGAAGGTTTTATTGTTCCTGGAAAAGAAAACCTTGTGTGTAGGTTAAAGAAATCTTTTTATGGCTTGAAACAATCTCCTAGGCAATGGTATAAGAGATTTGATTCGTTTATGCTCTCTCATGGTTTTAAGCGGTCTGATTATGATAGCTGTGTCTATTTAAAGACAGTTAATGGTTCAGCTATTTATTTGCTTCTTTACGTTGATGATATGTTGATTGCTGCTAAATATAAATCAGAAATAGTGAAATTGAAGGCACAATTGAGTAAAGCATTTGAGATGAAGGACTTGGGTGCAGCTAAGAAAATTCTTGGTATGGAAATTATCAGAGATAGAAAATCTGGTATGTTATACCTCTCTCAGCGAGGTTATATTGAAAAGGTTCTTCGTCGTTTTAATATGCATGATGCAAAACCAGTGAGTACTCCATTAGCTGCACATTTCAAATTATCCTCTGATTTATGTCCAGTGTCAGATGAAGAAATCGAATACATGTCTAAAGTCCCATATTCGAGTGGAGTTGGTTCACTTATGTATGCCATGGTTTGTTCTCGTCCTGATTTATCTCATGCATTGAGTGTTGTCAGTAGATACATGGCTAATCCTGGCAAAGAGCATTGGAGAGCTGTTCAGTGGATTTTCAGATATCTTCGAGGTACTTCTAGTGCTTGTTTGCAGTTTGGGAAATCTAGAGATGGACTCATTGGTTATGTTGATTCTGATTTTGCTGGTGATTTGGATAAGAGGAGGTCTCTCACAGGTTATGTTTTCACCATTGGTGGTTGTGCTGTTAGTTGGAAAGCAAGTTTGCAGGCTACCGTTGCTTTGTCCACTACTGAAGCTGAGTATATGGCTGTTTTCTGATTCTTGTAAGGAAGCTATTTGGTTGAGAGGTTTATACTCTGAACTTTGCGGGGTTTCTTCTTGCACTACTATACATTATGATAGCCAAAGTGCTATTTGTCTCACTAAAGATCAGATGTTTCATGAAAGAACAAAGCACATTGCTGTGAGATATCATTTTATTCGAGACGTTATTGCTCAAGGTGAAGTTAAGGTATGCAAGATAAGTACTCATGACAATCCCGCTGATATGATGACTAAGCCTGTTCCTACAGCTAAGTTTGAGCTATGCTCACGCTTAGTTGGTATTAAAGTTTGAAGTCCTAGTGACTTTCGGCGTCGGTGATTAATTATTATTGAAGTGAGTTCATTGTTGATACTTCATTTGCTACAAGATGGAATTCGTCTCAAGGTGGAGTTTGTTGGATATGATCCGAATTATAACGTGTGTCTTGTGGGGACGCCTGGAGGGCCCACAGTTCGGGTTGTATGTTTAGCGGATTTGTTTCCGTATTCGACTGCAGTCAGTTTAGTCCACCCATATCTACATCTTGTAAGCCGCAAGGGATGAGGTGACGACTCATTGTATTCCCTGCGTTGTAACTCTCTCATTATAGTGAAGATCGCCGGTTGGCGCCCGTGGTTTTTTCCCGCAAGGGTTTTCCACGTTAAATCTGTGTCTCGTGTTCGATCTTGTTTACGCATTATTTGCTAACACCTGCCAAGGTCGTTGCCTGCAGCTAGCGCGCCATGGATGGCGAGACGCACGATAACACCCCGCTGCTAGTCCCAACGGCGCGCAGCTAGCTGATCGAGATGCTACGCTTTTCCTGTGCAATCATTTTTCGTAATATGACGTATGTAGTTGGTGCCAACTGGATCGCTGCTCATTTGATGATGGAATCATGTCCACTTTTCTCCAATTAAATCAGGTACTAACGGTGATAACATGATCTTCAACCTAACCTCCATCCACGCCCCTCTCCTTCATTCGAGAGTCCGAGTTCGACAGTGCGTCCCAAGCGCTAGGCGCGAGCGAGGAAGAGGCGGGCCCGTGGCAGCCCCCTAGTCAACAGCTAGTTGATCAATCGTAATGCTTATACTCTTACATCCAATGGATATCAGACGCCTCATGAAGTCGTGAGACTTCCGATCTCTTTGTCGACTTTCTCGGTCAGCTCGTCAACCTGCTCGACCACTGCTGCCGCGTCGGACAGCTGCACGCAGTGGAGAACGAGACAGAGGGCTTGGGCTCCAGCACAACACGGAGCTAGAGGAGAAAGCCCAAAACTGCAAAAGGCGGGCATCGTAGCATCGTAGTCAATTGCGACCGCCCTTCCTTGAAGCAAGCTACCTGGCATCGGGGGTGTGGTCCTTCCTGTTCATCACCGCCATGCCCCTTCTCAGCCGTCTTCCCGCGCACATGCCCGCTTGCCGCTACTGACGCCCACACCCCTCGAACTGCCGCTGCCATGGCAAGCGATCGTGGCGGGGGAGCAGGAGCCATGGCGGACGAGCCCTCAGACACTGCCAACCCGTCCCTCCCACGAGCTCCATGCTCGTGCCCGTCGATGCGTCCACCCTGGACCGGCGGCACGCAAGGCTTGCGACAGGGAGAACCTGGGGCAGCGAGGTCCGGGTGGACAGCGACGCAACTCCTCCAGGGCGACGGCGATAACCGCGTGGGTGGAGGCGAGCGAGGACGGCAGTGAGCCCCACATGGGCTGAGGCGCGTGAGGCCGGTGGCGAGCTCCAGGTCTGCGGTGAGCTAGAGATCCAGAGGCGCGTGGCCTTCATGGTGTTGTAGTAGAATTTTTCCAATGATGCAGATGCATGATTTTGATGTTGCAGTACCCTTGTTTCGATGTTGCATGAAATTTAATTGGATGTTTCATCAAACATAGCTCTGATGTTGCTGTGGGAATTTTTACTCCCACAACCAGATGTTCGATGGCGTTTCATGATGTTGTGAACATTGACTTTTCATATTGCAAACACGTATTCTTGATGTTGTAAATGTCATTCTTAGATGTTGTAAAAAAATTATATGTTACATGCAACATTATACGCATGTTGCAGTGATATTTTTCACTGCTACAGTACTGTCTGATGCTAGCACCCGGATCGGATGTTCCAAGGCAGCGACGCGACTCCTCCAGGGCGGCGGCGATAACCGTGTGGGTGGAGGCGAGCGAGGCCGGCAGTGAGCCCCGCATGGGCTGAGCCGCGCGAGGCCGGTGGTGAGCTCCAGGTCAGCGGTGAGAGATCCAGAGGCGCGAGGCCTTCATGGTGTTGTAGTAGAATTTTTCCAAGGATGCAGCTGCATGATTTTGATGTTGCAGTACCCTTGTTTCGATGTTGCATGAAATTTAATTGGATGTTTCATCAAACATAGCTCTGATATTGCTGTGGGAATTTTTACTCCCACAGCCAGATGTTCGATGGCGTTTCCTAATGTTGTGAACATTGACTTTTCATATTGCAAACGCGTATTCTTGATGTTGTAAAAGTCATTCTTAGATGTTGTAAAAAAATTATATGTTACCTGCAACATTATACGCATGTTGCAGTGATATTTTTCACTGCTACAGTACTGTCTGATGCTAGCACCCGGATCGGATGTTCGGGCGCTAGCTGTGCCGAAATAACGTCTCAGCCATCAGAAACTTCAAGTAGCAGGAGCCAAAGGCTTGCAGCAGTGGGTGCTCCGAATCTTTTGGCTAAGATTCGTGGAACCAAAGAGGGGGCAGTGTTAGATGCCTTGGAACATCAATTGAATGGAGAGTCAGGATGCAATAAGTATCGAGTCCATGTTGGAACAGCAGCCGCTCATCTATTTCTTGTTACAGAAACATGATCGTGCAACCTGAGGCCACGGCGACGGTACAGGGAGTAATGGAGATCGAGGTCAACTAGACAGCTATAGCTGTCCGGTGCGGTGCTGTTGCATGCTTCTCACTGCCGGAAAACCGAGCTTTGCCGTGTGCATGGACCTTTGCCGTGTGTCGCCCCTCAGGCACATGGCAAAGGAGCCTCTTTGCCGTGTGCTAGGAAAAAGGCACATGGCAAAGGGCTAACACACGGCGCGTACCCCCTTTGTCTTGTGTCCCGGACTAGGGCACACAGCAAAGAGGAAACACACGGCACAGGGCACTCTTTGCCGTGTGCCTGGCCCACCGGCACACGGCAAAGGACGGCACACGGCACAGGGCACTCTTTGCCGTGTGCCAGCCGTTAGGCACACGGCAAAGGGGACGCAGAGGTCACGGCCGTTGCCCTTTGCCGTGTGCCCTGCCTAATGGCTCACGGCAAAGAGCCGGCAGACGACAAAGTAAATTTTTTTTCGTTATATTCCCTCCAAATTTTTTGTGGTGTCAACATACGTTACTTTGTGTTTCATGTTAAGATTTGGTACATTTCTCGATATTTTTGCTATATTTGATGAATTTATTTCGTTCCATGGATTTATCGGCGAAAAATAACTTTTGAACTGCAAGTGTGTCGAATAATTGAATATAATGGATTCAAAAATAATATTCATGTTGTTGAGTCTAATCTGAGGCCGTATCCAGGAACTGGAATGAAAATCGATTGTCTTGTTCACGAAACCTGATTAGATAGGTGTGGTCGAATCGTATTTAAATTCTAAAAAAAGAATTCATGTATGAAAATCATAAGATTTGTCCTGACATCATGATTTCATGTGTATATGCTTTGGTAAAAAGTAGAACCTGTTTCGTACAAGTTGTCACGTACTCTGTTTACAAATCGAAAAATCTCCGGAGAAGTTTCAGAGAGTTGATGTTGAGTTGTTCATATTGTGAGGTGTAAGTGTGGTCGAATTAGGTTTTCACCTTGAATCTTTTTTATATGCAAAAGGCAACTTAATTATCGTGCCATACCAAATTTGCAAAAAAAATGTCAGACACGTTGAATAATTCTATTATTTTTCAATTAAACAATATCAAGTGATACATGAAATGATAATATTTTTATTGTTTCATCAATCATGATAGTGGTTGTGTTTGACAAGCTTTATTTAAAGATTTGAGAAAGTGAAATCATTAAATAATAATAAAGACATGTTTTAAAAAAAATTATCCAATAAAAAAACACCCTTTGCCAGTGTGCAGCACACGGCAAAGGGCTCTTTGCCGTGTGCTACAACACGCGGCACACGGCGAAGGGCCCTTTGCCGTGTGCTGCCCTATTGGCACACGGTAGGAGGGTACGGGTTAATTTTAAAAAACCTCTCTTTGCCGTGTGCCCAGATCTAGCACACGGCAAAGGCTGCCTCAGCCTTTGCCATGTGCTAGATTTGAGCACACGACAAAGAGAGGGGGGACTTAGCTCAGCACAGCACATCGCGCGCACACACAGAGCACGCACGTACGCACACAGCACACACACGCACGCGCCGCCGCCGCCGCACGCCGTCGCGCACCCACTGCCACGCCCCCGCACGCCGCCGACCCCTGCGCCGCACGCCGCCGGCCCCCCATGTCGCACGCCCCCAGCTTGGTGACCCGCGCGCTGCCGCCGGCTGGGGCCGTGAGCACGTTTCGCGGCCGCCGTGAGCACGCGCCGCCGCCGCCGCACGCCGTCGCGCACCCCTGCCACGCCCCCCGCATGCCGCCGACCCCCGCGCCGCACGCCGCCGCCGGCCGGGGCCCCGCACGCCGTGCCCCCGCGGGCGCCGCCAGCCAGCTGGCTCCACCTCGGCCGCTGCGGCTCGACCTCCGGCCGCCATTACCACAACTTCGACCGCCATTGCTTGACCCCCGACCGTTGTCGTTTATGTAATATCATAATTTAGAAATTGTTAGTTAGAAATGTTAGTTAGAAATTCTTAGTTAGAATTGTTAGGTAGAAATTGTTAGTTAGAAATGTTAGTGACAAATGATTGTTAGTTAGAAATGGTAGTTAGAATTGACTTGGAAACTTTCTTAGTTATATTTTTAGAATTCATGTGATAGTTTGACTTAGAAACTTTGGTAGTTAGAATTGGTAGTATTTGCTTTTCGAAGACATATGTGGTTGACGGTCATCGTGCCGCTATGTATATGGTTGTCGGCCGTCGTGCCGTTGTTTTGATGCAGGTTTTGGAAACCTCCCCGTGCAGGTGAGATGCTGCCGAAATTTACAACTTTTGACATTTTTTCTTTTACTTTTCAGGACAGGGACACCCTTCCCCGCGCTCCCCCCCCCCCCCCCCCCCCGCGCCGCCGCCGGCCGTGCCCCCGCGCGTCGCCGCCGGTCGGGCCCCCACGCCGTGGCCGGCCAGGCCCCCGCGGGGCACACCCCTCGGCACCCGCGTCTTGCCACCGTTCTCGACTACTTTGCAGTAGAGCAAGGTGAGACATAAACATCCTCCTTTCTCTTACATGCATTTTAGCGGTTTAAGTAACCTAGGCGTCTCCCGTTCGGAAGGGATACAGTTGGAGATATGCAGATCTTTTGCATATCTATGACTGTATAAGTTTCGAATTGTCCACATTTTTTGGACAGCCCGAGGATGCGTAGCTGGGGTTAGTTTCCATGCTCTACTTCGATCCAAGACCGTATATCGGCAACATCTCCCCGTTGTTCTCTGGATACACAATCTCCCTCTCGGGACGTGTATTTGGAGAACAGCGGGGAGGTGCTGCCGAAATTCGGTCTCGGATCGGAGTAGAGCATGGGAACTAACCCCAGCTATGCATCCTCGGTGGGATTAGGACCTATCTTCACCTATTAGCTAGGCAGTATAAAATTCATGTAGACGCAATTGATTTTTACATTACTCATGCATTTTATTTTTATATTACTAGTTCGTATAGTAGAGGATGGATGACCGTGAGTGGATATACACGGGCTGGTCCAGTGGGGGTAACTTGAGCTTGGATTGGATTAACAAGACCGAGTCTTTCTTGGATGAAGCATTTGCTAATGTTAGAGGAAGGTCTAGCACTTGGTGTCCTTGCAGCAGATGTGAAAACACTCGTGAACATACAAAGACCGTCATAAGAAATCATCTTTACAAACATGGATTTACTCGAGACCATACTAAGTGGAGATATCATGGCACAGCCGGTCGTGTGAGAGATGAGGTCGTCCAGAGAACGTATCGAGGCTCTAGATGATGACGCCGGTGTAGCAGACATGTTAGATGACTATCATCAAGCACACTTTAATGAAGAACCAAGGGAGGAGGAGCCGGAGCCAACCGCAAAGGCGTACTACGACATGTTGTCTGCGGCACAACAACCACTTCATGAACATACCAATGTTTCTCAGCTCGATGTCATTGCGCGCCTAATGGCCATAAAGTCCCAGTTTAGCCTAGGTCGAGACGCCTTTGATCTTATGTCGACAGTTTTTGGCAGCCTGCTTTCGGGTGGTCACATTCTGCCAAAGAACATGTATGAGGCACAAAAACTCCATCGTGCACTTAAGATGCCATATGAGCAGATACACACTTGTCCGAAGGGATGCATCCTATTCACGAAAGATTATGCGGAAGCAAAGTACTGCCCAAAGTATGAATCCTCTAGGTTTGTTGAGGTAGACTCAGATGATGGTCATAAAAGACAAACCACAATTGCCGTGAAAATCTTACGGTACCTTCCGTTCATACCGTGGATCCAACGGCTTTACATGACAGAAGAATCCGCCAAACAAATGTCATGGCACAAAAATGGGCGCCGATACAATCCAGATAAGCTGGTACATCCATCCGATGGTGAATCATGGACGCACTTTGATTCGTGCTATCGTGAGAAAGCTGTAGAGGCTCGTAATGTACGTGTTGCGCTGGCTACAGATGGCTTCCAACCTTATGGAATGAACAGTGCGCCATACACCTGTTGTCCCATGTTCGTTATCCCTCTCAATCTCCCTCCCGGCGTCCTTTTCCAAAGACAGAACATATTCTTATCGTTGATAATACCTGAACATCCAGGGAATAATATGTGTGTACATGGAGCCTCTGATTGATGAATTGGAGACTGCTTGGAACGAGGGGGTATTGACATACGACCGGGCTACAAAAACAAACTTCAAAATGCATGTTTGGTATCAGTACTCCTTGCATGACATGCCCGCGTATGGGGTGTTCTACGGTTGGTGTGTTCACGGGAGGTTCCCATACCCAGTATGCAAGGCAGCTCTAAAGTTCATTTGGTTGAAAGCTGGAGGCAAATATTCTTCGTTTGACAAACATCGGCAATTCCTCCCTCTTGATCATCCCTTCAGAAAAGACGTCAAAAACTTTACAAAAGGTGTTGTAGTCAAAGACCATCCACCGCAAATGATGACAGGTGTCGCGGTGCGTGCTCAGTTGGACGCTCTCATGCTCAAAGAAGATGGAAGTGGTTTTGCAGGATATGGGGGTCTCATGCGTGGGCTCAGAAGTGCGGCTTGTGGAGGCTCCCCTATATGGATGATATTCTTCTTCCACACAGCATTGATGTCATGCATACAGAAAAAAATATCGGCGAGGCACTTTGGGGTTCAATCATGGAAATTCCAGATAAACCAAAGGACAATGTTAAGGCTAGAGTTGATCAAGCAAAGTTATGCAATCGACCGAAGCTAGTCATTCCAACTCCCAATGAGGGCCATAGATGGAAAAAGCCTAAGGCCGATTTCGTCCTGACGAGAGCCCAACGGAAGGAAGTATTACAATGGATGAAAACGTTAAAGTTTCATAATGGGTATGCTGCTAATCTATCTCGGGGGGTGAACCTTGAAACCATGCGAATCAACGGCCTCAAGAGTCATGACTACCATATATGGCTCGAGCGTATTCTTTCGGTGATGGTTCGAGGTTATGTCCCTGACCATATATGGGTAGTGTTGGCAGAGTTGAGCAATTTCTCCCGCCAGCTTTGTGCTAAGGAAGTATCTCGATCCGTGATTGCAGATATGGAATTATTGGCTCATGTGTTGCTCTGTAAGTTGGAGAAGATCTTTCCACCTGACTTCTTCAATCCGATGGAACATATGATTTTGCACCTCCTGTATGAGTCATGAATGGGTGGTCCTATGTAGAACCGTTGGTGCCATTCTATTGAGAGATGTCAAAAAGTTCTTCGAACTAAATGTAAAAATAAATGCAAGATTGAAGCTTCCATTGCTGAGGCGCACATTCTAGAGGAGGTGTCAAACTTCAAATCAAAATACTATTCTGAGAACCTTCCAAGCGTGCATAATCCACCTTCTAGTTACAATGCCGGTGAAGATGAGTCCAACCTCAGCACTTTCCGAGGCCAACTCAGAAAGGCAAGTGAAGCGACCATCAAAACCTTGAATCTCGAAGAATGGCGTGATATCATGCTATATGTATTGAATAACCTTAACGAAGTTGAGCCGTACATAAAGTAAGTTCTCAACGAACTTGTTCTCAAATATAATCTTTTCTTCATCCAACCCCATCGTTTTCGTTGGTACAGAGAATTTCATGTGCAATTCTGACGTCAATCAAGGCCACCTACCGAGGAGGAAAGTGAGAACCTTCTTAGACATGGTTCGGCTAAAGGAATGCCCGATTTCATTTCTTGGTTCAAAAAGAAGGTAATGTCTTGTTTAGCTCATAGTATGTATGACTATACAAATTAGCCCGTACCTAACATAACGAATTATATATCCTGCTTTAATGTGCAGGGCATGACGGATGCGTCAATGAGTGCCGAGTTGAGACAAGTTGCCGATGGCTGTGCCTTTAGGGTCAAATCATTTGGTGCTTACGATGTGAATGGATATCGGTTTCACACAACACGGCATGATCAGAGACGGCCCAATAGAAGAACCACAAATACCGGAGCGTTCACTCCAGGAGACGATGGGCTAGAATACTACGGAAAAATTGAAGAAATATACGAACTCACCTTTCATGGTTCACATCCTCTCAAACCTGTAATATTCAAATGCCATTGGTTTGATGCTCAAGCAGTGAGACGGAACCCAAAACTTGGGCTAGTTGAAATTCAACAGTCTTCCATGTACCCACGAGACGATGTTTACATTGTGGCTCAACAGGCGATCCAAGTGTATTATCTCTCGTACCCGTGCCAAACGAACGAGCGTCTTATCGGTTGGGATGTTGTGTACAAAGTATCGCCACATGGTAGACTACCCGTCCCAAACAATGACATTGTTCGCCTAAACGGCCATTTAGCCCGTTTACACACCGTTTAAACGCTACACAGTGCCTAACTATGTCCGCTTAATCATCCGTTTAGCCCATTTAATGGTCGTTTAATCCGTTTAATTGGCCGTTTAGTCCGTATAATGAGCTAAACGGTGGGTGACCGACTGTTTACCGTTTAGCGTTTAGGATAACACTGAATGAAGATTACAACATAGACCCAAATACTTATGACGGAGAGTTCTTCCAGGAAGATGGGCTAGAAGTAAGATTTGAGATCGAATTAACCGAAGACATCAGAATGGAAGTAGAAAATGAAATGCTTGTTGACGAGGACGTCGGAGATGAGGTTGAGAATGTGAATGACTTAACCTTACTTGAGAAATTACGTTTAGGCAATGACAGTGATGACGACGACGAGTCTCCTTTGCACCAGAACAATGATTATATTGAAATGCATGATAGTGATGATGAGAACTATGTTCCAGGTAATCCGGATCATGATGATTATTTCTAATACATGTAAGTTATTTCATGTTTAATTTACTAGTTGCACTAATTAATTTACAAATTGTATAAATTCATTTACTAGTTATACTAATTATTTGTAATTATTGTACTGATTTGTTTTCCTCTTTTTGAATGTAGGTGATTGATTAAAGATGGTGGGACACAACCCTTTTAGGTCGGTCACTTCGATTTACTAGAGAGTCGTTGGAGGTGTTGAGGACTCCGAGCCGGCTAGAGGGGGAGGCAAGGGCCGAGGGAGACCCAAGGGTCGAGGGAGAGGCAAGGATGGAGCTGAGTCCTCCGGCACAGCACAGAGGAGGAGGGGGAGGAGGGCGAGGACACCCTCGCCTGAGGTTGACGAGGAGGAGGAGGAGGAGGGAGAGAAGAGGGAGGAGCTAACTTCCGCACACGCCTCTGACGACGAGGGAGAGGTGGGGGGCAAAGTGAGGGAGAGGAGGGGGAGAAGGTCAAGGGAGAGGAGGGGGAGGAGGAGGAGGGAGAGGATGGACAGCCGTCTCCATACGAGCGAGGCCCCTCGACGATCCCGGATCGACCGATACCTTTCTTGAACAGGCCGGTAATTAAATCCGACGGGAGAAGGTAAGAAATTTTAGATGTTTTCACTACGTTTTCCCTTTCATATGTTTATTATCACTATTGAAATGCCTAAATTATCTTCGTCACTTGTGCAGGGGGTGGTTGCTGATCTCGCCAGATAGTCACAGTCGCATGCCGAATGGCATCCTGGGGCTTTTGTGCAAGTTACTCTTCCCTGGCTTGGTGGAGCCCGCCGACCGAGAGGAGTCGGCATACACGTGGGAGCACTACATGGCCTGCACCGTCGACCCTCACCCAGATCGTGGTGGCAGGACATTCAACACATGGCACATCGGGTGGTGGAAGAGCTATGGGTAAGCCTTGTCCAAACTATATTGCTCAAATCATCATATTCATTTAACATTTTTTAAATAACTACATCCAATCAATGTGCAAGATTTCTTTAGATGGGACGACGGGTATGAGGCGAAGGCCAAGGCTGTAGCTCACAATGCCTGCTACAAACTGGTACAAGATATGCACTACGAGGCGCGCATTGTAGCCGTCGTGCATTTCTACCGCAAGTACAAGAAGGTGAAGCTTACTAAAGCGGAGGCGAGAAACATGCAGTTGACACATGCAGAATACATGCAGGTAAATATACTTTTTCTTTTAAACTAAGTACGCTCTGTTTTGTCTTTGTCATGTGTCACGTGCTTGATAATGT
The DNA here is from genome assembly GCA_015476505.1 of Urochloa ruziziensis. Classification (NCBI taxonomy): domain Eukaryota; kingdom Viridiplantae; phylum Streptophyta; class Magnoliopsida; order Poales; family Poaceae; genus Urochloa; species Urochloa ruziziensis. The sequence continues at coordinate 61,904,380 of CM027121.1, read as the reverse complement.
GCAAGCGGTTCCTTGGTGGTGCTTGACACACATTCTGGCCTGGATCAAGATGGTGGACAAATGGCTCGCGGACGATTGGGAGACGACCCACAACGAGCTCCGACGGCGGCGTTTGATGATGTCAGGTGCATCACATCATCAAGGCAACCGTAACCTCCAGGCGTACGGGAACACGTGGGTACGTGAATTCAATTTTTAATTCTTATGAGCAATCCTGAATAATTCATAAACATTTTCCCTTTTGTTTTTTTGCAGTTGTACACACATGGTAACCAGCCTTGCCCCCCGGCCATGGCATACGCTTTGTCCCACAAGGGCAAGACGACGGACCCAGAGAACACGTACAACTCGAACGACGGGCCCGAGGCGTACTCCAATCCGACCGCCTACAGTCTCCTGAGTGACTACGCAGAGATGTCAAGGGAGGTCCATGGGCCGAATTTTGATCCGATCACCGCAGACCTTGACGGACCCCGATCACCGCAGACCTTGACGGAGAAGTCCTCATGAGGTCAGGAGGAGGCAAGAAGCGCGGCCGGTACACGATTACGAATAGCCTAGTGGACACAGCAAGTACTCCCACTCTTACCGCGCTTAAAGCCTGTGCCACAGACTCCACCCCGCCTATACGCCCACGCCAGACCGATACACAGATCCAGATGGCTCAATTTCAGGTAATTTCTGTTATACCTATTGTTAATTGATTATCGCTAACGTTTGTTTGGTATGGTAACAATGTCATGAATATGTGCAGGAAATGATGGCAGCCCAGGTGGCGGAGGGGGTGAGAACAACAATGGAAGAGATGCAGCGAAACTTTTAGGCCGAGAGGGACAGGTTGATAGAAGAGTTTCAGCGGAAGCAGGACGCCGACCGGGAGGCCGAGCGTCAGCGGTATGAGCACATGTTCCAGTACGTGCACCACATTGGGACGGTGGTAGGTCAAGCACCGCCGCTAGTACTGTTGGCTCCACCAGCTCGAGATGCTACGCCTGTGAGTCTCTTGACAACTTTGAATTTTCATTTCTTATAGTGACTTAGAGCCGACTTAGAACATAGATTGATGGATCAAACGAAAATGCCTTACACTTGTTGACTTAGGATGAAACAAGAATTACTTAGATTTTGTATCATTTGTGCAGTCCCCTCACCAGTCCGCGGCCTCAAACGATGGGCCGTGCGCAGTAGACATGTCACCCCCTCAGCAGTCCCCTCACCCGCCACCGTGGACGCAGTACCCGTGGTCGCAGTTGCCTCCAGGCACGCCATTCCAGCCTTGGCCGCAGTTGCGTCCCGGCATGACGCCGCACCCTCACAGCTTCCCGTCGCCATACCCGCCGCTACCTTACGGCTCACCCTTCTCGCAGGAGCCGCCGCGGCCACCTGGGTCTCAGTGAGTTGTATCGACGAGCATGGACTTGTATTATTTGCTTAGTATCAACTTGTATGGATTTGCATGAGCTTGTATGGACTTGTATGCATTTGCATGAGCTTTTATGGACTTATGATGGTCGTTGTGATATATAAACTGCCTGTGATGGTCATTGTGATATATAAACTGACTGTGATGGTCATCGTGATATATAAACTGTTTGTGATGGTTATTGATATATAAACTGTCTGTGATTGAGTTGTTTGTGGGCCCCGTATAGCCGTTAGTGCCAGCGGGCACACGGCAAAGGCTGGGCACACGGCAAAGCCTTTGCCGTGTGCCCGACATTAGGCACACGGCAAAAACTCCTCTTTGCCGTCTAAACTTTGCCGTGTGCCCTTTGCCGTGCATGGCAAAGGCTTTGCCGTGTGTAACTGGCACACGGCAAAGAGAGGCAATCCAGTAGTGTCTTCTGGGTTATCAAGTTGTGATGATGGGGCTGCGACGATCGACTGCACGTCGTCGGCACGGCAGCTCGGGATCGACCGTCATTTTTGCGCACGACACAACTGCGCTTGGTCGGAGTTCAATTTAGCTACTAAATGGTTTCTGCAGTAGTGATATTTTCTATGTTTCATATATGCTAAGATGATAATTGTAAATTTATACCTAGCTTGCAATCCTAACTAGCCAGGCTGAACCGAGCCGGTCTTTTTGCTTGTTTTGTTTACGACCCGAGCCAAGTTGCCTCATTGGGCTAACGAGCCAGACCAAGATGAGGCACCACCGTGCTGGCTAGGGGTTCCATCCTAGGTGCGAGTGTTAGCTTTCCTTGTTGGTTCTGTTACATTTCCACTTGGCCCTAAATTCACAATACATCCCACTCCGATCCTATCTCCAGCATCCAGCAGGAACATCACATCCGTTCACGTGTTTTTCTTGCCTCTCTCCTATTCTCCCCTTTTGCATCTTAGCATGTGTGGACAACTTCTCTGATTTAGCTACCAAATGTTGGGAGAGTGATGAGAGGCTAACAAGCGGCTGCTATTTGTAGGGTATATGGTGTAGTAACGCGGAGGGAGTGACACTTGAGTTTTTCGCCCCAATAGCCGGGCCACGCCCATAATTGATCTTGGTCTGAGCAGCAGCTAACGCAATTATTCAGGAGTATTGAAAACAATATATGTTTGCTTGCATTGACAAAGGGAACATTAAATGCATCTTGCACTACTGGACTCGATTTTGGTCATTGCCACAGAAGGTGGACGATCGCCCTGCAGCGAGTACGGGTTGTAGGATGCTTGAGTCCACGGCAATGGAGGTCTTTGTGACTCATGGTTGGAGTTTTAGGAATAGAATTGGCTTTTATCCTTTCTTATGATGAAGATGACATGTTTTATTTACGATTGGAATTTGCAGCATTTTGTTTTCTTAATTCCTTGGCTTGTCGGTGGTATAAGCTTGTAATAATGAACAGCTATATGCATTGATTGATGCAGCGGCTGGAATATTAATATATATTCCCTTTTCTAAAAAATCTTGCACTACTGGAAACCGAAATTTCACTATGGGTGCTCCATGTAGTTAACTCTTATCTCTCTAATAAAATTAAATGTCATCAATATCTAAACATTTACTCTTTATGCAATAATATACTTTTTTAGAATTTAAACATATTTCTACCCATTTATTGGAATCACATAAAAATTGATATTTAAATTGTAAACAAGCATATATGTGAGTCCGTTCATACATTTGAATACCACATGCAAATTTGGAAGGAAAAGTTCAAATGTTTGTGTACTTTGTACTATAGTTTTCGGTAATGACTTGTTACTGGCCGGCCGTAAACTCGGCCCATCGCACGGCTGCAGCCCTGCAGCCCCAACGCAACACACTCACCCGCCCAGCAACAGCAACCTTATCCGTTGGCTCCCTGTTTCTTCCTTGCTCCTCCCTTTCTTCCCCAACTCTCCATCCATTTCTTCTCTCTCCCTCCCGCGAGCTCTCACCAAATCCATGGCGACTCGGGTGCTCTGATGGGTAATAGCAACGATGGGTGATGAGGTATGTTCTTCCTCCTCCTGTTCCTCCTCACTCCCTCCTATCTCCATCGGATCGAGGCATGACTAGGTTAGGGTTCAGGGATTTGCGGCCCGTGGATCCAGCTTGCTGCATCGTGATAGCGTCTGCAGACTTGCCGACGAGGTTGATGACACCATGGCTGACGAGGTGACGAGGCTTGCGCATTCCCTGCCCTCCGCCTCACAGGATCTGGTTTTACCTGGCCCTGCACAAAGAGGAGAAATCGATGGAGACTGCCACAGCAACGCGAAGCTCCATAGCAACCTATCGAGAGATCTTCCTGGCTCGCCGAGGTGCACGCTGTCGCCATGACGACGAGATCTCCAGGCTTCCGTACCTTGCGAAATGGTGAGGACCTCTCCTCTACCTCCCCATGTTTCATAATGTAGAACTTCTAGTGGTGTTGTTGTCAAGTGTGCCAGCCATTGAGACGAGAATGCCACAGTGCCACGAGAGCTGCTCTGGGATAGCGGTTGATGTGGACTGATGCCGGTTGTGCTCCAAAGTCATGTCTGTAAGTTCACAATTCAGTTGCCCCACAGTTTCGTCATTTTTTCTGAGCAGTATTTCAACTGAGATAATTGGAAAAAAAAAATAGGTAGTTGTGATTGTATTGTAGCCAGATCAATGAGTAGTTTGATTCTGAACTATTTTCTATCATGACAATTACAATTGATCTTAAACAGATAGTCCAAAGAACACTACACATGGAGTGTTTAATATAACATTTTGAGAGGTGTTAACTGTAGTGTGTGCATGTCTTGGATGTTTGATGTAGTTTTTACACTAAACTCGCGCGAACTTTAACATGAGAAATTAGTTACTAGCTTCTCGTAGTTACTACTACTAGCTTGAGATGGCACTGGTTTTGTGGGCTAAAAGGTGTAGTATATCTGGATGTGTCGGTAATATGATCTCCGGCAGTCTTCCACGGGATAGCCCACGGAAGTGATTTGTATGGAGGGAAGATCGCAAAGATCAGGAGCTAGATGGTTAGGGTGGACAGACGCAAGGATTTAGACAGGTTTGGGCCGTCAACTCAACGTAATACGCTACGTCCTGTTTGGGGGTGTTGTATTGCGTGGATTGTAGATTGGATTATTCTCTCTTGAGAGTTCTTCTTTTGGAGGGGGTCCCTGCCCTTCTCATATATCGGGGAGGCAGGGTTACAAATCGGTTTGTAGCCGATCCTATCTCTAAGGATCATTTCCTTCTTTACAAAAACTCCTATTCTAATTAGAACTTCTCCTTCCGGGTCCTTGCTTCATGCGCCGGCTTGTCCCGCACGTCATCAGGTCCAGAACGGTGGGCCGGGCCGCCCCCTATCGGGGGGGTTGCCAGGCCTGCTTGTGAGGTACCCGGGGACCATATTCCCCACAGTAGCCCCCGAGCACTTCTTGACCGATTGTTGGCTGTAATTGATCTGCCTTTTCCTTGCATGATCCGAGTGTTCCGCAACTTTGCCAGAATGCTTGATCAGATTTCCGAGTAGTTTAGGACTTCGTCTGAGTGGTTTCGAGGAAGATCCGAGTGCATGCTCAAACGTTCCTGAAAACGATTTTTTAATTGTAGCCTTAATGAGGGGAAGAAGTGCTCTTTTTCACGACGCGAAAGCGAAGTGTATACACTTAGCCCTGAGCCTTGGGTAATTTTAATATAAAATTGGCCAAGGGTCTTCAATTTTTCTCCATCAAAATCATGATCTTCAATGGCGTGCACCTCCTGGTGCACCCATTGGGTGTAGCCCCCGAGCCTTGAGCAGAGTAGAATAGTCTGGTCAAGGGTCAAAAATAGAATCCTTGCTGAATCTTTTAGCCCCCATGCCTCTGGGCATGGATTTCGAATAGTTCCCTCCTTTTAGGGAATTTTTACTAATTTCCCCTCTTTAGGGAATCTTTTCTCGAGTCCTTTGAACTCGGTGTGGCTCCCGAGTCGTGTTCCACGACCCAGCCTGACCATATGGTAAGTCACCTTCTCACAATATCCATACTTATCAGCACTTGACCTGGATTTCCATGTCAATTTAGCGATAGTATCGCATGCATTAAGTAAGAATCAATTGCAAGGTTGCAATATTAATTACAAAAACAAGCCTAGCCGTCGACCAATTGTAGCCTCACGACCGAGTGGTTTCTGCCCTTGAGCATTTGCTCACAAGCCCACGTAATTGTCAACTAACAGAACCGAAAGGTCATGTCATTATTATTTAGCCTACCAAAGGCTTAAGCCAGCCCATTTAGGCCCATCAATCTGCAGCCGAGGGGGACAACACACGTGAAGCCCCCGAGCGTGTTGATAAAAGTCAAGCTGCAGCCTGGATTGCCAAAATTTTTTGCGTCAGGGACTCCCCTGAAGACTTCTGATGGCCCTCAAGCCTACAACTTGTCTAATCCTCGCCCTGAGGTAATAAATCGATTTGTTGCCGTTTGTGTGTTTAATTCCACCCATTGGGTGTAATCCCGATGAAAAACTGAACCCAACTTTGACATGCAGGGTCGAGCTGCTTATGTATCAATCCCCCTTCTGGAGCCACTCGGAGGGGGGTATGCTGCTGCTTGAAGTGGAGCCAACCGCCAATGTTCTGTCCAAGGACGTTGTCGGTGAGACTGACGAGGCTGGCCCTTCTGGTGGCGGCGATCCTACAAATTAATTTTTGTAGATTATCTGTAGTATTGGTAGTAGAAGTACTTTGAACAATGTTTAATCTTTTGTGCTTGTATATAAGTTTCTGGAGGTGCTACTCCCTTCCTTTCTGCGCTGGCCGTAATTTCCGAGTGGTTGACCTGTTACGAAGTAGATTAGCCTCGTTGGTCTTAGTCTCATGCCGCAGATCATTATCGTGCGTGTAGAGCTTTGACTTGGCGAGTACTTTTCCCCACGATTTAAAGTTTGTTCCACTCGTACTTTATGTGCGTCACGCGAAAGAAGAAATTCGAGTAGTAGACATAATATAGATAGAAGATGAAATCAACTTTATTGACAACTCATATGACATTTATAAATCTGCCGAGTCGAAACTGGGGATGATTATCCACAGAAACCACTCATCGAAGATTATTAAAAATATCTTAAAGAAATAAGAGATTAATACATAACTGGGTATGAAGTGCGGGCGATCTTCCCGAGTGAAGGTGATCGGTACTTCTGACCACTTAAGGTACTCAGGTACCGGTGGCTCGCTGGCGTGCATGACCTGTCGGTTGGTGAGCTTCTCCTGGCGCTTCACCTCGAAACCTTCCGGTCCTCCGTAGATCATACGGACCACTCGGTCGGCCTCATTGCTCATCGAGCATGCGCTGGAAATCTTCTGGAGTTATCTGGCCTCTGGGGCGGGAACCACTCGGATCCGAGCCACCCGTTGTCTTTGGGGGAGTGCGCTCCCTTCTGCGATCTCGATCCCTGGGTGGAGAACGGGTCCTCCGAAAGGTCCGAGCCCTGGGAGGAGATCGGTCCCGTCGGTAGGTTCTGCCGCGCGGTGGAGTCTGCTCCCTTTGTGGGGTCGGCTGTCTCCGTGAGGGAGTTGCTTGTCTTCGCGACGGAGTCGGCCGTCGAGGCGGAGTACGACCGCCGTCATTGCCGCGTCCTGGGCTACCGGAGAGATCGGAGTAATCAGTATACTCTGACTCCGTCGAGTAGCAGTTCCGGTTAGAGTTATGACGGGGATTCCCATGCTCCCGATCGTATTCCTCGCGACGTCGAGCCTCTTCGCGGTCACGTTCCTCAGCGTTGCTGCGGATGATGTTCCTCGCGTCTCGGTCTCGGTTGATCGTGTCACGAAGATCTTCATCAAGGTTCGATCCGCCGCTGGTCCGGTGTCGAGTCGACCCGGGCTCAGGAGCGGCCGTACGCGATCTGTTCTGCATCTGGTGAACCTGGACGGAGGCGGCCTGCATGAAAGCCCTTACCTTATCCAGACCTGGAGTACTAGGCGGTAGCCGACTGATCTCTTCGTTGATGGTGACGAGGTTCTGGACTGGTGTCTCGTAGACGTTAAATCCATTGTACTCGAACATGTCGTCACGCATCAGGTTCCGCTGGCTTCTCCTGTCGCGTCGGTCCCGACGACGACGATGGTCCTCCGAGGATGGTTCTCGAGGTTGAGCGGTGCCAGATCCGGATGCGTTGGCCCCTTGTGGTTGGGCGGCTCTGCGAGTCGCCCGATTGGCGTTGCGTCCTCGGCGCTGATCTCTGGCTTCAGGCGCCTCGTCAGCCGGGGTGAGTTCATCCTCCGTCACGGGGTTAGATGGCGTCGATGGTGCTACCATGTAGCAGTATGACCTGGCTCTGGGTCTTCCTTGCGCGAGGTAATCTTCCTCGGACTTGGAAGGATCGGTTATGGGCGTGCCACGTTCCGAACTACTCGGAGTTGACCCTCCGGGTGATCCAAATTGCTCCGGCTCCATAGAGGAGTCGGACACGGTGTAACCCTCTTGCAAGTCGTCCAGGATTGAGGGTCCCTGTGGGTTTGACTCGTAGGAGTCGCTCTCAGAGGGGGAATCATCCACCTGAACGATCTCTTTCATCTTCTGCTGTCGGGTAAGCGCGCGGAAGCCGGGGGTCTGGATGGTGATGACCTCAGGGCTCGGAACGCGCGTCTGAGCGTTTACGCTCTGAGATGACTCTGTGACGCGACTCTCAAGAGCCAGATCGGAACCGAGTGGTTGCTGACCTGCTCCCGATTGGTTGGTCCCCGCGTTTTGCGATGGACTTAGCGGGGCAGATTCGGCGCGATCAGATGCGATCGGACCGGATTGGGCCGTGACGGCCGAAGTCGGCGCCAGAGAGGAGTCCTCCGTGGCAGTTGTAGCTTCTGCCGCTTGGGGATCCAAGGCGGCGGTGGTGCTCCCGAACTGGATCTCGACTCCGTCGACGTCCGGGAGATTGCAGCTGTCCAAGATCTTGACGTGGTCCATCGGGCTCACCAGATTAATCTCGGCGATATCCCCTACCTGGCGCGCCACTGTCGGTGATATGATCTCCGGCAGTCATCCACGGGGTAGCCCACGGAAGTGATTTGTATGGAGGGAAGATCGCAAAGATCAGGAGCTAGATGGTTAGGGTGGACAGACGCAAGGATTTAGACAGGTTCAGGCCGTCAACTCGACGTAATACCCTATGTCCTATTTGGGGGGTGTTGTATTGCGTGGATTGTAGATTGGATTATTCTCTCTTGAGAGTTCTTCTTTTGGAGGGGGTCCCTGCCCGCCTTATATATCGGGGAGGCAGGGTTACAAGTCGGTTTGTAGCCGATCCTATCTCTAAGGATCCTTTCCTTCTTTAAAAAACTCCTATTCTAATTAGAACTTCTCCTTCCGGGTCCTTACTTCATGCGCCGGCTTGTCCCGCACGTCATCAGGTCCAGAACGGTGGGCCAGGCCGCCCCCTATCAGGGGGTTGCCAGGCCTGCTTGTGAGGTACCCGGGGACCATATTTCCCACAGGATGCATGCCTATAATTTTAACACGAGAAATTAGTTACTAAATTCTGGTAGTATTACTGGCTCGATATGGCAATGGTGGGCTAAAATGTGTAGATTACTTTTTTTTAATATAAATGGCATGTGCTCACTGCCAAATGTTTGGTTTATGCATTTCATACAAACTAGTGTGACCATCATAATATCCGTGTAACAGAGGTTATACTTAATTTTGAGTCCAGAATCAAGGGAAATCAATGAAAATCATGCGAACTAGAGAACGGCAATTCTGATTTACTACAAAGACCTCACGGAAAGTACTATTGACATGGTGGGTAAAGTTACTAAGTTAAACTTTTTTCATGCAGAGCTTAGGATTTTATAGTTTATTTTAGGAAAAAAATGTAACAATGTGCCTTCACTGGAGCCACAAGGTAGCTAGAGTTCGAACCTCAGCCCAGCTCGTATGCTTCACCCTTAGAGCTTTTGCCAACTGCGCTAGGCAGCTTCTCATTTCCAGCAAAATTTTTATTTGATAAGCAAGCATATGCATCCACTTAGTTCCTTCTGGTTGTTATTATCTTGTTTTATGCAGTATAGTTAAGGTTTAAGAGTAAGGGACATTAGAAACATGTGAAATTTTCTTGGGTATGTTATATAATTATTACTTAGCTCATCAGGCATGGCTGCGTTTATAAGTATTTTTCTGGGAAACTGGGGCTGTGTTGCAACAGAGGAGTGATGCATAAGTATTTTTCTCTGTACCTTTTGCATGGTTCAGTTCTAACGGATCTGGGGCTTTTTTTGGGAGAGATCCTATGGGGGTCTGAAAGGTTCGGCGGACACATGATTGTGAGCCATTTTGTTTTCATGTGCTGCATCTGATTCATTATCACACGGTGCACACCTTTTCTGTGATTCAACTGATTTTTTGAGTTTGTGCTTTCAATTTTCAGATGAAGGGATTTTTTTTCATATTGGGTGGTGCAGAGGAGCAGCTTGTTTTTTTGAATCCTTTTTCCGCCTCAGCATGTGTATATCTCTGTTACTCCTATGCAGGTAATATACAGGGGAACACATTGGATCCGTTTCTGGTCGCTGCTGCTGAAGGAGGAAGAGCGGCCTCAAGTCACTTTGGGGTGTCGTGTGCTTGAAACGACGGTCATGGAGATTTTTGCTTCAAATGGATGGTTATTTAGTAATAGACTTGGTGCTATTTAAAGACTCATTTGTCATGCTTTTTAAACGTTGGTTTAGCTCGGACTGGAGCAAGCTTGTAATAATGAACAGCTATATGCATCGGTCGATGCAGCGGCTGGAATATTAAATATATTCCCGTTTCTAAAAAAATGTGTATATCTCTGATATGAGGTGAGTCATTAATCATTCACCAGTTTGTAAGTGATAAAGTAAATGATGCTATTCTCATCTTATCTTATTTGTGCTATGTGCCATGGATTATTTACCTACCACATGTTGCCTTATTTTATGCTATGTTCATGTCTTGCTCATCTGCGATCGGCTATGCTGCTAATTGTCAACATATAGATACTCATCTCTATACGTTCCATTTTACAAAAAGAAAAGAAAAAAAACTCACCTATATGGTTGGGAATGGATTGTTCTAATCCTGTGTCTTTGCATTTCGCAGAAAACCCATGTGGATATGCTATGATTCATTTCTTACAAACGCATATTAGCTAGGCCAGGGGAAAATATTCAGAGTAGTCATGACAACATTCATAGTAGTTCTAGAATAGAAAATCATAAATTGCAAATGTGATTATCTTAATTTGCTTTTATGTTGTCATAAATTATTTACTAGATTATTATAAATTGCTTATTACAATATATTTTAGAATTGAATGTTCAGAGTACCATACAGAGTAGCTGCAGAGTAGGAGCTTAGAGTTGAATTATCAGAGTAGCTGTGGTAACATTTTCCTTGTTCACATCTTGATATTATAGTAGTTCTAGTAATATTTGGAGTATTATACAATAACATTAACTAGCAGTAGGGGTGTGGCGCGAGGTATGAGTCACAAGAGTCTTTACTTGAGTCAACAAAAATACGAGTGGCATGTGTGTTCATGTGGTGCAATTGTCGTGTTTTTTTTCTTCTAATGATTTCACTTTTACAAGCCCTGACCCTATGTGGTGGTTCTCTCGACGGACGTGACCTTTTACTGCCCTCTGCACCCCCACACCCATTCACTGCTATAGTAACATCCTAATTTGTTTCCATGTTCTGCTCTAGCAACGTTAGTACGTGTGGAAGTATCGAAAACATTGTTTTGTAAAAATGCTGCTCCCTGTAGAAAATCTTTTTCTGGTTTTTCATGTTCTAATTTGGTAAGCAAAACTATAGAATTTAGAGGGTAAATAACTTTCTATTTTCTGGCAGTTATCAGTTCTAAAAATGATGCTACAAATGCTTCCATTTTGTAATTGCATAAGCAATGTATGTACTATCAGATTTTGTGTGGCATTTATTTTCTTACACAGAGCCCTCTTACCTTAACGTAGTCAGTACCTTTTTTCCATTTATTTTTAAAATTGCAAATGTGATTATCATAATTTGCTTTTGTATCATTATAAGCTGTATACTAGATTATCATAAGTTGGTTTAGGAGCTTACAATTGAATTATCAGAGTAATATTAGTAACATTCTCCCTGTATAGATGGTGTTGTTATAGCACTAACACCATGTTGTATCACCATCAACAATGATGTACATGCAAGTGCATTTGATTAGTTGCTAAACTTCATTAGGCAGTGAGAAAGCAATAATACCATGGGAACAGGCAAATCAATGTACTATGATCAAGCAATATTGTGGCAAGATCGAAGCAAAATAGTGCAAATCATTAGGAAATTTTTACAGTATTAGTTCCTATCTAGTTGTTCTCTTTTTCTGTTCTTACAACCAATGTTCATACAACACATATTATATCATAATAGGCTAGTAGTTGCGATAACTACATTCCAAGTCTTTTTGAGCCATACAATGTTCTCTCATCGATGGATTGTTGATGTTCATATCACCAATTGATGGATCTGTAGGTGCATCTGAATACTTATTGAACTTTTTGAGGTAGTAAGAAAGCAATAGTAGCTAGGAGAATATGCCTCTGTTAAAATCAAGATAAAACAATGTGAGTCATTGGGTAATCTTTATGACATTATTTATTGTCTAATGCATTAACCAGCTAGGGTAACATTCTGGAACTTTAATCATAGAATAAAGGTTATTCTCAGAACACGTATTACATCGTATAAGGCTAGTAGCACCCTCTGTCATAACTATACTTATGCATGTTTGTTAACAGCAGTTTAACTCTTATCAGATAAGCAATTAAATACTATCATGAGAGCAGTTAAGTAATATTATATCAGTAATTTTTCAAAATCCATTTTGAAAAATCGTTTAAAGTGGATTCAGTCATAACAGATTCTGTAGCTGACATACTATCCCTGCCAAACAAGGGTGGTGTGGTGAAGGGGGCAACTGATTAAAATCCATTGTTTTTATGATTGTTCTTTTATTCACACCTTCCCGCATCATACATCATACAAAATGTGATTAGATAGTAGGAAAGCATTATAAGACATTAAATCAGGAAACAATATGTATTCATATAGGCAAAATTGTGTTACGAACAAGCATAACAGTTTGTCCATTTTTTTGAGTTTCATGCAACTACCACATGGGCTTTTCCTTTTCAGTAAATAATGTGCTGATTACAAGTCAGAATATTGCAATTATTTTAGCTGCTTTTACCTCTTGTCGCCCACCTTTTAATTTTTTACTGAACTACAAGTTTGTAATATTTTTTCTATTCAAACTACATTGCAGATCTACAAAATAGTATCCAGCAATGCAAGAGAGGGAGTGGACAGAAACAAGAGATATGCAATATGAAGCAGATCAAGTATGTAAGCACGATGCTTATGTATATCCAGAGATGTAGTATAGATCAAGTACATCCAAATCATGCAGGCATACCTGTCGATATTTTGTGTGTTTGCGCCAACATTTTCCCTTGTTGGTAGCAATGGAAAGCTAAAGTTGCGTGTTGTTTTTATTTTGGGTTCAGAATCTTTGTGTTGTGGAAGCATTAATAATCAAAACTGCACATGATGCTCACAAAAATAGGATCTGTATTTACCTTCGGTTATCCTACCGATTGGTGTGTCCCCAGCATAATTTTTGCTTGGCGGGTCCGTACGTGTAAAGCACGTAATTACTGAAAAGGGAAAGCATGTGCGCTATTTTGCTACTACTTCCCGAAAAGGATGAGGCCGTACGGGAGGCTATTTTACGGCAATAGCTACCTCCATAGTTTTCATACTCACCTAACAGCAAAACAACTATTTTTTTTTTCACTACGTATCATGCATGAGATTTCTGCCTCTACGAAATCAGCATATTGATTGTAATGATCTGTCGATCCTGCCAAGGTCGTTGCCTGCAACAAGCGGGCCGTGGATGGCGAGACGCACGATTACACCCAGCCGCCAGTCCCAACGGCCGCGCAGCTAGCTGAACAAGATGCTACGCTTTTCCTGTGCAAGCATTATTCATAATATAACGTATGTAGCTGGTGACAACTTCCTCTTTTCTCCAATCAAAACAGGTACTAATGGTGATGACACGATCTTCAACCTAACATCCATATTCCATCCACGCCTCTCTCCTTCATTGGAGAGTCCGAGCTCGGCAGCGCGGCGCAAGCACTAGGCGCGAGCGAGGAAGAGGCAGGCCGGTGGCGACACCTAGTCAACAACCAGTTGATCAATCGGTAATGCTTATACTCTTACATCTGACGGATACTGGACGCCTCGTGAAAAGTTATGAGACTTCCGATCTCTTTGTCGACTTTCTCGGACAGCTGCGTGCGGCAGAGGCGGAAACAGAGCTCGGCCTACGGCACAACACGGAGCTGGAGGAGAAGGCGCAAGACTGCAGAAGGCGGGCTCCCTCGTTGTAGTTCGTAGTCAATTGAGGTCGCCCCTCCCCAAAGCAAGCTCACCGGCGTTAGGGGTGTGGTCCTCCTTGCTCATCATCACCATATGAGGTTTTCTTCGGTGCTCTATACTACCTTATACTGGTGTTCAAAAAGGACCAGTATAAAAGGATCTGACGGTCCAAATTAGTTGTATACTACTAGACCTTCACCTGTAGTATAAGGTAGTATAGGTCAAGTAGTATAGTAGTATTATGGGAAAAATATTTTAACATGTGATATAATGTGGTATAGATCGAGTAATATAGTGGTATAGGGGTATTATGAGAAAATTTATTTTTATTTTTATACTCATTTGGTCCGATATATTTATTTCGTTTTACACATATGTTCATTTAGGTTAGGCGCTCCAATAAAAAAATTATATTACAGTCTAATTATAAAATTGCCCATCCCTCCCTACTTCATACTACCATAGGGTAGTATGGAGCACCGAAGAAGACCTCTCACCATATACCCCTTCTCAGCCATCTTCCTGCGCGCATGCCCACTTGCCGCTAGTGATGCCCAAGCCCCTCGAGCTGCCGCTACCATGGCGGATGATCATGGCGGGGGAGTAGCAGCCATGGCGGACGAGCCCCTTAGACACCGCCAACCCTGTACCTCCCACGAGCTCTATGCTCGCGCTCGTAAATGTGGCCGCCCTGGTCCGATGGCACGCAAGGCTGACGACAGGGAGACCCGGGGGCGGCGAGGTCCGGGCGGACCACGACGTGACTCCTCCGGGGAGGCGGCGAGACATGCGCGGGTGCAGGCGCGCAAGGCCGGAGGTGAGCCCACGTGGCCAGAGGCGCGCGACGCCGGCGGCGAGGTCCAGGTCAGCGACAACAGATTCAGGGGCACGAGGCCTTTATGGCGTTGCAACAGAATTTTCTCAATATTGCAGCTGCATAATTTAGGTGTTGCATGAAATTAATTGGATGTTTCATCAAACATAGCTCTGATGTTAAGGTGGGAATTTTTACTCCCGCCGCCAGATGTTCGATGGTGTTTCCTGATGTTGCAAACATTGATTTTTCATGTCGAAAACGCGTATTCTTGATATTGTGAATGTTATTCTCAGATGTTGCAAAAAATTACATGTTGCATGTAACATTATACGTATTTTGTGGCGGGACTTTTTCACTGCTATAGTACCACCGGACGCTAGTGCCGAAATACGTCTCAGCCATCAGAAACTTGAAGGAGCAGGAGCCAAAGGCTTGCAGCAGTGGGTGGTCCTGGCAACGTGCCCAACTTTTGGCTAAGATTCGCGTGGAAACAAAGAGGGCATTGAAACATCAACTGAATGGAGAATGAGGCTACAATCAAGTGTCGGGTCCATCTAGGAACAGCAGCTGCTCATCTATTTCTTCTTACAGAAACATGATCGTGCAACCTGAGGCGACGGCAACGGAACATGGAGTAATGGAGATCGAGGTTAGCTATAGCTAGCTGTCCGGTGCGGTGATGTTGCTTCATCTGAGTGTCAAGTACGTTGTCATGGAGATCGACTGCGCGTCGTCGGCGCGGCAGCTCTCGGCATCGTCGACCTTCGTTCACGCGCACGACACAACTGCGCTTGGACGGAGTTTAATTTGATGCCATACAAGTACGTACGTTATCCCGCGAGCTTTGTTCGCTTTCAGCGTTAAGAAGAGGAAAAGGCCAGCTCATCAAGCACCGTGTGTACAAATATGTGCGTATGTATACTCCAGCTACCGATGTCCACGGAGAAAAACCCACAGCTCCAAGAACCTCGATCACGACCAGGTTGCCACACAAAAGGAGGTTTCGGCACTAAAGAGTAGCTCAGGGGCTCGCTAACAGAGCAACATTCCGGGTTCGCATTGGTTTCTTCTACATGGCTGTATTTTCCAACTAGACCTATAGTTCCTGTTGCATCTTACTCCCAGCTAGAACACGAACACGATCGACCCGCCGAGCACCGGCGGCACTCTAGGTTTCTTTGCCCCTCTCAGGCTCTCTTTTGCTGCCATTCTCGTCCTGGCAGCCGAAATGATACGCGCACTCACATGACTACTGCTGCAGCTTCAGCTGCTGTTTGTGATAGGAGAAACTAGATCGGTGCTGCCCCATCACAACCTGATCACCATTTTATAGTTAAGAATGCAATCGCACGGAAATGACCAAGTGGCTTTAATTTTTCACCCACCAACTTGGCCACTCAAGCCTATGCTCTGCTTGTTCCGTGGCTGCACAACTCGAAGAATACTGAACGGAAGGAGCAACTGAAGAAGAACGAAACTAACAACTCGCTATATAATGCGTCTCGTCACAAATGGAGCGTTGGCGCAGGGTGATGCTAACCGGACCAAAACTGTGCGCGTCGTATCAAGGCAGCAAGGAAATTACTCTCCCATAATCTGCCCCGCCACTAGTCAAGGATGAAATAGTAGTGGTGTTTCATACCAAGTAGTGGTCCATTTTTGGAGGACAGGGAAAACACCCTGCCCAAGTGTGAGAAACCTCGAGAACCCACAAAGAAGAAGTCTTTCAGTCTGGTACATTATCCATGGGCTTGGGGCTCCCTCCATCTCAACGCAATTGTGGCACTGGAATTGGCATACAACACCTAGCGGCTCGATTCCTTCCACCACGCAGTTGGGACAATTAGCCTATATTCACTACTACAAAAAATATTTTAGGAGACACTGCCAAAACATTTTTCGAGACACTTGCAAAATGCGTGCGACTCTGTTAATGCCCATCATTTTTGGAGGCGGTAACGATCGATTAACGGAGACGGAGAAAAGCCACCGTCTCCGTTAATCGATTAAAGGAGGCGATTTTTGTAACCCAACCGTCTCCGTTAATACTAGATTAACGGAGTCGGTTTTTGTAACGCAACCGCCTCCGTTAATGAACCGCTCAGATCTCTTTTCAGCTCACTCGCATCTAAGGGCGACAAACCTCCCGCAGCCTCCTCTTCCTTGTCCTCTTCCCGTAGCCCCTCCCCCCCACGCCGTCGCCGCCCCTCCCCCACGTCGCCTCCTTCCCCACTAGGCCTGGGCATTCGGTTAAATCGGTTAATTCGGTTCGGTTAAATCGGTTTTAATATATTTCGGTTATGACAAACTGTTAACCGAATTTATCCATCAAAATTGATTAACCGACCCAATTCGGTTTCGGTTAAATCGGTTCGGTTAATCGGTTAACCGTAATACATATTATACTTCTATAGAAGATAATGCTACAACATAATCATATTGGAAAGCACCTAGCTAGACATGGTCATGCAATAAAACAAAAGGGGAAAACAACAAATAATGCTTCTAAGAAATAAAGTCTCCTAAAAATACATTTGAATATGTAAATGGTCACACTTTTAGTGTTTAATATAATAAGTTAGAAAGAATTTCGGTTAATCGGTTAATTCGGTTAACGCCAATTCATAACCGAATAAATTTCGGTTAACCTAATAGTGCCAAAGTCTTAACCGAATAGATCATAAAAAATTCGGTTAACCGACATTTTCGGTTAAATCGGTTCGGTTCGGTCGGTTAAATCGGTTTCGGTGAATTTTTGCCCACCCCTATTCCCCACGCGCTGATGCCCCTCGCCGGCGGTGAGCAGTGCGGTGGCGGCGGCGCCGGTCTTCGTCTGCTCCTCCTGCACGCGCCGCGGTCGCCCTGCTCCACCCTGAGCCGGCGGCCGGCCTCCTCCTCCATGCGTCGTCGCGGGCCGGCCTCCTCCTCCCCAAACCGTCGACGACCGGCCTCCTCCTCCACGCGCTGTCGCGGGCCGGCACCGGTTGTTGCGCCGCCCCCCTCCCTGGGCGAGCTACGCCTGCAGGCCGGCCGCCACAGGCCAGATCCGGCTGGCGTTGACCCAGATCCAGGCTCCGGCCATGCGCCGCGAGGGGCGACAGTGGTGGCGTCGCGGGGGCGCGAGTGAGGAGGCGGCGGAAGCCTACTTCCGTGCCGCGCCGCTGCTCCGCGGCCGCGACAGCGTCACCGCCAGCCTCGCCGACTTCGTCGCCCGCCACTCCGCCGGCAAGTAGCTCCCGCCGATCCCTCACTTCTCCCATTGCTCCCAATCATCCCTCCGGTTCGCCTACTCCCGCCGCGGCGCGGCTCAAACTGGATTCTGACGAACTGTTGCCGAGCCCGATCGCGTGCTGCAGGGAGCGGTGGTGCGGGAGGGCCTGCTGGGGTGATCTGCATCACCTCCGGCGGCACCACGGTGCCCCTGGAGCAGCGCTGCGTGTGCTACATCGACAATTTCGCCTCTGGCCAGCACCAAATCTATCTGGTCTGGCCAATTTTGCCCATTACTTGTATGGCTTTATGCCACTTGCCTGCTTAGTTTATCTCCTTTCCTTAATGTTCAGCATCGTCACCTCATTCTTTAACAGTGGTTTCAAATAATCTTTAAATGGATATCTGTATTCCACTATTGAATTGAAACATTTGTTTGTATCTCTGTTATGCATATCAGTTCCCCGATCTCATTCCACTGTGGTCAAGGCAGCTATTAGCAATTATCGCAAGGAATATATGTGTCTATTTGTTTGCTGCTTTCTCTTCTGATGCTTTGGCTGCAAGTCGGATTGATATGGTACCATGGTCGCATCCTGTATTCATGATCGCAGGCAATTGACGAAGGCCTGCTTCTGAAACTTCCATTCACTACAATTTTCGAGTACCTTCAGGTACCCAAACCTATTCCCTACCAGGGCACGTTTCCAGTTCTTGTTGTTCTGGGCATAGTGTCAGTCTCACGTATCAACTGCTGTTGTCCATATGTTATACGGAATAGAAGCTTAGCTATATATGCATCTGTTCATGATTTTAACCTTGTGATTCATGTTGTACTAGCACTGAATCTGATGTGTTTGTTCTTTTCATGTTTCCAACAGTTACTACAAATGGTAGCTACTTCTATGAATTGCCTGGGGCACCGTGGGATGTTCTTTCTTGCTGCTGCAGTTTCTGATTTCTATGTTCCATGGGAAAGCATGGTAGGTTCTGTCTTCAGACTACTCTTCATGTGATTATCATATTCGAGCAAACCAATCAATTGCTTGCCCTTGGAGCACAGCAGGAGTGCATCTGAAGCAGTCGTTAAATTTTGACTGAACCTGTTGAAACTGTCTCCTTACTTATTTTTGCGTAGTGCCTCAGCATGCTCATCATTAAATTTTAGGATTGTGTCATGACTTGGGAGACTCTTGAGATCACAGAGGATGCTGCAAAAGGTCTGTGCTTTGCTAGGTTTTGCAATTCCCTACTTGTACATTGACTATGGAAATTAGCTGCCAGATTTTCTAAATGTGGAATGACAAAAATCAGGTAGAGTATATCCACACAGGATGCTCCCCAACAATCATTCATAGAGACCAGCTCAAGAGCAGCAACATTCTCCTTGACAAGAACATGAGAGCAAAAGTTGCATACTAGGATGCAAATGATCAGTGTACATCCTGAACTATTTTTTCTTAACTAAGACAGCTAGGACATGTTTGTTTTTATATACTATGACTCTAGCTTTGTTCTGTACTAAGCTTTGTGATGCAAATATATCTGATGTTAGATACTTAGGTCACAACATGAATGGATGTAATGTGTTTATCCAACATTAATGTGTGTAATATGTGGCCCGACAAAATTAGGATTCAAAATTATTTTTTTAATCTGTAAAATCATTAATAGAGACGGTTTTATTCCGTTAATGCCTATTAACGGAGGCGGTCTCCGTTAATGCCTATTAACAGAGACGGTTTTAAAACCGTCTCTGTTAATAGACCCCAGCTTAGAGACGGTTGCCAAAACCGCCTCCGTTAATCAAAAAAACCGTCTCCGAAAATGTTTTTTGTAGTAGTGATTGCGGCTCACACACTGGTGGAGCTTCCCTCTCCACCCAAACATTGCGTGTTCGGAGACTTGCCCTCCTGCCACCAGTAGCCGCTAGCACTCGGTGTTTGTTGCCACATAATCCCCGGAATTCCCGTTGCATCTCACTCCGACTGCACTGCTAGGAACACACGATACACAGAGGGCCGTCGTTTTTGTATTATCTTGTTATGTCCCTCGTCTTCAATCTCCTAACATTCTCGGTGGTCACAGACTCACAAGGCATATACGGTAACAAGAAGGAAGCTATTTATAGGCAAGGTGTAGATGCAATGGCCACTGGGCGGCCAAGTCATGCCTCAGTTCTTCACCTACCAGACCGGCAACTAGTAAGGGCACCTGCAGTGTTGGCGGGGTTTGGAATGCCTTTTCACTGTCGAGGCTTGATTTTACTCTGGGCCGCAATGTACAGGCATCGGTGCTGGAAAGATCGTGGGGCCATAAAAAAAAAGTGAGCTCGGTCCAACTGCTCCTTCCACCGCAGCTTCCGTTCGCGTGAGAAATTCTCCGCCTCCTTCCCCTTTCTTCCCCTGACGAACCCTAGCACAAAAACTCCCCAAAATCGATCTCGTTACCCTTCAGTATATCATCAAATCGAGTCCTCCTCCTAGATCTGGGCTGAGCAACCTATTGTGCTCCTGAATCCGAATAGAATCGGATGGAATCGCATCTCCTGCGGCCCGGCAAAAGCGAGGCGACGGGATGAAGCTGCTCGCGTGCGGCGACCCCGGAGGAGGCTGCTCGCAGGAGGCGGTGGCCCCGGACGAGGCTTGCTGCGGGCGCCGGAAGATGCTGGACTATTGCCTGCAAATCCTCCAAACACTCCTGGCAGGTACTGCCCAATATTGCCTGGGTATGGGCCTCCATGGTAGCTTGCTGGTGTGGGAGACAAGCTCGAGTAGCTTGGACCTGAAATGGATTGGTATTGTGTGGGTAATGACCATGAAAGCTTGGTTGAATATGTGGTGGTGGGTAGTGCAAGGGATAGTGGTGCGGCTGAAAATTTGAGTGGTGCTGCTGCTGTGTGTTTGTGTCTTTTGGATCTGATGAACTGAAGATTGAGGAGTTGAGGAGGTTTGTGAAGCTTGCTGAAGAGGAGTTCTCCATGTCTCTGTTTAGTTTGTAGTAGGATAGTGTATAGCAGTTTATATGTGTGTGTATATATTGAGCAAGCCTTGCAACGGTCAGCTTGGCCACCGTTGGTGTGTGTTGGTTGTAATTAATGCTGGGCCAACCGTTTGTACTTTGATGTATTAATTTACTCAATTGGAAGAGCAAGCACCGGGGAAAGAACTGGCGCCGGTGCCAGATTTTTTTTACCGGGCATGGGAGGCTGCAGTGTGAAAAACGATGCCCGGAGATAAGAGAGCATCGGAGCATCGTTTTTATACAACACTGTGGCTGCTCTAATAACTAATCTTTCTCCCAGCAGTACCGGCAACTACCTGCCCAACTAGAGTTTAAAATTAGCTGAAGGCATGTAAATATATGTCACTACCCAGCTAAAAAGTAGCTATTAGCTGGTTGCTCCAGCTAGAGCATGTAATTTTCTAGATGCTGGAATTCAAACGATACCTTAATTACTCCCTCCGTTCCAAAATAGATGTCATTCTCGCTTCCTGAGAAGTCAACATTTTCAAAATACCGCAATTATATATTAAAATATATAAATATTTATGCTAAGTAATTAGTATCATTGGAAAGATCTTTAAGTCTAGTTTTTTAACAAATTTATTTGGAGATGAAAATGTTGCACGTTTTTTCTACAAATCTAGTCAAAATTGAGAAAGTTTGACCGGCACGCATCCCATAACGTCATCTATTTTGGAACGGAGGGAGTAGATATCAAGATTAAAGAAATGGAGGTGCTAACTTGCTTGAAAATAATGTTGCTTTATCGTGGTTTTGCGGTATCAGATATATACTATATGAGGTAGGGTCTGAATCGGCCCGTTCGGATCCGTTAGAGAGTGTGGACATCCAGCTTATAAACTGTTTTTTTAGAAAAATAAAATTTATATTTCTGGCTCCGCATGAGTTTTGTACTCAACATTCATTATTATTACAGTTCTAGCCTCCGGTTAACTAAAGCAAAAGAATGCTTCCCGCCATCCGGGTGGAAATACATTTTCTTTCCTTTAGCTTTCCAAAAATTAGAAACTAGAACTTCCCAAAAACCGGTTACTATCTTCTCTATCATTGTTATACTAACTCTTATTTGTGCCGGCGAGAAACTCTCGCCCGCACCGGTTATTTAACCAGCTCCATTTAGCTAATGCCACTACTAGAAAGAGCAATATCCGCCCAGCACATATGCCTGAGCCCTATTAAAATCTGGTGCTAATGTGTCTTTAGCACCAACACATTAGCACCGGGTCTAAATGTTAGGAGCCCGAGAGAGGAAGGTGGGGAGGCTTTAGCACCGGTTAGAGGCAACATCCAGTATTAAAGCCCACTTACCAGCACCGGTGCTAGCCACCAACCGGAGCTAATGTCCCGTTGCGCATTTAGCACCGGTGCAAAATGTGTACCACGAGTAAATCGAGGCGAGCAACGCCCATGAGTACTCCACGGCATATTTCGTGCAAAATACACGCACGATCGTTCCTTACGTACCATCCCAACTAGACTTCGTTTTCCTAAACGCATGAGTGAGATCTATTTCTTTTAACCTTTATATTGTCAAAAGTTTAGATCTATTGTTTGGACATCTAAGTAACTTCAAATAGAAAACTTTGACCAAGTCATGCCATTTCATCACTCTGTACCTATGGACTTCCGTAGAGGTAGGGCCTCAGCGTTTAACATTGGAACAAACAAAACCCTACCATTTTTCTTTTCCTTCTTTTTCTTTTGTGTGTTTGAAGAGGCAAAGGACAATAAAACCTTCTTTTTTTCAGACGCCGCCGGTGAACGAGTACTCTAGTCTAACATTTTTACTATTCCATACTTTTTATCAATAAGGCCATTGCAGAATTTATATTGTGCCCTAAATTTTGTCAGTTCGGCCTATTAGAAAATTATGTACTTTCGGTGACATGTTAATTTCAAAATTAAACATAGCATTCAGCAATATATTCATGATTAAAATGAGTGACAGCAGGCACGTGTAGGTGTTCAGATTTAACTCAGATTTAAATAAGAACACAAATAACAATATGAAGAAGAGGGGTATCAGATTATACCCAAAAGTGGGACCAGTGACGGAGCCACCGGTTGCACTGTTATCAACTGGAGATTCACCCGTCATGGTGTTTCTCGTAGGTTGACCTTGTTCGATGTAGCCGTACGAAGTGGCTGATGCAGTGCAGATGGCCTTCGGGATGTAGTCGCGCTGTTCACTTGGGGAACACAGGTACGGCCACCGGGAAGTAGTCGATCGCTGCTAGCAGAGGAGGAAGACGACGGCGCGTGGAGTAGATGAACAGTGCGCCGGTGAAGACGACACAATTCTAGGCGAGCAGTCGCGTGAAGACGCTCCCTAGAAACCTGATTGCCCGGCTATCCCGAGCAGGATCTCGCTGAGGGCAACCGGAACGGAGGCACCTGCTCTCGCCGGATCTGTGCGCGCAGAAGGCCGGCGATACGGCCACCGGGAAGTAGTTGATCGCTGCTAGCAGAGGAGGAAGACGACGGCGCGTGGAGTAGATGAACAGTGCGCCGGTGAAGACGACACAGTTCTGGGTGAGCAGTCGCGTGAAGACGCTCCCCAAAAACCTGATTGCCTGGTGATACGGCCACCGGGAAGTAGTCGATCGCTGCTAGCAGAGGAGGAAGACGACGGCGCGTGGAGTAGATGAACAGTGCGTCGGTGAAGACGACACAGTTCTGGGCGAGCAGTCGCGTGAAGACGCTCCCCAGAAACCTGATTGCCCGGCTATCCCGAGCAGGATCTCGCTGAGGGCAACCGAACGGAGGCACCTGCTCTCGCCGTATCTGTGCACGCAGAAGGCCGGCGATGGGTATGGAAAGAGCGCAGCAGAGGGTGTGATTCAAGGGTAACCCTGGGATTAGAAAGGAAGGAGATTATATATTGCTGGCAGGAGGAAGGGGGATGCACCTGGACGGGTTCTATTCGAGGAAGGGAAATCAATGAATTCTCTTTATTGCGAATAACTTTCCAACGGTGCAAAACCTTTCCCCCCGCCACGCAAGTCAGGCTCGCCACGGCCTCGGCGAGGCGAGCGAGCGTGCGCATGTGGCTCGCCGATCTCCTCTAGCCAACTTCACAAGCGGTGTACCCATAGTCCACCATAGTCCACCATTTAAGTTAGTTGAGATTCTCCTTAATTTCTAATACGGTATTAATCACATTTATTATCAACATTAATTATTGGGCTTTTAATTCTTTAATATTGAGAAATAAATGGGCTAGGCCCGTAATTCCAACACGGCCCTTGTTCATTGTAACATACGGTCCTAGAAAGACGGATAGCAAAAGGTTGCAAATAGAGTTAACGACTCAGCCGGCTCGTTATCGAAACAAGCAAAAACTATAGTCCGAGTCGTTAAAAATTCTATCGAGCTGAGCCAGCTCGTGAGTTTTGAACTTGACGTCTAACCCTACACACTAGTATGGCAGTACCCGTGACCGTCAATTGAGTTGGTCGATCGTATGGTTGCGCTGACTTTGTCGTCCGCGCGGCAGCTGGTGGTCGAGCAGACGAACACGAGCTTCATGCCAACATAAACAGGACTTATTACCTACGTAAACTGTGTAAGCACTGTATTAACTACTACATGAAGAATAAATTCATCTATGCAATTGGCAACAACAAAGGAACTCATTATTCTCTCCTAAGGGCTTGTTCGGTTGACAAGTATTGGTTCCTGACCGGGAATGATAGATATAACAAGGAATCCATGATAGATATAATAAGAGACCGGGATTTATTACGAGCCGGGAATCAATTTATCCATGATAGATACGACAAGAAACCGGGAATCAATCCACTAGTCAAGAGGTGGGCACTACTACAGAAACCGCCATCACAACCCGTTTTTAACCCCTATCACAACCGGTTTTGGGAGGCGGATGAGATAAAGCGGCTGTGATATTCCCCACTATCACAACCGGTTTTCAAAAACTGGCTGTGATGACCCCCATCACAACCGGTTTTCATCTAAACCCAAAATAAACCAAAATAAAATAGCAAAACATTTTATTTATTTGGGGGATGGACCCCATCAGCCACTACGCGGAAAAAGTCGCGCATTTTTCGCGGAAAAATCGCGCGCTACGCGGCTGGCGGGATTCAAACCCGCGACCCTCAGCTTCGCGCATAGCCTCCTCTACCACTACACCACTAGAGTGTTTGTGTCTACATACCATTTTGAATTCCCTCATATTAAGCAATTCCGAGTGTAAATTGCTTATTTGAGGCTCTAAATGACTTCAAATAAAAAGGTGCTGAACTACAATGTTTCATAAATTTTCAAGATCTACAACTTTCGTTTTGGTCAAAAATTCATCCGAGGTCGTTTACAAAATTTGAATTTTCAAATTTGAAAAATTCAAACTTAGATTCAGTTGACAAGATGACTTCAAATAAAAAAGTGGTGAACTACAATGTTTCATAACTTTTCAAGATCTACAACTTTCATTTTGGTCAAAAGTTCATCCGAGATCGTTCACAAAATTTGATTTCGTGTAGCCCTCCAAAAATGTGTTAGTAAAAAACCGGTTGTGATGCTCACCATCACAACCGGTTTTCAAAAACCGGTTGTGATAGTGAGCATCACAACCGGTTTGTAAGAAAAACCGGTTGTGATATGCCGGCCGACTATCACAACCGGTTTTGAGAAAAACCGGCTGTGATAGGGGCCGGCATATCACAACCGATTTTTTCAAAACCGGTTGTGATAGCCCTATCACAACCGGTTTTCTCAAAACCGGTTGTGATAGCCCGTTTGTGAAAGTGGTTTGTGTAGTAGTGGGGAACCAATCCGATTATTTTGCTGTACTTATCATGAGTAAATTGATTCCCGGCTCGTAATAAATCCCAGTCTCTTATTATATCTATCATGGATATTTTGGTATATTTACCGTTCCCGGTCGACAACCAATACCTGTCAACCGAACCAGCCCTAAGAGAGTTCCTCGGTACAAAGCAATTCATTCATTGTAAGCCTGCTAATTGGGTTGTAACCCACCTTCTATCCACACCAACTTACATCACAATAATTATATTTTCATAACACTCCAACCCACTCCACAGTTTGTACAACCAATCCAACCTACTCCATTAGTTAATACAGCTCATGGATTTTCATGGGCTTCTATAAAGTGAACATGTGCTTAGTTTTAAAGCCGGACCCTAAAACTAAAACCTCACGTTCACACTATAAAATTTTGACGAAATTGGCTGAATTTTGTTGGATATGGCTTAATTTGGCAGTCCGCTACTTTGTGCAAAGCAGTACAGGTTGACATATACGTAAGCCCCACATGAAGAGTCAGGCCCTAAAACTAAAATCTCACGTTCACACCTTAAAATTTTGACAAGATTGAGCGAAATTCGTTGCAGATGGCTTAATTTGGCAGTCCGCTACTTTGTGCAAAGCAGCACGAGTGGACATATACGTGGGCCCCGCACGAAGAGCCGAACCGTAAAACTAAAACCTCGCATTCACACCTAAAAATTTTGACGAAATTGACCAAAATTTGTTGCAGATGGTTTAATTTGGTAGTCTGCTATTTTGTGAAAAATGGTGTAGCTATATCAACATGTGAGGTCACACGCATAGCTATTTGAAACGAATCAATACAACTCACTCAAAACCATTTCTTTTGCTTAGTAATCCAATCCAAACCAAACCATTTGATAACCAAGTCCATTAGTAACCAATTCAAATAAGTCCATAGAGAAAACCAATCCAATAAGATCGTTAAGCCCATACCAATTAACAGGGTTCTGTGTAGAGCAAAAGAATTCATTCCGCCACCCCTTCCTCCCCTCGTTCTAGAGCCTGATCCTCTAACGATCGGGAACACTACTTCTCCGTACATTTGTACTTGACATCTTTTCTCCTTCCAAGATTGTCTGCAAAGAAGCCGAAACATACCAGGCCGAGGCCTTCAGGGTCCCTCCATTTAAATCCAAGTGCGCCAAGTCTAGCCTTCAGGGTTCTCCACGCCATTCTGTTCTGCTAGTCCTCGGATTCCCATTGCATCCCACTCTCACAGGATCATGATGACCCACCAACAGCCGTCGATTATTTCTTGTTTCTCTCGCTCTATGTCTCAGCTTTTCCCATTATCATTCATCACGAGTCGCCATGAGAAGAAGCTCCTTAGATATATACTTATATCTAGGAGTGAGCGAGTGACCTTTGTTAGTCGTTCACCTACCAGCCATATACTGATGGTCACCAACTAGTAGTACACTAGTACCCGATCGAGATCGCTTGAGCCTTCAATTCCATGATCTTCCGCTCCGGTGCTCCGATCCAGTTATATGTCGTTATCGGCTAGGCAGTGCAGCAATGCAGCATACAGTTTGGCATGCGTGCTTGTACTGGCCCGGTAGTGACAGTGACCGAATCAATCGGCGAGGCGACGATGAGATTGATATCGAGATCGTGCGAGACCGGTCACCAGTTGGGCAGCAGCTACCAGCTAGCACAATAGCACAAGAGAGAAATAGATCAACCGCTCGCTAGCCGCTAGCTGACGTCACTGCATATGGAACTGAAAATGAAGCCAGTGTTTCGCTTAAAAAAAATGAAGCCACCGGGTGGGTGGTGTTCTCAAAAGGCGACAGATTGCCATCGATTCGGCCATCAATACATATAATCATATATGTGTGCGTACATACTTCGTTCCTGAACTGATTATAGTCCGGCCAGGTTGTCGCAGACCTGCACCAGCAGTCCAGTACCACCCTCCAGAAATTGACGAAAATCCTACCAGTGGTGCTACAGCTAGCCGCGTGGTCTGTTTTCCGTTCAACAACCCGCATCTCATACTATGCTAAAGTTAGAGTTGGGCGCGCTAATCTGCGTCGTCCCACGACTCTTGCACCATGGCCTGAATTCCACAATGCGTCCCACTCCTAAGTCCTATCCGATCCCCACCAGGAACACCACCCTCTTCTTGCCCATCTCCTATTCTCTCATTCTCGTCTTGGCAGGTATGAACAAGTTCTCCAATTTCAAGTGTTGATCGCGGCACATTGAGAAAGAGAGGCTAAAGCTAGCTATTTGTAATAAGTAGGTTGTTGCAGCTACACTACATGGAGTGAGTGTTACATCAGTTATTCACCTACAAGCCGGATCATGCCCATAAATAATCTTGTTCAAAGCAGTAGCAGCGCAATTATTCAAGAGTGTGTTTTTTACATAATGGGAAAAATCCGACTGTAGACATCCATAAAGTAGAATGCATCCGACTGTAGACATCCATAAAGTAGAATGCATCCGACTGCAGTTATTACTGAAGGTAGCAGCCACTGGTACAAAGCCAGCACATGTAAAAAGCATGTTGCTTGAAACAAAAAAAAGAAATGATCTCTGTAAATTGCAGATCGACTGTTTTGCAACTCCATACAATCCTCCTATCTCTTTCCCTATTATACCTCTGTACCAACTAACAAGTTATTATGCAGCATACTTATTACACATTAATTTGGTTCTTTTTTTAGAAAAAAAATCCGGCCTCTGCAACATTAATTTGGTTCCTAAGCTTCAGCAATCTTGATCCCTGCTGTCCCTTTTCCTGTGCTACACCGACAAGTTGTTGCTATGAGAAAATTGGTGAAGCTCACATAAGTGACTCCACAATAGCACGCGCATATGCCAGACATCCTTGCCGATCCGAAACGTTTGGACACCGTCATAATCGACAAATTAATCGTAGCATGGCTTCCTATAGCTTCTACGGCTTAACAAAATGGGTTATCTATGAAGGGACCGTGACACCCAAGAGGGGGACCAATTAGGATTCTCTAAAAACACTATGGCTAAGAGTACAAAAACCTATTTCAATTTATATTTAAATGTGCACTAGGTTTTTCCATGTGTTGCTATCTCTACCGCTAAAAGTTTTGCACCCTAGGCTCCAATTCTTGCAACTACACATGGCAATTCTAGGAATGGTAAAATCAGAAATTAGTACAATAACTAAATGCAGAAGTAAAGGGTAGAGAATGCAAACTCTCGACACGACGATGTATCCTCAGGTATCGGAAAGCCACAGCTTTCCACTAGTACTCGTTGTTGGAGCCCCTCTTAAAGGAAATGTCCGCACAAGGGCATGTACTCCCCGGTCGAGTCACTCCGTAGCATAGCTGTTGGCGGCCATTATAATCACTTGGTGACCGTCAACTCTTCGTGAATAAACAGAGAATCATTCCAAGAGAATCATTCCATGCTCCATACATAAAATGTTATTTCTAACAAATTTCACAAGTTTTGGATGAGTTATGTTTGCAGGTGAAAACAAATGAGAAGGCGGCCAGAATGGGCACAAGCCCTGGCCGATCGGCCTAACCTAGGCCGACCGGCCTGGCTCTGTCCAAGGATCTCACGCCAATTTTCCAAAGCAAAACTATACCACTGAACATGATCGTGAACGTTGAATCCAATAACGATTTGATCAAAGGATCTGAAAGGCCTAACCATGGATCTAAGACATCCACCTCCATGCAAATCTCGGCCATGATACATGTGAACTCCCAGCTAGACATCCGTCCCATTGTCTAAGGAGAACGTCGGTGCAACGAAGGACTGAAGCGAGGAGGCCGGTCGGCCTCTAACCGTCACAACCGACGTGGAATCCACAACAATCGACCCCAGGAGAATATCACAGGCGTCCACTACAAAGGCGGTTGTGAGAGGCACCAGGTGGAGGCCGATCGGCCTCCCCTAGGCCGGCTGGCCCCCTGCTCCATCCTCACTCAATGGGCTTTGGTATGGCGGTTACTCAGGTCGGTAGCGTGGCAGTTACGCCGGCAACTACCCTTGGAAAATTATAAAAGGTGCCGTCCTCTTCACTCCAAGACACACACTACACACTCAAGTGGTGAAACACTTGAAGGAGCTCTCCCACTTTTTCATTTCTTAGATTAGGATTAAAGTTAGAAGTAGAGCTAAGTCGAGCTAAATCCGGAGTCTTCGGAGTTCTGGTAAAACTCTTGTATCCTTCCTTTATCTTAAAGAGTATATTCAATATTTATTTCCTTCTTTACTTTCTGAGTATTAGCGTTTGTCCATATTTGTCCCTTGGGACAAAGTTTTCCTTTAGCTTTAGTGTAGAATTTAGTTTAGCTCTACCGGGTTTATCTCTCGGATTTCTAGCCTCAACCAGGGCCGTAAGACGCCTCTAAAAGGACAGGGATTTCTCTTGAAAGGCCTCAAGAGAAATCTTAACAGCCAGGTGCAGACGTGGTGTCTGGCTTGGTGTTAGCTAGGGAGTGTGTTGCACCCCACAGAACAGAAGTGGTAGGCGGCAGGTGGTGACAGCCGTGTCCTCTTTGGATGTTTCACCTAAAAAATCTTGGTGCGTGCCTTACAGATTCAAACGGAATAAAAAATAAAGGACCAATCCTTCCTCCTATATCTTCTAGCCTCGCGTATGTTTCTCATGCACATGCGTGCAAATGCGCAGTACATCCCTACTAAATTAGCGCCACCGCAAAAAATGAAGAAGCTTGCAGCCAGGAAAAAATGATATCTGTGTTTTTTTTTATTAAGGGAAAAATCCGGTCTTGAACATTCACATGTGAATGTCTACGACCATAACAAAGATACACGAGTACTTAGACTCAACCTCAAACCGAGAAACATAAACAAACAAGGAAAAACAAAAAGATTAAGAAAGAAAGTTACAAAGACTAAGCTTCAAACTGCTTTCTTCATCCTTGCTTCGATCCTGGTAATCTTCTGTCGCGTAGACACCGCACTAAGTCGATCTCTACCACGCGACACAATAATCCGACACAACAATCCTGCTTCAAACAGGCTAAAGCTCATCAGGCACAACCATTCCCCCCATCCATCCATGGTACTGCCATCCGAAGGATTTCAAAACAACGCCCCAAGTGGATAGCATCGTCAAGATGCCGTCGTCGCCCGAACCAAATTGGTTCTTTGGTTTCTTGAATTGTCCTGGAGGTTGAGTTCTTCACGGCAACGCCTTCAAAAAGAAAATGATGCAACATAGCAACATCGTTGTCGGCCATAGTCGAAGACGGCAGCTTAGCTTTCAGCTGAGAACTTGCACCATCCGACGGCCACCAATTGTCGGCTCACGCAAGACGTACACCGGCAGGCCTCTGCCGCCTGTAGCAAACCATCGCCGCCTCCAGGAGCCGCCACCACGTACTGGACGCGAGGGATCACCCGTGGGGCGCCGAAACCGGCCAGGTGGGCTAGGATCCAATACTGGCTGGCCACCATAGCCGCCGCCAGGAGCCCCTAGGGCCCTGGGCCGACGGACATCGGCAGGCCGCCGCCGCCCTAGAGTGCCGGGAACGAAGGTCCCGCCGAAACCGAGGTTACCCGCCGGCAAACACCCCGCCACGGTCGCCGGAGTAAGCCGACGCGGCAGCCGCAGGCCCCCACAGCCCGCGCGCCGCCGCTGTTTGATCGATAGAACTACGCATGGGCTTCCTAGGAGCATTTACGTTGATCGACTAGTGCAGCCCAATAGGAAAGCTAATAATCTGACGAACTCTATTTGACCTCAAAGCCAACTATTCCACTGGTTTCTGAAAAATCTAGAAATAGGAATACATCGTTGGCACTGGTTGTATTGTGGATAAAAATTACTCTATGTCGAGTGTTGTATAAGCATACCAATGCACAAATCCGGAACCTAAACAAAAACTCAGATAACTTTCCATGTGCTACTCCCCCACATTTACAGCCAGCAATTGTATTTTCGCCCTACCAGCACTGCAGCAGACACCGTACCCATAGGCCTTAGCCGTGTCAGGTGCATAGTCACCGGAAACGTGGAACGATGCCACGTTCCGCGTCTTCGGAACGTTGTTCCGAGGACGGGAACGCAGGAACTCAGGCATTACAGCCATGGAACCCAAAGATCGATCACGAAAGGCTCTCAGACGGTAGCAAGCTTCTTGCCGAGGATCATGTCGTCCGTGGTGAAGTCGGCCGCCTTCCGGAAGGTGCCGCGGCCGAAGTCGAGGTTGTACGAGTCGGTGAGCCCCTCGACGAGGTCGAACTCCGGCGTCCACCCAAGCTCCCTTCTCGCCTTCTCGATCGACGCGAAGAAGTGCTGGAATGGAAAAACACCCATCGTCAGAATTTGACATATGCCAACTCATCTACCAGAAGTATAAGTTTCTTCTTGTAAGACATTCATACAGGAAGGGCCGAAGGGGGTCACTGTGTACCTGGTCCCTGAACGGGAAGGCCTTCTTCTTGCCGAAGTCGAAGTCCTTGGGGTTGTAGTGGACGAGCTCTGGCTCAGGGAACCCTCCAGCCTGCACACACCAAACAGTCACAGCCATTGCTGAATAATTGCTAGAACGCTGAACAGAGCAGAATCAGGTGGTTCAACCGGAAATCAAACAAGCACACAATTTCTTGAGGAAATTACTTACCTTGCGCACGCCCGTGCGAGGCCGTCGAAGGTGACGTACTTGGCTCCGGAGATGTTGAAGATCTGCTGGCTCGCCTTCGGGTTGCCAAGCACCAGGTTGAATGCCGTTGCCAGGTCCTGGACAGCAAAGGTTGGAGCTTCATCAGTTGTGCACATTGCCAATAATCCATGGTTTTCTGACGACTGATGAGGACCTTGACATGGCCGAGCTGGGTGATCTGGTTGCCGGCGCCGGGGATAGGGATGGGGCGGCCGGCCTTGAGACGGTGGAAGAACCACTCCTCCACGGGGTTGTAGTTGAGCGGGGCCGTAGATGTACACCGGCCTGATGGACTCCAGTTCACGGCCGCGGGAGGTCAGCAGGCTCTCCGTCTCCAGCTTCCCTTGTGCCGGCTCTTGGGGTCAACGGCGTCGCTCTGCCAGGCCATACACGAGAGGACGAGACTCATGGTGAGTGCCCATTGTTCATACATGTGCCCATTTTCATGGTGACGTACATTGTGTGTGAGGATTTGGCCGTACCTCGCAGTGGGGAAGAAGGTCAGATTTCAGGTACACTCCGGCTGACGAGCAGTAGATGTACCTGACAAGTTTATTTTTTAAAATTGGGGACCATGAGAGATGCGTTGGGTAATTGTAGCTTCTAGATTGTAAAAGTGTCAGATGAAGTGGTTATAGCTTACTGTTCCAGGTTGGGCAAGGCTTCAATGATGGGCTCAACCTCGACAGCCTCGCGTCCTGAAATCACCATGATGCGAAATGCGTCAACAACATGATGCTACACAATGCACGTTTTGGCGAAATGCGATTGACGACATGATGCTACACAATGTTAACGTTTTACATTAAGTCCTTCCTAAAACAATACTTCAAATGGAGATCCGAATTAGGATCCTGGTTTGCACCTACAATGATTGTTATGAGGAACAGGTTCTTTACAGTCTATAGAGTTTTGGACTTCCAGTTGTAGTGCTTTAAGCTTCAAATAGTATTACCATTGATGTCGTAAACGACATCGTATCCCTTAGCAGCAAGGCTTGTCTTGACGAATTCGAAGTCCATCCTGTCACCTTTCAAGTGCTGGACCTGTTCAGATACAAACCATCCCAAACCCCATTACCGATATTCAGTATGGTAGCATCATTACTGATGAAGTTGTAATTTAGTAAGCCCTTTTACACTGTCCTAACAGTAAGATATCCTTTGGGAATTGGTTTAATACCTCAGTACATTCTACATGCACATTACATCTGAAGAATCTTACTGCTGAATATTGATTGACACAGTGTGCATATGAAGAACAGAGGAGGAAACAGCACACCTTGGAGGAGAACTCTGCGTACTCTGCATCGGACTCCCTGGCAACTGCTGAGTGATGGGCGCCTTTCCCCTAGTGAACAATGTAACCTGACGAAACAAAATTCCAATCATCATTTAAACAAAAAGGAACTCTTTCTTTAATTAACTTGACGGTATTGCTTGGCCTAATGATCATTGCTGAGAGCAGAGGCACTACTGACCTGATGGCCCTCCTTGACAAGGAGCCTGGACAGGAAGACACCAATGAACCTGGTTCCCCCCATGACAAGAATGTTCTTGGAGTCCGCAGCGCCGAGACCTGAATCCTCGCCCCCCTCGGCTGCCATGACCTCCTCCTCTTCTGCCAAACAAAATTCCCCACCCCTCAACCACGTCAGGTTCACCGGCATGCCAGAGCCCATCACTCTCACTGATCAACAAAGGCATTCCTGCTGCCAATTGGTCACCTGCGTTGAGATGGAGACGGCGGCGCCGCTGAAGTCGGAGATAGGAGACGGGAGGAGGAGGCTGCTCTTCAGAGACGCCGTGGCCGCCATGTCGCTCTTCCTCTTCGCTCTGCCTCTCCTTTCTCTCCTCGCTGTGCCAGCACTACTACTAAAAACGAAGTAGAGAACAAGAAGGATGTGCCGGACTTGTTTACGAGGGATGGATGGCTGAGTATCGCTTGTCTGAAACTTGTTGGTTCAGTCTGTACTAATGGAACATAGAAAGAGGACTGGGACGGTTTTGGCGTGTGTGGAGGGGAGCGACAGCCCTATCCGGGTTGGAACCTGTCTTTGGCACCACTCTGATCAGCTGATACTGATAGGGACGTTTTTGTTCAGCGACAAACTATTTTAAAAATATTGTAGCTTAATTTGCTACTCTTCCCGTTTCAAAATATATGTCATTCTAATTTCCTTGAGAGTCAAACTATTTTATCTTTGACCAAAGTATAGAGATGACTATAAATATTTATGACACCGAATAGCCATACTATAAAATATATCTAATGAATAATCTAACGGTACTTATTTGATGTCATAAATGTTAATACTTCATTGTATTAACTTGGTCAAACTTGAGAAAGTTTGACTCTTTAAGAAAGTTGGAATGACTTATAATTTGGAACAGAGGGAGTATACTGCTAGCACTGTTTAGTTTTAAAAAACCTACAGTTATTGAAGAGAAAATCATTTTAAAAGTATTTGATGTCATGGTGACGAGCAAGGAAAAAATATACAATCAGAAAATGGATTGTTCTATTTGATGTCATTCCGAAAAACTGCCATTATATGGCTCTTTCTCAACTTAGGAATAGACGGAGTGTTCTATTATTTAGCTTGCGAGAAAGCCAGATCGATTAAACAGGGGAGAGGAGAGGCGCAGATTCACCAAATCCATTCAATAGCAAGAGACATCATTGGGAGTTTGGAGCATTTCCATCCTTGTTGGCTCACACCTCTTATTTTGCTTCTTCATACAGTGGATTGCTTGGCGTGGCCTGTGGTTTTTCTTGGAAAGGGATTTTCATGCGAATCTTGGTGTCTAGCCTTGATTCAACTTCTTCTCTTGCCATATGTGTTTATTAAGTTACCTTCTTGCTTGCTATTGGTCGATATGTGTAGTGGTTGCTTGTATGGATGAGCTGGCATGAGGGGGGCATACATGTACTCTTGGGTATGTTGATATGAGATTAGAATTCTGCTACACAACTACTTTGTTATTGAATCATTGGGCAGCTTGTGGTTTGATGGTTTGAAGCATAGGTGTTGTTTGATTTTTCTACTGCCCCGTTGTTACTTTCCAACTTCATGTGGGACAGTGAAAGAAGTCTAGCAGAAAAGAAAGCTAGAATGAAATCTTCCTCTCTGTTATCTTCAGATGTATGAATGTGTTACAGCTCAGTAAACAGTCATCCTCAGAACACAAATCTCTAGAACGAAAAGAAAAGAACTATCTTTATTTCAAGTCCTGAACTACTTGACAACTTTATTCCTAAGAACCAAAACTGGTGCCCCAAAATCGCAAGCAAACGCATGCTAGCTACCATACTGTTCCTTCAGCTCTTTTTTATTATCTTCCTGAACCAGCGCGCAGAGTCCTTGGGGTACCGCACGAAAGTGCTTCTGTCTACGTATACAATTCCAAATTTGGAGGTGAACCCAAGCCGCCACTCAAAGTTGTCCAGCAATGACCAAGCAAAGTACCCAATGACATTTGCGCCATCGCGTATGGCACATTGGAGCTCATTAAGGTACTTCTCGAAGTAGTCTATCCTGAACTTGTCGTACAATGCACCAGGCAAAGAATCATTTCCGGATTGATCAATTCCTGGAGATATCAACATTATATTGAACTACGCATTAAGGTTCATGCATTTGAGAGGGGTCACGTTGCTACTGTTCATTTTCTGACAACTGAAGCCTCAAGGGTTGCAGGATGATTTACCGTTTTCGCCAATGAGCATGACAGGGTTGTTGAACTTCTCCTTAGTCCAAAGGAGA
This sequence comes from Urochloa ruziziensis, assembly GCA_015476505.1. Classification (NCBI taxonomy): domain Eukaryota; kingdom Viridiplantae; phylum Streptophyta; class Magnoliopsida; order Poales; family Poaceae; genus Urochloa; species Urochloa ruziziensis. The sequence goes on along the minus strand of CM027121.1, from coordinate 61,868,253 downwards.
GCTTTGTAGAGCCCCCATGGTACCACATAAAGCCAGTCCGAGTATCCCTGCATAAGTGTTTGCAGATCAGAAAAATCTTGCCTAAGTTGCAATCCTTTTCATTTTCCAATTCAAAGTAATGTTGCGATGGACTAAAATTGTTGTTACCTTTTTTCCAATTGGAACACCGTTTCGCTCATCTGAATAGATGATCCAATGTGTTAGCTATGCAGATAACGATTCAGCAAACAAAAAAGATGTGGCTTTTGATCAGTAGCTAGTGCATGTTAAATAACCGTACATGAAAGCTTCGCATGCCAATCGTTCACATAGCTCGTAGTGTGGTTGACGAAGTTGCTGGCATAATATGTGGTGTAGTGGTTGATGGCGATGTAATCCGCTGAGCCTTTCACCATTGCAGCCTGCTCAAAGGTGAAGTTGGGCAGCCTCCCCATCACAATCTTCTCCATCGTCTCCGGGTAATGTCCGAAGGTGATCGGTGCAGGAACCTGAAACAAGTTGAAACGGATGATGTATGTCAAATTCAACCTAGCCACTCCTGCGCCGTGGTACCACTAGAAGCCAATGGTCGCGTAAGTTTGTTACCAGCCAAGGGTGAACATCCTAGCTCGGTGCGCGGCGAATTCGTCGTCGATGGAAGGTGTGAGCGGCTCATACCAGACGAAGTCGAGCAGGATGCCAATCTTCCCAGCCTGATCCTGAAAAGTGCTTTAATTTCTGGAATGAGCATGGTGCAAATCGGAAAACAAATATGTTACCTCTGTTTCAAATAAGTCATTCCAACTTTCTTGAAGAGTCAAACTTTATTAACTTTGACCAAATTTACATAATAAAGTACTAACATTTATGATATTAAATAAATATCATTAGGTTTTTCATTATATATATTTCATAGTATAGCTATTCGGTACCATAAATCTTTGAAGTCATCTTTATAATTTTAGTCAAAGAAAATAGTTTACTCTCAAGAAAGTTGGAATGACTTATATTTTGGAACGGAGGAGTAGTTTGGAATGTAGGGTGAGGAGAATGGGGGCAGTCACTTGCCCTGTACTTCTCGCGGTATAACTTGACAGCAGAGGCATGAGCCAGCAGAAGGTGATGGCCGGCGATGTACGGCTCGGTGGCAGAGTTTCCACCGAAGTGGCAGCCGGTGCATCTGGCAGGGGGGAAGAAGCCGTCTCCATAGCCGTGGGAGGCCATCATCCTCGGCTCGTTGATGGTAAACCAGTTCTTCACACGATCACCGTATGTCTTGAAGCAAAAATCTGCGAACTTGGTGAAATCTTCCCTGCAAAATGGTAGGCATAATCACAAGCATGACAGCCAAAGCTCTGTTCATCAATGAACTTGCCCTGGTCTTTCATTGGGCAAAGAAGAATGCAGTACTTCCCTAGAATTCAGAAATGGCTTCACAATATTATGTAATTTTTATTTCCATTTTGTATTTGTAAATTTTCTTTTTATTAATATATAACCAGTAGGGGCTCACACCCACTCCTGTTATAACATAAAAAACATGATTAAGTTATGACTTTTTGGAAACAGTATTCTGAGTTTTTCTTGTAGTTCTGCTGCAAGAAAGATGGTGTTGATCCTTGATCGTGAACACTTACACAATTCTGGGGCTTAGCCAGCCATTGTACTGATCCTGCAGCACCTGAGGAAGGTCGTAGTGGTACAGCACAACATAGGGAGTAATATCTGATGCAAAAAAAAAAAAAAGAATTAAAGACTCGCCAGTTACGTTACATGCCTCCAAGTCTGAAATTGACAAGAAAGAAATCTGTGCCACAAGAACACAAAGAACGGTTAAGGTCAATGTTTTTACGGTTCGCAAGCATGTAGTTGATGAGCCTGTGGTAATAATCCACGCCATCCTTGTTGATCCTCCCAATTCCACCTGCAATTTTCCGAAAAAAAAAACAGAATCACGTCACTTCAGTGAAAAACCTATGAGCCACCACTGACTGTGAGTACGTTTCAGAACATACTGGGGAAAATGCGTGACCATGAGATCGAGAAGCGGTACGCGTCAAATCCAACCCGCACCATGTTGTCCACATCGTCCTGCAAAGAGGCCACCGGGACAAAAAAAAAAAGAATACTCAAATGGATTATGATCACTGGTCGACATAGATCATTCAGAAACCGAAGCACCAAATCTCTGAAATTAAAAGGGAGAAGAATCCTTTTTAATGAACCTTAGAAATCCTTATCAACACCGTAAACTAGAATAATGATAGGATAAAACCCTAGACTTTCTTTCTAGCCCTAAATCTCAGGACGAGATTTCCTTAAGTGGGGTAGATCTGTAACACCCTCCAAATTAAATAAAATTAATTTAGGATTATTTAAATAAATACTAGACTCATAGAGTAATTATAGTATTAAAAAGAAATAAATATGGAAAATAAACTATGGGAGAAATAAAAGGGATGCCCTTAACTTGAGTGTTCTACTAGGACTAAAACAAGTCTATAAAACCCTACAATAAACTAGTAAAGTTTAGATTCAAATTTGAATTTAAATTTCCTTTCAGAAACCTATTCAAATAAATGAAAAACTGTTTAAACGTTGACCGGGCCGGAACTATGATTTCAGCCCAACCCCCGAAGTCCATTCCACCCCCTTGAATTCCTCCTCACCGCCTCCTTTCCTTCCCCCAGGCCGGCCCGTGGCCTGCGGCCCAGCTCCCGCACGGCCTAGCGGCCCAGCGCGCCAGCGCCTTCCGCCTCGCGGGCCGCTCGCGCACTTCACGCCGCGCGGCCCAACTCGCCTCCCTCCCGGCCCGGCCGATCGGCCCACGCGCACCGCGCTCCTCCACCTTTCTCCCTTGGGCCGCGCGCGCTCCAGCCCAGGTGGCCAGCGCGCCTCCCGCAGCCCAGCCAACTCTCCCCTCCCTCCATTCCCCTCAGTCCGCAACCGCCCCCTCCACTCTTCCTGATCCGCGCACGCTCCCCCGGCCCGCACGCCGCCGGCCCAGTGAAGGACCGATTAGGCGACCAGAGAGGGGGGGAGTGAATGGGAGCCGATAAAAATTTCTCTCACGAATCCGGCTACTCCCAACTCAACTCCAAATCCTACCAACCGATCTTGCCAAGATCACGTAGCTACTGTGAGGCTACTGACCCTAGGAACAAGATCAACACAACGGAACACGAATCGAACAAATCCAACACGAATCGAACGAAAACCACACGAATCACCAACTCTCAGCCAGGGGCGGTTGCACCTCTCTCCAGGGGCGGTTGCACCGCCCTTGCCTGCCAGGGGCGGTCACACCGGTATCCGAGGGCGGTCGCACCGGTCTTGCCAGACAGCACGGGAAAAAGGTCAACTCGAGAACGGATCTCCCAAACGGCTTGGAGTTTTGAGACGAAACTTTGGGTAGATGATATACACCTCAAGGAGAGGCTATGCCCCAAAAATCTCGACCTCTAACTCTTTAGAACTCCGGGAATTTCAAATCTAGCGAAGAACACACCCTCCACGAGTTCATCCCGAAAACTTCAAATCTAAACCGATTCCCGGCGTTTGGGGGCAAGGGATCACCAGCAAAAGAGGCACAAGGCACTCATACGTCATTCCCCCTAAGAAATCCGAGAGAAAACGGGCTAGAAAGTGAAGAACGAAAATCCCCAAAAATGGCTCCGAAAATACCTCCGAAAATGGGAAAAAGAAAAGGAGCTCGGGAAATCAAATCATGGCACAAAGATGAGCAACACAAACTCCATCACATAACCATGAATTCACCTATACAAAACTAAGAAAGATTAGAAGTAGTTCTAGGTGAAGGGGATGAAGGGAAAACTAGTTCAAAGGAAAACCAAAGAGAAAACTAGAAGATATAACAGCCACCACCCCTAGGGGGTCTATTATATAGTCCAAATGGTGGTGCTCGAAAGACTAAACTACCCCTAAGCGATACATACCCCTCAGGGGCGAATATGACATTTTCCGCGAAGTTTTTTCCGGCTGGGACACCTTCCATCGCAAGCTAGCTTCCCTCCGACGCAAGCCTTGCGATCACGCCGCGTGTCCTCCGGATCGAAGCTCCTCGACGCTCACGGGCGACCTGCCCAGGTGGGACCGGTCACACCGCCCCTGGGGGGCGGTTGGACCGCCCCTGGCTGGCAGGCCGGGCCGTCGCTACGTCGAGTCCTCGGTCCTTGGTTTTGAGGCCCAAACCAAGGGAAACCGTCCACCGATGATTTTGTGGCCAAATCACCAAACCCCGCGCGCAAGCTTCGGTCGTTAGCCGCCACCTTGCACCGGCTTCTCGTCCGCGTACGAGCTTCGGTTGTGAGCCGCTACCTCGCACCGGAACCACGTCCCCTTGCTCGTTCTTGCCAGCATGTGAACCGCACTTGATCCACCGGCCATCGGGTCCCTCGAACCAAGCCTACTTGTCTCTCCGCTCCTCGGAGGCCGCCATGGCTAAGACCTTTCGCGCCTGTTCTTCACCTGCACCGATGCAACCAAGCCGCATTCTACACCTGCAATACTTGAGCCAAGGGAAACGTCAATCCACACCACGTTGTCAATCACTCATCACACCAGGAAGCGACCATCCACCGGTCCTCGGACACACCGGGTCCTCAATCTCCCCCTTGATGAGTGCATTGACAACACACACATAGTAACCATAGATAGAAAAAGAAAATAGAAAAGAAATCGAAAACAAGACTCAAGCAAGTGACTAAAAGCAAAGACAAGCCGAAACAAAGTCACTTCGCAAGAGAAAGCTCCAGAAACGCCGACCCTTCAAGAAGAAGCGAAAGGGCTCAACACCATCGGCAAAAGAGCAAAGCACAAAACACAAGTCATGAATCTCCAAATCACTTTTCAGAACACTCAAAGCACTCCTCCTGCATTGATGCAAACTCCCTCTGAACAAGTGAACTTGTGCGTGCGAAAATGCATCGAAAATGGATCAAATCTCAGAAAACCTCGTGTCACTGCACAGGGCCGGTTGGACCTCCCTGGAGGGCCGGTTGCACCGCCCTAGCTCCAGGGCCGGTCACACCGCCCTGCCCAGTCAAAGCACAAAAATGCAAATCACAGAAAAATGCTCGGAATGATGTCGTTTCAACTCGAAAACCTTCCATAAGTACCCAGCAATGTATTCCAATGCTCAAACTCTCCCCCTTGTTGACAATGCACAAATCAAGGCAAAAATGCAAAAAATTCAACTCTAAGCTTCTCAAATAGGCAATGAGCGATACAAAATTCTACAAGTTAGAGAACAGGCAAACTAGACAGGCCACAGCATCATAAGGGCATTGCCGTCAAGAAGGTGAAGATAGATAGCCATTTGACAAAGCCATGATCAATTTGTGCAATTTTTTCGAAAGGTTCACCTCATGAGCAAAGTCCTAAACATGGACCATTTGAGCAAAAATAAACTTCATCTCACCAAGATCATGATAGAACAAGCATTCTTGACAAAAGATCATTATAAACGCCCAAAATCTATCTCATGTCATGTCAAAGCACGGAGCCATGTGTTCACTTCTCATGGGAGACTTCTCCGGCAAACAACATGCAACCGCTTAGCACCCATGTGTGCAAGTGTGTGCAATGGTGAAAGCATAGAGACATGAGCATAAATATATTCAAATAAATCTTTTTCTCATCTTTCTTCTTTCATGCATAGACATCTCATTTCTCAAGTTTTTCAAATTAAGTATGGTACATGAAATGTCTTTGCGACAAAAAGAAGCTTATGCTCCTCCATGAGATAAACATGGGCTAAACATTTACAATGACAACGATCTTTGACCCAAATGAAAATAATATCATCCTAGCATGACCTTAAGCAGAATATAGCCATTTCGGCTCAAATAAGACATGCAAAGGCATTTACTCATGGGTGAAAGATTTAAATTCAGTTTATCATTTTAATTCAAAAAGAGACTATCTCAAAAGAATATATATCAAAACCATCAAGAGCATAGCCATCCATACAATCAATCCCTAGCCAGCCTGCCTAAACTCTAAAATGTAGCAAGTTGTACCAATCACTGCATATAGGAGAAGCTCATCCTAAGATATGATACAAAAGATGAAATCAAGATACAAAAGCAAGAAAATGTACATCAAGATACAAAGATGGTACAATAGTATACATATGCTACAAGAGAAGCCTCCAAAACTCAGCTCAGAAAACCGCACACACACCAAGTTCTCCTCGCAAGCGGGTGAAGGTAACTTGGTCAAGTGGCTTAGTGAAAATGTCTGCAAGCTGGTTTTGGGTAGAAACATGGGCAAGCTCAATATCTCCTTTCTCCACATAATCTCTCAGAAAGTGGTACCTCACTTCTATGTGTTTGGTTTTGGAATGAAGCACGGGATTTTTGGCTACGCTTATGGCACTGGTGCTATCACAAAGAAGTGGAACATGGGACATGTCTAAGCCAAAATCTCTCAAGGTGTATGTGATCCAAAGCAACTGAGAACAGCAGCTAGCAGCAGCAACATACTCGGCCTCTGTGGTGGATTGGGCTACACTAGACTGCTTGCGAGAAGACCATGACACAAGAGACGAACCAAGAAACTGACACTGACCAGAAGTAGACTTGCGATCAACACGACATCCAGCAAAATCCGCATCAGAAAAACCATGAAGTGCAAGAGTGGAATCGACAGAATACCAAAGACCCAGCTCAGGAGTAAACTTGAGATACCTGAAAATCCTCTTGACGGCCTGACGATGTGAAGTCCTCGGTGAAGCCTAAAAACGAGCGCACAGACGCACGCTGAACTGTATGTCCGGCCTCGTCGCCGTCAAGTAGAGGAGGGAGCCGATCATGCTCCGGTACTCCTTCTGGTCCACTAGTTCTCCGTGCTCATCCGCATCCAAAGCTGTAGTCGTACTCATCAGCGTAGTCATCGGCTTGGAGTCGCTCATGTCGAATTTCTTGAGAATGTCCTTGGTGTACTTGCTTTGGTGCACAAACGTCCCATCCTTGGTTTGCTTGATCTGCAGCCCGAGAAAGAACTGCAACTCTCCCATCATCGACATCTCAAATTCCCTGCTCATATTATCTGCAAACTTGGCAACAAGATCATGAGAAGAGCCACCAAAAATGATATCATCCACGTAAATCTGAACGATTAAAAGATCATTGCCATTTCTCAACAAGAAGAGCGTCTTATCAACCTTTCCCATCACAAACCCCTTGCTAAGCAAGAACCCTCTCAATCTACCATACCACGCTCTGGGTGCTTGCTTTAGGCCATATAAAGCTCGGTGGAGTTTGAACACTCGGTGTGGGTATCTCTCACTCTCAAAACCCGGGGGCTGCCTCACATACACTTCTTCCTCAATCACCCCATTCAAGAAGGCACTCTTCACATCCATTTGGTACAATTTGAACCCTTTAGCAACTGCAAATGCTAGAAGGATCCGAATTGCCTCCAAACGGGCAACAGGAGCAAATGTCTCCTCATAATCTATCCCCTCCTGCTGCGAAAACCCCTGAGCAACCAACCTCGCTTTGTTCCTCACAATCTCACCACTCTCATCCCTCTTGTTCTTGAACACCCACTTGGTTCCTATGGGATGGCAATTTGGAGGTGGTTCAACTAACTTCCACACCTGATTTCTCTCAAAGTTTTCAAGCTCTTCATGCATGGCATTGACCCAATCAGAATCAGATAAAGCGTGTCCAACATTTTTGGGCTCAAAAGACGCGACAAAAGTAGAATGAGCATAATGAGAGATATTCTGTGACCTCGACCGTGTAGTGCGTTCATCCATGTTCCCGATGATCTTAGAAGGGGGATGATCCCTTTGTACCAGCCGGGGAGCTTCTCGCCTCGAGATTGCCTCCCCCTCAACATTAGCTTCCACTTGAACTCGATCTGGAGCACGACTCGACGAAGGTGTAGCAGAAGGGCCGTCATCGAACGTCGTGGTAGTAGTGGAAGTAGAAGGTACACGATCTCCACACGGTGCCTGAAATTCCTCATCATCTTCATCATCAGGCTGTTCTTCCTCAAAGATGGGCTGTCCCAAGTCATCATCACCTGCACACTCAAAAGCAGAAGAGCTACACGGAATGGTCTCGTCGAAAGTGACTTCGCAAGTCTCCATGATTTGGTTAGTTTCAAGATTGAGCACACGATATGCTGGAGAGTGATTAGCATAACCAAGAAAAATTCCGTCCATCGAACGAGACTCAAACTTGTCCAAATTTCCTTTCTTCAAGATGAAACACTTGCAACCAAAAACCCGAAAGTGACTCACACGGGGGGAACGACCATGGAAAAGCTCATAGCAAGTTTTCTTCTTGAAAGCACGAAGGAAAATCCGATTCGAAACATAGCAAGCTGTGTTCACCGCTTCTGCCCAATACTTCCTAGGAGTCCTATGCTCATCTAGCATCGTCCTAGCCATCTCACAAAGTGTTCTATTCTTTCTCTCAACAACACCATTCTGACAAGCAACATATGGCGAAGAGTATTGGTGTTCGAGACCAAGATCACGACAGAAGGCATCAAAACGAGTGTTCTTAAATTCCGTACCATTGTCGCTACGTATAGCTCTCATGGCACCACCATTACTCTCGTTTTTCAACCTCAAAATCAGATCTCGAACAAAATCAAAAGTCTCATCCTTCGACGCCAGAAAGAACACCCAAGCATACCGAGAAAAGTCATCAACAACCACAAGAACATACCACTTCCCACCAACTGAACGAACTCGAGCGGGGCCAACCAAATCCATGTGCAAAAGCTTCCCTGGACGCTCAGTCATAACATCTGTCAAAGGTGGGTGAGAAGCAGCAACCATTTTTCCATGCCTACAAGGTGCACAAACCAAATCTTTCTCGAACTTGAGCTTGGGCAATCCTCGGATAAGGTCAAGAGCACTCAAGCGTGTGAGTAAATCAAAGCTCACATGACCCAATCTCCTATGCCACTTCCAAAGCTCAGAAGAAGTACCAGCGATCAAACATCGTGAAGGACCAAAAGATCGAGAAAAATCAGCACGAAAAATCTGTCCCTCAGGAATGATCATACACACAAGGTCACCTCGAGAATCAAGAATTTTCGAATCACCACGCTTAAAGCGAACCTCATAACCCTCATCAAGAAGCTGAGAAACTGAGAGCAAATTGAAACCAAGATTCTTGACAAGAGCAACCCGCTTCAACATGAAAGTGTCGCTCACCTGAATAGCACCTTCTGACAACACTCTACCTCTACCCTTATCCCCGAAAGTGATGTACTGCCTGGACACCACCGGGGTGAGACTGGAGAACCACTTACCATTACCTGTCATATGTCTCGAGCAGCCAGAATCCATCAACCAAAAGTTCTCCAAGCCTCCCACCTGCACAATCAGAATCGAGAACGAGAATGAGCAAATGACTCGACACTGGGGTTAGCACAAACGAGTCAAACCAGTGTCGGGCCATCTGCTCAAAAGAAGGGTTAGCAAAATCAACTCTACCGCGTGACACCCTCTCGTCTCTCACCATCGGACCTCTAGCACCACGCGGGGGAAAACGTGGCCTAGACACTCTCCTAGCCTCAAAGCTACGGTCGAACCTCCCTGAACCAAACTGACCGCGAAACGGAGGCCGCCTAGCAAACTCATGAACAGCTGGAACACCACGACTAGCAACCACTGGAACTGTACGCACAAAGGCGTCGCCTCTCGGCCAGGGTGAACGAGACACAGGCACACTACGAGAAGAGTAGTACCTGTCCCTGTTCCCCACCTCCTTCTCTCTTCTCACCTCCCTCTTCTTCCTCCAACAGAACTCCTCAAGGTGTCCATCCCTTCCACAATGCTCACAATGGAAGCGGACTGGCTTTGGCTTTGGGGTTTCTCTCGGCTGTGCTCTCTCTCTCGGCTGGTAAACCCCACTCCTCACAAAGGTCACTCTCCTCTGAAAGTTCTCTGACTTAGGTGGAAACTTGGGAGGATCTGGAGTGGTGTCAAGCTTGTTCAGCAGGTGGTTTGGTTTGGGTGTGAAGTTGTTCTTGAGAATGGTTTTTGGTGGGTTTGTGGGAATGTTTGCGGTGGAGCTCTCTGGATCTCTCTCTTTCTCACCACTACTCTCACCAACCTTCTCAGAACCAAGACCACAACCATCAGCTCTTTTGAAACTCGCAATCAACATCTTGAGCTGAGGCTCACGACCAGACAACCAACCCAAACACTGTCTCAGCTCATCATTCTCATCTTGCAATCTATTCACACACTGTTCTAGCTCAACATTCTTTAATGCAACAACATCACAAGCAGAACAGGAATTTGCAATAGGAGATTTAAGTTGTGCTTCAAGTGAACTAATCACGGTGCGTGATTCAAGCAACTGAGCATGCAAAGCAGGACAAGAAGTACAAGCACCTAGCAAAGATGACCTAGACTTCAACTCAGCAAGCTCAACTCTAGCACCCTCTAGTTCATCCAAGCAAGTCATGTGTTTCTCCTTAAGCACAACAAGATCAGCAATATGCACATCACAAAACGAGCATTCTACCTCATCAGACACAAGAGGAGCATCTTTCAAAACAGCAATCTCAGACTCAAGCGAAGCTGCTCTCTCCCTAGACTCGCAAAGCAAAGACTCAAACTCCATGGCCTTCTTTCCAGTCTCAGAAAGCAAGGTCTCAAGCTCATCCACTCTATCCTTGGACTCTCCTAGCAAAGACCTAAACTCCCTCTTCTCCTTGTTGGTCTTCCTAAGCACATCATCGCGGTTATCGACCAACTGTTCTAACCTAGCAATCTCCTGACGCAAAGAGGTGGGATCTGTCAATACCTTATCCTCGGAGTCGGAGTCGGAGTCGTCCTTGCTCTTCACGGAGTCGTTTGCCATGGTGCAGTAGTCGACGGCGGCGAAGGAGATGCCGTTGAAGTTGCGGTTCAAGCTCTTCTTCTCCTTGCGGTGGCCGCGGTCCTCATCTTCACTGCTTGAGCTTGACGATGTGTTGGTGGAGCTTGTGTCGATGTCGCTCGCATCAGCCACCATCGCTCGAGATCTGTGCTTCTTGTGTCCACCATGCTTGTTCTTGGATCTTCTTTCTTCCTTGTTCTTGTGCTTGGCGCGGTACTCGTCCTTGGGACGGTGCTTGTGGTCATCTCGCGGGCGGTGCTTGCGGTTGTAGTCGTTCTTGATCTCCTCGGGGCACTCGGCGATGAATTGGCCCATCTTCCCGCATCTGTAGCACGTACTCCCGGCACGCCTCGAACCCTTGCGGTTCTGGTACATCCGCTCGAACCTCCTCGTGAGCAACGCGAGATCCTCCTCGCTCAGCACCTCATACTCTTCATCTGGAAGGGACACAAGAGAAGACAAAGCAAAGTGTCTAGGAGTGTTAGCATGTCCATATCCAGAGCCACCGACTAGAGCCAGACTATGGGGATCAGTCGGACTCTTAGCCTTGGCAAGCAACTGTCTGTCCACCTCGGAAGACTTCAACTTCGAGAAAAGCTCATCAACAGAAAGAGTCTCATAGTTTGCCGACTCCATGATCGCCTCAACCTTGGCACCCCACACGGATCTATCAAGTGCTTGCAGGAGCTTGATAGCTCGGTCATGATCCGAGTATGGGAGCACGGTAATGTTGGCTTTCATGTTGTTGACAATCGAAGTGAAATGCTGAAACAAAGCATCAACCGACTCTCCAGGCAAATGAGCGAAATTCTCATATTCTCTCCTGTACATCAAGAAAAGCCTAGCCTTGACATGACTATCACCACCGTGGGCTACCTTGAGCTTCTGCCAGATCTGGCTAGCTAGGTCCTCGCCCAAAACACGCTCAAACTCCTCGGCAGACAAAGCACGGAACAAGTAGTCAACAGCTCTAGCGTTTGCCTCAAACCTATCCTTTGCATCCTGGGCATCTAAGTTGGTGGGATTGACATAGTTTTATCTTTCGTCACATCCCACAGCAACTTTCCTTTGCCTCGCAAAAAAGCGCCCATACGGGCAACCCAGTTCGGGTAGTACTTCCCATCGAAGTGCGGAGGCCCGGAACCCCGATCTTGGTATGCCATCTTTGGATCTTAGACTGGTTAGAGTCGCAAAGACCCGTAACCGGCTCTGATACCAATTGAAGGACCGATTAGGCGACCAGAGAGGGGGGGGGGAGTGAATGGGAGCCGATAAAAATTTCTCTCACGAATCCGGCTACTCCCAACTCAACTCCAAATCCTACCAACCGATCTTGCCAAGATCACGTAGCTACTGTGAGGCTACTGACCCTAGGAACAAGATCAACACAGCGGAACATGAATCGAACAAATCCAACACGAATCGAACGAAAACCATACGAATCACCAACTCTCAGCCAGGGGCGGTTGCACCTCTCTCCAGGGGCGGTTGCACCGCCCTTGCCTGCCAGGGGCGGTCACACCGGTATCCGAGGGCGGTCGCACCGGTCTTGCCAGACAGCACGGGAAAAGGTCAACTCGAGAACGGATCTCCCAAACGGCTTGGAGTTTTGAGACGAAACATTGGGTAGATGATATACACCTCAAGGAGAGGCTATGCCCCAAAAATCTCGACCTCTAACTCCCTAGAACTCCGGGAATTTCAAATCTAGCGAAGAACACACCCTCCACGAGTTCATCCCGAAAACTTCAAATCTAAACCGATTCCCGGCGTTTGGGGGCAAGGGATCACCAGCAAAAGAGGCACAAGGCACTCATACGTGATTCCCCCAAAGAAATCCGAGAGAAAACGGGCTAGAAAGTGAAGAACGAAAATCCCCCAAAAATGGCTCCGAAAATACCTCCGAAAATGGGAAAAAGAAAAGGAGCTCGGGAAATCAAATCATGGCACAAAGATGAGCAGCACAAACTCCATCACATAACCATGAATTCACCTATACAAAACTAAGAAAGATTAGAAGTAGTTCTAGGTGAAGGGGATGAAGGGAAAACTAGTTCAAAGGAAAACTAAAGAGAAAACTAGAAGAGATAACAGCCACCACCCCTAGGGGGTCTATTATATAGTCCAAATGGTGGTGCTCGAAAGACTAAACTACCCCTAAGCGATACATACCCCTCAGGGGCGAATATGACATTTTCTGCGAAGATTTTTCCGGCTGGGACACCTTCCACCGCAAGCTAGCTTCCCTCCGATGCAAGCCTTGAAATCACGCCGCGTGTCCTCCGGATCGAAGCTCCTCGACGCTCACGGGCGACCTGCCCAGGTGGGACCGGTCACACCGCCCCTGGGGGGCGGTTGGACCGCCCCTGGCTGGCAGGCCGGGCCGTCGCTACGTCGAGTCCTCGGTCCTTGGTTTTGAGACCCAAACCAAGGGAAACCGTCCACCGATGATTTTGTGGCCAAATCACCAAACCCCGCACGCAAGCTTCGGTCGTTAGCCGCCACCTTGCACCGGCTTCTCGTCCGCGTACGAGCTTCGGTTGTGAGCCGCTACCTCGCACCGGAACCACGTCCCCTTGCTCGTTCTTGCCAGCATGTGAACCACACTTGATCCACCGGCCATCGGGTCCCTCGAACCAAGCCTACTTGTCTCTCTGCTCCTCGGAGGCCGCCATGGCTAAGACCTTTCGCGCCTGTTCTTCACCTGCACCGATGCAACCAAGCCACATTCTACACCTGCAATACTTGAGCCAAGGGAAACGTCAATCCACACCACGTTGTCAATCACTCATCACACCAGGAAGCGACCATCCACCGGTCCTCGGACACACCGGGTCCTCACCCAGCTCGCCTCCCACCCCGCACGCCCGCTCAGCCCAGCCACACGCCGCTCGGCCCACACGGCCCACTCCGTCCCCAACCCTACCCCTCCATCTTCTTCCACCCAGCGCCGCCGCCAGACGCCGCCGCCGCCGGCGTCCGCCGCCGCCGCCGCTCCGGTGGTCCTCTCCTCGCCGGAGCTCGTCGCCGGGATTCCCCTTGCCTTCCTCTCTCCATTCTACCCCTCCTCCATCCCTTCTGCTGCCGCATCCGCCAAGCACTGCCGCCGCCCCGTACCATGGCCGCCGCCCTCCTCTTCCTCGTGCGTGCCGCACCAGCCGTAGCGGCCCAACGCCGCCGCCGCGCCCTGCTGCTGGCCGAGTCGTGGCGGTGCATGCGGCACTGCTCCGGCCCCTGCACGAGCGCGCCCAGCGCGTGCAGAGTGCCGCCGGACCACGAGCGCGAGCCGTGCGCATGCCCAAACGGTCGCTGGCCTCTGCCAGCTTGCCACCGAGGCATGCCGACCGTCCCACACGCCACGTCCCGGCTCCCAGTTGCTTCGGCGCGAAGGAACGGCCGGCCCTGCTCGCTGCCTGTCCGCCACGCCGTCGCCCGTCTCCCTGCTCGGCCCTGCCAGTGCCGCCACGACACGTCGCCGGCCAGGCTTGGCGCCGAAGCCGCCCGAGGCCAGCAGCCAACGCCCTGCCCCCCCGCTGCACCTATAAAAGGAGGCCGAGGCCCTCCGTTCCATTCCTGCGAACACAAGAACGAGAGCTCACAGCTCTCGAACACCTGCGTTATCGCATGCACGAGAACGCAGCTCTCCAAACAATGCGGAAGCGCTGCCCACATACATGTAGGAAAAAGGTGCGCCAAGTGCTGCTCTGCTCTGCTCACGGGTACGCCCAGAATAGTCCAACCAGCGGCGTAGCTTTAGTCATACCACACTGCCCACGTACACATAGGAAAGGTGCGCCACCTGCTGCTCTGCTCTGCTTCCGGATATGCTTGGAACAGTCTAACCAGCGGCGTAGCTTTAGCCACTTAAACCCGGCATTGTGGACGATGCCAGTTCGGCTGGCCGCACAATGCCCAACCCCCGCCGCTAAACCCCATCGCTGCTCGCTGCTTCGCAACCCTAGCCGAGGTGCCGCCCGATCCGAGTTTCCAGCTGAGTCCACCCTAGCCGTTGTAATGCCCGATCGAAACCGTGATCCTAGCCCCGCCTAGCAGTTATGCTGCCCAAACCCCAACCCCAGATATCCCCCGGTATAGCCGTTATGCCGCCCAACCAAAAACCCCGGCTGCTGAACCCTAGCTCCATATAGCAGTTATGCCGCCCAACTACAAACTCCGGCTATTAAACCTTAGCCCCATATAGCCGTTGTGCCGCCCAAATAAAACCCCGCAGTTATGCTGCCCGACCAAAAATCCCTAGTATTAGTAAACCCTAGCCATCATGCCGCCCATAATATTCCCGGAAAATTATATTAATAATTTTCCAGAATATTATTAGAAAGCCAACCCAATATCCCGTAATTATTTAGAAATCTATTTCTAAATAATCTATACCTATGCTAATCACAGACTCTCTAGAAAATCCCACGTTAATCGTAGAAAAAGAAAAAATTCTAGCCACCTATGTATTGTGCAGGCAAACTTCAACGGCTAAGATTAAGAGGAAAAAATTGCTCAAAATTACCCACCATGCCATTGATTAATACATACTAGAATTAGTCATACTCACCAGGGATATTCACGTAGGGGTATCAAGATTGCATCGGGGCTATAAGATTCCCATCCGGACTCAACCAAAGAGCAACAGAATTAAAATAATGCAGCAAATCCTCACGCAGAGACAATTGATCCCGATGTTTATCTTGGAGACCTCAACGCGACGACTCGACGAACCCATGCAGCGTTGTCGATGCTGACGGACCATGCTTTCTGCCCTGAAAGGCTAGACCCCAATGACTCCTATCGCCACTCCCGGAAACCTTGATTCCGTCAGCCCCCGCTGCCTGAAGTGGAGAACTTACAGTACGTGTCGCTTGAATCTTCTGTTCTCAAATCTTTTCCCATATGTTGCCTATTTTTGGTTAATATACACGAAGTTTGTGTACAGGTTAGATGACTCCATTGACATTGCAGGTTGCACGCGAGGTGAAATTGAATCAATTATCTGATGATGCCCTAATTGTTCATCTCGACAATGTGGATCCAATGGAAACAATTATTCAATGAAGTAGGATTCTAATTGTAGTCAATTAAATTCCATTCACAAAACTACAGAAGATGATAACAGGATGGATAAGCGTACTGTTCCCGGGGACACTGAATCTGTGATTCCCTTCGTAGAAGCTCCAAAAGGGTGAGTGGCTTTATACATTGACCATAGCAACGTAAATGTGACCATGATGGTTTCAGGTACGCTTCTTTGGATCTCGCAAGTGTTTTCTCCTTTTCACGTTGAGCCAAATAATAGGTATGCCAACAACTTGGTATAATATTTAAATAATCATATAAATGTTGCAAGGAATTTTTTTCTGTTATTTCAAATATCTATTGGAGCATACCTGATGTTTACATTGAAATTTTGTGCTTGAGGGCTGCAGCAGAGGCAGCTAAAACTGTGTTCAAAAGATTAAGAGTTCATTTACAGGTCTCAAATTTTTAATCTTATATCTTCCTTTAAGTAGTATTGTCATATTGTGTTTAATTAACCTATCTATAATTGTTGAGGCATCAGACATCTAGGCTACTTTTCATCAGCATTCGTGTTCTTCACTATTGACTACAAAAATACTCTTTTGTCTTTTTTGAGTAATTTTATAGGAATTGCTTCAAATATAAATAAAACTCAGGATTATTATTTAATTTTTTTGTTTATTAATTTCTAGCACTGGCATCCACTGTCATCTCGCAAGGAGGATGATTGGTACCACCTTCGTATCGAAATATTTGCCGCTACTAACTTTTGCTCATCATATTTGACCATTCACCTTATAAAAAATTATATAAATATTACTTTATTTTGTTTGTGTCATACGTCATCGTCAAAGGTATTTAAGTATGACTCTTTTCATGTATATGCAATATGGAGGGACTATTGCAAATGATGGATTTGCAAAGGCAAAATGAGCTATTTGGTCCCTCAACTTTGTTGCAAGGGTCAAATTGGTCCCTCAACTTTTAAATCAGCCAATTCAGTCCCTCAACTTTTATTTTAGGGTCAGACTCGTCCTTGTGTAGATTGATACTCCATACAGCCATAATACCAACATGAAATGTCATTTTTACCCTTAGAGGACTTTGAGTGATTACCACTTTGTTGTACCCATCCGCCGTTGTGCATGAATGTTTTGGGGGAAGTCAGTCCGTTGGGTGCTGCCACTACTTTTGTTGCTGATCTTCCTCCTCGCCACACGTAATAAAGGGCAACTAGTTCGTTTCTGTTTTCATAACACGTTGAAGGAATTGTTGCTTACCCTTCATTTCCTATGTCAAAACCAATGCATGATACTTGTCTGGATTAAAAGAGATCTTACTTAACACAACAGAACAACAACACCAACGAATGTGCCATTTTGGCAAATAATCTCTAGCAAAAATTGAGAAGGAGTCAAGGGTAAAAAAGACTTTTCGCACTAGTATCATACAAGCATGCAGCATGGCATCAACATAAGGACAGATTTGACCCAAAAATGAAAGTTGAAGGACTAAATTGGACTATTTAGAAGTTAGGGGACTAACTTGACCTTGAGGTAAAGTTTGAGGACCAAGTTGGCTATTTTGCCATTTGCAAAATATTAATTGAATGGATATGACAAGCAAAAACAGTAAGATAAAATGTTGTGATAGGTATACAATAATGTTAAGTAACATTTTTCATGTTCTTAATATCATGGCAACAAATAAATGTTTGCTCCGGTCCAATTAAGATGTGGATTTATGCAGCAGTGGTATATACATACTGTTACTTATTGGTATTTACTCTTACGTGCAAATGTCATCTATTGGTCATTCTGTTGATTTATTTGAGATGCCTAGGTTCAGGAACTCAAATCCATCCATGCACAAATGTTTCTGCACACAAGAAGCGAAATACTTCATCGAGGTGAGCATACATGGATCCTCACGTTCAATTACATATTTGAATGTTTCTACATTCTTGGATCCGAAAAAATAACTGTACGTGCTCATGCATAAGAAAGTGCTTAACATGTCTTTTAAATCTGAAATATACCATCTTTTGGTAGAAAAAATATTTTTTATATGAAAACAGCACATGTATGAAAACAGCACATGTGAGTTAGTGAGGAAATACTCCATATTTAATACTGATCTCTCAGGTGGTATAGAATAAAAAAATTAAATAACATTATGGAATTCTTTATACTAGCCCGTCCGAACGCACGGGTTGACGACTAGTTAATATAATTATTCAGGAATTATTTAGATATCCAGTAATTCCCAGAATAATTATCCCTAGCCCTTTCTCCCACACTTAGAAGCCATCTCCCCGGCCAAACCCCTCCTAAGCCCCATCATCCTACCCATTAATTATTATTAAATAATTAATGGATAATCCGTCAGATAACCATCCTGATCCCTAGGTAAGCCCCGGAATATCTATCTCCCCTTTCTCTTTCTGATCTATAGGCATTGATTGATGAATTGATGTTATTTTATGTGTTTTATTTTTCGATAGCTTGACCGGGCCCGACGAGATGCCGGAGCTCCAGAAGGCCCGAAACCACGCCCGGTCAACATACAGATCACGCCCGCATTTGAAACGTCTAACGACCGACAATGAAGGCAAGTCTCACCAATAATATCACTTTAATCACTAAAGTTTACCGTTCTTGCAGCGTAAGCTATGAGGAGGCATCACGTGGGTGAATGCCTGGCCCCGCTGTAGTATAGGATGCTGATTGGGAGTAGAAGGAAGATCCTGAGGAAGGGGATTCTGTCCTAAGAGCCACTCTGATCCCAGCTAAGGACCGGTTCATGGGAGAGTCTTTCCAATCCCCTGTACAACCACGCATGCCAAAAAGGTATGGCCTTCGGGAATACCTATTTATGTGAGGCCTTGACTCACACCCCACTAGCTAGCACTAGTAAACTGTCCCAAGGGGCCACGGCGGGCAATGGGTATGCTGGAGACAGCCCCAGACAGAGGGCTCGGATTGGTCGGCACGGGTCGCATGTGACAGGGCTGGTAGGGCCCAAGGGCGATGCAGAGGCATGCCCTTTATGTATATGGTGCACCATTCCCCGGGAAGGTCCTTTTGTGGACGGATATGCGATCCCTGTTTAGGCCCCAGCAGCACCCGTGGACAGAGCTAGTGATTGGCTGTCTAGCGCTAGGCGCCATAATAGTTGGCTGGCTAGCAATAGATGCCAGTGGGCACGAGTTTCGTAGGGCAGTACCTGCCTTGATGAAGGTAGGGACTGACCGGATGCGTGGTAGATAAGTACAACCTCTGCAGAGTTAAAATCTATCTGGATAGCCGCAGCTCTCGGCATAGAGCCGATTTGGTCAAAGCCCCCACTAATTAGATTTACTTTATGGTGCTGCCACCCACCCCGGTGGCGAACGAGTGCCCGCCGCCCTCCGCTAGCTAAATCGGTGTAATTATTTAACTTATACGTTATTTACTGCTTCTGACACTAATCTGTGTCGAAATCCGTATCAGCGTACTGATCCAGGGACTGATACGGGTAGTCGAGGGACGTCCTGGCCAAGGGGTCCCCACAAAGATCAAGGTGGCTGTTGGCACTCCTTAGCCTAACTAAATCCGCAAGCGCACGGAGTACGATGTAGGCCTTTCACCAGGGGAGTAAGAACCTGGATATCGAATCCAAGGAACGGTAGATGCGACTAGCCTAGAACTTTTCTAACCGGACTCACCAAGGAGCACAAGGTAAGCGGGCAGAGAGCTTGACTTCAGTTAGCTACTCATTACCCTAGGCAAACTATCTATATCTAATCTCATTTGCTTCGACGGCTAGAACGGGAAGAACTCAGAACGGGATGAGAGAGGGGTTCTTCCGGGCTCAGCACTACTGTTATGAGTACACCCGAACGTGGTGGAGTACAAAGGACAGACAGGACTGTCACCACCTGCCGCCTACCACTGCAGTTCCGTGGGGTGCAACACAACCTGAGATGGCTAGCCAGCACAGGCACCACGCCTAAGCTTTCAGCCACTGACCTCCACCCAACGCGAAGGGCTATAGAGGAAACCCCGAACAAGAGTCGCTGTCACTCGCGCAGACTCAGGTACCCGCAGATCACATATAAATAAAATAGATTGCTGAAAGTAATTCGTAAACTAGCGAGGTACTAAAGGCAAGGGACCGAGGACTTACTGAAGATAACTCCTGAAGTATATTCCTCTGGAGTGGAAATGTTGAGATGAGACCGAGAAGAAATCCCGGACTCTCTCTACAGCTTGGCTGTCACCCAAGCAACTCACCCACTCTCTCCCTAATCTAACTCTAAAGATGAGAACTTCTGACTGGACTACTCTTCTCTCCTTTGGATGGTTGTTCTCAAGGTGGAGGGGTGTCCCTTTTATAGTCTTCAGAGGCGGTTGCCGGCGTCAAGCTTAAGCTAAGCTTGTGCTTAACTGTCACGCGAAGGGGGACACGTGGCGGCCTCAGGGGGAGGCCGGCCGGCCTAGGCCAGGCCGATCGGCCTGGTCTGGCTGCCCTTGTGGCACCGCCTTCTTCAGGGATGCTCTGGATTGATCCCTGAGGTCGGTAATGGTTGATTTGGATCAAAGCTGTCCGAGAATCCAAGGTTGGTGGGCCCTTCAATCCATGCAAGTGTAGCTTAGGCCTTTCGGGTCCTTGGATCAATCCGACGTTGATCGCACAGTCTCAGGATCATTGGTGTTGTGTTTGTGATCTTCTAGATCAAAGACGTGGCAAGGAGCCACAGAAGGGGGCCGGTCGGCCTATGCTAGGCCGGCCGGCCTGGCCTTGTGCCCAAATTGGTTCGTCCTTTGCTTGATTGTTCCTGCACTCACAAATTATACAAAACTTGTGGAACTCATTAGAAATAATCAATTTTACTTTGTTGTGAGCTGGATGAGCCTGAAATATGATGGAATGTTGGTGGCGAAATCGTATCGTAACGACCACCAACACGCCCCCCTACCTGAACTTTGCTAGTCCCTTAGCAAAGAATGAATTAAATTGTCAGGACTTTAGCAAGATCAGGGTCATGAACTCAAGGCATACACAAGTCATATCTCCGAGTTTTCTTTCATACCTTGGATTCCGGTGGCTAACACCCTCATCTTCATCAATTGAGTCTTAGAACAACTCATTGATCGGTCGAACACTTCTTCCTCATGGTATTTGGAGTTTTTGATAATTTTATAAAGAAAGCGAGGCATACCCTTGTTATTTCTCAACATCTCTCGATCACTCATAGTGTTTGGATCCTCACTTTGGCTTAGAATCAAGCCTCTCCTATTTCTATGTTATAAGGTGGAGCATTTTTGGGATCGGTGTTGCTCACTCTTCTTTATTTATTTTGCAAGATCGAAAAGCTTGTCTTATTCATTCATACTACTCATAAATCTTGGCCAAGTGCATGTGTATTTTGATGCTAGAGTCCTTATTCTAGCATCTTTCATCTTTCCCCTTCTCTTTCTCTTTTTTTTCTTCTGAAGATAAGGAGTGTATCATTCCCTTCTTCATTTTTTTCTTTTTCAGGGGGATGAAGAGCTCTGACAACTTGGACTTTATTGATGCACGTGTACGTGGATGGCCATGATTAACAAGGTAGCACGAACATGAAGGCAAGTAATTCGAGCAAGCTCAAAATTTAGAAGGTGGCTTTGTGGAAACTTCAACTTGAATTTGTTATATGGCTTTTGATAGGACATTTCAAGTTGATGATAACAAGGGTAGCCTTAAGTTTTATTCTCAAAAACAATCTCCAAAACCTCGAATCGGAAGGTTCAACTCCTCAAATCATCATATCATAAGAATCAATTAACAAGAATTAGACTTTCCTATAAAAGTTCCAAGGTAATGAAATAATTTCTCAAGAAATATCACAGGTGTATCCAAGATATCATTCAAAGGGGTTCACTTTCATGAATTTTGATCAAGTTTTAAAATTATTTAGCCAGGAATTTCACATGAATCAAAATCATGCAAGGATCAAAGTTAGGGGTTGCGAACCGTGTCCTGGAGTTGAGCCGGCGGAGTTGGCCACAGAACCAGGCCGGTCGGCCCAGTGTAGGCCGGCCGGCCTGGCTTTGTTGCCAGGCGCCCCGGTTCAGGTTCCTTGCGTTTGTGATTCGCGGGATTACGCAGGGGGCACGGGATCTCCTCGAGATGCAGCAGCAGGGGGCCGGCCGGCCTGGCCTAGGCTGGCCGGCCTGGCATTGTGCCAGGTCGAGTCCCGCTTTGTCCAGTGACCAGTACACCTCCTGTGCATCTTAGTTTCTGCGTGCTTCACCAGAAATTTAGTCTGAGGGTTTGGTTGGCACACAAGTGTGCACCAACCATTTTCCTTTTTTTTATGAGTCACTTCTTTCAAACAAATTTATTTTATTCATTGAAACAAATGTGGGGGTGCTGCATACAAGGGAAAATTTTAAAGAAACAAATCAAAGGGAAAAATAAACTAAGCACCCTAAAGACTAAACTAATCTAGCCTATCTACTCCTCCTTCGGGCGATAGAGGTGTGCATTGCCGGTGGCCTTCGCAAGGCGCTTGACCTTAGAGGTCATTGCCTTACGGAGGACCTCGATCTTGTCATCGGCCTCCATCTGCTCGATCACCGCCTCCGCCACGCGCTCGTCCATGTTATTGACCTTGAGCTGCAGCGCGGCGAGCTTCCTTCTCAACTCCTCCACGTCCTCCTCCTCCTCCTCATCGGACCACTCCATCTGCCCAGGAGGTCCTTGAATCGGAGGGGGCACCATGAAGTGCTTCCTCCCTTCATCGGGCTTCATAGGGGCTGAGAAGAGCCCCTTCCCAATGCCCGGATCCGCTCCGGCGTGGAGGGCTAGGACTCCGCGGGGTATACTGCGGCGAGTACTCCGGCGAGGTGGAGATGAAGAGCGGCACGATCTCCTTCTTGGACGGGGAGGCGACGAGGCGCTTCCCGATGGCCTTCTTCGGGGACAAAAGTCCCTGTAGTTGGCCTTCGGGGCGTCTTTGGCTGCGAACTCCCAGTGCCTTCCTCCTTGGGATTAAGGAGGGAGGCTCTGCCCGAAGGGGAGCCAAAATGGCGGCGAGGGGAGGCCGGCCGGCCTGCCATAGGCCGATCGGCCTGGGCAGGTGGCAGCCGTGCCTCCGGCTTCGCGGTCATGGCTTCGACGAACGCGGCCCTCTCAATGATCCTGACGCTGCTGGCATTGGAGGAGCTCGGCATCCCTTTGGAGGATTTGGATGGGGATAGGCTACTCGGGAGACCGAGTTTGAATCGTGGTGGCTGGATTGGGAGGCCATGGGTGGAAATCTCGAAGGTGGATGTTTCTGGAGAAAGGGGGCTCGAGAGTTCTGAGGGAGAAGAAGAGTGGGGAGCCTTTCAGTTTTAAAATACGCTCCTCACCCAAAACCCTACGGATTCTCGGAAGGGATAACGGGGAGAATTTTTCAAACAAGGAGCGTCTCGAGACGAGCCCGGGCTGGGCCGATCGGCCTGAGGTAGGCCGGCCGGCCTGGCCCTGTCCCGGGTGCTTCTGAAATTTTTCGTGCTAGCCCCCTTCTCTCTTCTTCCAGAAAATTCCTTAGATTTGGCTAGAAAAAGTTTAAAGAAAAGGAAAAAGAAATCTATCCTAGATAAGGGTCATTTTTAGGTCCCGCCCGGACCTGGACTGGGTAACTCGGTAAGCTCATAGACGTCCATCTCTTTGAGCTTCGGCATTTCGGATTCGAGAAATATTTTCAATCTTTGGCCATTGGCCTTGAAAGTATTTCGTCATTATCCTGGAGGGTTATCGCGCCATGATCGGCGGCATCTATGACTTTAAAAGGACCTTCCCACTTACTTCTAAGCTTACCATGACCAAACAAACGAATACGGGAGTTGAAGAGCAATACCTGATCTCCCGCTTTGAAATGCTTGATCTTGATGCGCTTGTCGTGCCATCTCTTTGTTCTTTCTTTATAAAGCTTGGCGTTATGGTAGGCCTTCTCCCTCCATTCATCCAATTCAGCCAATTGCATTCTTCTTTTGAGTCGGCTGTCTGGAGATCCATATTCCACCTCTTGATCGCCCAATGGGATTTGAATTCGAGCTCAACTGGTAAGTGGCATGTCTTGCCGTATACCAGTTGGTAGGGAGTCATCCCTATCGGTGTCTTGAATGCTGTTCTATAGGCCCATAGTGCTTCCGGTAGCTTTCGCTTCCACCCTGTTCCCATTGCATTGACCGTCTTTTGCAGAATGTTCTTAATTTGTTTGTTTGATGTTTCTGCTTGCCCGCTGGTCTGGGGGTGATAAGGTGTAGCCACTCGATGGTTTACTCCTAAGTCGCTTAGGCACTTCCGGAATGTCTTGTCGATGAAGTGTGATCCTCCATCACTGATCACGACTCGGGGTACTCCAAAACGGGGAAAGATGACTTCTTCGAACATCTTTCTTGAATTCTTCGAGTCGGCTGCCGTGCAAGGAAGTGCCTCCACCCATTTGGAAGCATAGTCGACTGCCACCAGGATATATTCACACTGCTCGGATGCGGGGAAGGGACCCATAAAGTCTATTCCCCACACGTCGAAAATCTCCAATTGGAGGTTATTTTGCAGTGGCATAGCATCACGGGCGTTGATATTCCTGTGTTTCTGACACCTGGCACATCTCCGTACGAATTCCTTAGCGTCTCCATACATAGTCGGCCAGAAGAATCCACTTGCCAGACCTTTGCATGGGTTCAGAAAGTTCCGTAATGCCCTCCGTACGGTGATGAGTGGCAGCGGTCAAGAACCTTGTGTGTTTCCTCGTGAGGGATGCATCTTCGGAGTAATCCATCAGCACATACTTTGAATAGGTAAGGGTCATCCCATAGGTGAAATCTGCTGAGGTAGATTAACTTCTTCTTGTCTTCTCTCGGAGGCACATACCCAGTCACCATGAAATTTACCAAATTTGCATACCACGGACTGGATGTGGTGACCTTGAGGAGAGTATCATCTCTGAGGTAATCATTGATCGGAAGGTCCGACCCTTGAACTTGCATTCTTGAGAGATGATCTGCCACACAATTATCTGTCCCCTTCTTGTCTCGTATTTCTAAATCAAACTCTTGAAGGAGCAGAATCCAACGGATGAGTCGTGGCTTAGCGTCTTTCTTGGTCAAGAGGTACTTCAGTGCAGCATGGTCTGTGTATACTATCACCTTAGCACCAACCAAGTAAGATCTGAACTTATCCATGGCAAACACCACTGCCAGGAGTTCCTTCTCCGTTGTTGCGTAGTTCAACTGAGCTCCGGTCAATGTCTTGCTTGCATAGGATATGGCGTAATGCTGTTTATCCTTGCATTGACCGAGCACTGCCCCGACTGCATAGTCGCTAGCGTCGCACATTATCTCGAATGGAAGATTCCAGTCGGGTGGTTGTATGATGGGAGCTGAGATAAGTGCCTTCTTGAGGGTGTAGAAGGCGAGAAGGCAATCATCGTCGAAGTTGAAGGGTGCTTCTTTAGCCAAT
The DNA here is from genome assembly GCA_015476505.1 of Urochloa ruziziensis. Classification (NCBI taxonomy): domain Eukaryota; kingdom Viridiplantae; phylum Streptophyta; class Magnoliopsida; order Poales; family Poaceae; genus Urochloa; species Urochloa ruziziensis. The sequence goes on along the minus strand of CM027121.1, from coordinate 61,842,889 downwards.
AGGCTTGTAAGAGGTCTGGCTACCCGAGAGAAATCTTTGATGAATCTTCGGTAGAAGCCAACATGGCCCAGAAAACTTCGCACACCCTTGACATTCGTCGGGGGTGGTAGTTGTTCGATAACTTCTATTTTTGCCTTGTCAACTTCTATCCCTTTTTCTGACACCTTGTGCCCCAGCACAATTCCTTCTCTGACCATGAAGTGGCACTTCTCCCAATTTAGGATGAGGTGATGCTCTTCGCACCTCTCGAGAACCTTTTCCAGATTTCGAGACATTGGTCGAAGGTTTTGCCATAGACGGTGAAGTCGTCCATGAATACTTCCATGATTTGCTCAATCAGGTCAGAGAATATCGCCATCATACACCGCTGGAATGAAGCAGGTGCGTTGCATAGGCCAAAAGACATCCGCCGATAGGCGAACGTTCCGTATGGGCAGGTGAAGGTAGTCTTACTCTGGTCATCGGGATGGATAGGAATTTGGTGATAACCAGAGTATCCATCAAGGAAGCAGAAAAATGAGTGGTTTGCCAGCCGCTCAAGCATCTTGTCAATGAAGGGGAGAGGGAAGTGATCTTTACGGGTTGCTTTGTTGAGCTTCCTGTAATCGATACACATCCTCCATCCAGTAACGGTCCTTTGAGGAATAAGCTCGTTCTTTTCGTTCTGGATAACTGTCATTCCACCCTTCTTTGGCACAACTTGAACTGGGCTGACCCATTCACTGTCTTGCACGGGATAGATTATACCCTCGTGCAGAAGCTTCAACACTTCTTTCTTGACTACCTCCCTCATCGCATCATTCAGCCGTCGTTGATGTTCTCTAGACGGCGTATGGTCCGGCTCCATAGGTATGCGATGGGTGCATAAACTGGGGTTGATCCCCTTCAAGTCCTGTAGAGAATACCCGAAGACAGACTGGTGTTTCTCTAGGACTGTGATAAGCTGCCGAGTCTCATTCTCTGTCAGTTTGTCACTGATGACGACTGGCGAGCGTCGGTCGTTGTGGAGGAAAGCGTATCTGAGTCCAGGAGGCAGCGGCTTCAACTCAGGAGGGGGTGTTATGGCTTTTCCTCCTCGTTGAGTTTCATAAAGCCGTCCATTTCTACCTCTTGGATGAAATGATTAGCCTCTTCAGCCTGTGATGACTGAGCTTGCTCTGCTTGAGCCGAGCTAACTGCTTCTTCCACTGGGTCTGTCTCGGATCGAGCCTCTGCAATGGTGTTAACCGCCCGCACAAGACTGACCAGGATGATCTCTTTACCAACTCTGAACTGTATCGTTGCTCGATCGTGGTTCGGGTTAGCAAGGTGCTCTATTGGCTGTCCAATCAGGAAGAAGTTGTCGCCTCTATGGACATCGAAAATATGGAAGTCTAGGAAAATCCTATTGCGTCCCATGTGTATGGGCACAACACGGATGATTCCTTTACATTCCATCATTTGGCCGTCGATCCACTTGAGGTACTTACGGGAGAAGGACCGGGGTTCGTCTGGTTGCACTCGTGCTGCGAATGCACTTGATATAATATTACTCCCGACCTTCGGGTCGTAGGCAACTTCCTGAGTGTCAGTTCCCTTAATAGCGCAATGGAGTACTCTGAAGTTGCGGGTGGTTCGGATGATGTCTTCGCAACTTTCAATTTCCTCCATCCATTCCTTGCTCATGATCGCAGATAAACCCTCAATCTGCGGTACGGCTTCTGGAATGAACGCCTTAGACCTTGAACTTGCGCACACTTGTTCCATAGGCATACGTGATGTATTGCCGATCTCCAAGTACTCTTCTTCTGTAAAGAGCTCGGGAATGAAGTGCGAGCAGATCGTCAAGAATAGTTTCTTGGTCTGAGGACTTGTGGTGTTCGAGCACTTCCTCTATGATCGGAGGAGGTGGATCAAATGTAAGGGCAAGGATTGGCTGCTTGTCTGTGGGGGTTGTTGGTGGTGTTGGTGGGTCGTCGAAGACCCCTGTGTACTCGGTAGAGCTGAGAACCTTTTCCAAGATTTCTCGTACCTCGTCCACTGTCTTGTATAACACTGACCCTTCGGAAGTGATGTTCAAGAACTGTGCACTTTCCGGCTTCAATCCACCAACAAAATGCTGCATAAGCATTTCCTCTGGAATGTTATGCGGTGGCCCTGAGTTGGCCAGCTGAATGAATCGCTCCCACGTGGCTCCAAGTGACTCGTCACCTTGCTGATATGTCATCATCTCGACTCTGAGCTTTAAGATCTTGGAGACAGGGTAAAAGAACAGACAAAACTCGTCCTTCAATTTGATCCAATCTCCGCTAAATCTCCTTGCAGTCCGGTCATACCAAGATTTTGCATTTCCCATCAGAGAAAATGGGAAAAGTTTCCATCGTATGGTGTCTTGGTTGACGCCGGGTATAATAAGAAGAGAGCAATTCTCTTCAAAAACCTGCAAGTGAGCATAGGGACTTTCGTCTTTCGTTCCACCGAAAGACTGTGCACGAACCATGGCAACGAGACTGGGACGGATCTCGAAGCCATGAGGTGGTATGGGGTGGCAAGATGAAGGCGGTTCCAAATACTTGCTAGATGGAACCGTCGGATAACTAGGAGAAAACTCCATGTGGTAGATGGTTATGGGGGTAAAGTGTACTGACTAAAAAGATCCTACACTAGTATTACTACGTTCCCCGGCAACGGCGCCAGAAAAGCTTGTTGGCACTCCTTAGCCTAACTAAATCCGCAAGCGCACGGAGTACGATGTAGCCTTTCACCAGGGGAGTAAGAACCTGGATATCGAATCCAAGGAACGGTAGATGCGACTAGCCTAGAACTTTTCTAACCGGACCCACCAGGGAGCACAAGGTAAGCGGGTAGAGAGCTTGACTTTAGTTAGCTACTCGTTACTCCAGGCAAACTATCTATATCTAATCTGATCTGCTTCGACGGCTAGAACGGGAAGAACTCAGAACGGGATGAGAGAGGGGTTCTTCCGGGCTCAGCACTACTGTTATGAGTACACCCGAACGTGGTGGAGTACAAAGGACGGACTAGGATTGTCACCACCTGCCACCTACCACTGCAGTTCCGTGGGGTGCAACACAACCTGAGATGGCTAGCCAGCACAGGCACCACGCCTAAGCTTTCAGCCACTGACCTCCACCCAACGCGAAGGGCTATAGAGGAAACCCCTAAACAAGAGTCGCTGTCACTCATGCAGACTCAGGTACCCGCAGATCACATATAAATAAAATAAATTGCTGAAAGTAATTCGTAAACTAGCGAGGTACTAAAGGCAAGGGACCGAGGACTTACTGAAGATAACTCCTGAAGTATATTCCTCTGGGTTGGAAATGTTGAGATGAGACCGAGAGGAAATCCCGGACTCTCTCTATAAAGCTTGGCTGTCACACAAGCAACTCACCCACTCTCTCCCTAATCTAACTCTAAAGATAGAACTTCTCACTAGACTACTCTTCTCTCCTTTGGATGGTTGTTCTCAAGGTGGAGGGGTGTCCCTTTTATAGTCTTCAGAGGCGGTTGCCGGCGTCAAGCTTAAGCTAAGCTTGTGCTTAACAGTCACGCGAAGGGGGGCACGTGGCGGCCTCAGGGGGAGGCCGGCCGGCCTAGGCCAGGCCGATCGGCCTGGTCTGGCTGCCCGGTGGCACCGCCATCTTCAGGGACGCTCTGGATTGATCCCTGAGGTCGGTAACGGTTGCTTTGGATCAAAGCTGTCCGAGAATCCAAGGTTGGTTGGCCCTTCGATCCATGCAAGTGTAGCTTAGGCCTTTCGGGTCCTTGGATCAAACCGACGTTGATCACACGTCTCAGGATCATTGGTGTTGTGTTTGTGATCTTCTAGATCAAAGACGTGGCAAGGAGCCACAGAAGGGGGCCGGTCGGCCTATGCTAGGTCGGCCGGCCTGGCCTTGTGCCCAACGTAGTTCGTCCTTTGCTTGATTGCTCCTGCACTCACTAATTATACAAAACTTGTGGAACTCATTAGAAATAATCAATGTTACTTTGTTGTGAGCAGGATGAGCCTGAAATATGACGGAATGTTGGTGGCGAAATCGTATCGTTGTTGGTGGTCGTTACGATACGGTTTCACCACCAACATTCCGTCACATTTCAGGCTCATCTTGCTCATAACAAAGTGAAATTGATTATTTCTAATGAGTTCCACAAGTTTTGTATAATTTGTGAGTGCAGGAGCAAGCAAGCAAAATCTGAGCCACATTTGACACAAAGCCAGGCCGGCCGACCTATGCCAGGCCGGTCGGCCCCCTTCTATGGCTCCTTGCCACGTCCCTGGTCCAGGAGATCACAAACACAACACAGATGATCATGAGACGTGCGATCAACGTCGGTTTGATCCAAAGAACCCAAAAGGCCTAAGCTACATTTGCATGGATTGAAGGGCCCACCAACATTGGATTCTCGGACAGCTTTGATCCAAAGCAACCGTTACCGACCTCAGGGTGCAATCCAGAGCGTCCCTGAAGAAGGCGGTGCCACGGGGCAGCAAGGCCAGGCTGATCGGCCTGGCCTAGGCCGGCCGGCCTCCCCTAGAGGCCGCCACCTGTCCCCCTTCGCGTGGCATTTAAGCAGAGGGTTAGCTTAACCTTGACGCTTGCAACTGCCCCTAAAGACTATAAAAGGGACCCTCCTTCACCTTGAGAAAGCATCCATCAAATCATCCAAAGGAGAGAAGAGTAGCTTAGTGAGTTTTTGCTCTTATCTTTAGAGTTAGAGTAGGGAGAGAGTGGGTGAGTTGCTCGGGTGACAGCCGAGCTTTGTAGAGAGAGTCCGGGATTTCTCTCTCGGTCTCGTCTCAACATTTCCGCCCCCGAGGAATATATTCAAGAGTTATCTTCAGTAAGTCCTCGGTCTCTTGCCTTTAGTACCTCGCTAGTTTACAACTTACTTTCAGCAAGTTATCATATTTATCTTTGATCTGCGGGTACCTGAGTCTGCGCGAGTGACAGCGACTCTTGTTTGGGGTTTCCTCTATAGCCCTTCGCGTTGGGTGGAGGTCAGTGACTGAAAGCTTAGGCGTGGTGCCTGTGCTGGCTAGTCATCCTCAGGTTGTGTTGCACCCCACGGAACTGCAGTGGTAGGCGGCATGGTGGTGACAGCCCTATCCGTCCTTTGTACTCCACCACGTTCGGGTGTACTCATAACAGTAGTGCTGAGCCCGGAAGAACCCCTCTCTCACCCCGTTCTGAGTTCTTCCCGTTCTAGCCGTCGAAGCAGATCAGGTTAGGTATCGATAGTTTGTCTGGGGTAATGAGTAGCTAACTAAAGTCAAGCTCTCTACCCATTTATCCTTTTTCTCCTTGGTGGATCCGGATTAGAAAAGTTCTAGGCTAGTCGCGTCTACCGTTCCTTGGATTCGATATCCAGGTTCTTACTTCCCTGGTGAAAGGCTACATCGGACTCCGTGCGCTTGCGGAATTTTAGTTAGGCTAAGGAGTGCCAACAAGCTTTTCTGGCGCCGTTGCCGGGGAGCGGTAGCAACACTAGTGTAGGATCTTTTTAGCCGTACACCTTTACCCCCATAACCATCTACCACATGGAGTTTTCTCCTAGTTACCCGACGTTTCCATCTAGCGAGTATTTGGAACCGCCTTCATCTTGCCACCCCATACCACCTCATGGCTTTGAGATCCGTCCCAGTCTCGTTGCCATGGTTCGTGCACAGTCTTTCGGTGGAACGAAGGACGAAAGTCCCTATGCTCACTTGCAGGTTTTTGAGGAGAATTGCTCTCTTCTGATTATACCCGGCGTAAACCAAGAGACTATACGATGGAAACTTTTCCCATTTTCTCTGATGGGAAATGCAAAATCTTGGTACGACCGGACTGCAAGGGGATTTAGCGAAGATTGGATCAGGTTGAAAGATGAGTTTTATCTGTTCTTCTACCCTGTCTCCAAGATCTTGAAGCTCAGAGTTGAGTTGATGACATATCAGCAAGGCGATGAGTCACTTGGAGCCACGTGGGAGCGGTTCATAAAATTGGCCAACTCAGGGCCACCGCATAACATTTCAGAGGAAATGCTTATGCAGCATTTTGTTGGTGCATTGAAGCCGGAGAGTGCACAGTTCTTGAACATCACCTCCGCAGGGTCAGTGCTATACAAGACAGTGGATGAGGTACAAGAGATCTTGGAAAAAGTTCTCAACTCTACCGAGTACACTGGCGTCTTCGACGACCCACCAACACCACCAACAACCCCCACAGACAAACAGCCACTACTCGCCCTCACATTCGATCCGCTTCCTCCGATCATAAAGGAAGTGCTCGAACACCCCAAGTCCTCAGACCATGAAAATATTCTTGACGATCTGCCGCACTTCATTCCCGAGCTCTTTACAGAAGAAGAGTACTTGGAGATCGGCAATACATCACGTATGCCCATGGAACAAGTGTGCGCAAGTTCAAGGTCTAAGGCGTTCATTCCAGAGGCCGTACCGCAGATCGAGGGTTTATCTGTGATCATGAGCAAGGAATGGACGGAGGAAATTGAAAGTTGCGAAGACATCATCCGAACCACCCGCAACTTCAGAGTACTCCATTGCGCTATTGAGGGAACTGACTCTCAGGAAGTTGCCTACGACCCCAAGGTCGGGAGTAATATCATATCAAGTGCACTCGCATCATAAGTGCAACCAGACGAACCCCGGTCCTTCTCCCGTAAGCACCTCAAGTGGATCGACGGCCAAATGATGGAATGCCGAGGAATCATCCGTGTTGTGCCCTTACACATGGGACGCAACAGGATTTTCCTAGACTTCCACATTTTCGATATCCCTAGAGGCGACAACTTCTTCCTGATCGGACAGCCAATAGAGCACCTTGCCAACCCGAACCATGATCGAGCCACGATACAGTTCAAGGTTGGTAAAGAGATCATCCCGGTCAGCCTTGTGCGGTCAGTGAACACTATCGTAGTGGCCCGATCCGAGACAGACCCAGTGGAGAAAGCAGTTAGCTCCGCTCAAGAAGAGCAAGCTCAGTCCTCACAGGCTGAAGAGGCTAACCATTTCATCCAAGAGGCAGAAACGGACGGTTTTATAAAACTCGACGAGGAAGAAAAGCCACAACACCCCCCTCCTGAGTTGAAGCTGCTGCCTCCTGGACTTAGATACGCTTTTCTTCACAATGACCGACGCTCGCCAGTCGTCATCAGTGACAAACTGACAGAGAATGAGACTCGGCAGCTTATCACAGTCCTAGAGAAGCACCGGTCTGTCTTCGGGTATTCTCTACAGGACTTGAAGGGGATCAACCCCAGCTTATGCACCCATCGCATACCTTTGGAGCCGGACCATACGCCGTCTAGAGAACATCAAAGACGGCTGAATGATGCGATGAGGGAGGTAGTCAAGAAAAAAGTGCTGAAGCTTCTGCACGCGGGTATAATCTACCCCGTGCAAGACAATGAATGGGTCAGCCCAGTTCAAGTTGTGCCGAAGAAGGGTGGAATGACAGTTATCCAGAACGAGAAGAATGAACTTATCCCTCAGAGGACCGTTACTGGATGGAGGATGTGCATCGATTACAGGAAGCTTAACAAAGCTACCCGTAAAGATCACTTTCCTCTCCCCTTCATCCACGAGATGCTTGAGCGGTTTGCAAACCACTCATTTTTCTACTTCCTTGATGGATACTCTGGTTATCATCAAATTCCTATTCATCCCGATGACCAGAGCAAGACTACCTTCACCTGCCCCTACGGAACGTTCGCCTACCGGCGGATGTCTTTCGGCCTATGCAATGCACCTGCTTCATTTCAGCGGTGTATGATGGCGATATTCTCTGACCTGATCGAACAGATCATGGAAGTATTCATGGATGACTTTACCGTCTATGGTAAAACCTTCGACAACTGTCTTGAGCACTTGTAAAGAGTCCTCAAGAGGTGCGAAGAGCATCACCTTATCCTAAATTGGGAAAAGTGCCACTTCATGGTCAGAGAAGGAATTGTGCTGGGACACAAGGTGTCAGAAAGAGGAATAGAAGTCGATAAGGCAAAAATAGAAGTTATTGAGCAACTACCACCCCCGACGAATGTCAAGGGTGTGCGAAGTTTTCTGGGTCATGCTGGCTTTTACCGAAGATTCATCAAAGATTTCTCTCGGGTAGCAAGACCTCTTACAAGCCTTCTGGCTAAAGAAGCACCCTTCAACTTCGACGATGATTGCCTTCTCGCCTTCTACACCCTCAAGAAGGCACTTATCTCAGCTCCCATCATACAACCGCCCGATTGGAATCTTCCATTCGAGATCATGTGCGACGCTAGCGACTATGCAGTCGGGGCAGTGCTCGGTCAATGCAAGGATAAACATCATTATGCTATACCTTACGCAAGCAAGACATTGACCGAAGCTCAGTTAAATTATGCGACAACGGAGAAGGAACTCCTGGCAGTAGTGTTTGCCATGGACAAGTTCAGATCTTACTTGGTTGGTGCCAAAGTGATAGTATACACAGACCATGCTGCACTAAAGTACCTCTTGACCAAGAAAGATGCCAAGCCACGACTCATCCGTTGGATTCTGCTCCTTCAAGAGTTTGATTTAGAAATACAAGACAAGAAGGGGACAGATAATTGTGTGGCGGATCATCTCTCAAGAATGCAGGTTCAAGGGTCGGATCTTCCGATCAATGACTATCTCAGAGATGATACTCTCCTCAAGGTCACCACATCCAGTCCATGGTACGCGAACTTGGTAAACTTCATGGTGACTGGGTATGTACCTCCAGGAGAAGACAAAAAGAAGTTAATCTACCTCAGCAGATTTCACCTTTGGGATGACCCCTATCTGTTCAAGGTTTGTGCTGACGGATTACTCCGACGATGCATCCCTCATGAGGAAACACATAAGATCCTTGATCGTTGCCATTCATCACCGTACGGAGGACACTACAGAATTTTTCGAACCCATGCAAAGGTCTGGCAGAGTGGATTCTTCTGGCCAACCATGTATGGAGACGCTAAGGAATTCGTACGGAGATGTGCCAGGTGTCAGAAACACGGGAATATCAACGCCCGTGATGCTATGCCACTGCAAAATAACCTTCAGTTGGAAATTTTCGACGTGTGGGGAATAGACTTTATGGGTCCTTTCCCTGCATCCGAGCAGTGTGAATATATCCTGGTGGCAGTCGACTATGTTTCCAAATGGGTGGAGGCACTTCCGCGCACGGCAGCCGACTCGAAGAATTCAAGGAAGATGTTCGAAGAGATCATCTTTCCCCGTTTTGGAGTAACCCGAGTCGTGATCAGTGATGGAGGATCACACTTCATCGACAAGACGTTCCGGAAGTGCCTAAGCGACTTAGGAGTGGACCACCGAGTGGCTACACCTTATCACCCCCAGACCAGCAGGCAAGCAGAAACATCAAACAAACAAATCAAGAACATTCTGCAAAAGACGGTCAATGCAATGGGGACGGGGTGGAAGCGAAAGTTACCGGAAGCACTTTGGACATATAGAACAGCATTCAAAACACCGATAGGGATGACTCCCTACCAACTGGTATATGGCAAGACATGCCACTTACCGGTTGAGCTAGAATTCAAGTCCCATTGGGCGATCAAGAGGTGGAACATGGATCTCCAGACTGCCGGACTCAAAAGAAGAATGCAATTGGCCGAACTGGATGAATGGAGGGAAAAGGCCTACCACAACGCCAAGCTATATAAAGAAAGAACAAAGAGATGGCATGACAAGCGCATCAAGATCAAGCATTTCAAAGCGGGAGATCAGGTATTACTCTTTAACTCCCGTATTCGCTTGTTTGGTCATGGTAAGCTTAGAAGTAAGTGGGAAGGTCCTTTTAAAGTCTTAGATGCCGCCGATCATGGCGCGATAACCCTCCAGGATAATGACGGAAATACTTTCAAGGCCAATGGCCAAAGATTGAAAATATTTCTCGAATCCGAAATGCCGGAGCTCAGAGAGATGGACGTCTACGAGCTAACCGAGATACCTAGTCTAGGTCCGGGCGGGACCTAAAAATGGCCCTTATCTAGGATAGATTTCCCTTTCTATTTTCCTTTCCTTCCCTTAAACTTTTTCTAGCCAAACCCTAAAGACTTTCTGGTAGAAGAGCAAAGGAAGCGTACACGAAAAATTTCAAGGGCCCTCGAGACAAGGCCAGGCCGGCCGGCCTCACCCAGGCCGACCGGCCCAGCCAGGCCGGCCGGCCCCACCCAGGCCGACCGGCCCAGCACTGGCTCGACTCGGGACGCTCCTCGTTTGAATGAGTCTCGCAGCTATCCTTTCCGAGAATTCGTGGGGTTTTGAAAGAGGAGTGTCGTTTTAAAACGAAAGGCCCCCTCTCTTCTTCTCCCTCAGAACTCTCGAGCCTCCTTCTCCAGAAACGTCCCTTCCTTTGAGAAATCTGAGCCATGGCCTCGCAATCAAGCCACCAAGACTCCAACTCGGCCTCTCAAGGCAGCCGTTCCCCGTCCGAGTCCTTGAAAGGGACACCTGGCTCCTCAAACTACAGCAGTGTCAGGATCATTGAGAAGGCGGCGTTCGTCGACATCGTCGCCGCGCAGCCGAAGGCCCGGCGGCCCCTCTCCCAGGCCGATCGGCCTGGGGCAGGCCGGCCGGCCTCCCCTCGCCGCCTCTCTGGCTCGCCTTTGGGCAGAGCCTCCCTCCGTGAAGAGTGACACTTAACGCACTTGTGAAGAAGAAATACGGCATAGTTGAGTTGGAAATTCCAGGGCAGGATGACAAGGTTAAGCTCAAGGATAACCATGGATGCTTTGTGGCGTGGCGGAAGCGCTACAAATCCTTTAGTGATACAGATTCAGAAGGGTCGTCAGACGAGAACACTTCTCCACCAGAGAGGGTACCAAGTCAGCCTAGCCCTCAAATAGATCAGAGTCCGCCTCGGAATGAACCAAGTCCACCTCGAAGGAAAGAAACCCCCCAAGGGAACCAACTCCTCCTCGCAGGCCGGCTACGAGGTCCTTGCTAAGTGCATTCCCTGAAAGTCCGGTGAGGACCAGATCATCGCAGAAGCGGCGAGCATCCAACTCAAGCCTGCCTCAGCTAAAAGAGAAGAAAAAAGCGGTGAGTGGAAGCATAACATCCCTCCTCCCTGATAAGGACGAGCCGACGCTAGGCAAACAGGCGGTTGAGCACTTTCACAAGTTGTGCTTGGTAAGCAAACGGGGAATAACAAACCGCCAAAGACAGACTTTGAGCGAATCACTACTAAGAAGTCAATGGTAGAATTTAGCAAGCTAAAGCACCAAGATAACCTTGATCAGGAGAAAGCACGTATAGCTCAATTTTGCAAGGAAGGTGGCATGACTGAGGAAGACTTGGACAATATAGCGAATGAAGATAGTTACCTCGTCACTGCTCCAACAAAATTAGTTTGGACGTTTGAGCACGGGAAAGACCTAGTTTGCCAGAAGAATTGGGTAGCCTACCGATGAAGATGAGGAATTTGCATGATTGGTACAAACGTCAATCCGGCATTTACTTTGGAGTGAGGTACCCAAAGGAATTCTTTGGCCAAATAATTGAAGGCAGTCCTCGTCACGACAGGTACCTCGAATACAAGTGTCTATTTGAGTTGTACCAGCAAGATGCTCTCGACGTCAACATCCTCTTCCTGTGGTGCTTGTAAGTATTCTCTTCTCACGTACATTCTGTTCACTTCTCTTGCTCAACATAATGCATTTTACAACTAGATCTTTTTGTAGGATGGAGTCCCACTTGTTAAAAGAGCGTGGGAATAAAGACATAGCCTTCTTGGACCCTGTTGCAGTAAATGAGAAGAATTTTGCAAATGTTGATACCATGCATTATTTGTACAATGCCTTTTGCCTTCTTAAAATGAAGGAAAGCATACTTCTACCGTACAACTTCCTGTAAGTGTGTTCCTAGTTACATTCCATCTTTCCATTATCTAACCGTTGTTAGTTACGCGACAAAAATGATCATGTTCCACCCTTTGGTTTACAGCAACCATTATGTTCTCTTGGATATTTGCATTCTTAAAGTTCCATCAAGGTTTATGACTCAAAATATAGGCCTCTTGATATGATCGATCCACTCATTCAAGTACTAAACAAGTAAGTATAGACAAATCACTCTTTTGGATCAAAATTGATTGCATCTGCCTAATCACATTCACTCCGAAATGTCCTGTAGGGCTTTCAAAATGTATTGCAAGAAAAAGGAAAACAAAGGGTTGCATAGACCCTTCATCATAGATAAATTCATTGTCTCATCTACAAAGTGGATTAAAAAGCAGCCGATGGGGAACAATCACTGCGGATACTATGTCATGCACTACATCCACTGCTACACTGGCGATGACTTTAGCGCTCTAGAGAGACAGGTTTGTGGGAGTTTACCGCTTTATGTGAACCTAACTAGGGTTCGTATCATCTTTTACTTTCTCAATAGTTTTAGCCATATATGTTAATGCATTTTTGATTCACTAACTCATGTTCTTGCTTCACTACTCATGTGCTTGCTTCGCTCTCACTCATGTTGCAGGAAGCCGAGGTTGGTGCGCCGAGATGATTGCGACCGAGATAATTGCACTTTCAGAATAGCTTGCCGGGTTCATTCTCGAACATGTTATATCCGAAGACGGAGAATACCACATTATGAAGCCGTGAGACTAGATGGAACTTGTAATATATTTGACATGCACTCGTAGCGTAGCGGAACTTGATATGTATCTATTGAACTTTGATGTGTATGAACTTAATGTAATAACGTTTAGATGGTTTCGTTGAAATGTTATATTTTAATGCATCGTTCTTTATATGTGGGTTCTGAATACACTACTAGATTTTCCCCCTATAACCACAAAACATTTAGGCAACACCATTCATTTGAGTGCAATAGGGGGGTACTATGGCATCGAAACAGTGATTTGGTAGTAATATGTGTGCCTATTACTACACATAAATTGTGTTGCGATATTTATGTTTCGTGTTGCAACAGGGTGACGCTAATGCACCCATTTTTAGGATTTATGTTGCAATTGGTTTTGAATACTGCTACATCAATTCTGAGTTGCATTAGCATTTCGTGTGTTGCAGTAGAAAGGTGCTATGGCAACCATATTAGCGTTGGTTGCTTCTGAACGGCAATATTGCAACCGTTGATTTGGGTTGTAAATTTCTTGGTGCATTGTGGCAATAGATAGGCTATTGCATCCTTTCTTGCCGCGAGATGCAATAGCATGTACATATTGCCACAAATTTGTGTGGTTGTTTTACAGGTCGTAGTCGTTGGAAATGTACCAGACTTATTGCAACGAAGTCTTCATTGGTTGCACTTAAATTGGTCTATCGCCATGTTTTTTGTTCCTACAGGTGGGCCTCCAATAATTTTTTGCCATACAGGACTCCCTCCGTAAATGTTGCAGTTCGCCGGGGTGCGCGTGCACCCCGAATTTCACCGCCGCCGCTGCCAGGTGGGCCCAGTGCCCCCGCCGCCGGCGCCGCCGCGCTCCTTAGGGTTCGGGGTTGGGGGTGGGCTCGAGCTCCCGGCTCTAGAAGGGGGTTTGAGGGCGGCCGGCGGCCCAGCGGAGGTGGCGGGCGCCGGGGGGAGGGCCGGCCGGCGAGGGCGCCGGCGGCCGGGCGGTGGGAGATGGCGGATGGGCCGGCGCCGGCGGCGGGGGAGGGGAATCGTTAAGTTAGCGTGCGGGGCGGCAGAGGCAGCGGAGCCCGCCGGAGCCGGAGGAGGAGCCGGCGGCAGGGGCTTTGGGCCCCACCTGGCAGCGGCGGCAGCGGAATTCAGGGTGCACAAGCACCCCGATTCACAACATCTGCGTTAGGACTCTGTGGGGGATATAGTGCCCGGGTACCTCACGAGCAAGCCTGGCAGCCCACCAATAGGGGGCGGCCCGGCCCACCGTTCTGGACTTGATGACGTGCGGGACAAGTCGGCGCACGAAGGAAGGATCTGGAAGGAGGAGTTCTAGTTAGAATAGGAGTTTTTGTAAAGAAGGAAAGGATCCTTAGAGATAGGATCGGCTACAAACCGACTTGTAACCCTGCCCCCCGATATATAAGGCGGGCAGGGACCCCCTCCAAGAGATCGAACCACAACAACTCAACTCACATCGACATACAATCTACGCAATACAACACCCCAAAACAGGACGTAGGGTATTACGTTGAGTCGACGGCCCGAACCTGTCTAAACCCTTGTGTCTGTCCATCCTAACCATCTTGCTTCCGATCTTTGCGATCTTCCCTACATACAAATCACTTCCGTGGGCTACCCCGTGGAAGACTGCCAGAGAATATATCACCGACAGTGGCGCGCCAGGTAGGGGGTCTCGCCGAGATCAATCTGGTGAGCCTGATGGATCGCGTCAAGATCTTGGACAGCTGCAACCTCCCGAACGTCGACGGATTCGAGATCCAGTTCGGGAACATCACCGCCGCCGTCTTGGATACCCAAGCGGCAGGAACTGCAACCGCCACGGAGGTTTCCTCTCTGGCGCCGACTTCGGCCATCACGGCCCAATCCGGTCCGATCGCATCTGATCGCGCCGTTTCTGCCCCACCGAGTCCATCGGAAAATGCGAGGCCCAACCAGTCGGGAGCAGATCAACAACCACTCGGATCCGATCCGGCTCTTGAGAGTCGCGTCGCCGAGTCCTCTCAGAGCATAAACGCTCAGCCGATGCGCGTCCCGAGCCCTGAGGTCATCACCATCCAGACCCCCGGCTTCCGCGCGCTTACCCAGAAGCAGAAGATGAAGGACATCGTCCAGGCGGATGATTCTCCCTCTGAAAGCGACTCCTACGAGTCAAACCCACGGGGACCCTCAATCCTGGACGACCTGCAAGAGGGTTACACCGCGTCCGACTCCTCAACGGAGCCGGAATTGCTAGGATCACCCGGAGGATTAACTCCGAGTAGCCTGGAGCGTTACAAACCCACAACCGACCTCTCCGAGTCCGAGGAAGATTACCTCGCGCAAGAAGGAGCCGGGTCATACTGCTACATGGTGGCACCAGCGACGCCACCTAACCCTGTGTCAGAGGACGAGGTCACCCCGGCCGAAGAGACGACTGAAGCCAGGGACCAGCGCCGAGGACGCAACGCCAATCGGGCGACTCACAGAGCCGCCCGACCACACGGGGCCACCGCATCAGGATCTGGCACCGTTCGACTTCAAGAACCACCTTCAGAGGATCACCGTCGTCATCGGGGTCGGCACGACAGGAGAAGCAGTCGGAACCTGATGCGCGACGGCATGTTCGAGTACAACGGATTCGACGTCTACGAGACGCCGGTCCAGAACCTCGTCACCATCGACGAGGAAATTAGTCGGCTGCCACCCAGCACTCCAGGCCTGGAAAAGGTAAGGGCTTTCGTGCAGGCCGCCTCCGTCTAGGTCCACCAGATGTAGGGCAGAACACGTACAGCCGCCGCTGAGCCCGGGCCGTATCGACGCCGGACCAGCGGTGGATCGGATCGTGATGAAGATCTTCGCACCACGATCAACAGAGATCGAGACGCGAGGGACGTCATCCGCAGCAGCACTGAGGAGCGTCATCGCGAGGAGATCCGACGTCGCGAAGAATACGATCGGGATCATGGGAATCCCCGTCGTAACTCCAATAGGAGCGGCTACTCGACGGAGTCAGACTACTCTGATCCCTCCGGTAGCCCAAGGCGCGGTAACGACGGCGGTCGTACTCCGCCGCGAGGACGAGCGGCTCCCCCACGCAGGCGGTCGACCCCGCCAAGGGAGCAAACTCCACCGCGCAGCAGAACCTACCGACGGGACCATCTTCTTGATATATTCCAATTGTATATATGCTAACTTGCCACTTTGTCAATTAACAGGTCAAGCGAAAGTCCGAGAATATCCGCGTCCTTCTGAAGCACAAGTATTTCTCCTCCTGAAGCGCAAGGGAAGACTAGTGAAGTAGATGGTGCATGGACAAATGTGCTTGTTCCTGATGGACAACTAATGTAGTGTTTAGTGAAGTTGCATTGGCACTATTGTATGCATGGACAACTGATGGGCACCTGATGGACAAATGTTTAAAATGCACCTTTATTGTCCAAAAAACGTGGTTCTTCCTTGCCTTAGAATAGATAGGAAGAGAAACAGATTTAGAAAAAACGTGGTTCTTCCTTGCCTTAGATAAGAACATCTATGTTCTTAGAATAATATTTCCTATGACGAATTTCTTGGTGCGTAGTGGCAATAGATAGGAGAGACAAACAGATTTATATAACCCGACACGTAGTTTTGTCCAGACTTCATATCTATAAATATGTAATACTAAGTACTTCGATAATGCATTCCTCCTCATATCTAGCATGCCTTTCTAGCTTCACTTCCTTGCCTTCTTGCAATTAATATCGACGATCAGCTTCACTTCCTTGCCTTCTTGCAATTAATGTCGTCGACGATCTTCCGAGTCAGAACACGCTGAAACACCTTCGCCATATTACGAATCTGTGTCATTATACAAAGGGATCAGTTATTAGCATATTGTATGCAGGGATGATCAGCTAAAGGGGATGAGTTAGGTACAATCACCTGCTTAGACGTCAGAACCTCCCCTTCGTCCACCTCTTGGTTCTTATCGACTGTGACACACACACTCATTTTCTTGAAGTTGAAATGAAAGCAGCTATCTTCACCCTCCTTCATTAACAGTAAGTCATGGTCATCAAAGTAGAGACTAGAGAGTGACACAGGACAAAAAAAAGAGCAATCTATTTGACTTCATGAACATTATACTAACACATTTGGGCCACGGTTTATAGACGGCTGCTGTCTTTTTGTCACACTTGTGAACACAAAATACCATCAATCACATTTAATATAAAAAGAGATGTCAAAATATGACTAATATCAGGACACATCACCAGCAAGCACTTTTCAACATAGTTCGGGGTCGAACATCTAAATGCAAAAGGAAATAAGAGATATTGCAACATCTAAGGGATCAATTGAAGGCCCCTAAAAGACCTTCGGTGAGACTCCACCTGCAACATATTGCAGAGAAACTTTTATTATTTCTCAGATGAGCAGTAGGAAACTATCCTACTAAAATGTTCAGTGTATTGATGATACGTACATAAGTTTCAGAGAAGCTATGAGTTTTATGCAGATATCAGATATGTACCTATTCCCCTATCTTCATATATAACATTCTGATATCTTCAGATTAATGAACTCTATATAGGTAAATGGATTTGCCCTACTGCACCCTTGCTTTCCTAAATGATCTTGTTTCAGAGAAGCAATTTCAGCAAGTACTAATTCTCTATTTGAGCAACCTTGCTTTCCTAAGTGATATTGTTTCAGAGAAGCAAGTTCAGCAAATACTGATTCTCCCGCGAGTCGACGAGTGCTGGCTCGCTGTTGTACTTGCTCTTAAAATTCAAGGATAGTATAATAAAGTAAAACAAAATGAAAACACAAATGACAGTATGGACAACATGACTGGATATTCACAATAGGAGACACACATAAACAAGCTAACTCTACATTCAGGTTAGTTACGAAATCAATTCCACACAATTTAAATTCAGATCAGAGACACCTCATGATTTAATTCACTGAAAATGCACAAGGAAAATTTGACCTACCAAATGAACAAGGGAAAGTTCATCGAATGCTCACCATGCCGGCAGCGACTGCTTCCACGCCTGTTGCTGGCCGGATCTGGGATGACGACCATAGGAGTCGCCGCGGGCCCCTTGCTCGAGGAGTAGGCGCCGGGGGTGGAAGACGCGCCGGTGCGGGAAGACGACGGAGTCCCCGAGGGCGGAACCCTCGGACTCTGCGAGAAGCGGCCGAGGGAGTTGCGCGCCTGCCTGCGGGAGATGTGGTTCCTGCACTTACCCATCTTCAACAACCACCGACCGCGTCGCCGCCGCCGCCGAGAGAGGAAGGGGACGTACTGGGCGAAGATCAGGGCGTCCGTGAGAGAAGGAAACGGGAGAAAGGGACGGGCGTCATACCGCCTGGGTATATGTGGGGACCAGGGGATAAAACGCCAGGAGCCTAGGAGTTTCAGTTTAGATTCTTAATAATAAATTTGAACATGTATAGATTCTGCATTTTTAGTCAAAATGAGGTGTTTTTTTCCTTCGATATTTAAACAATGATATCTACAACATGAAGGAAAGGGCACCATCGTGCAGGGTTTTTTTTACCGTTCGTAACCGGTCCGGTTTGACCGGTTACCGGTCAAACCGGTCCGGTCCGGTAGCATAATAGGGCCGGTTACCGCTCAAAACCGACACTACCAAACCGCTCCTACTGGTTAACCGGCCGGTTTGACCGGTTTACCGGCCCGGTTTTTATTCCCAAAAAAACCGCTACTGTAGCGAAAAATTTAACCCTGCCATCGTGTGCCAATGTTATTGCGTACTTATTGATCCAAGCCCCTATGTCCAAAATTTTGCATTTTCTTCACAAATTTCTAAATCTCGAATGACAATGAATTTGGTCATGACCTTTTATTGTATGACAATCTTCAACCTCGTTACATAAATATAAATTTTCATGATTTTTTTAGAAAAAACATTGTTACATGTTCATTTGGAGGGCGGTGGCGCTTCCCCCGACCAGCCATGGCGGGCGCCGGAGCTCGCCCTGGTGGCCATGGTGGGGGACGCGAGGCTCGCGGAGGCCGGCTGCGTCCTTCTTCCCAACCCGCGCCCGGCTCTGGCACCGACGAAGGCTTGCCCCACAGCCCCCAACCGCCGCCATGGTCGTCCCCTCCTATTAATCGGTGGAGAAACGAGGAAGGAGATGAATAGAAGGTTTGGGAAGGAGATGACATGTGGGTCCCGCGCGTCCGTGAGTGAAGACAAAGAGATGTACGAGGATAGTTTCGTCTGCACACAAATACGGCAGCTTGTGCGTGGGCCCAATGGCCAAAAAGACATACAAAATGGCGTGGATCAAAGAAACGCGAAATTATAATGGCGTGAGAGCTATAAACGGAAGAGTAGTGGGGTGGGTCAAAAATTGAAAAATAACAGTGGTTTGTATCCAATTAACCCGAAATTGTACATATGTGGGATTTCAATTTAAACACCATGGAAAACAATCTTTGGTTCAAATCTCATCTTATTTTGGAAGATAAAAAATAGGGAATTTAAAGAAAAAAATGCACATCTCAAGAGGTAATATACGTCTTTAGTGTATATAAACGTCCCTGCCTAAATGATGCAGACCAAAAATGAGTTGGGTCAGGCGTGGTTTGAACTCAAGACTCTTATCATATATAGCAATAACGCTAGCCAGCGTGACACTAGGTGACTTTTGATTGTAATCAGTTACTGGACTCTTTTATACATAGACTAAAAAAGTTTTATGTTGACCTCAGTGGGGTCCACATGTCTGTTATACAGGTGTGTTCACGCTTTCCTAGCTAGATAGGTTTAGAAAAAAAATGCATAATCTATACATGTCATTGTCATTATGCTTCATCAAGGGCCCCACACGACTAAGTAATCATGATCAAGGTAGCCTATGGATCGAGTAAGTTACGTCTCTGAACATCGTTATTGTAAAATTTTATATTTTAAATTAATAGTAATATACATTTATATGCACATTTATTGTAAAAAAAAACGTGGTTCTTTTTCCTATGTTCTTAGAAAATATTTCCTATGACGAATTATCGGTAAGGTTCTGGGAAGGACAAGGTTAAAGCGTCACCGGTCGCGCGGTGGATCAACGCGCGACCCCTCCCACCTTCGTCTTCATCGCGCGACACTCTTCTCCTCCTTGCTTCATCGTCATCATCATCCTCCATGCCACCGTCGACCTTCCCCCGCTGCCAACCACCGCCCCCGGCTCCGGCGACCGAGCCGCCTCCCCCGCCTCCACCACCTCCCCCGGCTCCGGTGCAGTGCCGCGCCTCCGCCGCCTCCCGCCGCCACGCTAACCCGACGGCCGAGCTCCCCCGGCTCCAACACAGCCCCACGCCTTCGCCGCCACCCACAAACCTCCGCCGCGCTCAACCCACCTTCACCGCCGGGCCTCGGCCGCCCCAAACCCTGCCTCTAGGCCCGGTGACATGGGAAACCCCGGTAACCCCGAAACCCTAATCCCTAACCTGACGGCGCTCGGCGGCGACGACGCTCGGCGGTGAGCAACTCGAGTTTCTCCGAAGTAACAAGAGGTGGAAGACAAACCGAGGTGGGCCGAAGTGCTCGTGCGCTCGGTCTGGAGCGCGACCAGTCGTTTGTTAGACTTTTCCTTCTGGGAATCAAAACCAATTGTAAATATTTCCTATGACAATTTATTTACTGAAGTAAGGCCAGTCTCAGTGCGGGTTTCATCGACACACTTACCTAGAGTGACACATCATCTAACAGAAGTTTGAAACTATGATGAAACACCCTCTCTCAATGCAAAATTTCATCTCGTGTTGTTCCCAAGACAACATGCAAGACACAAGCTGTCTAGAGTACCGTGTAGAGAGAGTTTCTGTCTAGAGTACCGTGTAGAGAGAGTTTCATGAGGATGAAACTCATATCACATCTCTCTTCATTAATACACTGCCACATCATCAAAAATGCTGACATGACAGTCTATTTAATGCTGATGAAACTCCCACTGAGACTGGCCTAAGTATTGCTCCTGGACGAAATTCGGTCCAATTGGGAAAACCACTCGGTTTTAGCTAGCGATTTGGAACAAAAATAAGTGGCGCCATTTTTTCCATCCGAAATTTTTTAGCAAGCGCCAAACTACCGCGCCACACCATCACTGGGCCCACATTGAAGCCTAAATGTCGCGTTATTTAACTTGACTACTCGTGCATCTTCCCCTTCCTAATCCCCACGCAAAACCAATCTACATCTCGGTCAGTTAGGGTTCTACAGGCGGCGCCAAGTTGGTTATCGCCGTCCACCACGCAGGCGAAGAGGATGCCGACGTCGAGCGAGGCAACCAGGGTCCAGGGGGACTCATTCCTCGTCGACAACGCTGCACACACCTGCGTCGGCGTCGGCGATGCTACCTCCAATGTTCACACCGACATCTAGGAGTGCGACTCTACCGGTCATGTCCAGCAGGCCTAGGGCGACGGCTTCGCTCTTCGGGTCACCTTCGTCCCAAAGAGCATCACACAGATCGGACGCCGAAGATGCAGGCGACGACCGCGAAGATCCAGATAATTCGCTGCCTTCGTCTCAGGACGAGACTGAGAACAGGTACGTTATTTCCGGCTTCGATCATACCCTGGTACTGCTACTCTAGATTTCATGCGTTTGTTCACACGATTTACTGCAAAAAATTGAAATGCCATCCCTAAATATGCAGAACGGACGATAAATGGATCTTGTATGTCGTTTGCAAGGGGAGTGAGGAGGGACAAGAATCTGTTAAGGCATATACAATTGACAAGAGTCAAATCACGCTTGGTAACTTAACGACAATGAAATCAAAATTGGGGTATGGGTCCAGGGACTACATGTACTACAAGCAGAGAAGTGCTGATGACCCTGCGGCAGCAACACTAAATGATATCGACTACGATGTTGATGCATTAAGAATGATAGATAGTAACGAGGAAGAGAGAGAGGTCAGATTAGTTTTGTCGAAGAATCCAGTAGCAGACCGATGTGTGGCCATAACACCAATTAAATCCAAAAGAGTTTGCTCTGATGACGATGAAGAAGCGGAAGAATCTGAATTAGATGCGTACAAAGATTGGCTAGCTTATATGCATACAAGGAACCAAGCCATGGGTGAGTTATGATGAAGCCCAATATATACATGGATTTTGCAATGCACTCATTACTGATATTATCGTTCCTTTTCAGAGTTTCAAGATATATACAGGGAGGACACAATCAAGACATACGAAGAATGGTTGGGGGTTGAAGGAAAACTTGATGACATCAGTAATATCCCTCTCCTAATTGTCAAACAAATTACCATTCTATGTCAAACTTCAAATTATGCTAGCTCATCATGTGACAATATTGTCTGCTGATGCGTTTTTGGATTCTAGCAGACAGATACATTTTAGTCAACCAACCCAACACCACCAGTGCAGCCACCATCTCATGCTCGCCGTTGGAGACAGGGGCACGGAAATGGTAAGTTGTGTTTATTAGGAATTAATTGTGTTTCAGTTTCCTGTGGCCCTATATGCATATTATGTCGTTTAATATCTATTATATTACATTTTGTTTCCATGGAATAGGCTCAGAAAATGGGAAGAAAAGAGGACGTGGTCCCCTAAAAGGCTTGAAGGCAATCTCCAAGAGATTCAAGGCAGGCAATCAGAAGATGAAAGTCGAGTTCTCCAGACTTGGAGGACCGGTAGGTGAGAACTACCGCACGTTCACTGATGAAATAGTAATGTTTACAAGGAAAAGGGCGCCACTCATTGGAGTGAAAACGTGGAAAGATATCCATGAAGATGTAAAAGAGTCAATAGCATCTGATATATTGGTAATAATCATGTTTGCTTGTGTATACTTTTTAATTATAATCTAAAATAACAACTGACCTAGTATTTGCATGTTCTTGTAATTATATAACAGGCTAGGTGGGACATTGAGGATAATGAGAATTCAAGGGCAATCATATGGGGCATTGCTAAGGAGCGTTACAAAGGATGGCGTTCAACTTTCAGTGCTACGGCCAAGGCATATAACAGCTACCATGAGAGAATGTTACATAAGCCTGCAGAATTAGATATTGTTGAATGGCACTATCTGTTAAAGTATTTTAGGACTGCAAAATTTCAGGTTTGTTCCACATTGTTACTATTATTGACAAGACCAATTTCATGCAAATAGTTATGTCTGAGTAATTAAGATTATTGTTCAAATCTATGCATTCTCTAGGCAAGGAGCATATAGAATTCTACTGACTCGATGCAAAAAAAAGACCACACATTTGTCAGGCTCTAAGCCTTATGCTCAGTGCAGCTATGAAAAGGTAATAACTGGAAGTGCACATGTACAAGCTTTTCTTGCAGGATGAATTACTAATTTGTTATGTTCTTGGCATATCAGAGAGACCCAGAAAATGGTGAGGAGCCCAATGATATGGAACTTTGGTTTATAACTCACACTAAGGATGGGCAATGGAAAGACCAAGAATCCAGGGATGTCTATGTGAGTTCTCAATGAATTTATACATAACTTACAATATTCCATGCAAATAGAGAATGCAAGCAATTTCTTCTTCAACTACTCCTCCATTTGTGCCTTGTGTAAATGTTAGGAGAAAGCAGGCAGCCTTATCTCTGAGGCGGAATCAAATTCAGAGGGAAACTTTGTTACCATAAAGGAAAAGAACGAGATTTTCCAGAAGGCACACAAGGCAGTCACAGCGTGCAAATCAACCAGGTTGCATGCTAATGGGTACCTGGCAAAAAACCCAACTAGAAGGCAGCTGCTGAATGCGGATCGCCAGGAACAAATTCGTCGTGAGGAGCAACAGCATCAGGAACACCTCGAGCTCATGGACTCATTTGGCCAGCTACAAGAACAAATGGCAACATGGGAAGCTGACAGGAAGCTGAAAGGATAGAACATGCACGACAGATTGATGAAATTAAAAAGGCAAGAGAGGCTGATTTACAAGCGCTTAGGCAAGAGCTCCTATCGATGATGCAAGCAGCACATGGACAGACAACGTTTGAGCAGGTACTAGTCAAGCTAGTTATTGAATGACTTTCTTTCCTTAGGTTCTATATCTAATTGTCTGTATCGTTTCATAGATTGTCCAACCAACAACATCTGTCCAGACAAACAACAATGTCACTGCATTTGCAGAGGTGGCGGCGGCTGCAGCAAACATGAGTACTGAAGAAGTTCAGCCAAGCCTACAGCATGTGGTCTCTTCACGTCAGGTTGTTTGTGAATTGACAACTTTTTAGTGCTGACATCACATACTTAACAAAATGGCGCCTAATTAGTTCCTTCCAACTTTTTCGTTCACAGGAAAATCCTCTACGCAACCCAGAGCAATCTCAAGTCGCTGATATACCAAGGTCAACCGGCATTCGCACTACAAGAAGTAGTACATCCAAAGGAAATACGACACTGACCCCGACATTCAGTTACTACAAAACAGCTAAAGGATAAGGCTGCTAAGAGCCGACATGCCGCCAAAAAGACAGGAGGTGAAATTTTTGTAACTCCACTACCTGCTGTGAATGCTTCTGTTTCAACTGTCAAAGTATTTATAGTTGTGCTATTTATTTGCTGTCATTCTATTAATTTTATGATGCGCCATGAAACTTTAGTTTACTGCCTGCTGCTGTTGCCTCCTTTTCATAATTTCAGTTTACTTCATGATAAAAAAAATAGTATTCTTTATTTTCAGCAAACTAAGACAGGTCGAGTGGAGTCGTAATTTCAGTTTACTTCATGATAAAAAAATGTTATTCTTTCTTTTCAGCAAACTAAGGCAGGTCGAATGGAGGAAACAAGTGATGGGACCATCTTGAAGTCACCCTTTGCTGATCAAGTGATGTGATCGTCTTGAAGTCACCCTTTGCA
Organism: Urochloa ruziziensis; assembly: GCA_015476505.1. Taxonomy (NCBI): domain Eukaryota; kingdom Viridiplantae; phylum Streptophyta; class Magnoliopsida; order Poales; family Poaceae; genus Urochloa; species Urochloa ruziziensis. Next base: position 61,818,394 of record CM027121.1, on the reverse strand, counting down.
GATCAAGTTCTTCATTTCTTATCAAATTAGCCTTCTATGTGTGTTGAAACAATTTGGTGTTGCAAACTTAATTATTACTATTTCAGTACTACGTGTGTCATGGAATTATACAGTGAATGGTTGAATCTTGTTTCATGAATGATAAATGCATAATTATTATTGGTCCTGTATTATATTGTTTTAAATTAATTGGTGATACATTCCCAAAAAAATTAATTGGTGATACAAATAATTGAGCGTGGCATAATAGACATGTGGCAATAGCTACAAAAGTATGAAAGCAACACCATTCATGCCAAATGAGAATTCATCCTATCGCAACCCAGCTTTTTTGGTGTCACAAAGGGTCGTGGTAATACGAAGTTCCACATGTAGCAACCCACTATTATGGTGATAATAGAGGCATGAACTTTTGCCTACCAAAACATTTTCGAAGTAATAGAGGTGATCACATCTAACAACCAATCAAGTTTGGTGGCAATAGAGTGCTCTACCTATAGCCTCCAAACAATTTTGGTGGTAATAGAATGTCCCACCTATAACAACCATCCCTAATGCGTGGCAATAGAGTTGTCCACCTCTAGCAACCAAACAAACCTGGTGGAGGAAACCACCTATAGCACCGAAATCCACTTCGTGGTAATAGAGGGAACCACGTATAGCACCCAAAACACTATAGTGGCAATAGAGGTGCTTGCCCTATAGCAACCACAACTAGAGTGTAGCAATACAATGTTTTGCAATGCAAGATTTTACACATTGCAACGCATTGGGTACGATGCAATTGAACCTCTGGCAACAGCAGATGCGTCGCAATAGGATAATTTACAACCAACACGAGAGCGCCTTTAGATGCTAGTTGCAACACCTAATTGGGTTGTAATAGAAAAAAAATTGCAACCAACAAAAGACATTCGTGGTTGAAGGCTAATACCACGGGACCTTTTGCAGCATGTTTTTATGAAATTGTTTGGGTGCAATTGCGGCTATTGCATCAAAAAATGGCATATTGCAACACATTTCCTGCGTTGTATTAGGGAAAAAATCTAGTAGTGATATGTGATTGATATTTGTGGAATATTTGATATATATGCGAAATATATTTGATATATGAAAAAATTAAAAAAATCACAGCCGGTTTTAGACAACAGCCGGCTGTGATGGGGGGTTATCATAGCCGGCTGTTGTCTAAAACCGGCTGTGAAACCTGCATGATCACAGCCAGTTTTAGACAAAAACCGGCTGTGATAACCCCCCATCACAGCCGTTTTTGCATCACAGCCGGTTTCCAAAAACTGGCTGTGATGGGGGGTTATCACAGCCGGTTTTTGAAAACAGGCTGTGATAGGGGGGACTATCACAGCCGCTTTATCTCATCCACCCCCCAAAACCGGTTGTGATGGGGTTAAAAACCGGTTGTGATGGCGGGTTGTGTAGTAGTGAATTGGCGTGCCACTTTAATTTCTTCATGTCTTGACGATCTTTGATGTCGGTGCTTAGACATTTAAGTGCAAGCTTGAAGATCTCTTTGATAGACATCCGTTATTCCTTCTTTTGCAACCTCGTCATCAACCATATCATTTACTATCCTTTTTTCATTTAGCGAAGCTAGAACATTCTAAGCGGCATCCTTCGCGCCGCTTTGGGTGACTTTCTATTGTAACCGGCTTGCCGTCCACCGGTTCGTTTGGTCTTCCGAAAAGAACCGACGTCGTCCGCTCCACTTCATTTCATTGTCGTATTCTTATTGGTTATTAATTGTGCCACTTCATTTGTTAACCTATTGGTACCGGATTAATTAGCGCCGTTTAGAATGATGCAGGCACGATTAAGAAAAATCAGGCGGTCGTCCATCAGTCGTTTGATCTTGATTCAGTACTAGATACGCGTTGTTATGAACGAATTGCATAGACAACAGATTCACATTCAACTCAATGGGCACGTGTACGTGCTAGACATTTGTAACAGACACAAATACCATTTCAGAGTATAACATTAAACATCACTTGGACAACAGAATGAGCTGTTCATCAACATCATTTGGACAATAGATATAACTTAAACAGACTAGTTCAACAACTAGAACGTAAAGCCATAAGCTAGTACTTTACCAACCTAAGGAACCACAAACTAAGTACGCAAATGAAATAACTTAGCAGTTCATCAACTGGATAGATTGTGGTAATAATAAACGACAAAGCCTAACAAAAGGACCAAATGGCAATTCATTCGAATAACAAAAGACGTAATCCCACAACACTTATATCCCTGGATTACACTGTAACTGTAGAGGAGGGAGCACAGACACCGACAGCAATGCGTCAGATCTCGCCACGCCTTGGCGCACGCAAGGGTTTCAGCGTTGCGAATGTAGGCAGCCACCAAGCTGGCGGATCTAGACCAAAACTCCAGGGCCTCTTCCCTCACCATACTTTGGCCCGTGTTGACGGCAGGTGGCGATGCCTCTGGCCTGCAACTGCGTCCTTTCATTGGCTGATAGATCCATCATGGCCTGCATTTTCCGATACAGCTGCTTGGCCGATATCCGGACGACAGCATCCTTCGCCTTAGCAACGACCAAGGCACAGAAGGCAGCATTGGCAAAGGCCAAGACTACCACCCTAAAAGCCCGAGCCGCGAGGACGACAATGATATCATGTGGACTGGGGTTGTGCTCGACCTCAGAAGGATGAGGTGTCACCATGGAGGAGGACGCCGACATGGAAGAGGAGGCCGAGGTGGAGGAGGAGGCAACAACGCAATGAATCCAATCCGTTGCCATCCCTATCATTAGATTCGGCTATAGATCCTCTACCAAAACCACGAGCTTTGGAGGAAGAAGTAATTCGATCTCTGATGCTCCCTTACCGATTCGAGAATGGACTCCTTGATACTCATACCAAAGCGTCGGATCGATTTAAGAGGAAATCATCGTTTCTAGTCCCTCCTGACAGTTCTGAGGGAGCGTCCTTCCTTAGAGGCTCAGTTTGGGAGCTGACTTCCATTATGGTGGATGAATGATCGGAGGAGCTAGAACTAACGCCTAAAGTTCTATGGTTCAGCTCCCCTCCTTCGATCATATCATGTGTCATAAGGGGGAATGCGGTGCAAACCCTCTATAAACCCACTAGTCGGGGCAAATATCATCTCCAGCGATTACGCATTTCATTTTTAGGAGATGAACCATTGGTCCTAACTACAACTTCACTCAGAACTCCGTATTGTGAGCTTTTGGAAGGCATTGGGATATTGAAACATGTGTCCATCAGACATGAAGACATGGAAGCCATTCTCGACTTCCACGTCTTCGATGCTCCACACTTTAATATCATGATAGGACACCCCATTGGGCGATTGCTCATAGACACTCCCGTTCAAGGGGAGCTAAAAATTTGATATGGAAAGGACAAATTCTCTATCAAGTTCATATGTGCCAAAAACACCATGGTAGGTCCTCCCCATGAAAATGAACCAATCGAAGAGGTGAAGGAAATCATGCCTTATGACTCACCGGAATCCATACTCGAGAAGGAAGCCGAGGAATTCCTCTCTAATCAAGAGAAAGAGTCTGAGCCTATAGACATATCTAAAACAGAGGCCCCTCCTTGACCTCCGATTAGGCTAAAACCTTTGCCCACTGGTCTTCGCTACGCCTTCCTCCACGGTGATACAGAGTCTCCCGTGATCACTAGCGATAAACTCAGAGAAGAAGAAGTGGAGAAACTCATCACTATCTTATAGAAACATAGAGTGGTTCTTGGATATTCTCTCCAAGATCTCAAGGGACTAAGCCCACCTCTTTGTACCCATCGCATTCCCATTGACTCTGAAATTCCACCTACAAGAGAGCCTCAGAGGAGACTAAATAAGGCGATGAGGGAGATCATAAAGAAGGAAGTTTTGAAACTCCTACACGATGGGATTATCTACCTCGTGCCATATAGTGAGTGGGTGAGCCCCGTTCAAGTTGTGCCTAAGAAAGGAGGGATGACAGTCATTCCTAATGAGAACGGCGAGGCTATTGCGAAACGTCTCCCAACGGGTTGGAGGATGTGTATAAATTATCGGAAACTTAACAAGGCCACAAAGAAAGATCACTTCCAATTGCCATTCATCGATGAGAAGCTTGAGCGATTGGCGAAGCATTCATTCTTTTGTTTCCTTGACGGGTATTCCGATCATCACAAAATCCCTATCCATCTTGACGATCAAAGCAAGACAACATTTACATGCCCCTATGGAATGTATGCATATCGCCAGATGTCATTCAGGGTTGTGTAATGCACCCGCCTCATTCCAGCGGTGCATGATGCCCATCTTCTCATACATGGTTGAGGAGCTCATTGAAGTTTTCATGGATGACTTCTCCATGTATGGAAAAACTTTGATCATTATCTCGAGATCTTAGACAGAGTTTTGCAATGATGCTTTGAGAAGGACCTCATACTTAACTGGGAAAAGGCAGTTCAAGAGGTGGCAACCAGGGGTCAGTGGCGAAGCCAGCCAGAAAATATAAGGGGGGCCAAATAATAGTATAGTTTCACTTCAAAACAAAGCTAGATAGTAGAAATTTTAACTATCATGAGTCTTAACCATATTGTTATATAAATTCTTCTTGTAAAAAGGATCAAGCTTTTTCTTTGAAGTGTGTTGACTATCCTTCAACAAATAGTTGTCAAATTAGAATCTAAAAATAGAATATGTAGCACGGTTCGGTTTACAGACTGCTAGCTATTATAGCTACACGATAACACAAACTAAATGATTTTACAAAGTGATTCACCTTGTCTAGCTTGGTGGTATGATCGGTGAGTAGCTACACGCTTGCAAGTTACCTTAGCTTAGGATTACATATGCTAACAAAGAGAGTTAATATATTTTTGCAAAGTTGGGAGGGGCCATGGCCCTTGCTGGCCACCCCCAGCTCCGCCACTGCTAGGGGTCGGCCGAGCCCCTTGTTCGGCCGAACCAGGCCTGGCACCTCTCGCCTCCAGCCGCCATGTGTCCTCTCCTACGATGGTTACAAGGAATATTTCTCAGTGGATGCCTCAGTTACCGACCTCTATACTCCTATAAAGAGTAGGGGGGAGGGCTCCACATAAAGACACACTTCTCCACTTCAAGATCAACACTACAACTCCTTTGAGTTGAGAGCTTCATTGCATAGGCCTAGAGCTAGCTTAGCTAGTGCTAGAGTAGGGAGTGAAGAGTGAGGGGTAGTCTAGATAGGGGTGCTAAGGTGTTGGCACTCTCCTCTCTTGCTTGTACCTCCTGGGATGCTGCATTCTTCAAGGTAGAATAAAGTGAGTTTATGCATATTCTATCTAGATCAAAGTAGTGTTCTTGTTTCCTTTAGCAAGTTCTTACTAGAGTGAGAGTCTAGAGTGTATGAGTTAGATCTCTCACTTGCGGGTTCATCGTTCCGTACTTAGTATGGGGTGCTATGGTGTAGCTGCGCGGGCCCAAACGTGGTCAAGCCACAGTAGTAATCAAGTAAAGTAGGCATGGTGCCTAGTTACGGGTTACACTTTGATTGCACATCTTATCTAATAGTTTAGTAGGGGTAGTCCACTGGTAGTGACAGTATCATATAGGACATACCAATCTCCCACGTTCGGATAAGTCGTAGAGCTGATAGCCGGAGTCGCCTTTGGATTTAGGGGTAAGTTGGTGACCGAAGCAAGTAGTGTGATTTTAGAGATATAATCTCCTCACTAGAAGAACTATGAATTAGGCATACTCTTCATCACTCACCACATATCGGGTTGTGTCCTTAGGTTGATTGGTATCGAGTAGTGCACACACGTTTCCCGTGGATTCGATACCCTTTGAATAAAACTTAAGTTGTTCATACCACACAACATTGCAGATCTAGTTCACAACACCACAACACTACAAATCTAGTCTAGCCTGGAGAGAGGGTAAGGCGGCTCGAGCTGAGGCGGTGGCAAGTAGCGCTCAAATATCATAGTTTCTAGGCGCCCACATGACAAGGATTCACTCTCTTCCTCTTAGTTTCTAGGCTTGGTGGAGTGAGGCTAGAATATCTCTACTTAGGGTTCCAGGTCTCCTTGAAGTCCAAGTGTAGCTCTTGTATCTTTTATTCCTAGGATGAATTTATTCTACTTCAAAGATACACCTTCCTTATATATATAGTGTTGTTCTTAGTCATGATTTGCTTGAGTTCTTGCTATGGTGTTAGGCTAGGCTTATGCTCATGAGTTAGTCATATACCCTTGCCTTAGTAGCATAAGATCTTATACCCTCATGTGTGTTAGTGGACTTTACTCTAGTTCATGTTATGTGAATTTATATACCATGTATAACTTTTATGATCTATGCCATGGCATCAGTTCACGTTCAATGACCATGTATATGGTTGCCCTTTATAACATAGCAAGGTCGGCCGAAATGGTGTTATAAATGCAAGCATGGTGCTTGAGTTGCATAACTTCATTGGATATGAGTCTACCCCTCGATTTGGTCGAGGTAGGCCATAGGTGGTGACAACCCTATTGGACCCCTTAAAATCCTCCACATTCGGTACGTTGTAGAAGTTCATCAATTAGTAGCAACTTCACCATGCGTAAGTGGTACGGGTGCTATCTCCCAGTGTGTGTGTGTTGTGTATGTATGTCATGTTTGTATGATATGTGCAATATATAGGAAGTACATATGAACCTAGAGCTAACTATTAGTTCATCTCCCTAGCCTAGTTTGTCTTGAGATATGTCCATGTGTGTCACACTACCCCTTTATCACTTTATCTTTACCCTGTCTTGAGTGTTATCCATGCCATGCTATATCATATGCAATAATAAACATCTTTGACTAACTATTTTCCATTGAGAAATATGATACCCTTGGAATAATCATGAGTGAAAAATTACAATGGTATATATGTTCATTTGCAGATTCATTCGCATTCGTTAGAATATCCAACAAGCGTTTTTTAACGCCATTGCCGGGCACATGAAACTTGGTAGTGACATTAAGAAATGCCAACATCGGGTCTCTCCACGCGTTGCGGCCACTAAGCCCTCCACGGCCTCAGCGCTAGGCCAAGGGCGATGACACGTCCCAAGGATAGTGATGGCAGTGACATATGGAGGGTAGATTCAAACGGAGCGAGGCACGATGTCATGTGGCCGCTAGGTGAGCTGTGCGTCGAGGCCACGGCCGGGTTGCTGTTAGTGTCGGCCGTGGTGTCATTGTTACTCAGGGCTACATTGTCATTGCTCAATCGTGGGCACTGCTTCCCCGCTCTCCAGCTAGCATCGCCACCGGTGCCTTCTGCCTCCCACCACACCCTTGCCTTGCCCCACTGTCCTCGTGGACGGGCACTGCTGACCACACCCTTAACGCCTGCCAGACACACCCTAACTATATGTGCCATGCTTGTACCGCTGCGGGCTCCGACCATCGCAGGAGCCCGCACCCTCATCCTCCGCACCTCATTAATTACTTAGGCGTCTGGTGTGACCTATCGCCGTCGTCGCGTACCACCACGCCTCTGATTGGCGCCTAACATTGCTGAGGGTCGACCATTGAAGGACGTGCATCGGGGCTTCAACGCCCCAGCCCACGCTGGATTTGGGGCCGCTAGTCCCATCCCCCGCGACAAATCCTCAGTGCCAACTCCTTCTTGTGGCCCCAGGTGATGGCTGTGCAAGGTTGGGCACCAGAGCCCTGGTCACCTCCTTGGCCTAACAGCCTCTCAAGAGTACTGCAACAGAACTGAGCCTAGCCCACTGTGCCTAGGAGCTGGTGCCCTATAGGTCCGGTCTACCGAAACCCACAACAACAAGGTCTTGGGCGTTACTCAACCTAAACGACTAGCTTGATGGGTGAGGAGTGCCACCACCATATATGTTGTGCTCTCTACCACCATTAATTTCAGATGCAGGACTAAACCTAATAGATTGGCTTCATTTATGCGTCCCAAAATAAGAAAAAAGAAAGAGAAGGTGATGATTAGGTTTGGGAGAAATGTGATGTCTAATTGACGAATTTATCGATATAGATTGGTAGTAGTCCCCCCTTTGGCAGAGTAGCTCTGGCTCCAATTGAAATGACTTCAGTTGTGGCTCCTCTTGTGGAGTGGCTTTTTCAGCTCCGGCTTGTATTGTTTTTTTTTTTGAAGGGAAAACTGTGGGGGAGTTCCCCACAGCGCTTCATTTTCATTTTAAATGCAAGAAAGAGAACTGTACAGGCGCAAAGAATAATTACAAGAAGGATGGGGAAAGAATGTACAAGGGAATCATGCTAAAGATTGTAGCCATGCTAACAGAACTTGCCGACGATCCGGCTTGTATTGTTGGAAAAATATTTGGAAAAATAGCTCCTCTAGTTATTTTAAAATGGATAGATAATATGAAATACTGATAATACAATTTTCTTTCTTTCTATTTATTCCTTTTTTTCTATTTTTTCTTTCTATTCCTTTGTTCCCTTCATTTTTCTCCTCGTTATCAAGTCATCCGCCTTCTTCAGTTCTTCCTCGCTTGCCTCCCATGATGCATCCGTGCCTCGCCTCCCACTGGTCTTGCTGGCTAGCCGCGCCTCCAGTCGTCCCTGCCGGTCGGCCCCACCTCCCACATCCCTGGTAACGGGCCTTGCCTCCCGCTATCTCTGCTAGTCCACGCCAGCCGGCCCTGCCTCCCACCATCTCCGTTGGTGGGCTCCACTTCCCCGTCCCGGCGTCGACCGCCTGGTGATGCTGGCCTGCCCCCAGGCCTCTTCTTCTCCGCTGCCAGCCGTTTCAGCGCTGCCGTCCCAGCCTCCACTGCATGCGGGCCCTCCGAGGGCAAGGGTTGAAAACGGGACGGTAGTTTTTTGGCTCCTCCTCTCTCTCCCAGCTCGTCTCTGCGGGAATCGCGAGGCATGTCCGTTGAACCCATTTCGGCGCGCACCACTCATTGGGCAGGGCTTGACCAGAAGCCGATGGTGGACCTTTGATGTGAAGAAGCCGTGCCAAAGAGAGCCTAGGTTAGAAGAATTCATGGACATCCTCTCCATCAAATACATGGATTACATCCGAAGGGAGTGCATTAACTCTTCATTTCCATTCACATACATTCTTCATGTGTATGTGCATTGAGAAGAGCAACTGGAGAAGCTATCAGATGTAGCGCTAACACACTCGTGTTTCGCATGAAAGGTCATAGTACATGGCAGCCTACCAGGCGGGAGAGAGTACCAGGAGTCCAGGACGGATTCGTAGCTTCCTGGGGATCGGCTGGAGATTAGGGTGGAACAGAAGGCAACGGCAGCATGCGTATGTTCACCAAGGGACGGAATGATTGAAAGGCGGGTGTGTCTTTCGTGGCCACTGATTGGCAACAGACGAAGGTAGTTAAGCGTTGCTGCTGACAACGCCATCCTTTTAGAGCAACGTTCACACTGCTCGCTCCACCCTGAATTCCTGGTGCATCCTACTCCCCAGAAACTCCACCCCATCCATCGTATCCTCTCATTCTCTCCACTACGGGAAATCCCGTGTTTGCCGTGTGCCCAAGGCTTTGCCGTGTGCCACCTTACGGGCACACGGCAAACAAGCTGTTTGCCGTGTGCCTGCCCACGTGGCACACGGCAAAGCCGTGACACACGGTGGCCCGAGGCAGACACACGGCAAACAGGCCGGCACACGGCAAAGCGGCATGTTTGCCGTGTGCCTAGCCACGTGGCACACGGCAAACAGCTGGCACACGCCAAAGTGGCCTGTTTGTCGTGTGCCACGGGCCGGCACACGGCAAACAGGCTGCAAAAAATTTGAATTTTGCCTCCAAAATTTTTTTGCTAACTTCTTTGTCTATGTATTATTTCATGTTAGTTTTGTGCATGTTTTCCTGTCTGTTTGCTATATTTAATCACTTTATATCATTATTTTAATTTTGCCGATACGGCAAATTTGAACTGTAAGCGTTTCGAATAATGTAATGTAATGTTTGGCAAAAATGTTATTCGGATTCTTAAGACTAATATGATGCCATGTCCATTAGATGGAATCAAATTTTGAATATATTGCTCGATTACCGTGTGCACGAATTTGAGCTCAGTTCGTTTAAAAATTTTATAAAATACAAAAAAGGTCAAAAGGTTATAAATTTTGGCGTGATGTCATGTTTTCATACGTAGAGGCTATGATAAAAAATGTAGAAGGTTTCGAGCAAGTTGACGCATTACATCTTTACAAACTGAAGCTTCTCGGGAGAAGATTCTAAGAGTTGTGAAAGAGATGTTGTGATTTGAAGCAACGTGACAATTGAAATTTTGTTTTACAACAAAACTCATTTTGTATAGTCTACATACACCTCAGACAGGTTCATGCCCAAATTTGGTTATTTTTTGAATCCGTTTGATATTTTTTAATTTTTTTTGTGTAGGCAGAAAATGTTTGCCGTGCGCCCCAGGGGCGGCACACGGCAAACAACTCTTTGCCGTGTGCCAGATCCAGGGCACACGGCAAACAATTTTGAAAATGTTTGCCGTGTGCCCTGGATCTGGGCACACGGTAAACCATAAAATTTTAAAATTCAAATTTTGTAAACGACCTCGGATGAACTTTTGACCAAAACGAAAGTTGTAGATCTTGAAAAGTTATGAAACTTTGTAGTTCACAACTTTTTTATTTGAAGTCATTTAGGGCCTCAAATAAACAATTTACACTCGGAAAAGTTTAATATGAGGGGAATCAAAATGGGATATGGACACAAAGACTCGAGTGGTGCAGTGGTAGAGGAGGCTACGCGCGAAGGGGAGGGCGCGGGTTCGAACCCCACTTGCGACTTTATTTTGCGTTTTTTCGGGATCAAAACTTTGCCGTGTGTCGCTCTTTGCCGTGTGCCAGATCTGGCACACGGCAAAGATGGCTTTGCCGTCGTAGGGTTTGCCGTGTGCCATTTTGCACACGGCAAAGCCTAAAACGCACGGCAAAGGGCTTTGCCGTGTGTTTTTATGGCTTTGCCGTGTGCCTCTGGCACACTGCAAAGACCCGGATTCCGGTAGTAGCTCAGACGTCTTATATTAGCACATGGCAGCTGAATAATGGTGACACACGGGCAGGTTTTTCAACTTTCTAATAAGTCTTTGATCAGGGCATCGCCACACTGAGACGCTAGCTATTTGTAGGTAGGATGCAGTCGCTGCTGAATGCTGATACTTGAGTTGTTCACCCGGCCACCTCACCAGCCGGGCCATATATAACTGATCTGCTATTGTTGAGAGCAGCAACATGTACAAGTACATGCAGTGCAGGTGGTGTTACATGCATTGAGAGAGGGAGGCGCGCAACTAGCAGTACCAAGCAGCTAGCAGTACCTACAATAGCAGTGGCTCGCTCTCGCTCTCGCACCTCAGCTCGACCGATCTAGGTGGTCAGTTCATTACGGCCCGGGGCTGCACCGATGGACTGCGCACTACTAGAGAAACGACCTTTGGTCCCTGAGTACGTTAGTACCGATTGTGTTATAACCGGTACTAAATGATGCATTTAGTACCGGTTTGAAAGAACAGTGTCCAAGGGAGCACGTTAGTACCGGTTGGTGTTACCAACCGGTACTAACGTGCGCCTCGGGTGACGGGCCGCAACGGCTAGTGGCAGTTTAGTACCGGCTGGTAACACCAGCCGGTACTAAACTGCCTCATGTGGCTGGGCCCGTGCACCACTGCACGTTAGTACCGGTTGGTAACACCAACCGGTACTAAACGGCTCCAATTAGTACCGGCTGGTGTTACCAACCGGTACTAACTGTTTCAGTATAAATCCGTGTCCAGCTTCTTCCTCCCGAGCCCGAGCTCATTTCTTCCGGAGAGCTTGCTCTCTCACTCATGGCGCCATAGAGGGGGGAGTTGTTGCCCGATTTTTGCATATTTTGTGGATTTCTTCCATATAAGCGCGCCAAAAGGTTAGCAACTTCATTCTCTATTATTTGACGTTACTTGTGCTTAGTTTTATGCTTTGTACTTAGAAAAATTTCAAAAATTGTGAATGAGAAAGATTTTCTATTTGTACACATTGATTTGAGCTAAGTAGAATCATGACTTTAATTAGATGGTAGCTTTTAGTAGTGAGTTCGTACCCTAGATAATGAGCATGTTTTATAGTGAGAATATTTAGCTATCTTTTTTCTAAAACGTGGAAGTCCATCATCTCCATTTTACTAACTTAGGTTCGTATAAATGTTTTTGCAACATGATGAAAATTTCATATGTGTTAGAAAAATTTATATGTGGTAGAAAAATTAATATGTGTTAGAAAAATAATATGTGTTAGAAAAATTTCATATGTGTTAGAAAAATTTCATGTGTTAGAAAAATTAATATGTGTTAGAAAAATTAATATGTGTTACAAAAAATAATATGTGTTAGACTAATTAATATGTGTTAGAAAAATTTTATATGTGTTAGAAAAATTAATATGTATGAGTTAGAAAAATTGATATGTATGAGTTAGAAAAATTTCAAATGTTGTGTAATTGATTTTTTCAACTTTTCTATTATTTCTTAATATTGAATGGAATGTTGCAATATTAGAAATGTTTCTAGGTATTTATATTTAGTTGTTAATTATTTTGATGATAGGATTCAAAATGGACCGTCAATGGATGTACGGCGGTAGGAACACCATGGCATGGATTATTGGCCTAGACGTTTTTCTGAATGCGGCTGAAGCCAGCAGGTCCACGAAGGGTCTCATGTTTTGTCCATGCCGTATTTGCCGTAATGGAAAACAGTTTCAGAAAAGGGATACTCTACACGTTCACCTAACTGAAAACGGTTTCATGGATAGCTATAATGTTTGGACAAAGCATGGTGAACTTGGTGTTGTGATGGGAGACAATGAAGAAGAAGACGACGATAACAACATCCCAGACTTTGCATACTTACATGAAGCCGGAGCCTTTGACGACGATGATAACCCAATGGAAGGGGTTGATACAAATGTTGTAGAGGAGGACGAGGCACCCGATGAGTTTGGTCAGGTCTTGCTTGATGCACAGAAAGACAGTGAAACTGCGAGAGAGTCAAAAAAGTTTGAAAAGATGCTGAAGGATCACAAAACAAAATTATACCCAGGCTGCAAGCCGGACCTGAAGAAACTGGGTAGCACGCTGGAGATGCTGAAATGGAAAGCAAGTAATAGTGTCAGCGACAAAGGATTTGGTGAGCTACTACAAATCGTAAAAAACATGCTTCCTGAGGCTAATGTGCTGCCGTCAACCACATACCAAGCCAAAAAGATCGTGTGCCCTCTTGGATTGGAGGTACAGAAGATACACGCATGTCCTAATGATTGTATCCTGTATCGCGGCGCTGAATATGAGAAATTAGAAGCTTGTCCTGTTTGTGGTGCGTTGCGATACAAGATCAGGCGAGACGATCCTGGTGAAGTTGACGGGCAGTTACCGAAGAAGAAAATTCCTGCAAAGGTGATGTGGTATTTTCCAGTGATTCCACGATTGAAGCGTTTGTTCAGAAGTAAGGAGAACGCAAAGTTGATGCGGTGGCACAAAGAAGATCGTAAGCGAGATGAGATGATGAGACATCCTGCAGATGGGTCCCAGTGGAGAAACATTGACAGAGAATTTCCACAATTTGATGAAGATGTAAGGAACATACGGTTTGGTTTAAGTACAGACGGAATGAATCCATTCAGCGATATGAGCAGCAGTCATAGTACTTGGCCAGTTACCTTATGTATATTTAATCTTCCTCCTTGGTTGTGCATGAAGGAAAGTTCATCATGATGCCTGCTCTCATCGCAGGTCCAAAACAACCTGGAAATGACATCGACGTGTTCCTAAGACATTTGATCAATGAGCTTTTACTGTTGGGGAAGGACGAAGGTGTAAGTGTGTGGGATGAGTACAAACAGGAAACATTCATCCTCCGCGCATTACTTTTTGTGACCATCAATGATTGGCCTGCACTTGGAAACCTTTCGGGACAGTCAAACAAGGGATACTCGGCCTGAACCCACTGTTATGATGAAACAGACTGCATTTATTTGAAGCATTGTCGAAAGTGCGTGTATATGGGCCATCGTCGGTTTTTACCACCGAAGCACCCATTAAGACATGAAGGAAAACATTTTAGAGGCGAGTCTGATAATCGATCTAAGCCTTTGTTCCGCAACGGAAAGCGTGTGTTTTCGATGGTAAAGGATGTGCAGGTAGTATTTGGAAAGGGCCCTGGTAGCCAAGCCATTCCAAATGACGAGGACGGACATGCACCCATGTGGAAGAAAAAGAGTATATTATGGGAGCTACCTTATTGGTAGATGCTGGAGGTCCGCAATGCAATTGATTTGATGCACCTGATGAAGAATCTTTGTGTGAACTTGCTAGGCTTCATGGGTATATACGGAAAAGGGAAAGATACCGTAGAAGCAAGACGTGACCTAAAAGCGTTGGAACAACGAAAAGACCTACATCCTAAAAAGAAGGGAAAAGACCAGCGATACTTAAGGCCTGCCAGCTACACTCTCAACAAACAGGAGAAGGAAAGCATGTTTGATTGCCTGAACAGTATCAAGGTGCCCTCCGGATATCCCTCAAATATAAAAGGAATAATAAAAATGAAAGAAAAGAAATTCACGAACTTGAAGTCTCATGACTGCCATGTCCTGATGACACAGTTACTTCCTGTTATCTTGAGGGGTATTCTACCAGATAATGTAAGGTTGGCAATCGTGAAACTGTGCGCGTTTCTCAATGAAATTTCACAAAAGGTGATTAATCCAAGTCATTTAATAAGGCTACAGCAAGACGTGGTCCAATGCCTTGTAAGCTTCGAGATGATATTCCCACATTCATTCTTTAATATTATGACACATCTCCTGGTTCACCTAGTTAAAGAGATAACTATTTTGGGGCCAGTATTCCTACACAATATGTTCCCTTTCGAGACGTACATGGCAGTCCTAAAGAAGTATGTTCGCAACCGTTCTCGGCCAGAAGGATGCATCGCTAAAGGCTACAGAACGGAGGAGGTCATTGAATTTTGTGTAGACTTTATTGAGGATCTTGATCCGGTTGGACTCCCCGTGTCACACCATGAGGGACGACTCTGCGGAAAGGGAACACTTTGGAGAAAAGCTATTATGGACCTCCCTCAAATTGAAATTTGCCAAGCAAACTACATGGTTCTACAAAGTTCGACCTTGGTAGCTCCATATATAGAGGAGCATAAGGATATTATACGATCTGAAAACCCAAACAAGAGTGAAGCATGGATTACCCGTCATCACATAGTGACTTTCAGAGATTGGCTGAGACGAAAATTCATCGGTGATGACACGATTGATCAAGAACTTCAATGGCTGGCTAGGGGACCATCAATCACAATCTTGCAATACCAAGGCTACGAGATAAACGGGTATACATTCTACACAAGATCTCAAGACCAGAAGAGCACTAACCAAAATAGTGGTGTCCGTATAGACGCAATAGGAAATGATGGAATAAAGGACATCTACTATGGCCTCATAGAGGAGATATGGGAACTTGACTATGGACCTATAAAAGTTGCCCTGTTCCGCTATCAATGGGTGAGCCGCGCCGGCGTAACGATAGACATATATGGGATGACAACGGTGGACCTAAAAAAGATTGGATATAAGGAGGAACCATTTGTCCTAGCCAAAGATGTGACCCAAGTGTTCTACGTGAAAGACATGGCAAGCAAGCCCAAGAAGAAAAAAATTAAACCCAAGAAGAGAAAACAGAAGAAGCATATGGAAGAGGAGCAGACAGAAAAGGAGCAGACGGTAAAGAAACCAGAAGATAATGAGCCTAAACGTCACATAGTTCTTCCAGGAAAAAGAAAAATAGTTGGAGTTGAAGACATTACGGACAAATCAGAAGATTATGATCAGTTAGATGACCGTCCTCCATTCTCAGTTGATGTTGATCCCAGCATCCTGTTATCCAAAGAAGACGCTCCGTACTTACGGCGCGATCACAACCAGGGGACATTCGTCAGAAGGAAGATTAATTTTGTTTCAGCAGAAGATGATGAAGATGAAGATTAATGGCCTCAATTATTTATTTTCTATTAAGTGATGTAATGTAATGTGTGTGTGACATTACTATGGACTTATGTAATTTAATTTTCTTTTTTCCTTTTTTATGAAAAGTGTTGATTATTGAAATTTGACGTTAATTAAATAATTAATTTTCGATTTGAAGAAACAATTATATGAGATTTGAAAGTTACTATTTATAAATATTTTTGCATGTAAAAAATAATAACATCTTCATATTTTATAGATTTAATATATGCATGTGAGATATTTTATAAATTACTCAAAGTGTGTGTATTTTCATATTTGACATTAAACATGTAATCATCAATATTACATCAATGTGATAGTACATAATAAGTAATTTGAAAGTGTAGCTTTTACGATTTATAATAAGTGTAGCCTTTACGAAAATAAAAGTAATATACAAAATAGAAAAGAAAAATAAGAGAAAAATGAAAACATTTACAGGGGAGGCACGTTAGTACCGGTTTGTAAGAAGGCCCGGTACTAACGTGCCTCCCTTTTCATTTCCCGCCTAGACTGGCACGTTAGTACCGGTCTGTGTTATGAACCGGTACTAACGTGCCACTTCAGCAAAATTTACACGGGTCGTTTGATCCGACCGTACATGAAAAGTCGGTCGGATTTATGCCATATGCTCCGACCGTGACTGAGAGAAAAACAACAGGCCAATCAGTGAAAATTACACGGGTCGATTGATCCGAACGGTCATGAAAAGGATCGGTCGGATTGATAGCCTATGCTCCGACCGTGACTGAGAGAAAACAACAGGTCGATTGATCCGACCAGCTCAAGTGCAACCGATCGGATCAATAGGTGGGGCACGTTAGTGTCGGTTGGTAAGAAGGCCCGGTACTAACGTGCCTCCCCTTTTCATTTCCCGCCTGGAGGTGGCACGTTAGTACCGGGCCTTCTTACCAACCGGTACTAACGTGCCTGGGGTGGCAGGTTAGTACCGGTTTGTAACACGGCCCGGTACTAACCTGCCTGGGGTATTAAACCCCACTCTTCTTCTTCCTCGATAGTTAGCCAAATTTTTCACCCCGCCGCGCCTCCTCCGCCGTCGTCCGTGCACGCCGCCGTCGTTCGCGCCCGCCGTCGCTCTCCCGCGCCTCCCCGTCGTCCGGCCGCGGTTCCACGACGTCCGCGACGCCGCCGCCGCCGTCCGCGCCGTTCGCTCTCTGTGGGCCGCCACCGCCATCCCTCGCAGCCGCCGCCGCCATCCCGCGCCGCCGCCTTCACCGGCCGTCGACCTCGTACCGCGCCGGCGCCTCCCTCGTCGTCCGCACTCCGTCGTCGCCGCCCGCACCGCGCCCCCGACACCGCCGCCCGCACAGCGCCCCCGACGCCGGCGCCTCCTCGCCGTGGTCGTCCTCTACGCCGGTGGACGGCCCCACCTCCCTCTCCGGCGCCTCCATCGCGCCGGCGGCCCGCCTCCGCCCCGGCTTCCTCGCGCCCCCGACGCCGCCGCCCGCACCGCGCCCTGTGTACGTGATGTGCTGACGTCAGCCCATCTGGGTGCTGACGTCAGCACATTTTTTTAATAGATTTAGAAAATTCATATGTGTTAGGAAAATGTTCATATGTGTTAGAAAAAAATTCATATGTGCTAGAAAAAATTCATATGTGCTAGAGAATTTTATATGTGTTAGAATAATCTCATATGTGTTAGAAAAATTCATATGTGCTAGAAAAATTTCATATGTGTTAGAAAAATTCATATGTGTTACAAACAAATGAAAAGTGTTAGAAAAAATTAATATGTGCTAGTGAAATTTATATGTGTTAGAAAACCCCACTCTTCTCCTTCCTCCGCACTTAGCCAAATTTCACGCTTCCTCCGCCACCGCCACGCCCCCTCCGTCGCCGTTCACGCCGCCGCCGCCGTCCCGCGCCTCCCCGTCGTCCGACCGCAATTCATCGACACCGCTGCGGTCCCGTGCAGTCTCCGGCCGCCGTTAATATTTGTATTAGAAAAATTCATATGTGTTAGAAAAATTAATATGTGTTAGAAAAAGTTAATATTTGTTGGAAAAAATTAATATGTGTTAGAAAAATTCATATGTGCTAGAAAAATATCATATGTGCTAGAAAAAAATTTATATGTGTTAGAAAAATTCATATGTGTTAGAAAATTTCATATGTGTTAGAAAAATTAATATGTGTTAGAAAATGTTAATATTTGTTGGAAAAAAATAACATGTGCTAGAAAAATATCATATGTGCTGGGGAAAATTAATATGTGTTTAAAAATTAATATGTGTTAGAAAAAATTAATATGTGCTAGGAAAATTAATATGTGTTAGAAAAATTTCATATGTGTTTAAAAAATTAATATGTCCTATCATATATTAGGATAAATGATGAGACGTAGCGAGGAGGAGGAGTTGCTTCGTAATATGATTCGAGACGGTAGAGACCCCGTAGAGTTTGACGGCAGTCAATTTCTTGATTTATCTGGACATAGAGGGGACGGGGGGAATGGAGATGATGTGGAAGATGATGATGGAGACGACCAAGAACAAGAAACTGGTCTTCACGAAGACAATGAGACCGAGGTATACATAAGGATTTTGATCGGGCATGTGGATTAATTTTGTATTAATTAATTTTGTATTAATTAATAGTTTAATTATTTTAGGCATCTGGATCGCAGCCTCCAAAACGGAAGCGAGGCTGCAAAAGAAAGATGACCGGGCATACCCTGGTCACAGCCATGAATGATGATGGTGAACCAACGGCACCGCCTGGGATTAAGACGAGTTATGTGAATCAATGTGGATATCTTGTTAGGGAAAACATCCCCATCAAGTACGAGCTTTGGAGGCTACCTAAAAACAGCGATCCAAATATTCAAGTTCGACAAATAGTCCCGGAGTCAGAGAAGGAAATGTTATGGAAGCAGATCACTACACACTTCACATTTCTGGACGACAAATTAGAGAAAGTCAAGGATTGGACGATGAGGAAGATGGCTAACCAGTTTCAGTCATTTAAGAAGAAGTTGAAAGCCAATTTCAGTCAAGAAGAATCTGACACCAGATTTTGAGAAGCAGTACCAGATCCAAAGGCCGTTTTGGGATGAGTTCTTGCAGAATCAGTTGTCGGCCGACTACCTGAAGCGAGTTGAAACTAACACAGAAAATGCCTTGAAGAAAAGTCAGTTCCACCGTCTAGGACCAGGAGGTTATGAGAAGGCGATTCCGAAATGGAAGAAGATGGAAGATGAATTGATACAACGAGGAATCGTACCGCAGACACTCTCGTGGCCGTTACGAGTGAGGTGGTACTAGCGATGCCATAGCCGCCGTGGTCGACAGGCTAGACGAAGCAATGAAGAAAGTGCAAGATGGATCTTTCAAGCCTGATCGAGAGAAGGACGAGCTGACTTACGCTCTTGGCAATCCAGAACACACTGGTCGGACTCGAGGCATGGGCGTCGTACCATGGAAATATGGCTTCAGTCAGGATATACAGACGTACCGAAGCTGTTCCAGAAGCAAGAAAGCCATCCATGAAGAATTGCGTGAGCTCCATGACAGGCTAGCTCAGGTTGAAAATAGAACAGCTCAAGAAATAAATGAACGAGTCGATCAGCGCCTGGCAGAATTACTTAGCCAACAGCAGGGACAACCTAGTGCTGCTGCAGGCGGCGAGAATTTGGAGATCAGCCCCGCATCTCAGCGTCGTAGCAGCATTGCTTCCACCAAGGCCGCTGAAAGATATCCCGTGGATGACATCACTACGAGGACGGACTGTGAGCTTCTTTATCTTGTTGGGAAGAAGCTCAAGGTATGTGCTGAAGGTGTTGCTGAAGTACCGGTCCCGGGCGAGACAATTCACAATGTGCCGATCCCGAAGGGTACGCTCGAGTTTTGGTTGACCGAGTGGCTGGTGATTGGGCTGAAGACCTTGCGATCCCAATCCCTACAAGTGAGGGTGGAGAGGAACTACGAGATGGGTTGCATACATGGATCTGTTGGCCTAAGGGAGACATCAGATTGAAGCCAGGAATAACAGATTCGGCTGCAGCATCGGCTACGAGGGACCCAGCATGGATCCACCATCTCCACAGGGTTTCGACAACGACATGGAACCGCCCTCACCAACTGGTACAAGGGACGCCAACATTAGTCCACCTAATCCTCCGCCGAAGAAGAGGTACGCCAAGGCTCCAATTCCGCCGGCTCCAAAGCGGCAGAAGCAGAAGAAAGAGAAACCTCCGCCCCCGAAGCTCCCGTACGAGAAAACAGCTGAGGAAACCGATGCGGTCGTCAACCAAGAGGTTGCGGATTTTTTTCAGAAGATTAAGGACAAGAGAAAGCCAGAGCCGAAGGAACCGGTTGACCCGCAGCCGTAAGACACTTTGTTCAACAGGCCACACCTGTGGTCAAAGCAAAGGTATCGGACTACGACCGCACAATCATGAAGTCGTACAAGAAAGTCGAAAACAGAATTAGTGAATCGTCGTCGAAAAGCGGTCAATCCAAAAGCAGCAAGTCCAAAGGCATTGCACAGCTGGGACAGCAATCCAAGCAATCGATTCCTCCGCTTGTGGTGCTATCAGAGGAAGAACAACAATTGGTTGAGGCTATGAAGCAAACCAACCTCACAAGAGCACAACTGCGAGGCGAAGATGATATTCCAATGCACGAGGGACGCAAACGAAAACCGTTCGAATTGGGGCAATCACTTGTATGGCCTGAGCTGCTACCACACCTAGGGACCAGAATGTATGAGTTCCACAATTGGTACATGCGAGAATCTGGAAATGGATTGGTCATGTTCGCAGCAAGGATCAGAAATTCACCCTATCGGCCGCCATGTGATATGTGGATTGATTTCGAAGATATCCATTTTTTGTACCATCGAGATGCCCTTTCCAAGTCCCTCATGAGTGCATGGATTCTGTAAGTATTTAATGACATGTTTATATTGTATCTCTAGTTGTCAAACCTATCTAACTATATGTTATTGTGTATCATGTAGGATGGAGTATCAACATTGCCGGAAGAAGGGATACTATGGCATTGGCTTCTTGGATCCGGATATCTTACACGTGGAATGTATTGCAAAATATCCCAATCGGACGACAACAAATATCTTCAATGCCTTGATGGCGCAACATACACGTACATTCATACTTTTACCGTACCTCTTCGGATTAGTATAGAAGATATTTTTATATTTCTATATTCATTCATCTTACGGTTCTAAATTCAACACATTAATTACATCTTCATATGTAAAGGTTCCACTGGATCCTCCTTGTACTCGAGATTAATCGATGCCGAATTACGGTGTTCGACTCTTTGAGAAAGCCAATGACAGATTATCAAAGCCTCGTTGATATTCTTAACAAAGCATGGAAACGCTTTGTTACACACCAAGTTGGAATATCAGATACAGACGAGCTTGTATGGAGGCCTAACTTTCCGATACGTTCAAAATTTCATATTAGTCTTATTTCATTTAGTCAAACATCGAGAGAGGATTACGTAACCGATTGTTCATATACGTGTATATATAGTGTATGAGACAGGAACAGAGAAACAACCTGTGTGGGTACTACGTATGCGATTTCATCCACGCATTTGTAGGTCCGAAGCAGATGAAGGAAAGAGAATTTGACGTATGTAAACTTCCTACCATTTTATTAAATTTTCGTTACGCGAATATGTTTACTAAGACTAACGAAGATTTTTCTTGACAGATTATGAAAATGTAAGAAGACCTCATTGAACCGGAACGAGTCAAGGCAGTTCAAGAACAACTTATCGGATTCCTGCTCGATGAGGTCGTGAATCCGAACGGTGAATTTCATGCGGATCAGAGAATAAGCATTGGTGCAATGGATCCTGATCGAGAAAAGGACGAGGAGGAAGAGGAGTTCCAAAAGAAGAAGAAAAAATGACCTTAGAGTATCTTTAAGAAACGGTGTATATATATGTAATACTTTTTAGTCATCTAACTAAGTATATGTAGATTATATATGATTGTAACGTAATATTACTTTATACGCATTAGAACGGATACGATACGAATACGCATTAGAACGGATACGATACGAATACGCATTAGAACGGATACGATACGAATACGCATTAGAACGGATACGATACGAATACGTATTAGAACGGCTACAATACGAATACGCATTAGAACGGCTACGATACGAATACGCATTAGAAATAAAATAGAAAAAAAAGAGAAATGAAAAAAAAACAGTTTAGTACCGGCTGGTGTTACCAGCCGGTACTAAACTGCCTGCCCGCGGCGTGCGGCAGGGCACGCACATTAGTACCGGTTGGTAACACCAATCGGTACTAACGCGCGCGTTTTGGTACCGGTTCTGGAGCCGGTACTAAACTGACCGCCACGTTAGTCTTGTCGGTGATATGATCTCCGGCAGTCTTCCACGGGGTAGCCCACGGAAGTGATTTGTATGGAGGGAAGATCGCAAAGATCGGAAGCTAGATGGTTAGGGTGGACAGACGCAAGGATTTAGACAGGTTCGGGTCGTCAACTCGACGTAATACCCTACGTCCTGTTTGGGGGTGTTGTATTGCGTGGATTGTAGATTGGATTGTTCTCTCTTGAGAGTTGGTTTTTTTCGGAGGGGGTCCCTGCCCACCTTATATATCGGGGAGGCAGGGTTACAAGTCGGTTTGTAGCCGATCCTATCTCTAAGATCCTTTCCTTCTTTACAAAAACTCCTATTCTAATTAGAATTCTCATTCCGGGTCGTTCCTTCATGCGCCGGCTTGTCCCGCACGTCTTCAGGTCCAGAACGGTGGGCCGGGCCGCCCCTATCGGAGGGTTGCCAGGCCTTCTTGTGAGGTACCCGGGGACCATATTCCCCACAGTAGCCCCCGAGTACTTCTTGACCGATCGTTGGCTGTAATTGATCTGCCTTTTTCTCGCATGATCCGAGTGTTCCGCAACTTTGCCAGAATGCTTGATCAGATTTCCAAGTAGTTTAGGACTTCGTCCTGAGTGGTTTCGAGGTAGATCTGAGTGCATGCTCAAACAGTTCCTGAAAACGATTTTTCAATTGTAGCCTTAGTGAGGGGAAGAAGTGCTCTTTTTTACGAATGCGAAAGCGAAGTGTATACACTTAGCCCCCGAGCCTTGAGTAATTTTAGTATAAAATTGGCCAAGGGTCTTCAATTTTTCTCCATCAAAATCATGATCTTCAATGGCGTGCACCTCCGGGTGCACCCATTGGGTGTAGCCCCCGAGCATTGAGCAGAGTAGAATAGTCTGGTCGAGGGTCAAAATAGAATCCTATAAAAATCTTTTTGAACTTAATCCATCAATGGCGTGCACCTCCTGGTGCACCCATTGGGTGTAGCCCCCGAGTCTTGACTCGACTCGGCGCGATCGTGTCAAGACTCTAAAAGCTGTGAATCCTTGCTGAATCTTTTAGCCCCCATGCCTCTGGGCATGGATTTCGAATAATTCCCTCCTTTTAAGGAATTTTTACTAATTTCCCCTTTTTAGGGAATCTTTTCTCGAGTCCTTTGAACTCGGTGTGACTCCCGAGTCGTGTTCCACGACCCAGCTTGACCATATGGTAAATCACCTTCTCACAAGATCCATACTTATCAGCACTTGACCCGGATTTCCAAATCAATTTAGCGATAGTATCGCATGCATTAAGTAAGAATCAATTGCAAGGTTGCAATATTAATTGCAGAAATAAGCCTAGCCGTCGACCAATTGTAGCCTCACGACCGAGTGGTTTCTGCCCTTGAGCATTTGCTCACGAGCCCACGTAATTGTCAACTAACAGAACCGAAAGGTCGTGTCATTATTTTAGCCTATCAAAGGCTTAAACCAGCCCATTTAGGCCTATCAATCCTGCTAGGCCATTGTTTCCTAGGGAAACTAACGGTTGCCTTATGAGGCCAGTATATCGCGAGATGTCGCGACTCCAACTCGCATCTTTGAATTTAAAGCGACGCGACGTGCCAGCGTCAGTTGAGTTCCCGAGACTGGCATCGCGCCGCGCGCGGGAGGAACGGTTTATTCCATTATAAGCCATCCCCGCCGCAATCTTCTTCCTTTCCTCGCCATTTGCCTTCACCGCATCGCCGTTTGTGTGTTCAATTCCACCCATTGGGTGTAATCCCGATGAAGAACTGAACCCAACTTTGATATGCAGGGTCGAGCTGCTTATGTATCAATCCCCCTTCTGGAGCCACTCGGAGGGGGGTATGCTGCTGGCACCTCCGAGGAGGACGTGAGCAGGCTGCTGCTTGAAGTGGAGCCAATCGCCAATGTTCTGTCCAAGGACGTTGTCGATGAGACTGACGATGCTGGCCCTTCTGGTGGTGGCGATCCTGCAAATTAATTTTTGTAGATTATCTGTAGTATTGGTAGTAAAAGTACTTTGAACAATGTTTAATCCTTTGTGCTTGTATATAAGTTTCTGGAGGTGCTACTCCCTTCCTTTCTGCGTTGGCCGTAATTTCCGAGTGGTTGACCTGTTACGGAGTAGATTAGCCTCGTTGGTCTTAGTCTCATTCCGCAGAGCATTATCGTGCGTGTAGAGCTTTGACTTGGCGAGTACTTTCCCCCACGATTTAAAGTTTGTTCCACTCGTACTTTATGTGCGTCACGTGAAAGAAGAAATTCGAGTAGTAGACATAATGTAGATAGAAGATGAAATCAACTTTATTGACAACTCATATGTCATTTATAAATCTGCCGAGTCGATACTGGGGATGATTATCCACAGAAACCACTCATCGAAGATTATTAAAAAATATCTTAAAGAAATAAGAGATTAATACATAACTGGGTATGAAGTGCGGGTGATCTTCCCGAGTGAAGGTGATCGATACTTCTGACCACTTAAGGTACTCAGGTACCGGTGGCTCCCTGGCGTGCATGACCTGTCGGTTGGTGAGCTTCATGCTGGCGCTTCGTCTCGAAACCTTCCGGTCCTCCGTAGATCATACTGACCACTCGGTCGGCCTCATTGCTCATCGAGCATGCGCTGGAAATCTTCTGGAGTTATCCGGCCTCTAGGCCGATCCAGAGTGGCGACCACGTCGCCCTCGCTCTTCTTCTTGCGGGGGTGACTGTCACTGCGACGATGATCATCACGTCGTTCTTCGTCCTCGCGGCGGTCGCGCTTGCGGGTTGACTTATTCTCTTCCTCCCAACGGTTCTTGATCTCGTTGAGTTGTTCCCTCTCCTCAATTTCTGCGTCTGCCCACGTACTAGCGACCCGGAACATGTCATTGACAGTCGCGGGCGGCTTTCGTGTCCACTTGTGGATCAGTCTTCCATCGGAGATGCCGTTTTGGAAAGCGGTCATCACCTCCAGGTCCGTCACGTCCGTGATGGAGTTGCGCTTCTCCGAGAACCTACGTACGAAGTCGTGCAGGGACTCGTTCTTGCGCTGTCGTACTTGGCCAAGGAGCCGCTTGCTCCCGGGCCTCTCGCAAGTTCCGAGGTAGTTACCGATGAAGAGCTCGGTGAGTTGGTCCCAGTTATCAATGGAGTTCCGAGGGAGTCCTGCTAGCCAGTTGCGACAATCTTTGGTCAGCATGATGGGGAGGTAGTTCGCCATCACGTCTTCGTCGCCGCCAGCGGCTTGTACGGCGGTGTAGCAGATTTGAAGCCACTGGGGTGGATCAGATTTCCCGTCGTACTTGTCGATGTCCGATAGCTTGAAGCTCCTAGGCCAGGTCACGCTTCTCAAGCGCTCAGTGAACGACTGGAATCCGCCGATCTGACCTCTGGGGCGGGAACCACTCGGATCCGAGCCATCCGTTGTCCTTGGGGGAGTGCGCTCCCTTCTGCGATCCCGATCCCTGGGTGGAGAACGGGTCCTCCGAAAGGTCCGAGTCCTGGGAGGAGATCGGTCCCGTCGGTAGGTTCTGCTGCGCGGTGGAGTCTGCTCCCCTTGCGGGGTCGGCTGCCTTCGTGAGGGAGTTGCTCGTCTTCGCGACGGAGTCGGCCGTCGAGGCGGAGTACGACCGCCGTCATTGCCGCGTCTTGGGCTACCGGAGAGATCGGAGTAATCGGTATACTCTGACTCCGTCGAGTAGCCGTTCCGGTTAGAGTTACGACGGGGATTCCCATGCTCCCGATCGTATTCCTCGCGACGTCGAGCCTCTTCGCGGTCACGTTCCTCAGCGCTGCTGCGGATGATGTTCCTCGCGTCTTCGGTCTCTGTTGATCGTGTCACGAAGATCTTCATCACGGTTCGATCTGCCGCTGGTCCGGTGTCGAGTCGACCCGGGCTCAGGAGCGGCCGTACGCGATCTGTTCTGCATCTGGTGAACCTGGACGGAGGCGGCCTGCACGAAAGCCCTTACCTTATCCAGGCCTGGAGTACTAGGCGGTAGCCGACTGATCTCTTCGTCGATGGTGACGAGGTTCTGGACTAGTGTCTCGTAGACGTTGAATCCATTGTACTCGAACGTGTCGTCACGCATCAGGTTCCGCTGGCTTCTCCTGTCGCGTCAGGTCCCGACGACGTCGATGGTCCTCCGAGGATGGTTCCCGAGGTTGAGCGGCGCCAGATCCTGATGCGTTGGCCCCTTGTGGTTGGACAGCTCTACGAGTCGCCCGATTGGCGTTGCGTCCTCGGCGCTGATCTCTAGGCTTCAGGCGCCTCGTCGGCCGGGGTGAGCTCATCCTCCGACACGGGGTTAGATGGCGTCGATGGTGCTACCATGTAGCAGTATGACCCAGCTCCGGGTCTTCCTTGCGCGAGGTAATCTTCCTCGGGCTCGGAAGGATCGGTTATGGGCGTGCCACGTTCCGAACTACTCGGAGTTGACCCTCCGGGTGATCCAAATTGCTCCGGCTCCGTAGAGGAGTCGGACGCGGTGTAACCCTCTTGCAAGTCGTCCAGGATTGAGGGTCCCCATGGGTTTGACTCGTAGGAGTCGCTCTCAGAGGGGGAGTCATCCACCTGAACGATCTCTTTCATCTTCTGCTGTCGGGTAAGCGCGCGGAAGCCGGGGGTCTGGATGGTGATGACCTCAGGGCTCGGAACGCGCGTCTGCGGAGCGTTTACGCTCTGAGATGACTCGGCGACGCGACTCTCAAGAGCCGGATCGGAACCGAGTGGTTGCTGATCCGCTCCCGACTGGTTGGTCCCCGCGTTTTGCGATGGACTCAGCGGGTCAGATACGGCGCGATCAGATGCGATCGGACCGGATTGGGCCGTGATGGCCGAAGTCGGCGCTAGAGAGGAGTCCTCCGTGGCGGTTGTAGCTTCTGCGGCTTGGGGATCCGAAGCGGCGGTGGTGCTCCCGAATTGGATCTCGACTCCGTCGACGTCCGGGAGGTTGCAGCTGTCCAAGATCTTGACGTGGTCCATCGGGCTCACCAAATTTGATCTCGGCGATATCCCCTACCTGGCGCGCCACTGTCGGTGATATGATCTCCGGCAGTCTTCCACGGGGTAGCCCACGGAAGTGATTTGTATGGAGGGAAGATCGCAAAGATCGGAAGCTAGATGGTTAGGGTGGACAGACGCAAGGATTTAGACAGGTTCGGGCCGTCAACTCGACGTAATACCCTACGTCCTGTTTGGGGGTGTTGTATTGCGTGGATTGTAGATTGGATTGTTCTCTCTTGAGAGTTGGTTTTTTTCAGAGGGGGTCCCTGCCCACCTTATATATCGGGGAGGCAGGGTTACAAGTCGGTTTGTAGCCGATCCTATCTCTAAGGATCCTTTCCTTCTTTACAAAAACTCCTATTCTAATTAGAACTTCTCCTTCCGGGTCCTTCCTTCATGCGCCGGCTTGTCCCGCACGTCTTCAGGTCCAGAACTGTGGGCCGGGCCGCCCCCTATCGGAGGGTTGCCAGGCCTTCTTGTGAGGTACCCGGGGACCATATTCCCCACAAGTCTCGAAACGTTAGTACCGGTTCTAGAACCGGTACTAACGTGTCCTTCCCGACCGGTACTGATAGTCCTTTTTCCTGTAGTGCGTCGTCGGCGCGGCATTCAGATGCAGCCGGGGATCGAGCTTCGCGCGCCTACAACACAAAATGCGCCTGGTGTTTAATTTGCAGGCACACGCACGTACGTTGTCCCACAATTTTTTCTTCTGGCTATAAACTATATGTACAAAAAGAAAATAAAGGTTCTTGAACCACCATACGTGCATCAGAGCGTGCATGCACCGATGCACAGCACGCCTGGTGGCCACTTTTAAATTCTGTCATTGTAGTTAATAACTCACCGCTCAGAAAACCTCATGATCTTTTTCTCTACATCATGTGTGGTTCGGGAGCTGGTGACGATTACGTTAGTGATGGCCTCATGGGTCCCGGTCACCGCCTCACTGATAACGGCATCCGGTTGACAGTTGGATTATGACGGCGTTCACCGGTATGCAGTAAGCTTCAATTCATCGACATCGACAAGGCTACAACATTAATTTCAGTTGTAGTCTATCTGCCAGTCAACCATGCATGTTTGATCACCGGCGAACTAAGCACTCAGCATTCGGTTTGTCAGGGAGAAGGTTGCCTTGATCGATATCAACAGAGGACAGTAGCGTGGAGCCCAGACTCAACAATGTTGAGCAAGAGCTTGCTTGAGGGAGCAAGCTAGAATTATGCATCGAATTAAGTACTCCGTGACCTGCTCCCTGATAGACCACTAGTGGAAGATGACGCCCTGGAGACCAACAACGTTTGTGACACTGCCAATATGTTGAGCTCGACGAAGACAACGATTGACCTGTGTGAGGGGCTTGCCAGAACTGATAGAGCTCGGGAGAGCTAAGACGTGCAGAGAGCTGAGGAGAAGAATGGGGTCGACGACGACGTACCCCTCAATTTCTGTCGGGAGATCGGGGTCGCGAAGTTCTAGCTATCCAGGACTTGCTGGAAATTAGGCCCATGAAGAGGCCCATTTCAGAAATTCCAAAGCAAGAGTGCATGATAAAAGAGATAGTCTCATACTGCTAGTTTGAGGTGCTGCAAGCCAACTTAAATAGAAGAGCTCTCTCACTTCACTGAATGTGTGTGAAGGAGAGAATGAGGCTTGGTCTACACAACACAACGCACGCACGCGCGCACGTATACGCGTTCCTTTTCGCGTGACAGACCGCGTGACTCGTGACTTGCGACGCAGCGAGCAGCCAAGCCAAGTCAGCGCAAACCTTTTGCCATTTGCGTGTAATTGTGGACAACGGTCATTAGAGATAATTAACACGCAGTCAATGCCTTAATCCCGAGATAATTGGGTGGTTACTACTGCCAACTAATGAGGCGTCATTGTAGGCGATTCAGCCAAAGAGTTGTTGGCCGCCTCCTCTACAAGAGGTCCTGGAGACGTCCAGGAACATCTAGTCAAACACCGGAATAACCTACGCTCTCATTCCTTCTCCCTTTTCCATCTGGTCTTTGTGCTGTGGTACTGAGCTGCTGGATCTCGCCGGCTCTTCCCTTGGCGTGCACCGAGGACAAGAGCTGAGCGGAATCTCCGAGCCTTTGCCGTCGTGAAGCCTGCACGAGGGGCGGCAATAAGGTTTCTAGACAGCGCAACTGCGCGACCGCTCGAAGCTCGATCGACTACGTTCTGCGCTGCCTCGACACGATCTTCACTACATCGAGTCTCCACGAGGACGTAGCGCTAACCAGTAAGTCTAATGGATTTACACACCGTTTACATGTGTATGTTTCGGTTTATTTCAATCTATATGCGTTTAGATTTGTTTTACATAGCAGTAGCAATCCCTTGTATAATTTGCCTCGAATTAAAATCTGGTAGATTTAAACGCATTTTTCCAACAATCCAGAAACCTTATTTATGCGTTTATTATAATTCAGCAATGGCTGGTGCTTCGGATGCAATGAAACCTGAGAGGTTTTCTGGCAGGTAACTTCTGTAGATGGCAGACTAGAGTCAAGTTTTGGCTCATGTCTATGGGATTGTGGTGGGTGATCCATTCAATGATGCCATTTACGGATGAGCAGTCCGCGAAATTTGGAAGTTCAAGTGATACTGCACTGGATGTATCCTGACCCTGCTGTCGGATCAGCTCTACGATGTGTATATGAGTTACACAAACCCCACAGAGTTGTGGAATATACTTGAGCGCAAATATGCAGTCTCTGAAGGTGGTCGCCTTCCCTACTCCTGTGAGCAGTTCTATGACTACAGCATTGATGCTGCAAAGTCGATAGTTGCACAGGCGCATGAGTTGCAACTACTGGTTGGGGAGATTGCAAGTTTGGGTTGTACTTTGCCGGATAGGTTTGTGGCAGCGGGCATTATTGCCAAACTCCCTGCTTCATGGAGGGATATTGCCACTTCCCTAAAACACAAAAGAGAAGACATCTCCACCGAGGATCTGATTATAGCCCTCGATGTGGAAGAAAAGGCAAGGGCAAAGGATGTTCCAGGAACGTCCGCTCAAGGTGCAAGTGCAAATGTCGTAGTGAACAAGCCCAATTACAAGGGCAAGGGGAAAGGTAACTATAGTGGAAAGCCTAAGAAAACCACTAACTTCAAGAAGAAACATGAGAAGGATGAGAAGATCAGAGCATGTTATGTGTGTGGCAAAGAAGGGCATCTTGCGAAGAATTGCCGCCACCGCAAGGACCGAGATGATGGAAAGCCAAACAAGAAGGTGAACGTCACCATTGGCGAAGGCAATGAGGCCGGTGGATCTCGGTATGGTAATTTACCATTTGTATTTTCAGCATTTCAATCTACAGATTGGTGGGTTGATATTGGTGCGAATATACATGTATGTTCTGATATTTCCTTGTTTACTTCTTATCAGGGAGTGCGGACTTCCTCCGTCTTGATGGGAAATGGATCAGCTGCTTCTGTTCTTGGTGTTGGTACGGTCAAACTCAAGCTGAGTTCAGGAAAGATTGTCCAATTGAAGAATGTGCAGCACGCTCCGTCGATAAACAAGAATCTCATTAGCGGGTCTTTGTTATGTCGAGATGGTTATAAGTTAGTGTTTGAATCCAATAAAGTTGTAATTTCTAAATTCGGGAATTTTATTGGTAAAGGCTGTGATAGCGGAGGCTTGTTCCGCTTAAACACTGTTGAGCCAAACTTTCATTTGAATATTGCATCCATGAATAAAATATGTGAGTCCAATGTGTGGCACTCTCGTTTCTGTCATATCAATTTTGACACCATTGCTAGAATGTCCAGATTAGAGTTAATTACGAAATTTGATGTTGTCAAAGGATCAAAGTGTCCATCATGTGTGCAAGCAAAACAACCTCGAAAACCTTTTAAGAGTTTAGAGGCAAAGAGAGATTTGACACCATTAGATCTTATTCATTCTGATCTATGTGAGATGAATGGATTGTTGACTAGAGGAGGCAAAAGATATATTATGACCTTAATAGATGATGCTACACGCTATTGCTATGTTTACTTGCTGAAAACAAAGGATGAAGCTCTCAACTATTTTAAGATCTTTAAGGCCGAGGTTGAGAACCAACTTGAGAGAAAGATCAAGCGCTTGCGCGATGATCGTGGTGCAGAATACATCTCCAATGAGTTCTCTCAGTTCTGTGCTGAACATGGTATAATCCATGAAGTTACACCACCATACTCACCTCAATCAAATGGGGTGGCTGAGAGGAAAAACCGAACACTAACAGACTTGGTGAATGCCATGTTTGAGAGTTCCGGTATGTCCTATGAATGGTGGGGGAAGCTATATTGACAGCGAACTTTGTCCTTAATCAAGTTGTGACAAAGAGCAAAGATGTCACTCCTTATGAGGGATGGAAGGGGCGAAAGCCCAATGTCAATTTTCTATGCACGTGGGGTTGTTTGGCTAAAGTCAATATACCAGCGCCGAAAAAGAGAAAGCTTGGACCCAAGACAGTGATTGTGTGTTTTTGGGTTACGCACAAAACAGCACGGCTTATAGATTTTTAGTTGTGAAATCAGATTCTCCTGATGTGAGCGTATACACAATCATGGAGTCACGTGATGCTACATTCTTTGAGGAAGTGTATCCCATGAAAGCAGCAAGTAGTAGTGAAACTCAGGTTTACACTCAACCTGAAACAAATACTTCACCTGAATCCGATAGTGAACCGGTTACATCTGACGAAGATGATGACAAAGTCGATGATACTCCACACAGAAGTAAGAGACAAAGGGTTGCGAAATCCTTTAGAGATGACTTTATTGTATATCTTGTGGATGACGTGCCAAAAACACTTCCAGAGGCTTATGCATCTCCTGATGCAGAGTATTGGAAAGAGGCAGTCAATAGTGAGATGGACTCCATCATGTCCAATGGGACTTAGGAGATCACTGATTGTCCAAGCGGGTGTAAACCAGTTGGATGCAAGTGGATCTTTAAAAAGAAAATGAGGCCTGATGGTACAATTGAAAAGTACAAGGCAAGACTTGTGGCCAAGGGTTATACCCAAAAAGAAAGAGAGGATTTCTTTGATACATACTCTCCTGTAGCCCGGATTGCTACCATTAGAGTACTGCTAGCACTAGCAGCTTCCTACGGTTTACACGTCCATCAAATGGATGTAAAAACGGCTTTCCTTTACGGAGAGTTAGAGGAAGAAATATATATGGAGCAGCCGGATGGCTTTGTTGTCCCTGGAGAGGAGAACAAAGTATGCAGATTAATTAAATCTTTATATGGCCTAAAGCAAGCATCCCAAACAGTGGCACGAAAAATTCGACACCACTTTAACATCTGCAGGGTTCAGCGTGAATGAGGCAGATAAGTATGTGTACTACCGTTATGGTGGGGGTGAAGGCGTTATATTGTGTTTGTATGTCGATGACATACTTATATTTGGGACCAACACTGTTGTGATTGAAGAGATCAAAGCTTTCTTATCTCAGTGTTTTGACATGAAAGATTTGGGTCCAGCAGATGTAATTCTGAATATTAAGTTGATTAAAAATGAGGATGGGATAACATTGAGTCAATCCCATTACACAGAGAAGATTCTTATCCGATTTGGCTTTGAGGACTGTAAGGTCGCTCCAACTCCCTATGATGCAAGTGTAAAACTTCGAAAGTTCAAAGGACAGGGAAGAGATCAACTGAGATACTCACAAATAATTGGATCCCTTATGTATCTGGCTGGTGCGACCAGACCAGACATCTCCTATGCTGTGAGCAAATTGAGCCGTTAACGTCAAACCTAGGAGATGATCATTGGAAAGCACTCGAGCGAGTGTGTCGCTATCTGAGAGGTACTTCAGATCTTGGAATTCACTACTCGGGATACCCACCTGTGTTAGAGGGGTATAGTGATTCCAATTGGATCTCTGATGCGGATGAGATCAAAGCTACTAGTGGCTATATATTTACTCTAGCGGGTGCTACAGTTGCGTGGAGGTCCTGCAAACAAACAGTCTTGACTAAATCAACGGCTGAAGCAGAACTTGTAGCACTTGAGACCGCCACTAATGAGGCTCAATGGCTTACAGAGCTGCTGATGGACTTGCCTTTGCTTGAGAAGCCGGTACCACCCATCCTAATGTATTGCGATAACCAATCAATGCTAGCTCAGGTTATGACTACAAAGGATAATTCCAAGTCCAACCAGCATATTAAGCAGAGGCTTAAAACTGTCAGAAAAATGAGACACTCCAGAGTAATAGTTGTAAGCTATGTGAGAACTGAGAAGAATCTGGCACACCCTTTTACAAAGGGATTATCACGGAATGTGATTTCTGTGATGTCTAAGGACATGGGTATGAGTCTAATAGCGGCTAAATGGAGCTATAGCGTCAAATAGCGGCTAAATTGCACGTAGAAGCAAATAGCGGCAGCTCTCTAAAATCAGCTATAGCGGGAGATAGCGGAGCTATAGCCGGCTATTTTGTACTATGGTTGTGGCTGCAAGGCTCTGGTGGGATTGTCGTGCAATCACAGGAATTCCCGCTGCATCCTAGTCCCGGCTTTGAAGTGAACATGACAGCATCAGTGTCTTCATGTCCCTCTCCTCTTCTCCCATTATTCTAATTCGTACAATGAATGAATGAGCGATCACGGGCTCACGGTAGCTTTAGATGCTATAGCTATCCTATTTATGGGGAAGGATGTTGCTGGTCACGGGTGACCGTAGCGGGTGACTTGAGTTCTTCACCTACTAACTACGTACTGTTACCCTTTAGATAATGTCCTTAAGGTTCATTGTGACGGTTCACATTTAAAAAAAAATAAAATAGGGCGAATAAACCTGCCATAAAAAGACAGGAAAGGCAATTTACAGCTCTGTTTTTCGGTTGGTTACCAACAGCACTGAAGCTCTTAACTCATTGCCTTTACAGCAGCCAAAACTGAGGGGGGAAACAAAGGGCAACTGCAAAGCCATAATGTGGTCGAGCATCGACCACTACTACACAAACCACTTTTACAAACGGACTATCACAACCGGTTTTGAGAAAACCGGTTGTGATAGGGCTATCACAACCGGTTTTGAAATCCTGTTTCACAAACTTGCGACTTGCGACGGTTTTAAAATCTTGCGCGGTTGTGATGGGGTCCATCCCACAAATAAATAAAATGTTTTGCTATTTTATTTTGGTTTATTTTGGGTTTAGATGAAAACCGGTTGTGATGGGGGTCATCACAGCCGGTTTTTGAAAACCGGTTGTGATAGGGGGGACTATCACAGCCGTTTTATCTCATCCGCCTCCCAAAACCGGTTGTGATAGGGGTTAAAAACCGGTTGTGATGGCAGTTTGTGTAGAAGTGGACCAGATTCAGAAATCGTTCGCTTCCATTGCCACAGGTTGCGTTGAATTCCCCTAAGGTCACCAAGATAGCTCCAACTTGTGACGGCTCATATATGCATGACCGGACTAAGAGAACATGGATGCAGGTGGATGTGCTTTTGTTATCCGTGCGCACAATACAAGCCGACAATCTTCAAAGTTTGCAAACTGCTCTTCATCAGTCTGAAGATGAAGTATGTCTGCAAGCCATTTTCAATGCCTCTGATTCTGGCATGCATGGGCACTGGGTAGCAAGATAATAATTGAAACAGATGCTCTCACAACAGTTCAACATGCTTTGGAAGGCTCAGCCCAAGATCTTTCAAGTGTAACAGGGTTGCAGATTTTATTTTTCAACCCTTTCTAGTGAACTGAAAATCCAGCTGGTCGTCCCTTTCGGGAAAAAAAAATTGCAGCTGCTCGATATTTTTAATTTTTAGTCTAAACTGCTTCATACACGATCATGTAATAACAGGGTTGCAGAGCTAGCGACTCGTACTGTTTCGAATTTAAATCAGAACCAGGAGCTATCATGGCATGACTCGGAACGCTAGCATAAAGTAAAAAATACCATGTTTGCAAAAGATCACTTGCGAGTCAAGGATCATTGATGTTCTACCTTCCCGTCACGTTGCGCAGCGGAAGATTTGAGAAGCGAGTCGATGTAGTCTACGTCGGGGAGGTAGTTATACAGACTGGTGTAGTGCGCAATCGAGCAGCACATCGACAGCAGTCCACACGTATAGGTCATGAAGACCACACATAAACGCGTTCGCACCTCACGAGCGGTCGCAATGTGTAGGATGCGGACAGAGGGTGACTGGAGTGTGGCGTTGTTCACCTGCGACTACTGTTAACCACGAGGCACTATAGTGGTAGCACAAGCCTTCGGATCTGCCAATCCCGTCCTCCCTTTATATAGACTAGAACATTTGGCGCGCTTCGCGCGCCCTATCCTTAACATTGGAATTTGGAATAAATAAAAATTGTGCGACATAGACAACTGTTATACAGCTGTCTCTCATATATTGACCAGGATCACCATCGTCAAGTGTATTGCATCTCATAATTTGTAAAATACAGGGTATTGTCTTATATTGTATGATCAAACATGTCTACCGAACATAAGAATTTGATTGGCGTCACACATGTAATAAGTAAAGGGGTAGCAAAATGATCAATCCCATAGCATACAGGACAACCAACGGCAAAGGAGGGCAAATTATCATGAAAGATGTGGCGGAAGTGCCACTCCTCCGAGCTGAACATGAGGATAAGCAACTCTTCGTTTTTCAGCTCCTTTGCTACCTTGAACCTTCACAGCAAGACACCATATGCAGAAATATGAGTATTTGTTTCGCCCGACCATGTTTCTCCACATGAGACAAAAATGATTGGATTGGGGGAGAAGGTCTGCCGGCAAGCCATGGCTGTAGAAACATAACCCCATTTATTGATCATTCTTGCTTTGCTAGATATTTATCTAATACATCAGATGAATAAATTGGGTGCTTCAGTAGAAAAGGAATTTTAATACTACCCCATCATAAGGCTTAAATAAGATGGCATTACGTACAAAATTCTACAGATTTGCATTGACATAAGAACATAAGAGTAGACAGAAGTTTTACAATACCTATGGAAAGCATATTAGAATTCCATCTTCATTGCTGTTGGCATCCTGAACTGAAGATTACCTACATGCGGAATCAGTGATCCTTAAGTTAGAAAAAGAAAAGATTTGACCTCTCCTTCATTTGATCACAGGAACTAACTGCATACATGGGAATCAGTCATAACTCATAAATGAGTCAGGTGGAAGTATGTAGTATGTACTGAAAACTGATTGTGCATACTAAATTTACATCAACTTTGCATCACCCCATATACATTTCTATGACCAGCTTCCAAGGTGGTTGTGCGAAGCAGAGAAACTGAACTTACCCTCACACCGTGCTGCAGCTACAACTTCAAACTCCACCCAGCACCATATGGCACCAATGCATCCATTTCCTTGCAGCTGAAAGCAACCTGAAAATTAGCAACTATAACTTGTAAACTTCAGTGGCAGAAACTAATGTGTCCATTTCAGGTTACTTACCCTCAACCGTGCTACAGCTACAACATCAAACTCCACCGAGCACTATATAGCACCAATGCATTCCATTTCCTTGCAGCTGAACGCTACCTGAAAATTAGCAACTATAACCTGTAAACTTCAGTGGCAGAAACTCATGGTGTCAAGCTAATGCCACATAAGTTTCAGAAAAAAAAGTAATCTAAACTTCAAGATGGCATGTCTAAAACATGGTTTGACTAATAAAAGACACTACGTTCTATAAACTAAACATGCATCATGTTATAAGCAAAAGAAACACCACCCATCTTTTCTTGAAATAAATAGCCCAGCATGTAGAACAGATTCTGAACTCCACTGGAAACGAAAACAAAGATACAAAATAGGCATAATTTGGAAACCAAATCCTGAGTGTACATGACAAACATGAAACTCGTTATATCAGATTGAAGAAAGATCAATTTAGTTAATGAGTATAGCTAAATGGAAATGGAAACTTGGAAGCAAAATCATGTCAAATGGAGATTTCTCTCTGTGGCTTGCACAAATTACTCATAAATTAACAAAACAAAGTAGGTTTATTTGAACAGGATTTGTACATCTTGCTATGTTAAATTACAAGTGAAGGATATTTTCTATCATGAACCTTCTGTAGTTAGTACATGTTAAAATATTTGTTCGTCGTGTTTCCGCTGTCCTGTAGCATTTTGTGCCACATAATTTTTCTTTTTCAGATTGCTTTTCTGAATTTTAGTCCCTCTTGTGTCGTTGTATTCATTGTGTCTAGATCTTGTTCATGGTCTGGTTCGAGTTAAGTCATTGATAATTTGTGGCGCATAGAAAGTTTCATCCTATTCCTTGACATTGATCCCGGTGCACAGTTAGAAACGACAAGATTTCTGATCAGGTTGTATTTTCTTTTTCTTCTGCTGGTAACGGACCTACAGAGGAAGGGAAGTTTTGCATGTGGGAAATACAATATTGGTTTCCTTGATTTTCAAGCGCCACAGAACAAAGAAGCCAGCAGTTCCAATTTCTCCCAATTATTTTGAGCCGCATACAAACCGAGGCATCTCAAGTAGTGAAGAAATCCGGCCCTTTTACAAATTGGTTTGCTTTTTATCAGTGCAGCTACTAAAATGCCTGCAGATTCCATTGCGGCAGCTCTCTCAACGCCCCATTGTTCTGATTGACCGAGAGTTCTCTAGTGCTTTCTACAGATGAAATAGAGAATTTTTTCCCTTTTGATTTTTTTTCTTCTGTCGAGAGCTTGCTGGCCGGACTTAAGTACTTGGTTTTGAGTTGTAATCTTTGCGGCACATTCTGGTACATTAAAAAAAGAGGCAAAGAGGCGCTGAAAGAAAAACAAGAAAGAAAGAAATAGCCGCACCAATGGCACCAAAGAGGTGTGACAAAGTCGACAATGATGAAGATGAAAGACTTGTCTTGGGCTTCGAAGACGCAATGGGGTATCGTGATGTCGCCTGATGTGAACATTCAAGACCTTCTTGTCAATGGAACCTTTACTTGCACATGATAGCAAAGGTAATGCACATGGTTCTACACTCACGGAAGGTGAGAATTATCTTCATATGCTAATTTTTTCCACCAATCATTCTAATATGGAGCATCTGTCAGTGGAACCTTTACTTGCTTTGCCTTGGTCACAAGATGAATTGCTAGATCTTCCTTGTGATAAAGAATAGTTGTGTGCAAATGATTCTTTTCTTCCTACGGCACAACTAGACCATATTGATGATACACATGTTGTTGAGCTACATACTTGTGCTGAAAATAATATGTTTATTCCCATTACTATTGCACATGATGAACTAAAATTGCTATCGTCCTTAAATACTTTGAGTTATATTGACTTTTATGTTCTGTGTAATCTAAGTTGTTTGGAAAGAAACTTTTTGCATATTCTGGATTGCCATGTTTTACTAAAACTACATATCACTTCTTTGGAAAATATAATCACGAAGGAGAATATATGGTGCACCAAGTTTATATTTGTTCAAATCTGAAATCTTTTTTGGTTGGACAACATCGTGATCAATTAGAGGGCTGAAATAATACTAATAATGTCAAATCTAGTTCCTCGATTTTTTTTTTCAAGAAACAGGTTATCTTTCAAGAAGGGGAGCATTGGTGGTTGTCACCTAAAATATATTTTACAACAACAGTCAAACCAAGGAACATTCAAGCACCATCGACGCCGAGGACAACTTTTCATCAGGTAGCGATGTTAATAAGCGTCAACAGGTACATGTGGTACTTCTGGTCTAAGTGCATGGACGTCTGCTGAGTCAAGAAGCTCTCTGTCCATACATCCTACGATGAGATCAAGAACATCGGACATCCTAGGGAAGTAGTTTGATGTAATTAATATATGTAATGATGTTAATTAATTTGTATAGAATAATTTTGTATCATGCAATTTTAATAGTTTGGATGTTTTATTCTAAACATTGTCTTGAATTAATTTATTTTTTCAAAAAGAAAAGAACATTCCAAGTTGTTTGAAAAAAGCCACTTAGATTGATAAAATTTTCTAAGCATACTAAAATAGGACCAACTATGATGATAACATAATCTAAACGGACCAAATCTGGGCTTATATGTAGGTGACTCTGTTCGCCCTAATCCTACCGCCATCTCCCCACCATTGCAACAGACCTCTGCGCCACCACCGCCCCCCTCCACCTCGGGCTCCAATGCGCCGCTGTCCTCCACCTTGAGCTCTATTGTGCTGTCATCCTCCTCTGGCTCCACCGCACCACCGTACTCCTCCACCGTGCCATCGTCCTCCTCGACCTCATCCTCCATGGCGATGCTGGCGGAAGAAGAGTCCACTACGCCCACCGTTGTTCAGGCTATGGTCGTAGCCTTTGCAACTACTACCTTCTGTGCCTGGGTTGCGGCATTGGCAAGGCAGACCACCACCTTAGTGATGGGGCCAGCGACCGATGCTTGGAAGGCGCTGGCAGCCTCCACCCTTGTCGCCACCGATACGGCTGGGGGGGGGGGGCATGGTGAGGGAAGTGGCCAACAAATTGCAGGAAAGATCTGTCGCCGTTGTGGCTGCATCCATGGCTGTGCATTAAGCTCATGCTCGAGCTGCCGTGTGGCAGAAGCTCACTACCCGCCGGTGTAGCCTCCTCTTCGACCTTGATCTCCGTCGTCATAGTAGACACCATGGATGTTCTGCAGGAACGGTGGCATTGACGTATGCGCCGCCACCACAAAGATTATCGGTTGTACTCCGAAGCACCAAAGCAATATGAACAAATTGTCCTTATTGGTTAGTAAGCTTTATCATTCTACTATCAAATATTCTTACCACTAGGCCTTAGGTACTCATTATGAACTATGTTATGTGATGATGTTTATGTTGTAGTTTATTATATTTTCATGTTCAATGTGTTGTTTGTTTTTACCGAAGACTTGAATGTGTTGTTTTCATGTTCAATGTCCAAATGAGTATGATGTTATTGTCATGAACGTCCAGCACATTCATGTGCATATTCCATTAAATACGTAGGTATTGTTTTTGCAATTCGTTCATAACAATGTTGCACTTACTTGTGGATCTGATGGCCATGACAATTAATTTTTTTAGTTGCCTTGACAACATTCTAACCAGCGCCAATCTAAACCACTACTTAAATATTACCAAAGTGCACGGCCTAGCTGAACACGGCTGCAACTAGCACACTTAAACGTATTGGCGTTAATCTAAATCGGTAGGTTCAGTAACCCAAACATACTGGCGAAGCTTTAACGACTGATTTTAGCACCGGTGCGAATAACGACCTCATTCTTATATGCCCCATGGAAGCTGGGACTGGCACCGTCACGAATGAAGATTGCTGCGGTAGTGTGGGCAGCTTTTTCAG
The DNA here is from genome assembly GCA_015476505.1 of Urochloa ruziziensis. Classification (NCBI taxonomy): domain Eukaryota; kingdom Viridiplantae; phylum Streptophyta; class Magnoliopsida; order Poales; family Poaceae; genus Urochloa; species Urochloa ruziziensis. The sequence goes on along the minus strand of CM027121.1, from coordinate 61,777,646 downwards.
CTTCCTAATGTGTTTGATCAGGGCATGCCACACTGAGACGCTTGCTATTTGTAGCTAGGATGCAGCCGCTGCTGAAACCTGTTACTTGAGCTGCTGATTGTCGGGCCATAACTGATCTGCTATTGTTCAGAGCAGCAACATGTAGAAGTACATGTGGTGCAGGCGACGCCACTTGAGAGAGGGGGAACGTGCAGCTAGCAGTACTCCAATAGCATTGGCTCGCTGCTGCTCTCGAACTTCAGCTCGATCGATCTAGGTCGTCAGTTCGTCATGGGCCGGGGCTGCACCGATGGACTGCGTCATCGGCACGGCATGCAGCCTGGTGGCCACTCTTAAATCATGTCACTGTACACACTGCTCTGAAAACCTCATGATCTTTTTCTCTCCACCATGTGTGGTTCGGGAGCTGGTGACGATTACGGTTAGCGGTGGGTTCTTGTCGCCGTATAGATGATAACGGCGTCCAGTTGACAGTTGGATTATGGTGGCGTTCATCGCTGTGCACTGAGCTTCATCTCGACATCGACAAGGTTACAACATTAATTTTAGTTGTAGTCTACCTGCCAGTGAACCATGCATGTGTCATGACTGGTGAAGGGAGCACTAGGCGTTCGGTTTGTCAGGGAGAAGGTTGCCCTGATCGACAACAACAGATAACGGAGGCTGGACTGAACAATGTTGAGCAAAAGCTCGAGGTAGCAAGCCAGAATTATGCAAGGAGGTACTCCGGGATCTGCTCCCTGATAGAACACAAGCAGACGGAAGATGACGCGGCTGAGGACTAACAACGTTCATAACACTGCCAATATGGCAAGCTCGATCAAGACAATGATCGACCAGCCTGAGGATCTTGCCAGAACTGACAGAGCCTGTGAGAGTTAAGGCGTGCAAAGAGCCAATGAGAGGAAGGAGGTCGACGACGAGGTACACTTCAACTTCTGTCGAGAGATGGGGGTTGTGAATTTCCAGCTGCCCAGGACCATCCTTGACCAACATGCCAGCCCTTCCGACATCTTACTAGCTGTTTGTGAGGCCAAGCAGGCAGTTGCTGCAGTAGGTATGAGCGCAAGGGTGTTCACAGTGAGACTACTCTGCGTCTATTTTCTCCACCCTGAATTCCCAGTGCGTCCCATTCCCTATTAGATAGGAACTCCTCCCTTCTCGCCCATCTCATCCTTTTCATTCATTCTCGCCTCGTGTGTGTGTGTTCGCGTGGACATGGCAGCTAAATGATGATATGGGCAACTTCCAAGTCTTGGTGACGGCACAGAAACACTGAGTAGCTAGCTATTTGTAGCTCGAACGGAATGAAGGATGCAAAGGCTGCTGATACCTTAAGTTTCTCACTTACCACACACTAGCCGGGCTATAACTGATCTGTTCCATGCAGCAGCTTAATTGTAGTGTACTCCCTCCGTCTTAGAATATAGCTATGTTTAGACTTTTTTAAAGTCAAATGTTCTCAACTTTGAATATTAATAGCAAAATAATCATTGAGACTAATAATACAAAAATTGTGTTAGTAGATACCGTGAAACCAACTATGATATATGCAATATTTTCTATTTAAAATGAATTGTTTTTTGAGATATTGTTGGTTAAAGTTATAAAGATTTGACTTTGAAAAAACCTAAACGTAGCTCTATTCTGGGATGGAGTGAGTAGGTACCATCGAATCCCTGAGTAATAATGAGAGCTAGAGAACTAGAGAGGCATTATTAGGCAGCTGCCGGACTCGCACAAAACACAGTAAAGGTGACGCTCGCCGATCGCCGTGCAGGAGCCACGCCTACAATACTGGTGCGTGCAAAAAGTTATTTTAAACTCGGGAGGCACTAAGAGCCGGATCATGGAACCTAACAGAAATAATGGAGAGATAAACGTGTAGCGCAGTTTGAATCATCTCTCGGCAGCGTGTAAAATTACCTATTCGAGCACTACAAGACAATGAGGCGGAGCACATAACCAGGGCCATTTTTGAACCCGGTGCTAATAGAGTTTTAGCATCGGGTCTAAAAAATTGGAGCCTTAAAGGGGAGTGGAGAGGCTTTAGCACTGGGTGGTGACAAAACCCAGTGCTAAAGCCCACCAATCAGCACCGGGTGCACCCACCAACCGGTGCTAATATGTCCAAACTCATTTAGCACCGCTTGAAGACTTCAACCCGGTGCTAATCGGCGAGCAGATCTAAAGAAGCACACATAGCACCACGCAAGCCCCTCCTTTTTGTTTTCTCTTCCCCTTCTCCTTCAATCTTATCTCCTTGTCTTTTCTCCTTTCCTTTTCTCTTCCTCTTCTCTCATCTTATCCTCACTTCTCTCCCCTCTATGTGCAGCAGGCCGACGGCGTGCGGGAGGCAAGGCCGCGGCAGCTGTGAGAGCACGTGTGGGAGGCGAGGCCGTGCCGGCGGGCGCGCGCGCGGGAGCAAGGTCGCGGTGGCGGGGCGCGTGCCGCGGCAGGCCAGGCCGGCCAGGCGGGCGCGTTGCGCAGGAGGCCACGACGGCGGTCCAGGCCGGCCGCGCGCGTCGTGGCGGCAGGGTGCGTGCGGCTGCGGGCCAGGCCGGCCGGGCGGGCGCGTTAGCGCAGGAGGCCGCGGCGGCGGTCCGGGCCGGCCGCGCGCGGGAGCAAGGTCGCGGCGGCGACGAGCGCACGCGCAGGAGCAAGGCCGCGGCAGCGGCGGGCACAGGAGCAAGGCGGCGGCGGTCAAGCGTGCAGAAGGCGTCGGTGGCGATGGGCAAGCTCTGTCTGAGTTTTTTTGTTGGATTTGTTTTGAGTAGGATCACAAATGTGTGAGTGTATGAGCAAAGTTTTGTCTCTGTTAGTGTCTTGTTGAATCTCATTGTATAAGTTGAAATCTTTTGATGTGAATCTTGTGTTAAATCTTTGTAATTTTAGTGAAATATTGTAATCTAAGTTCTTCTTATTTCTCTTTCTCCTGTCATCTTTCTTTCCACTCATCTCTTCTTTCTCTGTTCTTGAAGAAAGAACAAAGAACAAGAGTTTCTCTGTTCTTGAAGAACAAAGAACATGGCATACGGAGGAAGAACAAAAAAGAAGAGAGAACAGGATAAAAGAGGAGCAATTTAATTTTTTGTGCGTGAATTTTTTGGCACCGGGTGTAGTTAGAAACCGGTGCTAAAGATTTCTTTTAGCACCGGGTATTTGACCCGGTGAGATTAGCACCGGTTGGGAAACCGATGCAGATGAGTACTTGTCCAGTAGCGGAGACACGGGGTGAGTTCCGCGTTACTCTTAGTATCTAGAGCATGACAATTGTTTATTTAAAAAATAGTTCCTGGCTAACAAAATATTCATACCAGTCCAGATACACTTTTAAACTATTGCATCATGACTCATGTGGATGGCTCTAAAATTTCCAAGCACCACAAAATTTCTTCTTCTTCTTCTTTTTTTTTTTTTTTTTTTTTGCCTCGCCAGCTGCTTTGTGAAAGAGCGTTTCTTTGTTGGCACAGTACGTTAGTGGCAAAGCTAAAAACTAGTATAGGTTAGTGTTTTCTAATAGAGAAGCTTTATCAATTTCATCAAGATCGTTACCCATTACAACTTGCTGGCCCCCATAAGTCCCTGGTCCACAGGTCATTAGCACCGGGTTTCCAACCGGTGCTAATGTTCCGGTGCTAAAGGTTGGCACTTTAGCACCGGTTGACCAACTTCACGCCGGCGCCGTGCCCTCCAGTTGGGCCGCGCCGCACGCCGGCGCCGCGCCCTCCCAGCCGCCGCGCGCCCGCCGCCGTGCCCTCCCGGCCGCCGAGCGACCGCCGCTGCACGCGCTCGCCCCGTGTGCTCCCGGCCGCCGCGCCCTGCGCGCTCATGCCGCCTCCGTGCGCCCACCCCGCGCCTGGTGCCCCCTTGGCTTCCTGAAGAGACGAAGGAAGAGATAGCTGACGAGGGAGAAGGAAGAAAAAAGGATAAGGGAGGAAGAAGATAAGAGGTTGAAGAGAGGGGAAGGAAAATAAAATGGCTCACCTGCGTACCTGCCCCCTGGCATCCTGTGCGTTGCTCATCCCTCGATCCCCACGCCGCATGCCTATTTGCACCGGGGATGGCTTGGAACCGGTGCTAAATATGATTGGGGCACATTAGCACCGGTCGGTGGCTGCACCCGGTGCTAATGGGTTGGCTTTAGCACCGGGTGTTGTCATCAACCGGTGCTAAAGTCTTTCCATGTCCCCTTTTAGACTGCTAACATTTAGACCCGGTGCTAAAGACAACGTTAGCACCGGGTTTTTATAGACCCGGTGCTAAAAGCTATATTAGCACCGGGTCTAAAAATGACCCCTGTTTATATGGTCCGTGGATGCCTCATTCTCTTCTAGTGTCTCCCGATTCCTTCTGCATCTCATTCTCCAGCAACATGCATGACGATCCGACCGATGGCACTGGCACAGTCCATAGACCATAGTTTCTGGTTTCTTGGTCTTCTCCGATTCTTCTCTAGTTCATCACAACAGGCACAGTGAAAAAGGAGCTGCCTACTCCTAGCTAAGGGAAGGGGTATGAGTTGCTCACCCACCAGCTATATATATGGCCACCAATTGGTAGTACACGAGACGGGATGGGTCTTCCATGTCTCGCTCGCTATGCCATGATGGTTTGGAGTTAAGTCAACGATCCAGAGCTCTGAATTAGCGACCTCTGAATTAATTTCAGTTTGTTTACTCACGTCGGGAATTACCTGTAAAGGAGGAAGTTAATATTGTTTAACTTGTCGCACCTCTCCATGACGAGTCTTTATGAAGCTCGCCATCAGCTCCTTCCACTTAGCATCCCTTCAAGCCTTCTGAAATTCTTTAAAGCCTTGGCGCTTCTCATCTGGAACATCACCATCGGCCATGTCGATGACGTTCTTGAGGTTAGCAATAGGTCCTTTACCATTACCCATGGTAGACGATGGATTTTTCTTCTTCCCCAGCGGAGTCGCAAAAATGTGTTCGCGCAAAAATCGGGCCAACACACGAACGCGCTAAATCGCGCGGCGCACAGAGGAGCTCGCTGTAGCACCTCTGCAAAAACCAATCAGACTGGTTTTGGAAACCGATCAGATCGGTTTCGTCGGGAGCACGACGAAAACCAACGAACGCTCGCCCGGGAGGGACCCGTCGGGGCAAGCGCACGTAGGACTGCTCTAGGATCGGCAGGCCACCTAGAACGCCCTGAATCGCCGTAGAGACGAAAGAAGAACAACAAGTATGGGGTTGGAAAAGATTAGGGCAAAGGAAAAGTAAAAGGATAAAAGTATTGATAGATTCAATTGGGATACCCTCAGTCAGCCGTGGCCCTTTATATTTATAGGGAGGGGAGGTCTTGCCCCATAAGGAGTCGAAACCCTAACAAATCTCGTGATAAAACACAACTCCATCTCGGATTACACATACCAAAACCTGTCTAATCGGTTTGGAAACCGATCTAACCTGTCGGCTCAGGTGCAAACCTTCCCGAAGCCATAACTCCCTTGTCCGAACTCCAAATTGGGTGTTCCACATACGCATTTTGATCGTCTCGACGAGAGCTACGCAATGGTGAAGTCCAATTCCCCTTTTGAGCGCTTTGACTGGACTGGTCTGACCGGTTTAGGAACAGATCTGATCGGTTCGCCTAGACCTGTTAAATTTAGATGCGAACATTTATATAATCATATATAATAATGTATAGGAGAAGATGCTGGTTCGATGCTTGGACTACATGTTTAATAACAATGCAATACTAGTGAACATAGCTTCTCCTTAGGAAAATTCGGTTTTAGTAGCTCCTTCTTAGGAGAATTCAGTCTTAGTCCTCTTTATTATTCTGTTTGCATGTCTAGGTTAGAAATTTTGAGTATAAAATGGGCACAAAATATCTGACTTTCCATCCAACTGTATAGAAATTAGATGGTGAGAATTAGAGAGAATAGAAATAATTCAAATTGTAAAGAAAATGGGCACAAAATATCTGACTTTCCATCCAATTGTTTAGAGCAGTGGGGAGGCCTTATTAGGGGCGCTGCACGCAATAATTGACACGCATGGTTCCTTCTTGCCCCTAAAACTACACGGGTAACCCGAATTTTTGGGTCACGACTAGGGCAACGGCCCTGGTGGCCGTAGGCGCAGGCCCGCCCCTGGTGCCCATCTCTTCTTCTCTCGTTTTTGTCCTGGCAGCTACGACGATTTGATATTTTAGTAAGCTATGGAAAATTTCTCTAATTTCTGGTGTTGATCACTCACGGCACAACACTCTGAGAGAGCTGAAAGAAGTAGGTGTATCCCCCATCAGGCTCGCCTTAGTGCCTGACGAGGTCCACTCCCTCCGTCCCAAAAAAACAAGTAATTCTAGTTGTTATAGGACAGATTAACAAAAATGTAAAATGGCCTTGATTGCCCCTATCTTTTACCCAGATTTGGTGCTAACCGATTGTTGCATGCCTACATGCACATGCAAACTTGCCAAATCAGGTAAAACAACTTGTTTTTGGGACAAATTTTAAATCTCAAAATGACTTGTTTTTTTGGGACGGAGGGAGTACTGTCTTAGGCCTTGTTTTTACACCTAGTTAGTAAGTAAGATACATTGTGATCGCCCTAAAAGCAAACTCCAGCCCAGCCTTCAAATGGGCCTCTGTCTTTATTTGAGTCCCTCAAGCCCCCATTTAGTGGAGGCCTCCAAATGTTGGTTCAACGCCCCTAGATCTGGAGGCCCTCTATTTCCACCTAACACGTGGGAGCCACATCTTTTTTCCCCTCTTGCTCCTCGGTTACCATCGCTAGGTCGCCGCCGCCATCCCCCGCGACGCTGCGCACGCCTCTCCACCGCGCCATTGCGCCCGCCCTCCTTTTCCCCACGGTAGCCGAAGCACGCCGCCGGTGGATCCTCGCCTGCAATGGCCGGATCCGAAGCAGGACCATGCCGCCGCGCCTGGCCACGACGGGCTGAGCCGGACCATGCCGCCGCCGCGGTTGGCCTGGACGCCTCGCGGCATCTCTGGCGACGGGCGCCCTCCCCGGCCGGCCGCGGCTACTACGACATCCAAGAAACGCCGCTCGACGTTCGTAGCTCCCACCCAACCGATAGCTCCTCATCCCGGCGTTGTCCTACCTCGCCAGGAACTTGACGCCTAGGTCGATCCAGCCGGTGTCCGGCCACGCCAGGTCCCAGACGCCGCGCTCGCACCCGGCGCCTTCCTTCCTCGGCAGCTCTTCCAAGCGCCTCCACCCGGCCCCCGCCTGCCTACTCCCCTGAGCCATGAAGCACCCGGCGCCGGCAGCAAAGCTCAAACGCCGAGCTTCTACGATTACTCTCAATCAAGAGTTGCTTTAATTAGGGGCTATGTATGTTGTACGCAATGGCTTCAAAAAAAATCAGGGGGATGGGTAGAATTAATCTTCACTTTAGAAACACATAAATTTACTGGAGTTGGTTCAGTTGAATGAAGATACTGTCGGGTTGGATTTGGAGGAAACATGAATGTTCACTACATTTTTCCTGTATAAACATGTAACTTCCCTAGGGGTTACAGAGAGAACTCACTAAACAATTCCAAACTACATTTGAAATTAGAGTTTTCCTGTGGCAATATACCTACCTGTTTTAAATAAAGTAATTTTGAAATACCTTTGAAAGAAATGTATGCGAGCATCAATCGTAAATAATAATAACGAGTGAAAGTACACATTTGTCAACATAATATTTGGTTCCCTAAATTTATAAGATACTCAAAGTACATTAGCCGAAATGATGTATCAATAAATACTTCTATTCGTAACATCTACTATACCTATATAGGAGATCACCACTAACATATTTCTCTACGATTTAGTGAAGCCACGTCATCAGAAACCCGTTACTATAATCCTGTATCGAACCTGTCCCTGCCCGGTGGCTGCCTGCCTCCTCCTCGGCGATCTGAAGAGCCTCCGTCGCTTCCGTTCCTCGGACCCCTTCGATACCCCTGATAAAAACCCAAGCCGCTTCTCGCCAGCTGATCCCGTTTGCCCCTAAATTCATCTGATGTCCATCTTCTCAATCGATTCGTCTGTCCATCTTCCCAATCGATTTGTCTGATCCTGGTGCGGTCACATCCGCCTGTCCAATCCAAGGTCAGTGCAGACTAATTGCTGCTACTTCGTTATTTGTTTCCTTTCTTTTTTGGTGAGGATTTTTCCTTTAGGCACGCATCCACCCGTTCCAATCTATTGATACTGACACTACGGGAGAATTGGCCTTTAGTACCGGTCACAGGACGGGTTAGTACCGGTCAATGTGGCCGGTACTAAAGGTCCGGTACTAACGTGCATACACGTTAGTACCGGTCACATATGACCGGTACTAAAAGGAATCGTTAGTGACCGGTACTAACAGCTTTGCCCCCAAGTGTACATTTTCCTCCCCTTTTCTTTTTCTTTTTCTTTTTTTTCTTTTCTTTTTTTATTTTCTTTCTTTCCTCTTTTCTCGTGGTGCAGTCATCACAAACAAAAAAATTCCACCACAATCACAATAAAATTCAAACATAGATTTTACAATTGATGAGCATTTCACATCTCACATGAATAATACATCTCAATTGATGAGCATTTCACATCTCACTTTAGTACCGGTCAATAACACCAGCCGGTACTAAATGACGCACGTTAGTACCGGCTGATGCCTTCGACCGGTACTGACGTGGCTTTTTCGCCACTGTTGGCTAGAGCTGGTACTAAAGGCCCCCTTTAGTACCGGCTCCGCCCAGCCGGTACTAGGGAGAGGGACCGAAAGTCCTTTCTCCCGTAGTGTGATTTAGTTAGTTTTACTACCTTGGCGAGATCTACTGTTGGAAAGGATCGCCGGCAAGTTAACAAATGACGAGATCGGCGACGGTGTTGAACTCTCGAACCAGCGTTATGTTTACTACTTAATGATGTACTACTAGAATAAAATAGCTTCTTCAGTAGCCATTCGTCTGCTGGTTTGCCAAAAAAACAATCGAAGTGAGAACGCTGCTACATGTGTTTTTCTTCCAAATTGACAATTGGACGTCATTTTCCTTTCATATTCTCATATACGTTTAACCATATGGTGCAGAAATTGTTCTCTGTTCTTCGTGTGAGAGGTACCATCTTGATTTTATCTTTGCAGTTATTTATTGCTTTGATTGATTCCGGTATAAATATGATATATGTATACGTAAGTTTGATGGTTAAGCAAGCTTGATATGTGTCTGGAGGTCCGCCCTTGCATGGACAGTGTTGAGGAAGACTAAACAGTTCATAAAGCCTATGTACACTGATGATGTGCCATTGTTCTGTTTATGTTATCTATGGGCATTGCTTCCAATTTTATATTAACAACACATCTACATCTTTGTTTCAGTTTTGTTACATTGCATCTTTTCTACCAACAACCAAAAAACTATTTTCAATTAGAATGGCACATAAACCCTTATATGCAGTTTCTTACGAGAAGATGCAAGATAGATATGTCCAAACAAAGAATAAGCTCAAAGATGATACACGCCTAAAATTTTATGTCACTCTCACAGGTAACATAAAAACTCTTTACAGAATGCATCAAATAATTATAAAAAATTATGCAAAATATCCCGTAGCAACGCGCGGGGAATCACCTAGTTTATATAATACTCGGAGCACGCTTGGTGATAGTATTTAAGACATCCCGTGCATCGCATGGGTTAACGACTAGTGTGCATAATCAGTGCGCGCATGCACGCCTGGTGGCCACTCTTAAATTATGTCATTGTAGTTGACTCAACCGTTCGGAAAACCTCGTTATCCTTTTCTCTCTACCATGTGTGGTTCGGGAGCTTGTAATGATTACGTTAGTGATGGGTCCTTGTCGCCAAATCGCTGATAACTGCGTCCAGTTGACAGTTGGATTATGGTGGCGTTCACTGGTGTGCAGTGAGCTTCATCGACATCGATAAAGGCTACAACATTACTTTCAGTTGTATTCTACCTGCCAGTGATCGAACCATGCACGCTTCATCACGGGTGAACTAAGCACTCGCTTTTCTTTCGGTTTGTCAGGGAGAAGGTTTTCCTGATCGACAACAATAGAGCTAGGACAATAGCGGAGGGGCGCCAGACTCAACAATGCTGAGCAAGAGCTCGAGGACGGAAGAAAGAGTTATACAATGGACCTGCTCCATGACAGACCACAAGCGGAAGATGATGCGCATGGAGACCAACAACGTTCATAACACTGCCAATATGGCAAGCTCGATCATGACAGTGATCGACCTATGTGAGGACGATCTTGCCAGAAATGATAGAGTCTAGGACAACCACAATAGGAAAAACCCACATCAGTACCGGTCATACAGGTACTTAGTGCCAGTCAGCCTGACCGGCACTAATTTGCCGGCACTAATGTGTCGGCACGTTAGTGCCGGTCACAGCGACCGGCACTAACGTGCGTAGGTTAGTGCCGGCTGTTAACCCTAGCCGGCACTAACGTGCTTTTGCGTCAACCAAAAAATAAAAAAAAATATTGCACACACCCGAGAGGCCCGCACCGTCCCAAGTCACAAGTCACGCGATTTTTTCACGCGTAAATACGCGTACGCGGCCGCGTGGATTCGAACCCACGACGACCTCTAGCCTCGCGCGTTGCTTCCTTACCATCTCACCTATGCATCACATGTGATTGAGTGAGAGATGATGTCCTTTTAAAGGAACCTGCTCAGGACACGTTAGCGCCGGTCGATAACATCAGCCGACACTAACGTGCGTCATTTAGTGCCGGCTGGTGTTATTGACCGGCACTAACGTGACGCGCCCATTTAGTGCTGGTCAATAACACCAGCCGACACTAAATGACGCACGTTAGTGCCTGCTGGTGTTATCGACCGGCAATAACGTGGCTTTGCGGTCGCTGTTTCTCGACGCGCCACATTAGTGTCGGCTCCAGGCTGACCGGCACTAACGTGCGACGCACCAATGTGAGTTTTTCTGGCCGTGAACTAAGGGGCACAGAAAGCTGAGGAAAAGCAGGTCGTCGATGACACGAGATACCCCTCAACTTCCGACGAGAGATCAAGGCCGCGAAGTTCCAGCTGCCCAGGATCCTTGATCGAAATGCCTTTCCTTGCCGCATCACGCTAGCTGTTTGTAAAGCCAAAAAAGCAGTAGCTATGAGTGCAAGGGTGTTCACAGTGAGACTAATATGTTTCTACTTGCTCCATCACGAATTCCTGTTGCGTCCCACTCCCCAAGCTAGCTAGGAACTGCTCGCTTCTCGCCCATCTCCTCCTTTTCCACGCCTCGTGAGCGTGTTTGCGCGCACATGGCAGTTGAATGATGATATGGGCAACTTCCAAGCGTTGATCACGGCACAAAAACACTGAGAAGCTGGCTATTTGCAGCTCGGACGGTACGGAGGGTGCAAGGCTGCTGATACTTAAGTAACAGTTTTTTTTACTTACCACACACTAGCCGGGCTATAGCTGATCTTGTTCCAAGAAGCAGCATAATTACAGTGTACGTACCATCGAATCCCTGAGTAGTAATGAGAGCTAGAGAACTAGAGAGCGAGGTATTATACTAGGAAGAATGGCGCACTAACGCTGCGCCTATTAGATTACATAGGTAATTACTTGTTATCACCGTGGATTATTTTTTATTCTCTCTATTTCTTAATTTTCCTAATCACTAAGAACACTAAATGGTTACATGCATGAAATAATCACACACACGTATTGAATGAAGTAGACAATGTGCATGCAAAGTATGCGTACAGTGGCAGTCGTGGACAGTGATGCTGTCATGTTGGCACTTGTCAGCAAACTCGATGGAGGGAAGACAGATGTTCTCGACCATGGAGAGCGTGGCCCAGTTGACATAGAGTGCACACTTAGGAGGCCCTTCTACCACTGTCGCGCTAGAGCTCGTGGAAACTAAGGACTGGAGCGGCGTGATGTGACGTTGTTGACCTGTTGGCCGAGGAATAACAAAGAGAGGAGAGAGGACAACTGAGGGCAGGAACTACGGTTCGGCAAACTCGTCTCACGAAAAAAGGTGGTCGTGGCTTCACATGTGAGGCCTCTGAGCCCGGGGTGGACGGCATGAATGCATGTATTTCTTATAGAGATAATACTTAGGCATCATTAGACGTGACACTCGTGTGGAAAAAACAGACGTACTGTAGAAAAAGAAGTGCAGTGTAGAAAAAATAATATGATGTGCAGCGAACCGAAATAACGCACTATTATTTTGGGGATGGGGCACGGTAGTGCGGGACCCACGTGGACCCCATGCTACAGTAGTAGGCGCGCTAAGGAGCGCCACTGTCGCGTTAGAGCTCGTGGAAACTGAGGACTGGAGCGGCGCGATGTGACGTTGTTGACCTGTTGGCCGAGGAATAACAAAGAGAGGAGAGAGGACAACTGAGGGCAGGAACTACGGTTCGGCAAACTCGTTTCACGAAAAAAGGTGGTCGTGGCTCCACATGTGAGGCTGTGAGTCCCGGGGTGGACGGCGTGAATTCATGTATTTCTTCTGGAGATAATACTTAGGCATCATCAGACGTGACACTCGTGTAAGAAAAACAGACGTACTGTAGCAAAAGGTGTAGAAAAATTAGCATGCTGTGACGCGAACCGAAATAACGCACTTTTATTTTGAGAATGGGGCACTGTAGTACGAGACTAACATGGACCCACGTTACAGTAGTAGTGGCGCTGGGAGCGCAGGAAAGCTCCCAGCGAAATATCTCTGCTTATTATTTTAGGCTGCTGCCCGACTCGCATAAAGCACAGTGAAGGCGACGCTCGCGAACGCCGTGCAGGAGCCATGCGTACACTACTGGTGCGTGCAAAAAGTTATTTTAAACTCGGGGAGGAGCTAGGACCCGGATCATGGAACCTAATAGAAATAATGGAGATGTTAGCTTGTTGTTGCTAATATGCCGTGACAGAGATGGACGTCACGACTGCACGCGATGACTGATTAGCGGGCACCTATCTTTTTCTCTTTTTTTTAGGTTTGTTACTGTGCTTTGGAGGAACCTTCAACCGTAATATTACGGGGCTTTTGTGTTTCTACCCCTATTTTGATGGTTAATTGCGATTTTGCCTCCTATTTTTTCAACTTTGTGGTTTTGCCCTTGTTTTTTCAAACTCAAGACTGAGTTTGCCCCTGTTCCGTTTGGAAGACTTGACGGTGTCAATTCAGCTGTGAAATGACAACTTTGCCCATATAAATTTGCCTCTACTTTTCTAATGACTTCGTGATTTTAACCTTGTTTTAACATGAATCATTTCAATAGTGTTTGAATCATTTTGACAAAAGGCTACAGAATTTGCAGATTGCTACAAGAATACCTACAAATGTGTCTAGCTTACCACGGTAGCTAACTCATCAAGATCAAGTAGTGGTATATACAAATACACCAGTGTCTGTCAATTTGTCAAAGAATTCCTTTCATGTTTGGAGATCGATTCCACGCGTCCTACAAAACACAGGCGGCAGGGAATGGATCCCAAACCTTGAAAGCAATTCCTCAAGCACCTGTTGGTCGTCATCCGCCTGCAACCCGGCACCTTGCGAAATGCTGCTGTCGTTGCTGCGTAATGGACAGCGGGCTGCCTGCCTGATACCTGCTTTGGCCCTGTGGAGTGCGCAGTGCAGCCATGCTCGGATGCTCCTTGCCACGGCCGTCCCGGCGCCTGGCGTCGCGCCGCATGCCCACCTGCGTCTCGCTGTCTCCGTCGGCCACAAATGACAAATCATACAGCTTCACGACCCCCGTGCTATGCCGGCGTCTGCGCTTCGCCGGTTCGGTGCTGACTGCTTGCAGTGCTTGCAGCACATTTGACCTTGATTCCCCACGGGAGAGAGGGTGCAGGAGGCTGGCGCTCCAATTTCTGCCGCCGGCCGCCTCGATTTCGCCAGCTGCGGCCTCGATTTGGCCCGCCGGCCGAGCTCAGGTTGCTGGAATCAGAGATGAGATCGGCGCAAGGTGAAAAGGGACAGTGGGATAAAGGGTAGTTGGGTCTTTCCCTATCCTCAAGATATTTTTACTTTTTGTTTGATTTATTTAATTTGGCTTGATCTAGCGGACATCCAAACCAGCGGTAAACGGTAGCTTCAAATAAAAAAGTAGAGGCAAAATCACAAAGTTTAAAAAGAAAAGGCAAAATACCATTCAACTCTAGCATAGGGGCAGAATCACCAATCTCCCTAATATTAAACTTAGCTGAAAGATAGTACTCCCTCCGGTTCGGTAAAGGAAGTCGTTTTGGACAAGATTTGAGTCAAACATTGGGAATATAAATCGTGAATAACTTTTAAGTCGTTGAGTTTGGAAATGTGAAAACTACATGAACAGATTTGTCTTGCAAAATACTTTCATAAAAGTATACATATGTTAGTTTTTAATAAATATCTTTATAAAAATAAGAAGTCAAAGTTGTACTTTAGAGACCGTGTCGCTGTTCTAAACGACTTTTTTTACTAAACCGGAGGGAGTATAGTAAATTTTCCTGTTCTAATTAGTTCACCATTCAGTGCACTGAGCCGAAAGGTAGGGGGCCCTCGCTGTCGCTGACGTCCGCCTGTATAGGGACTCCCGTCGGCATCCGCAACCTAAAATGTGCTGGTGGATCATAACTTCATAAGTCAGCAAGAGCATGATAATAGTTTATTTTTTAAAATAGTTTCTGGCTCACAAAATATTGATACCAGATACACCTTTAAATTACTAGGTGATTCACGACGGGATTTGAGAGAGTTTTTTTGATAAACTATGAATCAATGTGGTGGTTTAGTTACTTGTAAAAATAGTGCACTTGTAGAATTTAATTTGACATATCTATTGTGTATATTATCAGGAGAACTTTATTGTGTACCATTACTGTGGGAACTTGTAGTAGCATTGTACTGCATCATCGAGAAATGATAACATGGAGCGAGAGATACCGAAATCTTGGAAAAAAAATATTGATCATTTGAACAATACACGCAGCAGATTTTAGGAACATAAGTACATAACATCTTGAGGCTGTTGATAAATTGGTAATTAAAATTGCATATAATACATAACCATTATTTTTGCTAATTAACTGTAGTGAGAGAGAGAAAAAGTATTGCTGTAGAGAAACAATATTTAGTATTGAGCACCTCGGCTATGGCTCGGAGGCGCACCTCTCCCGCTGAAGGTTACCGGGCTCAGCACTCTCACATTTGAGTTTCCAGGTAGAACACAACGTCTGCAGGTATGTGCCGGTGCTAAAGGATTTGTGTGTTTGCACCAAAAAAAAAAAAAAAAAAAGAGGCAGCATGGAGATGCTTCTAACCTGCGCACGGCGGATGGCGGTGAAGGCTCAAGCTGTAACAATAGCTCGATTGGTTCTGACATTTTAGTAGGAAGGTGGATGATGATCGAGGGAAAACTGTTTCCTTGCCGCGGTTTGAAGCCAACAACGTCATACTGTCCTTGGATGATATGGAGAGATGAGTAAAGAGGTCTGTCAAGCGCAGGACGTCAATAAGGGAGGGAGGTCTGTCAAGCGCTGGACATCAATAAGGGAGGGTCAGGGGTGCCTTTTATAATGAACAAGGATGAAGTTGGTGATCGGTTTTGCTCTGGTGGACATCATTGTTCGTAGAATATGCATGGGTGTGGGGGATATAGTACCCGGGTACCTCACGAGCAAGCCTAGCAGCCCACCAAAAGGGGGCGGCCCAGCCCACCGTTCTGGACCTGATGACGTGCGGTACAAATCGGCGCACGAAGGAAGGATCTGAAAGGATTCTTAGAGATAGGATCGGCTACAAACCGACTTGTAACCCTGCCCCCGATATATAAGGCGGGCAGGGACCCCCTCCAAAACAACTCATCTCACCACGAAATCTCTCAACACACAATCCACGCAATATAACACCCCAAAACAGGATGTAAGTTATTACGTCAAGTCGACGGCCCGAACCTGTATAAACCCTTGTGTCTGTCCATCCTAACCATCTTGCTTCCGATCTTTGCGATCTTCCCTGCATACAAATCACTTCCGTGGGCTACCCCGTGGAAGACTGCCGGAGATAATATCACCGACAGTAGCACGCCAGGTAGGGGATATCGCCGAGATCAATCTGGTAAGCTTGATGGATCGCGTCAAGATCTTGGACAGCTGCAATCTCCCGGACGTCGACGGATTCGAGATCCAGTTCGGGAACATCACCGCCGTCGCCTTGGATACCCAAGCGGCAGGAGCTACGATCGCCACGGAGGTTTCCTCTCTGGCGCCGACTTCGGCCATCATGGCCCAATCCGGTCTGATCGCATCTGATCGTGCTGGTTCTACCCCGCTGAGTCCATCGCAGAACGCGAGGCCCAACCAGTCGGGAACAGATCTACAACCACTCGGTTTCGATCCGGCTCCTGAGAGTCACGTCGCCGAGTCATCTCAGAGCGTAAACGCTCAACCGACGCGCGACTCGAGCCCTGAGGTCATCACCGTCCAGACCCTCGGCTTTTGCTCTTGCTCAGAAGCAGAAGATGAAGGACATCGTCCAGGCGGATGATTCCCTCTCTGGGAGCGACTCCTACGAGTCAAACCCATGGGGACCCTCAATCCTGGACGACCTGCAGGAAGGTTACACAGCGTCCGACGCCTCTACGGAGCCGAAACTGCTAGGATCACCCGAAGGATTAACTCCGAGTAGCTTGGAGCGGTATACGCCCACATCCGACTTCTCCGAGTTCGAGGAAGATTACCTCGCGCAAGAAGGAGCCGGGTCATACTGCTACATGGTGGCACCAGCGACGCCACCTAACCCTGTGTCAGAGGACGAGGTCACCCCGGCCGAAGAGACGACTGAAGCCAGGGACCAACGCCGAGGGCGCAACGCCAATCGGGCGTCTCGTAGAGCCGCCCGACCGCACGGGGCCACCACATCAGGATCTGGCACCGCTCGACTCCAAGAACCACGTTCGGAGGATCACCGTCGTCATCGGGATCGGCACGACAGGAGAAGCAGTCGGAACCTGATGCGCGACGGCATGTTCGAGTACAACGGATTCGACGTCTACGAGACGCCGGTCCAGAACCTCGTCACCATCGATGAGGAAATCAGTCGGCTGCCACCCAGCACTCCAGGCCTGGAAAAGGTAAGGGCTTTCGTGCAGGCCGCCTCCGTCCAGGTCCACCAGATGCAGGGTAGAGCTCACACGGTCGCTTCTGAGCCTGGTCCGTCTCGACGCCGGGCCAGCGGTGGATCGGATCGTGATGAAGACCTTCGCACCACGATCAACAGAGATCGAGACGCGAGGGACGTCATCCGCAACAGCACCGAGGAGCGCCGTCGCGAGGAGATCCGACGGCGCGAAGAATACGATCGGGATCATGGAAATCCCCGTCGTAACTCCGACAGGAGCGGCTACTCGACGGAGTCAGACTACTCTGACCCCTCCGGTAGCCCAAGGCGCGGCAACGACGGCGGTCGCACTCCGCCACGAGGACGAGCGGCTCCCCCACGCAGGCGGTCGACCCCACCAAGGGAGCGAACTCCACCGCGCAGCAGAACCTACCGACGGGACCGAACTCCACCCAGGACTCGGAACTATCGGAGGACCCGTTCCCCTCCCAGGGATCGGGATCGCAGGAGGGAGAGCACTCCCCCAAGAACAACAGACGGCTCGGGTCCGAGTGGTTCCCGCCCTGGAGGTCGGATCGGCGGATTCCAGTCATTCACTGAGCGCTTGAGAAGCGTGACATGGCCCAGAGGCTTTAAGCTGTCGGATATCGACAAGTACGACGGAAAGTCTGATCCATCTCAATGGCTTCAGATCTACTACACCGCCGTACAAGCGGCCGGCGGCGACGAGGACGTGATGGCGAATTACCTTCCCATCATGCTCACCAAGGACTGCCGCAACTGGCTGGCAGGACTCCCGCAGGACGCAATCGACAACTGGGATCAGCTTACCGCGCTCTTTGTCGGTAACTATCTCGGAACCTGGGAGAGGCCCGGGAGCAAGCGGCTCATCGGTCAGATAAGACAGCGCAAGAACGAGAGCCTGCATGACTTCGTACGCAGGTTCTCGGAGAAGCGCAACTCCATTACGGACGTGACGGATCAGGAGGTTATGATAGCCTTCCAGAACGGCATCTCCGATGGAAGACTGATTCACAAGTGGACTCGGAAGCCACCCGCGACTGTCAATGACATGTTCCGGGTCGCTAGCACGTGGGCGGACGCGGAGATCGCGGAGAAGGAACAGCTCAGCGAGCTCAAGAATCGCTGGGAAGAAGAGAACAAGATGACCCGCAAGCGCGACCGCCGCGAAGACGAAGACCGACACGACGACCATCATCGCAGTGACAGTCACCCTCGCAAGAAGAAAAGCGAGGGAGATATGGTCGCCACTCTGGACCGGCCCAGAGGCCGGGTAACTCCAGAGGATTTCCAGCGCATGCTCGATGAGCAATGTCCATACCACAAGCACAAGCACTCGACACGAGAGTGCTACGGGCTCAAGCGAGCCTTTACTGGGGGCAACAGAGGCCCTCCCTACAGAAAGAGGAACGATGGTTCCCCCCACGAGGACAGGCGGACCGACGAGCCTGGCGACGACTTCCAGGAGGCCGACCGAGTGGTCCGCATGATCTATGGCGGACCGGAATTCGAGACGAAGCGCCAGCAGAAGCTCACCCATCGCCAAGTCATGCACGCGAGGGAGCCACCGGTACCTGAGTACCTCAAGTGGTCGGAAGTTCCGATCACCTTCACCCGGGAGGATCACC
This sequence comes from Urochloa ruziziensis, assembly GCA_015476505.1. Taxonomy (NCBI): domain Eukaryota; kingdom Viridiplantae; phylum Streptophyta; class Magnoliopsida; order Poales; family Poaceae; genus Urochloa; species Urochloa ruziziensis. The sequence goes on along the minus strand of CM027121.1, from coordinate 61,758,910 downwards.
CGAGCTTCATACCGAAGCCCGGATCCCACGCCTTGGTAGTAGCTCCGACGATCCGCAACGTTCAGCTCACCAAGGTCCCCCAGCGAACATCCTCTTTGCTAACACATTGAAGGAGCTCGGCCTGACCACTCTCGACCTACGTCCCCCCCCAATCTGCGTTCTACGGTTTGATACCGGGAGAGGGGGCAGAACCACTCGGGCACATCACATTGCCCGTTACCTTCGGAGACTGGAACAACTACCAGACCGAGCATATGCAGTTCACGGTGGCAAACTTTGAGACTGCATATCACGCCATCCTCGGGAGGCCGGCGCTCGCCAAGTTCATGGCGATCCCTCACTACGTCTACTTGCAGGTCAAGATGCCAGGACCCAAAGGCGTAATCACCGTCTTAGGGGACATCCGAGTCGCTTACACATGCGAACAGGAGACCCTCAACGCGGCAGCTGCCCTGGACATGTCTGAAGGACCGAAACGGCGACCAGAGAGGGGGGGAGTGAATGGGAGCCGATAAAAAATCTTTCCAAACTATCCGGCTATTCTCCCAAATCAACTCCGAAACCTCCGAGAGCAATCTTGCCAAGATCACGTAGCCACTGTCAAGCTACTGACCCTAGGAACAAGAAACGAGCAGCGGAACTCGAACCAATCGAAACGAACACCAAAACGACCCGAAACTCAGCTCGATCTAACACACCCAGGGGGGGCGGTTAAACCGGCCAGGGGGGGCGGTTAAACCGCCCGGGCCTGGGAGCCTCGGGTAAAAGTCAAAACAAAAGTGGATCTCCCAAACCGCTTGAGCTCTTGAGGCGAGATTTTGGTCAGATGATCTAGACCTCCAGTGGAGTGTTTTCCCAAAAGATCTCGGCCTCTAACTCAGTACAACTCCCGGAATCGCAGATCTCGCGAAGAACACCATGACCTCGAGTTCATCCCGAAAATCTCAAATCCAGAGCGATTCTCGGCGTTTGGGGGCAAGGGATCACCAGCAAAAGAGGCACAAGGCACTCATACGTGAATCCCCCAAAGAAATCCGAGAGAAAACGCTCGGGAACAAGAAGAACGAAAATCCCCCAAAAATAGCTCCGAAAATACCCACGAAAATAGAAAAAGGAAAGGGAGCTCGGGAAGTCAAATCATGGCACAAAGATGAGCAGCACAAACTCAATCACATAACCATGAATTCACCTATACAAACTAGGAATGATTCGAAGTAGTTCTAGGTGGAGGGGATGAAGGGGAAAACAAGTTCCAAGTAAAACCTAAAGATATAACTAGAGAGATGACAGCCACCAGCCCTGAAGGGGCCTATTAGTAGTCCAAGTGGTGGTGTCCTAAAGACTAAACTACCCCTAAGTGATACATACCCCTCAGGGGCAAATTTGACATTTGGTCTTCAGATATTTTCTGGCTCGGGCACCTTCCACTGCAAGCTAGCTTCCCTCCGACGCAAGCCTTGCAGTCACGCCGCGTGTCCTCCGGATCGAAGCTCCTCGACGCCGTTTTTGGGCCAGCCCAGGGGGGGCGGTTAAACCGGCCCTGGGGGCAGTTAAACCGCCCCTGTCAGCCCACACAGGCCCAGCTGCCCAAATCCGCCTCGTCGAGTCCTCGGTCCTTGGTTTTGAGGCCCAAACCAAGGGAAACCGTCCACCGATGATTTTGTGGCCAAATCACCAAACCCCGCGCGC
>CM027121.1:61578658-61757147 GCA_015476505.1 Urochloa ruziziensis | reverse complement strand
GGCAAGATTGGTTGGTAGGCTTTGGAGTTGAGTTGGGAGTAGCCGGATTCGTTAGAGAATTTTTATTGGCTCCCATTCACTCCCCCGCTCTCTGGTCGCCTAATCGGTCCTTCAGAGCAATATCGAGAAAGACAAGGCGTGTGTAGCTTGATCGTACGATAAAAAAGTAAAATCAAGAGTTTTATTGAAGGAGATCTCGTTTGGAAACTAGTATTGTCAATCGGATCAAAAGATTCAAATTCGGAAAATGGTCTCCGACTTGGGAAGCGTCGTATCGAATTCATCGTTGTGCGTCAGGCAATGCATACATCTTGGAAACACTTGAGGGAGAGATATTTACAAGAGATCTAAATGGAAAGTATTTGAAAAGATATTACCCTAGTATTTGGGTAGATTCATGAACCGATTACTGATCGAGAGATACAAGAAAATACACGCAAGGGCAAGCGAATCGGATATTCAACCGTTTCGAAGGTTCCTAGTCCGATTTAATCTAAATCGGAGGATACATGGCCGATGTGATACACATCGCCCATAGTGCAAAAATAAAAATAAAATTACAAGGAATCTACATATTCTTGGATTATCCCGATTGCCCTCAGGTAGTTTTCATGCTGCTTGTAGGACGTGGCGATTTCTTGCTGTTCATGAAGGATTCTTGCAGTTCCATCTCTTGAAGTGCGGGTTGAATTTATCAGATTCTCTGAGCCTATTATCAGATCTCTTCTCGATTCTAGGCGAACAAGTTGTTCTTCAAGAAGGGAAAGTGAGAGTTGGAGGGCCTGGATTGATGACGAACTTGGTTGATTCCACCGGGGGGGGGGCATGGTGTTGGCAGTAATTGAGCGAAGCACGGAAATGATTCTTGCTGGGAATCTTTCTCTGATTTCTTCGGCATGATTCTCGAGAAAATATTCATCTCCTGCAGAGAGATGATTACAGCTTGAAGCGATGCGATGATCTCGTCGAGCCTCTGAGTTATTTGAAAAGAAATCAAAGTTAGAGAAAAATGCCGGACTATTAATTGAGTTAGAAAGTTTTCACCTGTTGAAACGATGCCATTTTCCCACAAAGAACTGATGCGTGTGATGTGTGAAGGGGGGTTGGTGTGATATTTATAGAGGTTTTCGGTCAAGAGTATTTATGGAGCGGCATTGACGTTCTCGATTACAGAAAGGCTGAAAAAGCCTGCGAATCAGATGGAACATCAATGCGAATTGGTGGCAGAGACTGGAGAATCGACCGAGGAATTATACATAAGTCAAAATAGAGGACATAAGTCAAATCTACAGGGGATAATATTCATTACAAGCCCATAAATGTGCATTGATCAGATTACAAGCCATTACAGAAGGCATCGGACTACATTTAATGCTAGTTGGCGTATCTGATCTACATCATCAATGACACGCTGATACGTTTCGATGGAGCCTTGTTGTGCTGGGATGCTTCTATGGACCTTGAGAGCATCAGATGCTTGGACCTTGAGAGTCTTGTTGAGATCTTTGATGATGGTCGGGAGCTGCTGCAGTCTCTTTTCTTCTTCTTCGAGCTTGTGGTTGACCAATCGGAGCTCGTTCGCTAGTTCTACTTTGCGAGCCTTAGTTCATCGATTTTCACCACTATGGAAGGACGACTCGATCCAAGGAATCAGATCTTGTCTTTAGTAGCATTGGCCAACTCCCTCTTTATTTCTGATTCCTTGATCAAAGATTCCTGATTTTGTTGATCGGATATCTTGTGTCGAGCCTCGATAAATTCGATCTGACGACCTTCGATATCGGCTGCAGGGATGATGGCGGCTTGAGCTTCATGATTGAGGTGCGACCGTAACTGATGAAGGATCGATCAGATCGGTCCGGCGTCTTGAACTAAAACAAATGTATCTTGCTCCAGCAGAACTTGAAGGTCCGATAGTTTGTTTTTGACGTCTTCTGGGAGTGTTGAAGTGCCAATGTCCGTTGGTTGAGTGACCACAGTTGACGAGATCCTTCTATCAGCCGATTGCACTTCCTCTTCATCCAAGAGATCTTTGATTGCGAAATCAAAGAAGCTATTGTCGATCGAATCCTGGGTCCTGAAAGATAAGAAAGTTCGTGTTAAAATTAAGAAGTAATAGGAAATCGGATGATGAAATGATGAGTGACCTGCTTCAAGTTTATTTCGTCGAATTGTGTAGGTTGCCTTAAAATCAGATTTGGTTCTGATTGAAGTAGTTCCTCGACCATAGAAGAAGTCCCAGCCAATTCATTCTGGAGCAAAAACGGAAGGGATTTTGATATACTTAGATCGAGTGTGCAATAATTAAGGTAAAAGAAATGAAATTACCAGCGTTTGATGATGAACTGTTGTTTCTATCTCTTGCTGAGGGAGATCTTCGGTTATTCGGCCGGGAATAACTGATTCATCTGGAAGATCGGTCATCGCTGAGGAAAGTAATTCACATGGAAGGATTCGCCAATATCGAGCAAATGAAAGAATCGGTTTTTAAGTATTACCGGTTGGATTGGATGGAAGCTGGTTCGATGCTGATGAGGCCGGAGAGTCTTGACGAGGTGCTTGGGGAGGTATCGGTCCTACATTTCTTCATTTTCTGTGAAGTATGTCAGAATCGATTATAAAAGTGAAGAAAAAGAAATTTAAGTGGCAAGAGAAATCGGTACCTGGTAGCTGTGGAAGCTGAAAGCTTGTATCATGAATTGCACCAATAAGCAAATCGGTCGCTAGCTGAATATCGGCTACTACAACCTTAGTTCTCTTGGTTGTTTTCTTTGAAGTAATGCTGATTTGACGTTTAGCCGGTTTTCCTTTGAGAATGTCTTTGGCTGATGGAGCGTTGTATGCAATATGAGGATTATCGGTCGCACGTGCATATTGAATCGGTCGGCCGCTTTTGCTTGTTTCCGGAGGAGTGATTTTCTTTTCCTACATTCAAAGAGATTTAGTAATGAAAAATAGCGAAAGATTAAACAAAAGGGTTCACGGTGAAACTTGAAATTACCTTTGAATTGGTCGGGAAATTCGGATCGAATATTCTGCAGTAGGAAGAAGCCGATTCACAGAACAGATGCTGCGACCATTCAGCCCACCAGCTCTTGAAGGATGGTGTGACTATGGAGGTGATGCCCGCCAATTTCTATGTATCCAAATCGGATATGTTTAAATTAGGGACTCGGTCTAGAAGGCGGCAGAAGGCGAGACCGTTTTCAATGTTGGTCTGATACTTGATTAAATTGGCAAAATACAATTTGATCGGAGCTTGAACAAAGCCTAGTTGTCGTGCTATCACGGAAGGGTAATAAAATTCATAGGCATGTTCGTTGCCGGCCACAGGGAGAATGTTCGGACGGATTATTTCCTTGAGAATTAGTTTCATGCTGTCATCCGATAAGATTGAGTCCAACTGAAAGATGGTTGGATTTTCGAAAGAGTTGTTGGGGTCTTCATAAGCAAACCAGATCAGAGCAGACTTGCTGAGGCCATTGTAGAAGCATTTGAAGTAGGTCGCCAATCGATCTGGGGAGAATCGGTCGCCTTCAAGAGTTGCAGCAGCCTCTTCCGAAAGATAGTGCATCTGCGAAAGATAATCTTGGATCCTTCTGCTTGATCCGATGGAAATCTCTGCTCAAAGAGGTTGGCTTTACAAGCTTTGTGCATGTGCAAGTTCAACCACCAAGGACCTCCAAGGCCTGTAATCGGTTCACCTTTTCTCAGTGGGATTGATACCTCATGCAGTAACTGATAGACCGATCCAAGGAGATATTTGCCTAGTGAGAAAAGGTTGCTAGATGCCAGATGTTCTGCTATTTTCTGATGTTTGAGGGAAGGGACAAAGGATTTCCCACAGAACACGAACTATTCTAACCACATGAGAAGGAAGGCTGAATATTCTCTGTGATCGATCGGTCCTTCATTCTTTGAATAGGAAGAGATATAATCTTTCCAGCCCATTCTCGCCAGTTTGATGTTATGAGTGGGCTTGGCCAAGATATCAGATCGGGTTGTCGAGGTCATGTTTAGGCTTGTCAGCATGACTACATCAAGCAGAGAGGGTGACATCGGACCATGATCAAATAAAATGCATTCAGAGCATCGGACCAAAAATGGGAGGCAGCTGTCAAGAGTGGTTCGTTTTTCTTAATATCCGATAAAGACAGGGTGAGGCATTGACCGATTTGGTAGGTATCCCAATCGACACGTTTGCTGCTCATTCGGAGGTACCAGTTCTTCCATCCCGCAATAACTATCGGCCAAGATCGGAAGGCATCTTTCCATGAGGATAAGGGATCCGACAGATTCTTGAAGGGGAGGCGATTGGTCTCCAAGTTGATAAAATCGGTTGGGTCTTCGTTACCGATCGGACCTAAGATGAAAAGGCCGGGAGTTTCTGGGATTGGAATTGTGATTTCATTCGCAAGTCCCTAGGGAGAAAAAGGCAGAGAAAGGAGAAGAAGGCAAGTCTGGGATTGGAGTTTCTGAGCGCGCGCCACCGAGCTGAAGGCGAAGAACGCGGGGGAGAAAGGAAAGAATGGCAAGGGTTTTCCGGGGGAGCCGGCCGCGCCAGGTTTTTATACTGGCGATACTCACGGTGAGCCGTCGATTTTGATCGGATGGCTCCCGCTAAGCCACGTCGCGCCGGTGCGGACGCGGGCCAGATGTGGCCCGTGAGGGACGAGGCGATGGGCCGCTTCGACGGCCCAGTCGTCGGTTTTTGGGCTAAAGCCCATGCGGGAGAGCGCGGGCGCGATGGGCCCGTGAGGGTTGATTCCGCGCAAACAAAAATTCGAGGGGCAAAAGTAGACTTCTGTTGCGGAGGAGCAGATGGGCCTCTGTTGACGGCCATTATAACCCCGTAGTGACCGTCAACATTTCGGTAAATTGAGGATGATCATGCCATATTCCATACATAAAAGTATTTTTACTGACAAATTCCACAAGTTTTGGATGAGTTATGCTTGCAGGATGAACCAGGAGAAACAAGGGCCAAACTTGGCACAGAGCCAGGCCGGCCGGCCTAAGCCAGGCCGACCGGCCTCCCCATGGCCAGGTCTGGCCACATCATTGATCCACAAGCCTTGCCAAGTGCCCAGATGATCAAGAACCGTGCAAACAACGTCGGTTTGATCCAAGGACCCGGAAGGCCTAGAGGTGAAAGCACATGGATTGAAGGGCCCACATCCTAGGATTCTTGGACAAGCTTCAACTAAACGCAACTGTTACCGACCTTGGGAGAGCATCAGGACCGTTCCTGCAGAGGACGGTGCCAAGTGGCACCAGGGCCAGGCCGGCCGGCCTAGCCCAGGCCGACCGGCCTCCCTCTGTGGCCGCCACGTCTCCTCCTTCACGTGAAGCTTAAGCAGAGCCTTGGCGTGCTAATGACGCTGACATCCACCCCCTGGAGGCTATAAAAGGAAGCTCATTCACCTTGGGAAGACACACACCACATATCTCAAGTCTTTACTTGAAGGGAGCTCTAGTATCTTTTTCATTTCTTAGATTAGGATTAGAGTTGGGAGTAGAGTCGAGTCGAGCTTAGCTCGGATCTTCGGAGTCTTCAGAGTTCTGGTAAAGCTCTTGTATCCTTTCCTTCTTTTGAAGAGGTTATTTATACAATTACTTTTTATTTCAGAGCTTAAGTTATCTTTTATATTTCTCTCTTGCTCTTCTTTAAGAGTAAAGATCTTGCTCTCTTTAGAGCAAAGTCCTTTTCCCCTTTAGTTTTAGTGTAGAGTTTAGTTTAGCTCTACCGGGTTTTATCTCGCGGGTTTGCTCGCCTTGACCGGGCCGTAAGACGCCTTAGGGAAGACGGGGATTTCTCTTGACAGGCCTCAAGAGAAATCTTAATCATCGAGTGCAGACGTGGTGTCTGGCTTGTTGATTAACTAGGAAGTGTGTTGCACCCCACGGAACTGCAGTGGTAGGCAGCAGGTGGTGACAGCCCTGTCCGTCCTTCGTAGTCCACCATGTTCGGGTGTATTCATAACAGTAGTGCTGAGCCCGGAGAACCCCCTCTCTCACCCCGTTCTGAGGTTCTCCCGTTCTAGCCGTCGAAGCGAGCTCTGTTCCCGGTATCTAAGCTAGGGTCTAGGCTAAGGCTAGAGTGCCTTTTGCTCTGAGTTAGAAAGAGTCTAGGTCCGGTCTCTCCCAACGTCTTTCCTTTTCTTTAGAAATAGGTGCTCCGTGTGTCGCTGGTCTTTCAGACCTTCTATCCGGTCATTAACTTGACCATTATCCAACCAAACCTAGAGTTTGTGCCCCTGGGTTTGTGGCTTGATATTTCTGGCAAGATATATCATTTCATTCTTCAATACACTTTAACCATCTGCTTCCCTGCGGAAATATAAATACGATACCCTGGGGTAACTCCCGAGGTGAAGTGCTACAACGAGATATATTCTGTGCGCTTGCAGAATTCATTTTGCATATAACGACATATATCTACGCGCTCTTGAGCGTTGCTAAAACGTGACGCTAAGGAGTGCCAACAAGCATTTCTGGCGCCGTTGCCGGGGAAGCAATTGGCTAAAGTTATTGCTGAATCATTTGATTATCTTTACAGATTTACCAAACCACTAACCTTAGTGACCTCACCACTGCAACATTCGTCTATTTTTGATGTGTTTTGCAGGGTAGTGCATGACTAGTTTCAACCTACCATCAAACTTTGATCAAAATCCAGATCGCATTGGAAGAGTAGTGCGAAAGAGAATCGTACCCCCTCAGATTTCACTCAGCTCAAGCAATATACTCGAGTCGTCATCCGACTCCGAGTCCGAATCAGATTCGTCGTTTTCTTCAGCCCCAGAGTCCCCAGAAATTATGGCTCAAGCTAAGAAGACGCTCCATGAGTTCTCAGCCCCGTCAAGCAGCAACTTCCCGGGACTGTCGAACGCACAGGAAGGTGCATTTGAGCTGAGAACTGGCCTGGTAAACATGGTTCAGGCCAGCCGTTTCTGCGGAAAGGCGATTGAGGATGCGAACGCTCACCTTCGGAATTTTCTGGAGGTGTGCAGTACTATCAACCCCAATAGGCACACCGATCAACAACATCCGCCTTCAACTCTTCCCATTCTCTTTGCTTGGGAAAGCGAAGGAGTGGTTTCATGCTAACAAGGCATCATTCGAAGGACGCTGGCAGACTTGCGCAGACGCATTTCTGGCCAAGTACTTTCCGGTGGGCAAGACCAATGCCCTCCGAGGAAAAATCACTAGCTTTCAGCAGCTAGACGGAGAAACAATTCCCAAAGCTTGGGAGCGATTGCAAGAGTATATTGCAGCCTGCCCCCACCATGGTGTGGAAGATTGGCTGATTACCCAGAACTTCTTCCACAGCCCGAGCCGACGATCGCAAGATATGTTGGATGCAGCCGCGGGAGGAGCTTTCCTCTCGTTGGATGTAGACGTAGCGAAGGCGCTAATCGAGAAAATATCCACTCACCAGAGCTGGATAGGAGAAAGACAAGCTCCCCGCAAGGGAGTACATCAAATTGACTCCGTTGATATGCTGGCCGCTAAGATGGACCTTCTCTTGAAGAAGATGGAATCTCCTGGCAAGGAGATAAATCAGATCATGGAGGAGAGAATCACGTGTGAAACATGTGGAGAAGCAGGACACTCGGGCGACACTTGCCCGACGACACAAGAAGAAGCCTGTTTCATTGGAAACAATAACAATTCAGGCTTCCGTCCTCAACAAGGTTGGAATTCCAAGCCCAATTTCCCCTTCGGCCAACAGCAAGGTAATGGCTCTAACAACGGTTTTCAACCGTCGCTAAAGGACATCTGGTATGGCCAAAAACAGATTAACGATAGCATTAGCAAGAAATTTCTTGCTAATGATAAAGTTATGGAGCCAATGGACCTCCCAGATAGAAGCTTTTAACTCTGTCGTTAAGAACCAGCTGAGCTTCAACAAAATGATTGAAACTCAAGTAGCTCAGCTGGCTGCATCCTGTCCTAACCCAAATGCGGGAAAACTACCCGGGCAACCGGAGGTTCCTTTCAAGGAAAATGTTAGTGCGGTGACCACGCGGACTGGCAAGTCCACGCGGGATCCACACAATCCACAGGATGCAGGTACCCGGCAGAAGGAAGCTAGCCAAACCGAGGTGGCCACCGAAGAGGAAGACGACGAGGAAACCACCCCCGTCTCAAAGGAGGGGAACGAGGCACCACAAGCCTCAAGCTACAGCCGAGATCCCACTTTCCTCCCGTTCCCAGAACGGAGGAGAAGACCCGTGGCCGACGAACAATTCGACAAGTTCGTCGAGGTAATCAAGAAGGTATACATCAACATACCATTACTTGATGCTTTGCAGGTCCCGACATATGCCAAGTACATCAAGGATATACTTAGCAACAAGCGGACTTTACCCACAAGGGAGACGGTACAGCTGACCGAGGAATGTAGCTCTGCTATACTCGGGCCCCACCTTAAGAAGAAAGATCCTGGCTGCCCCACAATATCATGCTCCATTGGAGGCCATGACTTCGACAACGCCCTATGTGACTTGGGGGCGAGCGTTAGCGTAATGCCCAAGGTAGTCTTTGACCACCTTAAACATATATCGCTTGTCTCTACACCCATGTGTTTGCAGCTAGCGGATCAATCGATCCGCTACCCCATGGAGTCGCAGAAAATGTTCTGGTCAAGATCAGGGATTTCTTCATCCCTGTGGATTTCATCGTCCTGGATATGGAAGCCGGAGCAACGAACTCTCTCATTCTTGGGAGACCGTTCTTAAGTACTAGCGAATGCAAACATTGACGTGGGACGTGGGACCATTCAACTAAGGATTAATGGAGGGACCGAGAGTTTCTCTTTCCGTCCTAAGGAGATCCCCCATCAAGTCAATATGGTCGAAGAAGTCATGCCCCGGAAGTCCAAGATGCCGAGCGTAGAAACGCTCATGAAGATGGTGGAAGCCTTCGCCGCCAAAGAAAAGAAGAGGCATGATCGCTATCATACACGGCGAAGGATATTGAGAACCAAAGCGCTGGAGGAGCAAGCAAAGCGCGATAAGGAGGTTGAATCCAAGTCCCGTCCAGTCCGAAAGGAATGGCGGGTAAAAGCACTCCCGAACAAGGATTCGGAGAGTTCCGCTCAGGACGAAAAACTCGAGCCCTCGCCATAAGGTATATGGTACGTATCTTTGCAGTTGCATATAGAATAGGTTTTTCATTTCAATTCTTTTCATTCAGCACAGCGTGTTTAAATTTTCGAAGCTTGCATTTATATTTCAATTGTGCATTAGGAAGCATATAAAAAATATATATATTTTTTCGGCCAAACTTCAGGCCGGCCGGCCCCACCTAGGCCGGCCGGCCCCACTTGTCAATTCCAGTGAAAAGTTGCAGGAAATACTTTAGAGATGACCGTTCAAGCTCTCAATAGCCCAAAACGTGAATCAATGCAGCCCCACGTGGAACCATGGTATGAGTTCTCTTTTATGCCAACCTATTCAAGTGATTCGTTGAGTTTTGGCTTAAGCACAGGGTACTTTAAGAGTATACACATTGAAGCAACTCCTGACCTACCGAACCTAGAGTTTTAGCCTTGCTCGAGGACGAGCAAGAGTCTAAGCTTGGGGGCGTGTTGACGGCCATTATAACCCCATAGTGACCGTCAACATTTCGGTAAAATGAGGATGATCATGCCATATTCCATACATAAAAGTATTTTTACTGACAAATTCCACAAGTTTTGGATGAGTAATGCTTTTAGGATGAACTAGGAGAAACAAGGGCCAAACCTGGCACAGAGCCAGGCCGGCCGGCCTAAGCCAGGCCGACCGGCCTCCCCTGGCCAGGTCTGGCCACGTCATTGATCCACAAGCCTTGCCAAGTGCCCAAGATGATCAAGAACCTGTGCAAACAATGTCGGTTTGATCCAAGGACCCGGAAGGCCTAGAGGTGAAAGCACATGGATTGAAGGGCCCACATCCTAGGACTTCTCGGACAAGCTTCAACTAAACGCAACTGTTACCGACCTTGGGAGAGCATCAGGACCGTTCCTGCAGAGGACGGTGCCAAGTGGCACCAGGGCCAGGCCGGCCGGCCTAGCCCAGGCCGACCGGCCTCCCTCTGTGGCCGCCAAGTCTCCTCCTTCGCGTGAAGCTTAAGCAGAGCCTTGGCGTGCTAATGACGCTGACATCCACCCCCTGGAATGCTATAAAAGGAAGCCCATTCACCTTGGGAAGACACACACCACATATCTCAAGTCTTTACTTGAAGGGAGCTCTAGTATCTTTTTCATTTCTTAGATTAGGATTAGAGTTGGGAGTAGAGTCGAGTCGAGCTTAGCTCGGATCTTCGGAGTCTTCGGAGTTCTGGTAAAGCTCTTGTATCCTTCCTTCTTTTGAAGAGGTTATTTATACAATTACTTTCTTATTTCAGAGCTTAAGTTATCTTTTATATTTCTCTCTTGCTCTTCTTTAAGAGTAAAGATCTTTCTCTCTTTAGAGCAAAGTCCTTTTCCCCTTTACTTTTAGTGTAGAGTTTAGTTTAGCTCTACCGGGTTTTATCTCGCGGGTTCGCTCGCCTTGACCGGGCCGTAAGACGCCTTAGGGAAGACGGGGATTTCTCTTGACAGGCCTCAAGAGAAATCTTAATCATCGAGTGTAGACGTGGTGTCTGGCTTGTTGATTAACTAGGAAGTGTGTTGCACCCCACGGAACTGCAGTGGTAGGCGGCAGGTGGTGACAGCCCTGTCCGTCCTTCGTAGACCACCACGTTCGGGTGTATTCATAACAGTAGTGCTGAGCCCGGAGAACCCCCTCTCTCACCCCGTTCTGAGGTTCTCCCGTTCTAGCCGTCGAAGCGAGCTCTGTTCCCGGTATCTAAGCTAGGGTCTAGGCTAAGGCTAGAGTGCCTTTTGCTCTGAGTTAGAAAGAGTCTAGGTCCGGTCTCTCCCAACGTCTTTCCTTTTCTTTAGAAATAGGTGCTCCGTGTGTCGCTGGTCTTTCAGACCTTCTATCCGGTCATTAACTTGACCATTATCCAACCAAACCTAGATTCTGTGCCCCTGGGTTTGTGGCTTAATATTTCTGGCAGGATATACCATTTCATTCTTCAATACACTTTAACCATCTGCTTCCTTGCGGAAATATAAATACGATACCCTGGGGTAACTCCCGAGGTGAAGTGCTACAACGAGATATATTCTGTGCGCTTGCAGAATTCATTTTGCATACAACGACATATATCTACGCGCTCTTGAGCGTTGCTAAAACGTGACGCTAAGGAGTGCCAACAGCCTCGCGTGCGGCTTGGCCGCCACTGGGCCGAAACGCGCGATGGCGCGGTTTCGCGCGCGCATGGGCCGTGGGTCGTTTTTCTTTCGCGAGCCAAAAGGGTTGCTATGAATAGTAATGTTTTCCCATCAAGTTTATTAATTTCAGAAGCTATATTTGGTTGTTTTTGATGTTTATTTGCATGTTTTCAAGTATATATCTCTGTTTAAATTTTTGCACATGATAATTATTTTTACAGAGAATAGAATGCTTCTGAAAATTTGTTTTCTTTTGATATTTGATGTTATTCCGCTGTGTAATTCATTCTCTAGTTAAATTGAACCAAAGGGATATTTAATTAGAGAAGAAGAAATTTTTTATACTCAGTTTTATGATATTGTTATTTTCTGGCCAAAGCTGATAATTACAATATTATAAATATTCATGTTCAAGTTATTATGCATTAGTTCTATTTTCTGCCCAAAGGTGATATAGAATTGATGTAGAAAGTATGTTATATGTGTTGATTTTGACCAAAGTTAAATTAATACATGCAATATTTATTTTTTGTTATTGTTCTCACCGATTTTATGTCGACATTTCAGGCCCTAATGCTATGAGCTACGTTTCTGCGATCCCCATGCTAGTTGGAAGCAACTATGCAGAATGGCGCACGCAGTTCAACCTGGCAGTTGTCATGATAGACATTGATACAGCCATGAACAACCCGTGCCCAGCAGAGCTTGCGGCACTGGTGCGTGGGGAGAATGAGACAGATGAGGCGTTCGCGGTGCGAGAGCGCAACCAGGCACCCACTAGAAGCTCTTTATGATCTCGAAAAGAGAAAATGGGATTATGCGGACAAAGAAATGTCTGCTGATTATGCGGACAAAGATGGCAGAGGCCATTAGGAGCTCTATTCCTGAGAAGAATGCAGAAGGTGTTGCTCACACCGCCTCTAAGTACATGACACTAGTGGAGACTCAGTTCACGGGGTCGTCCAAGACTTATGCCAGGACGCTGATTGATCAGTTCCTAAACACAAAGTATACATGTGGAGGTGTGAGAGGGCACATCTTGAAGTTGAGCAACCTACATGGGAAGTTAGCTGACCTGATGATTTTCTAGTCCATACAGTTTTTCGCTCACTCCCACCCGCATTCTCCAACTTAGAGATCAGTTACAATTCCTTAGAGGAAAAATGGGATATGCAGAAGCTCATAGGACGCTGTGTGCAAGATAAGGACAAGATGATTGCACAAAATGGTGGACAGATAAACTATATGCACCATCAGTAGAAGAAAAAGAACTTTCCTAACAAGAATTTTAAAGCAAAGAACCAGTGGGAGAGTGGTCCTTCAAATGCTCCCAACAAAGACAAGGGCAAGGCACCAATGCAGTTTGATCGCTCAAACAAGCCGCAAGACAAGAAGGAAGTTGGCAAGAATGAGTGTCTGCATTGTGGGAAGACATGCCACTGGCAGAACAAGTGTCCTGATTGGCTTGAAATGATGTGGAAGAAGAGTGAGGATTTTATTACTTTTGTAGATGAATCTCTGCTTTTAAGTTATGATAAATCTACTTGGTGGATTGATTCAGGTGCAACTACTCACGTTGCTAATTCTATGCAGGGGTTAAGTATGAGTCGGATGCTGCAAAGAGGAGAAAGGGGAGTTAAAGTAGCAAACGGCGTTGAAGCTGAAGTGGAGGCGATAGGAGAACTCCCCATCAAGTTGAAAGACGGCTTCACACTTCAACTACACGACGTCCTTTATGTTCCCATCTTGAGCAGGAATTTAATTTCAGTTTCATGTTTATCAGACTATGGTTTTAAGTGTTTATTCGATAGCGAACGATGCTGTGTTGAATAAAGTTTGTGTGGGTCTTGCCTTCCGACAAGACAAACTTTATATGTTATCTACTCATGATGATTTGTATGCATGTGAAGATGTGTATGCGAGTACTAAGATTGTGCATGAAATTGAAAATGTATCCTCGTCTACAAAAGTAAACAAGAAGCAGAAAAGAATTGATGACGTTTCATCAAAATTATTTGCACTGTCGTTTAGGCCACATTTCGAGGGGGAGAATGGAACGTTTAGTTAAAGGATCAATTCTTCCGCCGCTAGAATTGTCAGACTTAGAACAATGTATTGATTGCATCAAAGGCAAATACGTTAAGCAAGTAAACAAAGTAGCAAAACGAAGCATGGGAACCTTAGACATAATACACACAGACATCGGTGGTCCGTTTCCCGTTGCATCAGTGGATGGTTTTGATTCGTTCATCACATTCACACACGATTACTCTCGTTAGGGTTACATGTATCCAATAAAACACAAGTCAGAAGGGTTGGATAAATTTAAGATATTCAAAGTTGAGGTTGAGAATCAGCTTAATAAGAAAATAAAATTAGTAAGATCAGACCGTGGGGGGAGTACTACGGTCGACACACCCCATATGGCCAAATTCCAGGACCTTTTGCAAGGTACCTACAGGAAAATGGCATAGTTGCCCAGTATAGTGCACCGGGTGACCCACAGCAAGATGGAGTAGCTGAAAGAAGAAACCGTACCTTGATGGATATGGTTAGAAGCATGATAAGCTATTCCACTTTACCAGTTAATTTGTGGATGGAGGCTCTGAAGACTGCCATTCACATCCTAAACAAAGTGCCTAGCAAAGCAGTTCCTACAACGCCTTATGAACTGTGGACGGGTAGTGAACCCTCTCTCAGATATATGCGTGTGTGGGGCTGCCCTGCTGAGGCTAAGATTTTTAACCCAAATATTGGGAAGCTAGATCCCAAGACAGTCAGTTGCTATTTCATTGGCTATACTGAAAAGACAGAAGGTTATCGTTTCTATTGTCCTAACAGACACACAAAGTTTGTGGAAACGAGACATGCAGTTTTTCTGGAGAATGATACGATCAGGGGGAGCATGGCTACTCGAGAGATTGATCTTGAGGAGAAACGGGTTTTTGCACCTTGCCTAATGATTCAAGAACCTTTTTTCGAGTTACCTGTGTCAATTCCAACAGTGGAAGGCACTGTGACACCGGTACAAGCTCCTAGTCCTGTAGTGCAAGCAATGAATGAGAACGTGGAACCTATTCCACAAGTAGAACCAATTGTTGCACAAAGCAGTTGAACCGATTGTTGCACAAGAAATAGAACCTTAACAGCCCGTGGATCCAGAGGTACCGGTTGTTGAGCCAGCTGCTGAACCAGCTGGAGGAGGACTAAGAAGGTCTACAAGAGTGAGACGCCCAGCCATTCCTGATTGCTATGAAATTGGCAACATAGAAGATTTTCAAATGGGGGTGATCCCGTCACATTTGAAGAGGCCATGAGAAGCGCTCAGTCTGAAAATGGCTTGAAGCCATGCAAGAAGAAATGAAATCAATGAGTACCAACAGAGTTTGGGACTTAGAAGTAATTCGTAAAGGAGCCAAATCAGTAGTCTGTAAATGGGTCTACAAAACAAAATGTGACTCCAAAGGGAATATTGAAAGATATAAAGCGCGACTTGTGGCCAAGGGGTTCACACAAAGAGAAGGAATAGATTACAATGAGACGTTTTCTCCAGTCTCGTGTAAAGATGCTTTTAGAATTATAATGTCATTGGTGGCACAATATGATTTAGAATTACATCAGATGGATGTAAAGATAGCGTTCTTAAACAGGGATCTGTTTGAAAACGTTTACATGACTCAACCCAAAGGTTTTGTTGTGGAAGGCAAAGAAAACATGGGTGCCGCGTAAAAAAATCCATTTATGGATTAAAACAAGCTTCTAGACAATGGTACTTGAAGTTTGATGAGACAATTAAGAAATTTGGGTTTAAGGCAAATATAGAGGACAATTGCATATATGCAAAATTTAAGAATGGGAAATACATTTTCCTAATCCTATATGTGGACGATATCCTGCTTGCTAGCAGTGATACAAGAATGTTGCAAGAAACAAAAATGTTTTTGTCCTCTAATTTTGATATGAAAGATCTTGGTGAGGCTTCATATGTTCTAGGCATTGAAATTCACCGAGATAGAAGAAACGGGGTTTTAGGACTATTGCAAAAGACATATTTGGAGAAGATCCTAAAGAAATATAATATGAATACGAGTAAAGCCACACCTGCACCGATAGTGAAGGGCGATAAATTTGGGGATTTCCAATGCCCCAGGAACCAATATGAGATCGATCAAATGAAAACGGTTCCATATACTTCAGCAGTCGGTAGCTTACAGTATGCACAAGTGTGCACTCGCCCTGATTTAGCATATATCACTGGAGTACTTGGTAGATATCAAGATAATCCAGGCATAGAGCACTGGAAGATGGCAAAGAAAGTTTGTGGTATGTGCAAGGCACAAAAGACCTCATGCTAATATATAGAAGATCGGATTCTTCCCTAGAGATAAGAGGGTATTCAGATGCAGATTTTGTTGGAGACAAGGATGATAGAAAATCCACGTCAGGTTATGTATTCACTCTCACAGGGGGAGCTATTTCCTAGAGAAGATCTAAACAAACTCTGGTTGCATCATCTACGATGTATGCAGAGTTTATAGCATGCTATGATGCAACGTTGCAGGCCAAGTGGCTAAAGAAATTCATACCCGACTTGAAAGTGGTAGATTGCATTAATAGACCACTTAAGATGTACTGCGATAATGAGCCCGCAGTATTTTACGCTAACAACAACAAGTCGAGTAATGCTACCAAACCAATAGAAATAAAGTTCTGTGTTGTGAAGGATAAAATCCAGGATCACACTATAAGTCTGGAGCATATAAGTACGAAAAATATGCTAGCGGATCCACTCACAAAAGGCTTACCATCCAGTGTGTTTAGAGAACACATTACCGGTATGGGTTTAAAGAAAAGCCTTATGATCACTGGATAAGGGCCCGAGTTATGATCCTTCATAATGGAGAAGTTTATTGTGGCTGATTAATCTAATTGAAATGACAATTTTGATGACTCATGCTCAATGTGCTTTTTAGTTATGAAGTGGATGCCAAGCGAAGAGCTGAAGGTAAGAAAACCATAAGGTGAGATCGAGGGGGAGATTGTTAGGTCGATCTCCACCACCACGGCCCAAAGGCCGTGGTGGGCTCGGTCCAAGCACCCTGATCGGGGAGCCCAACCTAGCATTGGTTGGTGGGCCCCCGTTGTACAGTGCTATAAAGAAAGAGGTGGGGGCTAGGTCGCCAGGCACGAGGTTCACCGCCGCCAGCCGCCACCCAAACAACCCTACCGATCGAGGGTGCACTGGAGCAACGGGAAGCCGCACCACCACTTCCGGGTGGATCCGGTGCACCCGCTGCCACCGACCCGACCTCAACCGCATCATCCCCACACCGTCGACGCCTCCTCAACCCGTGGCTGCCCCTGCGACCGCCACCGCCGTCATGGCCGTCGACCCCGTCGCCACCACGGACGGTCTGTGCTCTCCCTCTCTCTTTTCTAGGTGTAGTTGTTCTAGATCTAGATGTAGTTCTGGCATGCACATGTTTTAATCTTTTTATACAAGTTGTACCCGTACTGCTAGCTGATCCTATGCATCTATCAAGATTGGGTAAATGTGTGATTTAGTAGTGAGCATTTATGCCACGTAGTTTCGAAACTAAAGTAATCAATCCTACGGTAGATCCAACTGTAATTCGTTGATTGTCCAAGTTTACTTTTCAATACCGGCCTGTAGCTTGAAAGTTACCGTGTTGAAGCATTATCTGATTGTAGATAGGTTGTGCAGATCAGAGAGATCACGCATTGATGATCACTGGACCACAGAAGAAGCTTTTTGCACCAGCACCACGACCGATAGAACTCAAAGGTCCTCCTTTTCTCCTTTCGATCTAGGGCTTATTATAACATGAACATAAATGGTTGCAACCAATGTAAACAGTAACTTCCAGACTTGACTACGGCACACTTATTACACATCCATATCTTGGACGCGACAAGATTAACAACTCCAAATTAAATAAACAAAATTGCTGAACACGGAATGGGGAAAATACCACGTGCACAGATAGGCACTACGCATACCAACTCATCCCTGGGTGCACTTCTTATAGCAGTCGTCCGTGCATTTGCCGATGCAGTACCCGTCAGCCCTGTTGTAGTAATTGACGCAGCTAGAGTACGAGGGGTAAAGACCTCGATGGCACTCGTCGCAGCAACTGCGGGCATAGGTGTTGTCGCATCCTGTATAGCAGTTATCGACGCTGCAGCCACCGTCGACACACTTGCCAGAGGGCACATATTCGCAGTGCAGGTGTCGTAGCACCCGCTCATGTTGGAGGCATAGTCGGTCTCGCACTTTTTTTGCACCAGCAGACATATTGGCCAGGGCACATATTCACAGTGCTTGCCGCAGTAAGCATGGCAATCGTCGACTTGCCGGAGCCGGAGCCGGTGCTTGTGGTGGTGTCGGCATTGGTGTTGGCGGCGGCGATGCTGGTGAAGGCGGCGGCGTTGGTGCTGGCGGCGGTGGTGGTAATGGTGTCGGCGGCGTTGGTGTTGTTGGAGGTGGCGACTGCTCATTATGATCAGGGCAATGGCGCGCATGGCCTGCTGGCTCCTGCCCCTTGGAATGGTGCGCAGGCGGTTGCTGCCGCCCCATCGAGGAATGGAGCAGCACGAGGAGCACAGCAGCGACCAACATGGTCACAAGCGGGAGTGGCTGAAGCCATGCTTTATATGGCTTTTATGGTTTGCACCAACAAGCAAGCTTCAGATGGGGATCAGGAGAGAAGGCAGGATGCTATAAATGGTGGAGATGGGGAAGCAACTCAACTGGTGTGGCTGTGTGATTCAGATCGTTTGTTGCTATTTATAGCCACCAAACCAACGGATCCACCACATCACATGCATTGGTGCCACAGTTTATATAACTTATATAAGTAATCCCCACTAACTATTTCTCTCAACTCTCATGAAGCCACGTCATCACCTCCTACTAAGATGCATTAATATCCAACTAAGATGCATTAATTGCTATTTCTCTCTTATGTAGTGCAAATTTTCTATTCATTAGATGTATATCTTATTATTTTTTCTTATCTATTCAGAAGTAACATAAAAGTTTATAATTTTTATTTAAAGATAACTCATATGGCTCTTGGGGTAATATCTATAAGCGCACTATTTTTACGAGCATCTTAACAACCACAGTGATTCATATTTTATCAAAAAAATTCTAAATCCCGCAGCAACGCGCGGGGAATCACCTAGTATACTATATAGGAGATCCTCACTAAAAATTTCTCTCAACTCTCATGAAGCCACATCATCACATCCCACTAAGACACATCATCATCTTCCACTGATATGCATTAACTCCCTCATGACAAAATTTCCAAGCCATTCTCTCAATAAAATTAACGTGTTTTCACGTATAATGTTGTTTGCAAAATAATGTTGCGATGCAATCACCTTAGTATTTCTATTTTCAAATTACATCTTCAAATTTGTTTAAAAAATTTCCGCAGCAACGCGCAAAGTATCGCCTTAACTAAATACAAGTGCAACCACTAGAAATCACCACATGTGAGAGAAATTTCTCAATAAGACTCCAAGTAATTGAAAGGTTCGTTTTCTCAATAATTTTAAATTCCGTTTTATATATTACCACAATTGTATTGTACTAAAGTATCCCTTAGTTGAATAATTTAATGTTGTGTCAAAAACAAAATTGTCAAGTTTTTACTATTTTTTAATATCATCAGTAATAATCGTTAAAAAGTATAACAAACATCCCGCAGCAACTGCTGCGGAGGAATCACCTAGTAATAATATATAGAAGATTACAGAATGAGACGTCACTGAAGGCATCTGCTTGCTCCAGTCGTCGCGTAGAAGTTGACTTCACATAATTGAACTAGTACATCCTAATTTATTCAAAGGCAGAGCTATTTAATGAACCTTTGGAACTTGTGTGGATAGTAGCCTGAAGAACCAGTCAAAAGTTGGCGATCGATTGTTAGCATATTATTAGTATCTTTACATTTAGTAATAGAAGAGCACGTGCCGCACGCACGTGTTTTAAAAAATACTAATTTAGAGTTGTATGGAGTAGTCTACAAAAATTACTAATTTAGAGTTGTAACTGTTTAGATTAATCTAGAGCGTTCAGATCATCATAAAATCCGACGGCGTAGGTAACCATGGACTATTTAGGTTAATCTAAAGCGGTCGATCATCATAAAATCCGATGGTGTAGGATATAGATGACGACGGACGAAACGAAAATTTCGTACAAACCAAATAACATGAAGTTGAGGGGTGAGAGTGCGCATCAGATTGGGACCCAATCTTCTATACCCACGGTGGGTTGGACACCGGATCAAGGTCTACCAGAGCCCAGGCCTCACGTCTAATTAACTTAAAATCCGAAAGACTAGGTATGTGTTCAATATGCGTTAGCATCGTCTTTCTATAACGATCTATACACGTCTGAGCGGACGAAAGACATGGAGCGACCATGGTTCCGGCCAACATTACAACCGCTATGAATAAACAGTTGATGACTCCCTTGAGGAAATAAAAATAGCGCTATTCTAGATGTCCCCTAAGAAGGAACAAGGATCGAATGGGCTACCAACACACTTTTTTGATTGAAGGCTACCAACATACTTCTTCCAACATAATTGGGAGTTGTGTGGTGATGAAGTTTCAGAAGTTGCACTTCGGGTTTTAAGAGGTGAGGATGACCCAACAATAATTAATAATACATTTGTGGTCTTGATCCTGAGGGTTGATGGTCCAGAGGAAATAGGCTAGTTTAGGCAAATAAGATTATGGAATGTGATTTACAAAATTGCTTCGAAGGTGATGGCCAACAAACTGAAACTTATTATGCCAGAGATTATATTAGAGCAACAGTCTACTTTTGTGCCAAGGCCTCTGATTACAGACAATATTATTACAACTTATGAGTGTATGCACTTCATGAAGAAGAAGAGAGCTCGGGACAGTAGATTTTGTGCTCTTAAGCTAGATATGTGGAAAGCATATGATCATGTACAAGCTATCATGATCAGGGGTTTCATCGGCTTTGGGTAGATATGATCATGCGTTTGGTAACTATGGTCTCCTTTTCCATTTTATTCAATGGTGACCGGCAAAAGAATTTTATTCCCTCAAGGGGGGATCTGACAAGGAGACCCAACTTCATCTTATTTGTTTTTGCTAGCAGCAAAGGGCATTTCGTTCTTGGTAATATCTAGAACTCAGTCATCAATTCAGAAATAAAAGCGGGTTCGTCGGCTTTGATTGTAAGCCATTTACTCTTCGTAGATGACAACATGTTGTTCTTCAAAGAAAATGGAGAGTGTGCTGAAGTGACAAAGGATGAACTGAATATTTACAGCCCCTGGCCAGTAGGTCAATATGGAAAATATTCGATCCACTTTGCTAAGGGCGTCCAAGGCAGTACCCGTGAGGAGATCAAGGCTTCTTTGGAAGTCCACAACGAGGCACCTAGTGACAAGTATCTGGGCATGTCTACTAATGTTGGCACATCATCTAATGGTGCGTTAAAATACCTCAAAGACATGGTATGGATAAGGGTACAAGGTTGGCTATAACAAGCACTTTCAGCCGGGGGTAAGGAAGTATTGGTCAAAGCGGGCTCAGGTGATACCAACCTACTCAATATCATGCTTTTGGCTGCCAAGAGGATTGTGCAAACATATTGATGGTCAGTCTTGGCTTAGGATTATGCAAACATATTGGGTAGCTTAGGAGGACATGACAAAATCGAAGTGCATGGGCGGTCTTGGCTTCTGGGACATCAACATGTTTAATATGGCATTACTAGTGAGGTAAGCCTAGAGAATATTACAAGGGTCTTTGTCGGTAAGTGCACGTCTCCTCAAAGTTGTGTACTTTCTAGATGGTGATTTCTTGGAAGAGGAAGTTGGCACATCGCCATCTTGAGTATGCAGAGTGATCATTGATGGCAAGGAAGTATTGCGCCGAGGCTTAATTCACAGAACTGGGAGAGGTGAAGCTAATGATATATGGGTGATGAACTGGATACCGAGAGATGGGATAATGAGACCTGTTGTAAGGCTACAACGGAACAACATGCGGATGGTGAGTGACCTCATTGCCAACGCGTCAGGATTTTGGGACATGCAGCGGCTGAAAGAGTTCTTCTTTGCCAATGGATTGGGAGGTCATTGCTAATATTCGAGTGAGTACCAGAAGATAAGACGGTTTTTGGGCATGACACTATGAGAAGTCAGATGTTTTCACCATAAGATTAGCTTACCAGATGCTTATGAGCAATCGAGATAAACAAGTGGAGTGGATAAAACACAATATGGGGAGATCAGATTGCTTGATCAACTAAGCACAAGGAGTGGACATATATTTGGCGCGTCCAAGTTCCATCCAAGGCGTTCCTATTCTTATGGTGCCTCGCTCAACAGACGATCCCAATAGGATATGTCCGGCAGAAAAGGCACATGTATTTGGATAACAGGTGTGTTGTGTGTGGAGGCCAAGACTCATGGAAGAACTCTCAGATTGAGTGCCATCTAGCGAGGTGTGTGTGGGCGCTGCAGATGAGATCATCGAGTTTATCAGTTCAACACAACATCAAGATGCTCGGGGATGGCATCATGTAAGCTATGAACTCCTTAACCATGATAAGTTAGTGACAGTGACTATCACATTGTAGGCAATATGGTATGCCCAGCACAAAATCATTCGTGAGAATATTTACTAGAGCCCACTGTCGACACACTGTTTTGTGGAAAGGTTCTTGTCCGATCTGGGAGCGAGCAAATCAATGGGGAAAGTGAGGCAAACTGTTCAAGCTAAGCAGACTAGATGGACCCCTGCCGTCATTGGGGGTTTGTGAAAATTAATGTTGATGCAGCAATTGCAAAGAACTCAACAAAGGTGACGATGATGGCGGTGGTGCATGATAAAGCTAGCAACTTCATGGGAGCCTCGGCGTTGGTAATAGAAGGCATTTCTGACCCGGAGATGGCGGAGGCGATAGCATGCCATGAAGGGATGACACTGGCTAGTGACCTGGTGCTCCAGAAAATCAGGTTGGTGACTGATTGCCTGAACATAATCCATAATTTGCTTGGAAAGGCAATGGGAGCTTACGACCATGTTGTCCGTGAGATCAAGGAAAGGGCAACGGACTTCACTGATGTCAGTTTTGTTCATGAACGAAGGAAGCTAATGAAGATGCTCAGTAGGCTCGCTAAGGGATCGTGTATGAAGTCTAGATAGACATGTTTGGTTCCTAACTCCACATGATGGAGCTTGTACTGCTGTAAACGTTTGTTAATAAAAGCAGTACGCCTGTTCCTAAGCTGTTGTTGAAAAATCTGAACATCATCTCTAGGTCACATGGAGTAACATAGTGACTAGGGAACCTGTAAACGAGACTTTAGGCTTAATCTCATATTGTAACTTGTTGGCTAGGAGCACGACATTTTAACTAGAATAGCGTCACCGAATGCTACAGACTCTGAATTCGATCACACGGCCGACATCCTGGTGCATGCATAGGCTGCAATACGATGCCATTTTAGCAATTTTTATCAAATATTATATAAATAAATAACCGGTGTGTCATGCTCAAACTTGGAAAGACAAACAAGGCAGTCACGCCACATACATTGCAAGATCATGGCGGCATGCATGTTACTGGTTCGGCTAGGATGGACTTGGCTAACATAGTGCAAGATCATGGCGGCACCGTCGCTTCACAGGCTTTACCGCGACACTTGTGTTAATTAGTTTTTCTTTGTGTGAGAACATCCATTCAATACAGCGAAATATTTTGTAGAACAATAATGTGAAGGTCAGCTTCGACTTTATCATGTTACCTCTGACTCGCACATGAGAAACTTGACTTTCAATCAATGATGCACCGATCACGATTTCAGATTAGGACCATAAGATTCTAGACTCTAGAGGTAGGTGACAACTTTCAGCTAAATGACACATCTAAGGGTCTCATCGATGGAAGCTAATAGCAACCGAGTTTACCTCCGGTCGTTGTTTGCTGGTTTGGAGAAAGCATAATAAGATTATTTTTAGGATTATTTCTATCTAGCAAGGCTGTGTTACTAAGTTATATGTGCATTGATGGACATGGTAGTTATAGGAACATGAAGGAAGCTACACCTAATCAGGAATTGCGAGATGCGTAGGTGACTCTCTACAATAATTAACATATATAATAATCACGTTCACTAGCTAGAGAAACACTCATCCACATCCACTCTCCTTGCTAGCCATTTAAGAACCTGCACGGAAAAGTCACTGGTGCTGGCACATTAAAATGATTATCGGTGTTGGGCTAAAATATATAGAGCCGGCATATATAGATACTTTTAGGACTGTCCACATTGGTTCCCCGTGTTAGCTCTACATTGATCTCGCACACATAATATTCCCGCCTTTTCAATTTGAATTTGAGCGCATGTGTTTAGAAACTCATAACTTTTGCATATGTATATATGGACTAAGATGTGGATAAACTTTATATAAAATTATATGTTTCGACTAGATCTACAACTTCTAGTACAATTTTCTTTAGTTTGAAGCCACTTAGATGCTGAAATAATGAGGGATCATATGCAAGGGGCCAGAGATCCCTATGAGTTGGAAGGCTTGTTGTACCTTGTTCATGCTAACTCGCGCACCCAGCACAAATACCATGAGTGTATCCGTGTTGGCTTCATTGTGCCAATCCAATAATCTGCACAGATGAGGTTTTAGTTCAGGCATATATGAGATTCTCTACAGCAGTGGTTGCCAAGAAAGAATACGCAGGCCTAGCTGACCATTCTTGACACGTTACTTAGTTTGAATGTAATCAGTCCTAGCTAGATCCAACTGCAATACGTTGACTGTCCAGGCTCATTTTTATACTCGTAGCTTGGAAAATTACTTAGTGTTGAAGAACAATGGAAGAGGCAAAAAATTGGTTTTCTCAATGTATATATAGGTTGCGTGGATCCAAGTAGGAGCATACGAAAACACATGCTCTCTGGAGATCATGCATTGATGATCACCGGACTAAACACGCAAGTTTTGTAACACGTCGTCCGTGAAATTAAGTTGCCCTTGTCTCTAAATAAGTGTTACTCAGGAAGCATGTTTCCCTCGCAAACATGCTTTCCGGACGACCCATATCTTGGCAAATCACTGCAAATGCAAACAGTAATGTCCAGACTCGACTGGCACACACTTCTTCCACACACCCATATCTTGGACGTTACAAGGTTAACAAATTATTCGTTCGACTGAACGCAACTTATTACGCCGTACACACTCATCACTGGGTGCAGTTCTTATTGCAGTTGTCCTGGCAGTTGATCACGCAGTACTGTACACCCCTGCTGTAGGAATTCACGCAGCTAGAGTATGTGCGGTAAATACCTTGACCGCACGCGTCGCAGCAACTACGGGCATAGGTGTTGTCGCATCCTGTACCACAGTTATTGATGCTGCAGCCACTATTGACACACTTGTCAGGGCACATATTGGCAGTGCAGCTGTCGTAGCACCCGCTCATGTTGGAGGCGTAGTCGGTCTCGCACTGTTTGATAGCAGCTGCCAAATTGGCTTGGCACTGTTGATTGCATTGCATAATGCAGTAAAGAGGGCAATCGACTGCCGGAGCCGGTGCTGGTGTCGTCGTCGTTGGTGGCGGTGCTAGAGCCGGTGCTGGTGTCGCTGTCGTTGGTGCCGGAGCCGGTGCTGGTGTCGTCCTTGGTGTTGGTGCCGGAGCCGGTGCTGGTTTTGTCGTTGGTATCGGCGCTGGTGCCGTCGCAGTTGGCGGTGGTGGTGTCGTAGTTGGGGTCGGCGCAAGTGGTGATGCTGGTGGCGGCGGCGGCGGCAGTGTTGGAGTTGGGGGTGGTGTTTGTGGGGTCGCGGTATAAGGTGGCGGCTGCTCAGTGTCATCAGGGCAATGGTGCGCAGCCGCTGCTGGCTGCTGCCCCTTGGAATCGTCGTCGTCACAATGGTGAGCAGGCTCTGGCGGCTGCTTCCCCTTGGAATCATCGCCGCAATGGGGCGCAGGCGCTAGCTGCCGCCCCATAGATGAATGGAGCAGCACAAGGAACACTACAGCGACCAACATGGTCATGTTAGGAGCGACCGATGTTGAAGCCATTGTAGTATTTGGCTTTGATGGCTGGGACCAAAAAGGCAAGCTTCAGATGGGGAACAATATTAGGATTGAGAAGAGGAGAAAAGGCTAGACGTTATAAATGGTGGGGAAGTAGCTCAATTGGTGTAGCTGTATATATATTTAGATCGTTACATGCTATTTATAGCCAGCAAACCAACGGATCGACTGTACACATGGAAGCCATAGTTTACAATATAGGAGTAGATCACAGGATGAGACGTCACTGAAGGCATCTTGCAGCATGTTACAAGTTGACTCCAAGTTAAGAGGAATAAATACTTCTTAATTGCTTGCTCCACTCGTCGCATAGAAGTTGACTTGAGGTAATTAAATTACATCCTAATAATTTATTCATAGATAGAGCTATTCAGTGAACCTTTTGCAACTTGTGTGGATAGTAGTCGAGAAGACCGTCAAAAGTTATACATGGTGGACATGGCGATGGATTGTTAGCATAATAACAAGAAGGTGAGCACTGAGCAGGAGCGCCCAGCAGATTCCGAGCCAATCTTAAACCCCATGGGAGAAGGGTTTTGGAAGGGAAGTATTGGCCTCCGTAAAGTCCTGACTAGTGACTCTGCTGTGGGGCCTTTGGAGTTACCCATAGACAACTCTGAGGACCTAGATGTGTTTCTGAGATTAGTTAGAGTCACAACATTTCTTCTTGCAAGTTAGGCACTTATGCAATCTGCACGTTCATGGTTGTGTTAGACCCCTAGGATCACTAGATGCACAAATAGCCGGGACTTTTAGGTACACAGAGAGAATCAAGAGATGCACATGCACGGGATCTACTACTAGGGGTAGAGAGAGGAAGGGGAAGCACGTGCATACCTTCGCCGCGGGGTGCGGCAGCGGCGGCGGAGGAGCTCGATGTAGCCATCACGTTCGGTCGGTGCAGTTTGCCCTAGGGCAGCGACGCGCAGTGCCGTTGCTCGTCGGGACGCCGTGGTTGGGGTGCTTCCCGCTACTCCTGCGCCACCCGGATCGGTGGGTGTGTTGGTGGGGGGGTGGCGGCTCTGGTGAACCTCGTGCCTAGAGCCGCCCGGCCCCCACCTCTTTATATGGCGCAGTGCAACAGGGGCCCGCCAACCATTAGGGTTGGTGCGCCCCCGATCAGGGCGCTTAGATCTAGGCCCAGTGGGCCGTCGGGCCCACTGGAGGGAGATCAATCCTAACATTCTCCCCCTTGATCTCACTTTTAACTTTTGTACTCTGAAAGGACTCTTTTCAAAGTACTTTGTCTCATCACAGGTGAACTCGTAGAGCATGTTTCATCGTCACGGTAATTTCCGATAGAATCAACCAGCTACAACTTATCCCTCTGTTTTTGAAACAATGAAACTTTCTTCTTTTCGGGCCTTTTGTAATCCAGGAATCATAGGCTTTCCCTTAACCCCATGCCGGCTAAGTGTTCCTTGAACACATTGGGTGGTAAGCCTTTTGTTAGCGGATCCGCAAGCATATTCTTTGTCCCTATATGCTCGAGACTTATGGTGCGATCCTGGATTCTATCTTTCACAACATAGTACTTTACCTCAATTGGTTTGGAAGCATTACTAGATTTGTTGTTGTGAGCATAGAATACTGCTGCCTGATTGTCGCAGTACATCTTTAGTGGTTTTTGAATACTATCAACCACTTTCAAACCGGGTACAAATTTCTTAAACCACAATGCCTGCCCCAAGGCCTCATTACAAGCTATAAACTCTGCATACATCGTAGATGATGCAGTGATACTTTGTTTTGAGCTTCTCCATGAGACAGCTCCCCCTGCGAGAGTGAACACATAACCCGTGGTGGATTTTCTGTCATCTATATCTCCCGCATAATCTGCATCTGCATACCCCTTTATTTCCAAGGAGTCAGATCTTGTATATGTAAGCATGAGACCTGTTGTGCCTTGCGCATAACGCAACGCTTTCTTTACCATTTTCCAGTGCTCCATGCCTGGATTTTCTTGGTATCTACCAAGTACCCCGGTGACAAAAGATAAGTCAGGGCGAGTGCATACTTGCGCATACTGTAGGCTTCCAACAGCCGAAGCATATGGAACCGCTTTCATTTGATCGAGCTCGTATTGGTTTCTGGGACACTGAAACCTCCCATATTTATCGCCCTTAACTATAGGTGCAGGTGTGGCTTTGCTTGCATGCATATTGAATTTCTTTAGAACTTTTCTAAATATGCCTTTTGCGATAATCCTAATACCCCATTCCTTCTATCTCGGTGAATTTCTATGCCTAAAACATATGATGCTTCACCAAGATCTTTCATATCAAAGTTTGTGGACAAGAATTTCTTTGTTTCCAGTAGCAGACTGACATCACTGCTAGCAAGTAAAATGTCATCCACATACAAGATTAGGAAAATAAATTTCCCTCTCTTAAATTTTGCGTAAACGCAGTTGTCCTCTACGTTCACTATAAACCCAAATTTCTTTATCACACTGTCAAACTTTAAGTACCACTGTCTAGAGGCTTGCTTTAATCCATAAATGGATTTATTTAGACGGCATCCCTTATCTTCTTTGTCTTTCATGATAAAACCCTTAGGTTGTTTCATGTAAACTCTTTCTTCTAGTTCTCCATTGAGAAATGCCGTCTTTACATCCATCTGATGTAATTCTAGGTTGTAATGTGCCACTAATGCCATCACTACTCTGAAGGAATCTTTACAAGAGACTGGAGAAAAAGTCTCTTTGTAATCAATCCCTTCTCTTTGCGTGAAACCTTTTGCCACAAGTCGTGCTTTGTACTTTTCTATGTTCCCTCTGGAGTCATATTTAGTTTTGTAGACCCACTTACAGCCTACTGTTTTGGCTCCTTTAGGAATTTCTTCCAGTTCCCAAACATGGTTGGAACTCATTGACCTCATCTCTTCTTCCATGGCCTTTTGCCACTCCGATGAGTGAGGACTACTCATGGCTTCTTCATATGTCGTGGGGTCACCCTCCATATGAACTTCTATTAAATTATTTAGTTCATAGATGTCAGAGGAAATTGCAGGTCTCCTGGCTCTTTGAGACCTTCTAAGGCCCTCTTGTTGTGGTACATTTTGCGCTTGAATCTCTGGCACGTTTTGTACTACTATTTCTGGCACGTTCTGTACCACTGTTTCTGGCACGTTCTGTGCCACTATTTCTGGCACATTCTCTGTGGGTGGTGGCTGCGGTGGCTCTTCCTCATGTGCAACAGTAGTTTCTATCGGTTCCTGAAGGACAGGTTCCGGATTTTCACTGACAGTTGCCATGGGAGGAATCATAGCAGGCGCTGGCACCTCAACAGCAGGAGCTATCGGTGGAATCACAACCGTAGGAGCTGTAGGTGCAGCTAAAACAGGTAACTCGAAGAAAGGTTCTTGAACCATTGGAATAGGTACATACACCCGTTTTTCTTCAAGATCAATCTTTCGAGCAACCATGCTCCCCCTCATCATGTGGTCCTCTATAAAAACAGCGTGTCTCGTTTCTACAAACTTTGTGTATCCGTTAGGACAGTAAAAACGAAAACCTTTTGACTTTTCAGGATAGCCAATGAAATGGCAGCTCACTGTCTTGGGATCTAACTTCCCAATCTTTGGGTTAAATATTTTAGCTTCAGCAGGGCTCCCCCATACCCTCAGGTGGTTCAGGGATGGTACTCTCCCTGTCCATAGTTCGTACGGTGTTTTAGGCACCGACTTACTAGGCACTCTATTTAGAATATGAATGGCGGTTTTTAACGCCTCCATCCATAATCCCAATGGTAAGGTGGAGTAACTCATCATGCTTCGCACCATATCCATTAGGGTACGGTTACGTCTTTCAGCTACTCCATTTTGCTGAGGCTCGCCCGGTGTAGAATATTGGGCTCTTATTCCATTTTCCTGTAAGAACCTTGCAAAAGGTCCAGGCACTTGGCCATATGGGGTATGGCGACCATAGTACTCCCCTCCACGGTCGCTTCTCACTATTTTAATTCTTTTCTCTAGTTGGTTCTCAACTTCTGCTTTGAATATTTTAAATTTATCCAACGCTTCCGATCTTTCTCTAATTGGATAAATGTAGCCAAAACGGGAGTAATCATCAGTGAACGTTATAAACGAGTCATAACCATCCACACTTTTCACAGGAAACGGTCCACAAATATCAGTGTGGATTATCTCTAAATTTCCCGCGCTTCGATTGGCTCCTTTTTTAATTTGTTTCACATATTTTCCTTTAATGCAATCTACGCATTGTTCTAAGTCTGAGAACTCTAGCGGAGGTAGAATTTCATTCTTTACTAATGTTTCTATTCTCCCCCTCGAAATATGGCCTAAACGACAGTGCCATAATTTCGACGATTCTGTTTGAGTTCTCTTTCTTTTCTTTGTCGCTTTCTCTGACAAGGATACATCAACATTCACATTACACACAGAATGCACTTTATCACGTATGGATAACAAATAAAGCTCATCATGAAGGTATGCAACACCAACACAATCATTATTCAACCAAATGGCACACTTGCCATCACCAAAATGACAATTAAAACCATCTTTGTCCAAACGCGAAATGCTAATCAAGTTTCTTTGAAGCGAAGGAACATAAAGTACGTCTTTAAGCAAAAGTGTAAAACTATCAACTAAGTCGAGGGAGACGTCGCCGACAGCTTCGACCTTTGCTTGTACTCCATTTGCGACTTCAACGCATCTTGCGCTTCTTAGCGTAGTCCTTGTCGAATGGAATCCCTGTAAAGAGTTTGCAACATGAACAGTTGCACCCGAGTCAATCCACCAAGTAGATTTAGAAAACTGTGTATACAAGGATTCATTTACAAATGAAATTACATTTACATTCTCACCTTTAGCAGCCATCACAGACTTTAGCCAGTCGGGGCAGTTATGCTTGAAGTGTCCCTCCTTGTGGCAGTGATGACACACATTGTTGTTCGGCTGAGGAGCCCTCTGCTGATTCTGATGCATAGGAGCTTTGCCATTTGCCTTGGAGGAGGATCCAGTATGGAAGTTCTTTTTCTTTTTCTCTCTCATGAAGTTGAGAGAGCCACCATTTAAGTTCTTCATCCTCTCCTCCTCTTCCACACATTGAGCAATGGTCTTTTCCATATCCCACTGCTCCGGGTGCATGTTGTAGTTGATCACAAAATTCTCAAACTCCTTTGGGAGAGAAGCAAAAACCAAATGAATCATGTGCTTCGCAGAGAAGTCTAACTCAAGTGGCTTCAGCTTGGCATTCATGTTACTCATCCGAAGGATGTGATCTCTTATGCCCCCTCCATTATACTTTTCATTGACCAACTTCTTTAGCAGCTGTGTGCCATAAGTCTTTGAAGAGCCAGTGAACTGACTCTTTATCCTCTCAAGGTACTCCTCAGTGGAGACACACTCTTCAATCGAGCCCAAGAAAACTGGCTCAATCGTGTTCTTTATCAGTGCCATGCACTTCTTATTGGCATTTAGCCACTGTCTGTTTGAGAGGGTGTAAGCCATCTCAAGAGGGGCATGATCCCTCTCCCTTTTCTCCCAGTCTGCATCAGACTCATTTTCAGCTCTCACCGGTTTCGGTGGCTCTTCTGGCTGTGGTGTGGTGGTCACCCACTCAAGGTCATTGCAGATGAAGGCGAAATCAATCTTTTTCCTCCACTCTGCATAGTTGTCTCCCATGAGAACCGGAATTTCCTTGAGACTAGCCATTAAGTTGGAACCTCCTGAAATTCACAATTAAAGGTGAGAAAAATAACAATTACATGCATTAATCCAACGTTGGTCAAAAATAATACATACAACTGTTTATGCAATTTAAATCTACATCACCGTTGGGCAGAAATAGAAATAAAAGCATATATCCTTTTAAATCATGATACAATTATTAACAACGTTGGTCAGAAAATAATCATATCATAATCTGTTCAAAAAATACACTTTAATCATTCTTTCAAATTTAATTATCCCGTTGGTTCAAATTAAATTGAAAAGAACAACATATTTAACTTTGCAGCGGAAACATGAATAAAATTCATAAAACTTTACTGTTCAGGAGCATAAACTTTCAATTTTGTACTTCTAAACATTTATCTCGTTGGTTCAAATGCCTAGAAATTCAAAATATACAATAACTATGAAAATACATGAAAAAATGCCCCTAAAAAACATTTGAACAAATGAAAAAAGTCACTGTGCACGGTTTTCATTTTTGGCCCATAATCAAAAACCGGCCCGCGGCCTGGTCGGCGCGCGCGCCTGGGCCCGCGGCCCGGCAGCCAACGGCTGGGCTGCCGAGGCGGCCCAGCGCCGCTGCCCTCTTGGGCCGATTTCGGCCCACGCGACCGGAAACCGGCCCGCGGCCTGGTCAATACGCGCGTCGGCGCGCGCGCCTGGGCCCGCGGCCCGGCAGCCAACGGCTGGGTTGCCGAGGCGGCCCAGTGCCGCGCCCCTCTCGGGCCGAATCCGGCCCACGCCAGCGGCCGACGCCCGCCGGCCGTCCGATCGAAGATCGACGGCCGAGCGGCGTCCCCGGCGTTGATGGCGCCCGTATAAAAGGCGTGGCCGGCGGGAGGGGGAAACCCTAGCCCTCATTTCTCCTCCCCCCGCCCCTCTCGAGCCCGCAGCGACGGCGCCGGCGGCGCCTTCTCTGCCGCGCGCGGCGGCCGCCATGGCGCTGCCGGCGGCGGTGAGGGGAGGTGCCGCCGGCGCTCGGCCGCGGCTCCCCTCCCTCCTCTGTCCTCCCCCTTTCCCCCTCCTTCTCCCCCACAGCGAGATCCGGAGGACCGGCGCTCGGCCGGACTTGGAGAAGACGACGGCGCCGCCGTGGCGCCCCTCGCCGGTGAGCGCGTTCCCCTTGTGGGAGAGCGCGCCGCCGTCGAGGAGTGCCGTGGTGGCTCCTAGCCCAAGCCCGCGCGCGCGCGGTGGTATTCCGCGGCCGCGGCTCGGCTCTGTCCGGCGGCGATGGACGCCGGCGGCGAGGTAGGTAGGGCCTGGCGGCCTCTCCCCCTCTCCTCTTTGCTTTGCTTTTACCCTAGATCTAGATCTAGGGTTAGGGTTAGGGTTTCGGGTCTTTTTGCTTTTTCGATTTTCAATCGATTTTTTTTTTTCTTCCTTTTCCCGATCTATTTCTACTTCTAGTAGGCGTATGATACCAATGTTAGACCCCTAGGATCACTAGATGCACAAATAGCCGGGACTTTTAGGTACACAGAGAGAATCAAGAGATGCACATGCACGGGATCTACTACTAGGGGTAGAGAGAGGAAGGGGAAGCACGTGCATACCTTCGCCGCGGGGTGCGGCAGCGGCGGCGGAGGAGCTCGATGTAGCCATCACGTTCGGTCGGTGCAGTTTGCCCTAGGGCAGCGACGCGCAGTGCCGTTGCTCGTCGGGACGCCGTGGTTGGGGTGCTTCCCGCTACTCCTGCGCCACCCGGATCGGTGGGTGTGTTGGTGGGGGGGTGGCGGCTCTGGTGAACCTCGTGCCTAGAGCCGCCCGGCCCCCACCTCTTTATATGGCGCAGTGCAACAGGGGCCCGCCAACCATTAGGGTTGGTGCGCCCCCGATCAGGGCGCTTAGATCTAGGCCCAGTGGGCCGTCGGGCCCACTGGAGGGAGATCAATCCTAACAGGTTGTAGGTAGCACCTTGCGAGGGATGCACTTTTAAAATTTGTATTTCTTATGGATCTAACCTCATGACAAGTTTGAGGACCTCGAGTGGATGATTTTGCTCTTTGTATAATCAAATAATATGGTAAGCGACACTCAACTATATGGTGACCTTATTTTCTCTCTTGCTACTTCTAAGAACAGTAAATTTTACTCACGGTACTTAAACTTATCTCGAGTCGTCATCCCAGTTTGATACTCCTAAATTAAATGCAAGTAGTGGTCCTTAAACATGAATTTATCCTAGCTGTTCTTAAACCTATCACCTATCGCATCTATGTGTCGGTATATGCTTTCAAAATGTAGTTATTTCTTTAGAACATAGACTTGCCCACGCTTTCACCAAATTCAAAATAAATAAATGCATGTTTGAAACATACGCACCTAGATGAGATGGTGCGACAAGTTTAAGCACCTTAATGACGATGCGAGACAAGTTCAACGACAATTATGTGTATTTTTGAGAGTACGCGCTGAGAACTCAGGATAAGAGAATAAGAACCCGGGTGACAGTACAGGACAAGTCTAAGGACTGTTATGTTCATTTTCATACGAGAACTCAGGATAATTGCCAGCACCGTTAGTGAAATTTAATATTCCAAAAACCTATAGCTTCTGCCATGCTTTGTGTTCTTGTTTGATGTTTGCAATGGGCACCTTGCGATTACCCATGACTATATTACTTAAATCAAACGATATCGTCCATTTTTAAGGGCATTCATAGCTTTTAAATTTAATGAAAGGCTTTTATTCTCATTTGATGTTTAATTTTTTAATTAGCTTTCTCAGATCAACGGTCAGTAATAAAAATTTAAAGAAAATACATTAAAATACTATGAGTAGTGGCACACACATATTGCAAACGCATATATTGGACGTGACAGCAGAACTGCCGAAAATGTAACGTACTCCTTCCGTTCCAAAATAGATGTCATTCTCGCTTCTCGCGAAGTCAACATTTTCAAAATACCGACAATTATATATTAAAATATATAAATATTTATGCTAAGTAATTAGTATCATTGGAAAGATCTTTAAGTCTAGTTTTTTAACAAATTTATTTAGAGATGAAAATGTTGCACGTTTTTTCTACAAATCTAGTCAAAGTTCAGAAAATTTGACCGGCACGCATCCCATAACGTCATCTATTTTGGAACGGAGGGAGTACTCAAATAAGAATAGAGGTAGCTCTGATGGAGCCTCTGACCGGCACGTACGATGACAAGCTGTATACGGATGAACTCATCCCTGGGTGCAGTTCTTACTGCATTCATTCTGGCAATCGATCATGATGCAGTACCCGACAGCCCAGTCGTACTGATTCAGGCAGCTAGAGTACGTGGGGAGAAGACCCTGACCGCACGCGCTGCAGCAGCTACGGGCATAGCTGTTGTCGCAGGTGCAGTTACTGAAGCTGCAGCCGCTGTCGACGCAGACGTTTCGCGAAAAAAATTTCGAGTATGTCGGGCACACATTTAAAGTATTAAATATAGACTAATTACAGATTCTGTCAGTAAATCGCAAGACGAATCTAATGAGTCTAATTAATCCGTCATTAGCACATGTTTACTGTAGCAATTTATTGTGTAATCACGACCTAACTAGGCTCATTAGATTCGTCTCGTGAAGTACACTCCATCCATATAATGCGTTATTTTTTCGACTACATTTAATATGCCTCGAAACATCTAACCAGGCCCACGAGTGCAGACATCGTAGCACACGGTCCCGTTCGCGGCAAGATTGGCCTGGCACAGTTCATAACCAGCGGTCCTGTTGGCATCGCACAGGGGTCTGCATTGCATGCTGCAGTAAAGTGGGCAATCGACGGCCGGCGCCGGTGCCGGTGTCGGCGTTGGTGTCGGTGCTGGCGCTAGTGCCTGCTCCGTGTCATCGGGACAGCGGTGTGCACCCGCTGCCGCCGGCTGCTGTCCCGTGTAATCATCGTCAGGGCAACGGTGCCCAGGCCCTGGGTGCCGCCCCACTGATGACTGGAGCAGCACAAGCAACACAGCAGCTACCAAAATGGTCCCATTAAGTGCGGCAACAGTTGCCATATGGTATATGGCTAATTTTGTGGATGGGATGAAGAAGCAAGCCGCAGAAGAGAAGGGAAGATGCTATAAATGGTGGAGAGATGAGCAACTAGCTGAACTGGTGCCTGTATGATGGATCTGCCATATATACATACTAGGTGATTCCCGGCGCGTTGCTGCGGGATTTAAAAACTTTTTTCGATAAACTATGAATCATTGTGGTTGTTCAGTTGCTTGTAAAAATAGTACACTTGTAGAGATTACCCTGAGAGCCATATAAGTTATCTCTTGATGAAAATCATAAATTTTATTTTACCATTTGAATAGATAAGAAGAAAATAATAAAATATACATCTAATGAATAGAAAATGTGTCTTACATAAGATAGAAATAACAATTAGTGCATCTTAGTTGGATATTAATGCATCTTAGTGGGAGGTGAAGATGTGGCTTCATGAGAGTTGAAAGAAATTCTTAATGGAGATTACTTATATAAGTTATATAGATATAGGATCACTTGCTAGTTTATAATGTACATTACAGGTTGAGAAGTCACTGAAGGCATCTTGCAGCATGTTACTAGTTGACTTTAAGAGGATTAAGCAATTCTATAGCTTCCTCAAGTCGTCGCGTAGAAGTTGACTTCAGATAACTGAAGTACCTCTTAATTCATTCACCATACCCAGATCTGCTTGACGAAACTATATATTGCAACGTTGTTTCTAGATCCGATGCTTCTAGAAGCGGGTCTGGCGTCGCTAAAACCCAAAACCAGTGAACAGGAGACGGTTGGCGCTGCTGCCATAGCGGGCTCCCCTCAGATGGGCCCTGATGGTCAGGCGGATGCGCTGTTACAGGTTGACGCGGCCACAACCACTGCCACGGAGAAGGTGGCAGCGGCCCCTCTGGAGGATGACCAGGCCAGCAACAACGGGCCCGTGGGCCTTGAAGGTTGTGGCCCAGCGCCATTGGATGCCCCAGCTACTGGTGACGCGTCCACTCCCGGTACGCCCGTGGCCATCCCCATCGCCATGCCGGGGCCGCGGGAGGAGTCCTCGCAGCTTCGTGCTTTCGCCGATGCCGTCTGCAAACGGGTCGCGACCCCTCTTGCTGCTAAACCAAGCGCGCCGCTGCCTACTGATGATCATCCTTATGATCTGTGCCTGGAGCTCCCCAAGAGAAGCAAACGCCAAGCGACTATGGCCCTGGCGAACGTAGCGCCGGCCAAGCAGGCGGAAGTGGTGCTGATGAAACGTCTAGGACTAGAGGTGGACGTTGCCCCGGTTACAGTGGCTACCAAGCAGGCCTGCAAGGAGTACTTCGGCAAGAGCAAACTCCCGGGATCCGAGATGACGGCGGTAAAAAGACCTCTTCCCTGTTGGAAATATTTTGTGATCTCAGATTAACAACTGAGAGAACAAAATTATCACGTATGGACTTCCACCTAAACGTACGTGATTAGAACTCAAGTTGTCATGATCGGTAGCAACCCTTACGTGTCCTGTAAGGGACTCGGCCCCGAACCCACAGCGTGTACCTATATAATGAGAGGTTCTGACCTCACGGTGGGTCAATCTATTGACAACCAAAACCACCAACCGATCAATTAAGGCGCTGAAGGGTTTCGGAAGCACGAGATTCCTATCTACTCGTCAAGTTCTTCATCAAGCAGGAGCTTAGAAGCCATGTTCCCGTAACGGTGGGAACGGGAACGACGTCCCCGGAACGAGGATCAGCACTTATGAATGATTTTTACACTAAATTGTTCCCGGAACGGGAACGTTCCCATTCCGGAACGATGTTCCCGGAACGAGGAACGTGGCCACGTTCCCGTTCCCCGGCTTCTAAGAGCAGGAGCAAGAAGCTTCTGATCTGGTGAAGATCAAGTTCAACATCAACACATCTACAACTACAGATGGCAACTCAAGGCTCTGGTCAGTTTAATCTTAAATTTCCGCACTAAGTTAATTAGTGATCATGATTAGACTAAGATTAAGATCCTGTTTATGTTAATGTCAGTTTAGTTAAAACTAACAATCGGTATCAAGAGCCTACTTAGATCTAACATGGTCCTAATCCAGAGCAATTAGTATCCATGCCTCTGATTAGTTGGATATTTATTTATGCATGATTAGTCAAATTAATCTAAGACAATTTTCTTTTCTTGCATACCTAAGTTAATGTTCAATCTGTGTAGCCCGCAGATGTGTCATATGCACATACGTTTTATGCGCACATAAGTGATCAATGCCTTGTAGATTGTGATCAATGCCTTGTAGATTAGTACTACCTATCATGTATGCAGTTAGGCAGACTAGTGCTTATTATTGTGAAATTAGTAATGCACCGTGAGACAAGTGCAAGCTTTGATGTGCAATTAGCTCGTGCGCTTGTTCATATGAATTAGGCTATGCAGTTACGTTTATGCAAGTTACGTGCTAATTAAGTTAATGTCTAATCTAGTTCAGACAAATTCAAGTTTTAGATGTATTCTTGACCTTTTATCAGTACCGGATTAGACGTTAATGTGCCTAATTGATGCTTAAGCTTAACCAAACATGGCAAATTATGACCGGCGTCATGATTAATTAGGTCATTAGGGTTAATGTTCTTACTGTTTGCCCAAAATTTATCCCAATTTTATGAAATTAAGCCCAATTTCGTGATTAAGCTAAGTGATTGAGTTCACGGTTTCTCCAAAATTAGTCTCAAGTTCACGGTTTTTGCCTAAGATCGAGCAAATTAGATCCCAAATCGTGAAATTAAAGGGCACAACAGCAAGTAGAAGGAGGGGAAATATCGAATTGCAAAGTTCATAAATAAAAATTCCCCAAATTCGAAAGCAAATCCCCACTGAGCCAAACCCTAACCCTAAGATTGAGGTTGAGTTCTT
Organism: Urochloa ruziziensis; assembly: GCA_015476505.1. Classification (NCBI taxonomy): domain Eukaryota; kingdom Viridiplantae; phylum Streptophyta; class Magnoliopsida; order Poales; family Poaceae; genus Urochloa; species Urochloa ruziziensis. The sequence goes on along the minus strand of CM027121.1, from coordinate 61,719,165 downwards.
ACCTGTTGCTGGCTGCGCGTGGCTTGAGACTCGCCACGCGTGGACGACGACAGCTCCTCACCGAGCAGCTACATCAGCGAGGCACGCGCGCCATCAGACCCGTGCGCGCGCGCCTCGGAGCAGCCAGACCGGCGCGCCTTGGGCCGCCATGTTGAGCGACGGCGGCATCACCATGCCGCACACGGGTCTCCTCGCCGGCATCAAGCCGGAGCGGGAGGAGTCCGTGCGCCCACACCGTGCTCTCGTCCTGCCACCGCTACGGCGCCCAAGCGGAGCCCTGGACGGCGGCGCGCGCGACCTAGTCGCACGCGTCCTCCGGCTAGAGGTCCCGCGAAGGAAGCCTGCGGCCCCGGCGGCGAGCTCGCGGCGGCAGCGGCGCTGTTCGTCTGGATCGGGGGTGGAGAAGACGAGGGAGTAGAGAGGACTGAGGCAGCAGCAAACGAATTAGCTCCGCGAGGCCGACTGCTGGGTTTTGTTCAAGCGGAACTATTCTCCTCCGTTCGATCTGACCAATGGCCTGGATCCATTTCGCATTAGGGTTCGCAGCGGAAGCAGGCTGGGCCGTGAAGTGGGCTTCTTTGTTAGGCTGCGTACGCTTCTAAGGCCGATTTCTATTGGGCTGCCGCTGTTTGGACCGAGAGCAGCACTAGCATCAGTCAGCGACCACGGCCATGGGAAAATAATAGTGCGTACGTGCGTGTGCATAAGTTTTGCAGGCCACGTTGGTATTTGAGAGCTATGCAGCACCGATACGGATACGTGTATCAGTATCGGCATGATACGGATACGCGAATACGTCAGTTTTTTGAAAAACTAAAGGTAATATGAAAGTATCGGAGTATCGACGGATACGGATACGCGTATCGGATACGTGATACGGGGGCCATGTTGAAGTATCGGGGTAACATAGTTTGAGAGAGCTACGCAACGCACGTGTAACAGTAGCTGTGGGTAAAATTCGTTTTTGCCTTTTGTATGTTTTTCTTCCCGTAAGTTTTATTTAGGTATTAAGTCATTTATGTTAATTCCCTACTTGTTGATTCTATTGATTTTTTTTAAGTTATTTTAAGTATTCAACAAGGCACTTCAGTAATTCGCTATTTATATGTGCAAATAAGTTTATTGCTAAATAATAGCAGATGGTTTCTTATTGTGAATAAAGTTATCTTCCCAAAAGGCATTTTTTAGGCTATAAGGTTCACGAGCCTCTTTCTGTTAAGTGCAATTAAGTTTATTAATGTCTCATGCGCCATACAGTTAAGATTTAAGTTTATAAGCCTTTTAACTTATGATGCGTTTATTTGATTAATATTCGTGCACTATTTTGGCATGATTTAAATAAGTTCTAATTTAATTTTAGAACAAATTGGTTCAATTAATTTCTCCATTACGTTTAAGAATAAGTATTGCATTAAATTGCTTTATTTCAGCTGAAATTATTTTTCCTTCCACCAAGTACAATTATGATGCTCTCTAGTCAAATGGAACCATCGAGAAATTTGGTTAGAGTACACTCGTAATTAATTCTGACCATCGTTGTTTTAGTTATAAGTTAATGATAAGTTTCGTTTGTTTTCTGCCCATCGGTGATGCAAATTGAAATTTATATGCATGATTTTAATCAAACCATCGTAGGGTTAATTTTGTGCTTTTATGTGCATCTTATTGTGCTATCACTGAGACATTATGTTATTATTATAATTTTCAGCTGAGGATATTGCAGTCCTATTAAGTGGCATCATCGCTCTTAATGGCAATAATTTTCATGCCTGGAAGAGAGATGTGCAGGAGGTTCTCATGCTCTATGACCTTCATTATGCATTATGTGAGGACAAACCTGTTGCTCCTACTGTTGATAGTTTGGACTATGCTCGTGAGTTTGAGAAGTACGCTATCGACACTGAGAAGTGGGAGAAATCTAACAAAATTGCTAAAATGATCATTAAGGAATCGATCATAGAAAGCATAAGGGGAGGAATTCCCGATCAGGAAAATGGAATTGAGTTGGATGCTAAGGAACTACTAAAGTCAGTTGAGGAAAATTATGCATGTTCCTATAAGATGTATACCAATGTCCAGATTACAAAAATGTCCTCACGTTATGATGGCAAAGGTGGAGTCATGAGTCATATTATGAGCATATGTGGCATAGCAAATGAGTTAAGATCACTTGGAATAGACATCTCTGATGAATTCCTTGTAGAAAGTATTATGTCATCTTTGCCAGCTCGTTATGCTCCTATCAAGTCTAGCTACAACCCAAATAGGGAGACATGGAGCATTCTTGATTTCATTAGCTACGTAAATGATGAAGAAGTAGATCCATAAGTAAGTGGCTGCAAATTATGTTGATAATGTTGTTTCATTATGGCTAAATTCTTAGCAAATTATTATCCCTTAATGGTGGACTAAGGTGCAATGTGCACGTCACTTGCAGATTATGCATAAGGAACCATAAGAAGAAGGGGAGCAAATCATTATGAATGAATGAAGTTGAAGTCCAAGCGTTATGATATTCTTATTAGAATTAGCTAGTGACTCCAATATTTTGCTTGATAATGTAATAGTTTAAGAGGAATCTTAGGTTGTTCTATTACTGAAATATTGTCACATTATGTTTATAGTGATGATAAATACATTATTAAGTTTATTGATGCTATTATTTATTTTGTTATTTGGCAAAGTAATATTTTATGTGCTCTTCTGATTTGATATAAGTATGTGATGTGTGTATAAGAAAAATGATGAGACCTTGTCGAATTTTGTGGCTCACTAACGTTTTGACCACAATTTCGAAGGGGAGAATGGAATGTCTCATCAGAGTAAAGAGATGCTCCAACTGTTAAGAACTAATGCACCTATTGTATTGAGGGAAAATAAGCTATGGAAATTAAGGAGCTATAAGTTCTCGCTATGCTCTTATTTACCCATAAAGAATGAATTTAATATTCAAAAGGCTGAAACGAAACTCGGCATAAATAAAGGGTGAATATTTGCGACGCATGCTCACTAAAATACCATTGTGATAGGAGTAATACTCCATAATTACCAATTGTCTCAAATAAGTTAGTGTGACTTTGTCCATTATTCTAGCCATCGCGGATTAGTGGATACATGTTCACAGGTTTTGTTGTTCTTGTTCATTTCTGGCCATCGCTGGGTGGACTAGTTCAATAGAACCAGAGACTTTTGAAGTATGGTTTGTGTTCACCATTCTGGCCATCGCTGTTTGTGAATACTTAATCATAGCTTTGCTACTCTAGTTCATTTTCTAGCCATCGCTGTGGTGGGCTAGATTGGCAGAGGAAGATCATTAGTGGTATTTAAGCAAGACAAAAGTATGGTCATGCTAAAGATAAATAATTTAAAGAGCTACCATTTGTGGATACCCCAAATAAGTTTAAGGGACACCATCTTCACTGTTCTAATTGTTTCATTAAGTTTGTTGAGACAAGATAGTTGTATTCTAAAAGGATGCAGAGATCAGTGGGAGTCAGTGGGAGCTCACAAAGGAGGAAGAGAAATCTTGATGAGATATGGGAATATATTCCTGTACCAATGATTTAAGATAAAATAATTATCATTCTTATTGGTTGTGCTATAAGTTAATATACCTCCATTTACTACTAAATTCTATTAAGATTTTTCATTACATGATTAATCACGATAGAAATATGTAGTATTCAATATTCAGTTAATTTTAGGCACAAAAGAAAAGAGCCTCTAATTGTTTTGCAAATCACAATAAGAAGGCCATAATTGAGTCTATAAGCTTTAACCTATAAGTATGGGTTTTAATAGTAATTTCTGATGGATTCAAAAACAGTAGGCTATAAAGGGTCTACAATTTTAAGAAGTGATTCCAAAAGAAAATTAAATACTAAGTTTGTAACTCACCGTGATGTTTTATAATATCATGGACATTATGTTTTAAGATTAAGGTGGAAAATTAAATGTCCTAATGCTCTAAGTATATGTTGCTCTATTAAGTGAAGTAGCAATAAGTGTATGCTACAAGAGAAAGAGTTTATTATATCATTAAAATTAGATATAAGAGATATCTTAGTGAAAGCCTCTTATATTGTAGGCATTAAAGATACACTAAGATTGGACCAAAGTGAGTGTTGGGATTTTGTCACTATAAAAGCATAAGTTGAGAAATTGCTTAAGTGACATTATATGTGAAAATACAAAGCCACGCCTATTTATTTGCGTAATGTTGCAAATTAATTTAATTATCATAAGTATAAAGATTAAGTATAAATAAAGGAAGACGTTCCTTATGCTTCAATTATTAGAAGCTATATGCTAAAGTCTATAAGTAACTGATTTAGCATTATAAGCCGGAATGCTTGACAAAATTTATTAGTTATGATCCAGAGGAGGTCCACTGGAAAAAGGTGCTAAGAGATTAAGTCACCAAATAACATGCTTATTTATTAAGAAATATTCAGATAAGATTTTGTGAGAGTCTATGGATGTAAAAGTGCACAATTAGATTATGTCCTTCACTCTTGCAGACAGGAGCAATTCTGCAGAAACGCTCTAAACGAAGTTAGCATAATGATAAGGCTAATTTTGTATAGCATGTTTTAATCAGGCAGGCATAAGAATTATATTCCGGTACTAAGAAATTATTAACATTGATTTATATCAATACTACTGTAATTTAATTACAGTATTTTTCAAGTAGCGACATAATAATTGATGGTGTCAAGCCCATTAATAATTATGTATTGTGTTGTGAAAGAAATATCCCAGGATCGAGTCGTTATGCTTGAGAAGGCACTAAGTAAAATGCTGGCAACACGACTTACTAAAGTTTTTCTACTTATCCTATTTTTCGCGAAGTTAGTTTGGATTTGTGGATTACCTTTAGTTTTGATTACTGGGATAGGCCGTATTAACTCCCAATAAGTTAATAAGCGTTCTACAAGGTATTGCAGTAAACTTTGGTTAATGGGGTCCCAGTAGCAATTTGAGTGACTACTGTCGACGCATTAGCTGGGTCTTGCTGTTGTATTGAGTGTGAACATAAGTTTAAAGCGAACATCAGTTGTTAGCGTTCGATCAAGTGGGAGAATGTTGGAAATATTTGTGATCTCGGTTTAACAACTGAGAGAACAACTTATCACGTACAGAACATCCACCTAAACGTACGTGATTAGGACTCAGGTGCTGTGATCGGCGAGTACACCTAAGCGTAACCAAATAGGAGTCGGCCCTGACCCCACAGCGCTATATACATGAGGAGGAGGGGTGCCTCGTGCATCTAATCCACCTCACGTGAGACAACTCCGATCAATTAGGGCGCTGGAGGGGTTGGAAGTCTGATCTCCACGAGTTCAACTACGAACTCATCTCAAGGTGACGTCCAAGAAGAACAGAAGGCTGCTGCTCATCACAGACGTCAGGCTTTTCACCAACTAGGAGCAACGAGCTCCTGATCCAGTGAAGATCAAGCACTACTTCATCTACATCAAGCACATCTACGACTACAGAGGCATCCCATGACTATTACAGGCTCTGGTCAGTTAATCTAAGTATTCCGCATTAAGTTTAATTAGTGATCATGATTAGACTAAGTTTAAGATCTGTTTAAGTTAATATCAGTTTAGTTAAAACTATCAGAGCCACCTGCAACAGTCTCCGGAGGAGTTCTCCGCGCCTGGCCATCCATCGATTGCGGTGCCAAGATTGTTGGAGAAGCTAGAGAGTGCGGTCCGGTCGGCCGGAGCGCAGCTCCAAGCGCCACAAGGGAGTTGGCATATTAGGGAGAAGATGAAGACACAACTTACTGACACAAGCGCTGTTACTGTCAGTGTGACAAGTCTAACAATCATGCAGACATGAATCATAGTTATTATAGCTGGGGGGATGCCCAATTCGGCGCGTCAATTTTTGTTACAGAGTGCGATAGAGGTGGCAGACTGGCATGCCAAGGAGAAGAGCTTGACCGCCTGAAAGAGGCTCATGGAGACTTGGCACGTCAATTTTTGTTTTTGGTCACGCTAGCTTTAACTGTGAAATTCAATTGCGCACAGACGGTGCTTACAATCGCACAGATGCATACTGCACGCGCTCAATCACTGGATTTAATGATATTGGGTTCTGATGGATGTGTTTGATCAGACAGAGACCCAGTCCATATGGGTATCAGTTCGGACTTTCTAAGTGAAGAGGTAAGGTGAGAAAAATGGACTTTCTCCTAAATATAGTATTTGTCAACATATTAGTTAAACCCAAGCGGATCAAAATTGTCCATCGGAGTTAACTATCCCACATTTCTAATTATCACATATCGATATGCAAACAACTGCGTAGAATATCTGTTATTGCAAATGGTTCTTGTTCCTTCAATGATCTAGCAAATTTGAGCAACTCCAAAAGATCTCTAGTGTAACATCCCACATTTCTGTGGTGCATTATTTGTGCAAAATGCTGAACAATATATTTTTTCATGCATTGTTGTAGATCATAACTCATTTTGCAATCTGTGGAATATTTGTCCTCCCCAAGTTTTCTAGTAAATAAAATTGTGCATGGAAATATCTGTTCGTGCTTATGCATGCTAGACCCATCCAACCCGGCGTGCTAACCCGAACAACCAAGGCAATCCGGGCCCAGCCAACTCGACCGACCCAGGACAACTCAATCAAACACTCTCAGTCTCTTGCTGTGCAATGGGACCTCCCCGCAACCCGCAATGCTCCCCGCATTGCTCACCTTGTGACGAGATGACGCATGCTGTCCTGGCTCCTGCTCGGCTGCTTGCCCGTGCAGCCGTGCCCTTGCGCAACCATCCGTCCTGTATATAGTGGCCACCATGAAGAAATAATTTTTATTTTATTTACCATTAAAATTTAGTCCGCTTGCCAGTAAAAAAATTCTACATAGTGTTGCCTGAACAAGTGCACACTGTGGCATATCCGGAAAACAAGGAATGCGAAGATCTTCGACAATCAGGATATATATCTCTTCTTCGGTGATAATTCTACGCAAGTCCGTTGATGATCTCGAACTTTGGAGCTGCCGGTACAAGAAGCTGCTCCCTGAACTTCAGGCTTGCAATTTATGTTGAACGGATTATTATATAAGTTGACATATAGCCTCTTCATAATTTTATACATAGTGTTGCTACATTATCTCCCAATTTAAGTTGGTAGCAAAACTATACAAAGTTGGCAACCAATTGTTGTATAAGTTGATAAATAGTCACATACGTATATAGAACTTGATACATAGCCTCAATAGAAGTTAATAGTACCGAGGCATAAGTTGATAACACCACTATTTTGTATATAAATTGCTACATAGTCTGTACATCACTTACTACTATTGTACATATAATATAACTTGACAATTGTATAAAACAGTTTGAAAACATATCAAACATTAATCTCATTTCATAGATCTCATCATAATAAGGAATATAGAGGTGCAAACCAATTTTCAAACGGACATCTTACTAGAAAGTTGTGACGTTATTCGTGATAACAATATTTTACTGACTTGTGCTATGCTGTTTTTTTCTTAATATCTAAACGGGTTGGTGGACAGGCAAACTCAGTAGCGCTTTGGTATAGGGTCGCACGCTGAACTGATTGCCAGACCTGCCGCGCCATAACTTGGTCTATTTCGAATCCAGAAAAACATCAACGTTTGATAGCGTAACCGTTCCAAAACCCCGAAAAGATCGAAATAGAAGCATACTAAAAAAAAAATACTGGTGGCTCAGGATCAGTACACGGCACTGCTCCACAATCACCGGGACGAGAAGGAGAAGCGCACGGAGAGCTACTACGTGCGCAAGAAAGAAACAGTCTTCAGTCTCTTGTTCAAACCAGGCGCCACCATTTCAGCTGCGCTCTTGCATGTGGCTGCCGGATCGCGTCCTTCGCTCCCTGGTCTCTGCCTCCATATATAGCCCACGCAGATCAGACTCCCCCCACACCTCCGAGCCTCTCACCACCATGGCGACGGCGGCTGCGCCATTGCTCTTCCACGGCCTCCTCGCCCTGTCCCTGGCGCTGGGCGCGCACGGCAAGCCCGGCGACCACAGCAACCTCACCAGGCAGGCCTTCCCGCCCGGCTTCGTCTTCGGCACCGCCTCGTCGGCGTACCAGGTGGAGGGGAACACGCTCAAGTACGGCCGGGGCCCCTGCATCTGGGACACCTTCCTCAAGTATCCAGGTGAGATCGACGAAACAATTGAGCATCAATGTATCTTGAGATTTCGTTCACTTGACGATGCATGTGCACCGTCCATGATCTGACGTCTATGGCTGGCGACCGTTGGATGTGCTTGGACAGGTACTACTCCGGATAACTCCACTGCGAATGTGACGGTCGACGAGTACAATCGCTACATGGTTCGTCCGTTGTCTGATCTTGGTGCTTCGGTTTCTGAATGATCTATGTCGACCAGTGATCATAATCCATTTGAGTATTCTTTTTTTTTTTTTGTCCCGGTGGCCTCTTTGCAGGACGATGTGGACAACATGGTGCGGGTTGGATTTGACGCGTACCGCTTCTCGATCTCATGGTCACGCATTTTCCCCAGTATGTTATGAAACGTACTCACAGTCAGTGGTGGCTCATAGGTTTTTCACTGAAGTGACGTGATTCTGTTTTTTTTTTTCGGAAAATTGCAGGTGGAATTGGGAGGATCAACAAGGATGGCGTGGATTATTACCACAGGCTCATCAACTACATGCTTGCGAACCGTAAAAACATTGACCTTAACCGTTCTTTGTGTTCTTGTGGCACAGATTTCTTTCTTGTCAATTTCAGACTTGGAGGCATGTAACGTAACTGGCGAGTCTTTAATTTCTTTTTTTTTTCTTTGCATCAGATATTACTCCCTATGTTGTGCTGTACCACTACGACCTTCCTCAGGTGCTGCAGGATCAGTATAATGGCTGGCTAAGCCCCAGAATTGTGTAAGTGTTCACGATCAAGGATCAACACCATCTTTCTTGCAGCAGAACTACAAGAAAAACTCAGAATACTGTTTCCAAAAAGTCATAACTTAATCATGATTTTTTATGTTATAACAGGAGTGGGTGTGAGCCCCTACTGGTTATATATATTAATAAAAAGAAAATTTACAAATACAAAATGGAAATAAAAATTACATAATACTGTGAAGCCATTTCTGAATTCTAGGGAAGTACTGTATTTCTTCTTTGCCCAATGAAAGACCAGGGCAAGTTCATTGATGAACAGAGCTTTGGCTGTCATGCTTGTGATTATGCCTACCATTTTGCAGGGAAGATTTCACCAAGTTCGCAGATTTTTGCTTCAAGACATACGGTGATCGTGTGAAGAACTGGTTTACCATCAACGAGCCGAGGATGATGGCCTCCCACGGCTATGGAGACGGCTTCTTCCCCCCTGCCAGATGCACCGGCTGCCACTTCGGTGGAAACTCTGCCACCGAGCCGTACATCGCCGGCCATCACCTTCTGCTGGCTCATGCCTCTGCTGTCAAGTTATACCGCGAGAAGTACAGGGCAAGTGACTGCCCCCATTCTCCTCACCCTACATTCCAAACTACTCCCTCCGTTCCAAAATATAAGTCATTCCAACTTTCTTGGAGAGTCAAACTATTTTATCTTTGACTAAAATTATAAAGATGACTTCAAAGATTTATGGTACCGAATAGCTATACTATGAAAATATATATAATAAAAAACCTAATGATATTTATTTAATATCATAAATGTTAGTACTTTATTATGTAAATTTGGTCAAAGTTAATAAAGTTTGACTCTTTAAGAAAGTTGGAATGACTTATATTTTGAAACAGAGGGAGTAACATATTTGTTTTCCGATTTGCACCATGCTCATTCCAGAAATTAAAGCACTTTTCAGGATCAGGCTGGGAAGATTGGCATCCTGCTCGACTTCGTCTGGTATGAGCCGCTCACACCTTCCATCGACGACGAATTCGCCGCGCACCGAGCTAGGATGTTCACCCTTGGCTGGTAACAAAACTTACGCGACCATTGGCTTCTAGTGGTACCACGGCGCAGGAGTGGCTAGGTTGAATTTGACATACATCATCCGTTTCAATCTTGTTTCAGGTTCCTGCACCCGATCACCTTCGGACATTACCCGGAGACGATGGAGAAGATTGTGATGGGGAGGCTGCCCAACTTCACCTTTGAGCAGGCTGCAATGGTGAAAGGCTCAGCGGATTACATCGCCATCAACCACTACACCACATATTATGCCAGCAACTTCGTCAACCAGACACATACGAGCTATGTGAACGATTGGCATGCGAAGCTTTCATGTACGGTTATTTAACATGCACCGGCTACTGATCAAAAGCCACGTCTTTTTTGTTTGCTGAATCGTTATCTGCATAGCTAACACATTGGATCATCTATTCAGATGAGCGAAACGGTGTTCCAATTGGAAAAAAGGTAACAACAATTTTAGTCCATCGCAACATTACTTTGAATTGGAAAATGAAAAGGATTGCAACTTAGGCAAGATTTTTCTGATCTGCAAACACTTATGAAGGGATACTCGGACTGGCTTTATGTGGTACCATGGGGGCTCTACAAAGCTCTCCTTTGGACTAAGGAGAAGTTCAACAACCCTGTCATGCTCATTGGCGAAAACGGTAAATCATCCTGCAACCCTTGAGGCTTCAGTTGTCAGAAAATGAACAGTAGCAACGTGACCCCTCTCAAATGCATGAACCTTAATGCGTAGTTCAATATAATGTTGATATCTCCAGGAATTGATCAATCCGGAAATGATTCTTTGCCTGGTGCATTGTACGACAAGTTCAGGATAGACTACTTCGAGAAGTACCTTAATGAGCTCCAATGTGCCATACGCGATGGCGCAAATGTCATTGGGTACTTTGCTTGGTCATTGCTGGACAACTTTGAGTGGCGGCTTGGGTTCACCTCCAAATTTGGAATTGTATACGTAGACAGAAGCACTTTCGTGCGGTACCCCAAGGACTCTGCGCGCTGGTTCAGGAAGATAATAAAAAATGAGAGCTGAAGGAACAGTATGGTAGCTAGCATGCGTTTGCTTGCGATTTTGGGGCACCAGTTTTGGTTCTTAGGAATAAAGTTGTCAAGTAGTTCAGGACTTGAAATAAAGATAGTTCTTTTCTTTTCGTTCTAGAGATTTGTGTTCTGAGGATGACTGTTTACTGAGCTGTAACACATTCATACATCTGAAGATAACAGAGAGGAAGATTTCACTATCTAGCTTTCCAATGCTTCAAACAACACCAATGCTTCAAACCGTCAAACCACAAGCTGCCCAATGATTCAATAACAAAATAGTTGTGTAGCAGAACTCTAATCTCATATCAACATACCCAAGAGTACATGTATGCCCCCCTCATGCCAGCTCATCCATACAAGCAACCACTACACATATCGACCAATAGCAAGCAAGAAGGTAACTTAATAAACACATATGGCAAGAGAAGAAGTTGAATCAAGGCTAGACACCAAGATTTGCATGAAAATCCCTTTCCAAGAAAACCACAGGCCACGCCAAGCAATCCACTGTATGAAGAAGCAAAATAAGAGGTGTGAGCCAACAAGGATGGAAATGCTCCAAACTCCCAATGATGTCTCTTGCTATTGAATGGATTTGGTGAATCTGCGCCTCTCCTCTCCCCTGTTTAATCGATCTGGCTTTCTCGCAAGCTAAATAATAGAACACTCCGTCTATTCCTAAATTGAGAAAGAGCCATATAATGGCAGTTTTTCGGAACGACATCAAATAGAACAATCCATTTTCTGATTGTATATTTTTTCCTTGCTCGTCATCATGACATCAAATACTTTTAAAAATGATTTTCTCTTCAATAACTGTAGGTTTTTTTAAACTAAACAGTGCTAGCAGTATACTCCCTCCTGTTCCAAATTATAGGTCATTCTAACTTTCTTAGAGAGTCAAACTTTCTCAAGTTTGACCAAGTTAATACAATGAATTATTAACATTTATGACATCAAATAAGTACCGTTAGATTATTCATTAGATATACTTTTATAGTATGGCTATTCGGTGTCATAAATATTTATAGTCATCTCTATAACTTTGGTCAAAGATAAAATAGTTTGACTCTCTAAGGAAATTAGAATGACATATATTTTGAAACGGGAAGAGTAGCAAATTAAGCTACAATATTTCTAAAATAGTTTGTCGCTGAACAAAAACGTCCCTATCAGTATCAGCTGATCAGAGTGGTGCCAAAGAGGACAGGTTCCAACCCGGATAGGGCTGTCGCTCCCCTCCACACACGCCAAAACCGTCCCAGTCCTCTTTCTATGTTCCATTAGTACAGACTGAACCAAGAAGTTTCAGACAAGCGATACTCAGCCATCCATCCCTCGTAAACAAGTCCGGCACATCCTTCTTGTTCTCTACTTCGTTTTATAGTAGTAGTGCTGGCACAGCGAGGAGAGAAAGGAGAGGCAGAGCGAAGAGGAAGAGCGACATGGCGGCCACGGCGTCTCTGAAGAGCAGCCTCCTCCTCCCGTCTCCTATCTCCGACTTCAGCGGCGCCGCCGTCTCCATCTCAACGCAGGTGACCAATTGGCAGAGCAGGAATGCCTTTGTTGATCAGTGAGAGTGATGGGCTCTGGCATGCCGGTGAACCTGACGTGGTTGAGGGGTGGGGAATTTTGTTTGGCAGAAGAGGAGGAGGTCATGGCAGCCGAGGGGGGCGAGGATTCAGGTCTCAGCGGCTGCGGACTCCAAGAACATTCTTGTCATGGGGGGAACCAGGTTCATTGGTGTCTTCCTGTCCAGGCTCCTTGTCAAGGAGGGCCATCAGGTCAGTAGTGCCTCTGCTCTCAGCAATGATCATTAGGCCAAGCAATACCGTCAAGTTAATTAAAGAAAGAGTTCCTTTTTGTTTAAATGATGATTGGAATTTTGTTTCGTCAGGTTACATTGTTCACTAGGGGAAAGGCGCCCATCACTCAGCAGTTGCCAGGGGAGTCCGATGCAGAGTACGCAGAGTTCTCCTCCAAGGTGTGCTGTTTCCTCCTCTGTTCTTCATATGCACACTGTGTCAATCAATATTCAGCAGTAAGATTCTTCAGATGTAATGTGCATGTGAGAATGTACTGAGGTATTAACCAATTCCCAAAGGATATCTTACTGTTAGGACAGTGTAAAAGGGCTTACTAAATTACAACTTCATCAGTAATGATGCTACCATACTGAATATCGGTAATGGGGTTTGGGATGGTTTGTATCTGAACAGGTCCAGCACTTGAAAGGTGACAGGATGGACTTCGAATTCGTCAAGACAAGCCTTGCTGCTAAGGGTTACGATGTCGTTTACGACATCAATGGTAATACTATTTGAAGCTTAAAGCGCTACAACTGGAAGTCCAAAACTCTATAGACTGTAAAGAACCTGTTCCTAGCTCATAACAATCATTCTAGGTGCAAACCAGGATCCTAATCCTGCGATCTCGGAAGGACTTAATGTAAAACGTTAACATTGTGTAGCATCATGTCGTCAATCGCATTTCACCAAAACGTGCATTGTGTAGCATCATGTTGTTGACGCATTTCGCGTCATGGTGATTTCAGGACGCGAGGCTGTCGAGGTTGAGCCCATCATTGAAGCCTTGCCCAACCTGGAACAGTAAGCTATAACCACTTCATCTGACACTTTTACAATCTAGAAGCTACAATTACCCAACGCATCTCTCATGGTCCCCAATTTTAAAAAATAAACTTTGTCAGGTACATCTACTGCTCATCAGCCGGAGTGTACCTGAAATCTGACCTTCTTCCCCACTGCGAGGTACGGCCAAATCCTCACACACAATGTATGTCACCATGAAAATGGGCACATGTATGAACAATGGGCACTCACCATGAGTCTCGTCATCTCGTGTATGGCCTGGCAGAGCGACGCCGTTGACCCCAAGAGCCGGCACAAGGGAAGCTGGAGACGGAGAGCCTGCTGACCTCCCGCGGCGTGAACTGGACGTCCATCAGGCCGGTGTACATCTACGGCCCGCTCAACTACAACCCCGTGGAGGAGTGGTTCTTCCACCGTCTCAAGGCCGGCCGCCCCATCCCTATCCCCGGCGCCGGCAACCAGATCACCCAGCTCGGCCATGTCAAGGTCCTCATCAGTCGTCAGAAAACCATGGATTATTGGCAATGTGCACAACTGATGAAGCTCCAACCTTTGCTGTCCAGGACCTGGCAACGGCATTCAACCTGGTGCTTGGCAACCCGAAGGCGAGCCAGCAGATCTTCAACATCTCCGGAGCCAAGTACGTCACCTTCGACGGCCTCGCACGGGCGTGCGCAAAGGTAACGTAATTTCCTCAAGAAATTGTGTGCTGGTTTGATTTCCGGTTGAACCACCTGATTCTGCTCTGTTCAGTGTTCTAGCAATTATTCAGCAATGGCTGTGACTGTTTGGTGTGTGCAGGCTGGAGGGTTCCCTGAGCCAGAGCTCGTCCACTACAACCCCAAGGACTTCGACTTCGGCAAGAAGAAGGCCTTCCCGTTCAGGGACCAGGTACACAGTGACCCCCTTCGGTCCCTTCCTGTATGAATGTCTTACCAAGAAGAAACTTATACTTCTGGTAGATGAGTTGGCATATGTCAAATTCTGACGATGGGTGTTTTTCCATTCCAGCACTTCTTCGCGTCGATCGAGAAGGCGAGAAGGGAGCTTGGGTGGACGCCGGAGTTCGACCTCGTCGAGGGGCTCACCGACTCGTACAACCTCGACTTCGGCCGCGGCACCTTCCGGAAGGCGGCCGACTTCACCACGGACGACATGATCCTCGGCAAGAAGCTTGCTACCGTCTGAGAGCCTTTCGTGATCGATCTTTGGGTTCCATGGCTGTAACGCCTGAGTTCCTGCGTTCCCGTCCTCGGAACGACGTTCGCGGGACGCGGAACGTGGCATCGTTCCACGTTCCCGGTGACTATGCACCTGACACGGCTAAGGCCTAAGGGTACGGTGTCTGCTGCAGTGCTGGTAGGGCGAAAATACAATTGCTGGCTATAAAATGTGGGGGAGTAGCACATGGAAAGTTATCTGAGAGTTTTTGTTTAGGTTCCGGATTTGTGCATTGGTATGCTTATACAACACTCCACATAGAGTAATTTTTATCCACAATACAACCAGTGCCAACGATGTATTCCTATTTCTAGATTTTTCAGAAACCAGTGGAATAGTTGGCTTTGAGGTCAAATAGAGTTCATCAGATTATTAGCTTTCCAATTGGGCTGCACTAGTCGATCAACGTAAATGCTCCTAGGAAGCCCATGCGTAGTTCTATCGATCAAACAGCGGCGGCGCGCGGACTGTGGGGGCCTGCGGCTGCCGCGTCGTCTGACTCCGGCGACCGTGGCGGGGTGTTTGCCGGCGGGTAACCTCGGTTTCGGCGGGACCTTCGTTCCCGGCACTCTAGGGCGGCGGCGGCCTACCGATGTCCGTCCGCCCAGGGCCCTAGGGGCTCCTGGCGACGGCTATGGTGGACAGCCGGCACTGGATCCTAGCCCACCTGGCTGGTTTCGGCGCCCCACGGGTGATCCCTCGCGCCCAGTACGTGGTGGCGGCTCCTGGCGGCGGCGATGGTTTGCTACAGGCGGCAGAGGCCTGCCGGTGTACGTCTTGCGTGGGCCGGCAATTGGTGGCCGTCGGATGGTGCAAGTTCTCAGCTGAAAGCTAAGCTGTCGTCTTCGACTATGGCCGGCAACGATGGTGCTATGTTGCATCATTTTCGTCTTGAAGGCGTTGCCGTGAAAAACTCAACCTCCAGGACAATTCAAGATGAAAACCAAAGAACCAATGTTTGGTTCGGGCGACGACGGCATCTTGACGATGCTATCCACTTGGGGCGTTGTTTTGGAATCCTTCGGATGGCAGTACCATGGACGGATGGGTGAATGGTTGTGTCTGATCAGCTTTAGCCTGTTTGAAGCAGGATTGTTGTGTCGGATTATTGTGTCGCGTGGTAGAGATCGACTTAGTGCGGTATCTAGGCGACAGAAGATTACCAGGATCGAAGCAAGGATGAAGAAAGCAGTTTGAAGCTTAGTCTTTGTAGCTTTCTTTCTTAACCTTTTTTTTGTTTTTCCTTGTTTGTTTGTGTTCCTCGGTTTGAGGTTGAGTCTAAGTACTCGTATATCTTTGTTATGGTCATAGATATTCACATGTGAATGTTCAAGACCGATTTTTCCCTTAATCTAAAAAAACACAGATATAACTTTTTCCTGACTGCAAGCTTCTTGATTTTTGGCGGTGGCGCTAATTTAGGGATATACTCGCGTTTGCACGCATGTGCATGAGAAACGTACGCGAGGCGAGGAGATATAGGAGGAAGGATTGGTCCTTTATTTTTTTTATTCCGTTTGAATATGTAAGGCACGCACGAAGATTTTTCTAGGTGAAACACCCAACGAGGACACGGCTGTCACCACCTGCCGCCTACCACTTCTGTTCTGTGGGGTGCAACACACTCGCTAGCTAACACCAAGCCAGACACCACGTCTGCATCTGACTGTTAAGATTTCTCTTGAGGCCTTTCAAGAGAAATCCCGTCCTTTCGGAGGCGTCTTACGGCCCTGGTCGAGGCGAGAAAATCCGTGGGATAAAACCCGGTAGAGCTAAACTAAATTCTACACTAAAGCTAAAGGAAAACTTTGCCCAAGGGACAAAGATGGACAAACGCTAATACTCGGAAAGTAAAGAAGGAAATAAATATTGAATATACTCTTTAAGATAAAGGAAGGATACAAGAGTTTTACCAGAACTCCGAAGACTCCGGATTCAGCTCGATTTAGCTCTACTTCCAACTTTAATCCTAATCTAAGAAATGAAAAAGTGAGAGAGCTCATTCAAGTGTTTCACCACTTGAGTGTGTAGTGTGTGTCTTGGAGTGAAGAGGATGGCACCTTTTATAATTTTGCAAGGGTAGTTGCCGGCGTAACTGCCACGCTACCGACCTGAGTAACCGCCACACCAAAGCCCATTGAGTGAGGATGGAGCAGGGGGCCAGCCGGCCTAGGGGAGGACCAATCGGCCTCCACCTGGTGCCTCTCACAACCGCCTTTGTAGTGGACGCCTGTGATAGTCTCCTTGGGTCGATTGTTGTGGATTCCATGTTGGTTAGAGGCCGACCGGCCTAAGGGAGGCTAGTCGGCCAGCCTCTTGCTCTCTTCAGTCCTTCGTTGCACCGACGTTCTCCTCGGACAATGGGATGGATGTCTAGCTGGGAGTTCACATGTATCGTGCCCGAGATTTGCATGAAGGTGGATGTCTTGATCCATGGTTAGGCCTTTCGGATCCTTTGATCAAATCGTTATTGGATTCAACGTTCACGATCATGTTCAGTGGTATAGTTTTTCTTTGAAAAATTGGCATGACATCCTTGGACAGAGCCAGGCCGGTCGGCCTAGGGTAGGCCGATCGGCCAGGACTTGTGCCCATTCTGGTCTCCTTTTCATTTGTTTTCACCTGCAAACATAACTCATCCAAAACTTCTGTAATTTGATAGAAATAAACATTTTATGTATGGAGCATGGAATGATTCTCTGTTTATTCATGAAGAGTTGACGGTCACCAAGTGATTATAATGGCCGTCAACAGCTATGCTACGGAGTGACTCGACCGGGGAGTACATGCCCTTGTGCGGGCATTTCCTTTAAGAGGGGCTCCAACAACGAGGACTGGTGGAAAGCTATGGCTTTCCGATACCTGAGGATACATCGCCGTGTCGAGAGTTTGCATTCTCTACCCTTTACTTCTGCATTTAGTTATTGTACTAATTTCTGATTTTACCAATCCTAGAATTGCCATGTGTAGTTGCTAGAATTGGAACCTAGGGTGCAAAACTTTTAGCGGTAGAGATAGCAACACATGGAAAAACCTAGTTCACATTTAAATAGAAATTGAAATAGGTTTTTGTTCTCTTAGCCATAGTGTTTTTAGAGAATCCTAATTCGTCCCCCTCTTGGGTGTCATGGTCCCTTCATAGATAACCCATTTTGTTAAGCCGTAGAAGCTATAGGGAGCCATGCTACGATTAATTTGTCGACTATGACGGTGTCCAAACGTTTGGGATCGGCAAGGATGTCTGGCATATGCGCGTGCTATTGTGGAGTCACTTATGTGAGCTTCACCAATTTTCTCATAGCAACAACTTGTGCTAGGTGTAGCACAGGAAAAGGGACAGCAGGGATCAAGATTGCTGAAGCTTAGGAACCAAATTAATGTTGCAGAGGCCGGATTTTTTTTCTAAAAAAAGAACCAAATTAATGTGTAATAAGTATGCTGCATAATAACTTGTTAGTTGGTACAGAGGTATAATAGGGAAAGAGATAGGAGGATTGTATGGAGTTGCATAACAGTCGATCTGCAATTTACAGAGATCATTTCTTTTTTTGTTTCAAGCAACATGCTTTTTACATGTGCTGGCTTTGTACCAGTGGCTGCTACCTTCAGTAATAACTGCAGTCGGATGCATTCTACTTTATGGATGTCTACAGTCGGATGCATTCTACTTTATGGATGTCTACAGTCAGATTTTTCCCATTATGTAAAAAACACTCTTGAATAATTGCGCTGCTACTGCTTTGAACAAGATCATTTATGGGCATGATCCGGCTTGTAGGTGAATAACTGATGTAACACACTCACTCCATGTAGTGTAGCTGCAACAACCTACTTATTACAAATAGCTAGCTTTAGCCTCTCTTTCTCAATGTGCCGCGATCAACACTTGAAATTGGAGAACTTGTTCATACCTGCCAAGACGAGAATGAGAGAATAGGAGATGGGCAAGAAGAGGGTGGTGTTCCTGGTGGGGATCGGGTAGGACTTAGGAGTGGGACGCATTGTGGAATTCAGGCCATGGTGCAAGAGTCGTGGGACGACGCAGATTAGCGCGCCCAACTCTAACTTTAGCAGAGTATGAGATGCGGGTTGTTGAACGGAAAACAGACCACGCGGCTAGCTGTAGCACCACTGGTAGGATTTTCGTCAATTTCTGGAGGGTGGTACTGGACTGCTGGTGCAGGTCTGCGACAACCTGGCCGGACTATAATCAGTTCAGGAACGAAGTATGTACGCACACATATATGATTATATGTATTGATGGCCGAATCGATGGCAATCTGTCGCCATTTGAGAACACCACCCACCCGGTGGCTTCATTTTTTTTAAGCGAAACACTGGCTTCATTTTCAGTTCCATATGCAGTGACGTCTGCTAGCGGCTAGCGAGCGGTTGATCTATTTGTCTCTTGTGCTATTGTGCTAGCTGGTAGCTGCTGCCCAACTGGTGACCGGTCTCGCACGATGTCGATATCAATCTCATCGTCGCCTCGCCGATTGATTCGGTCACTGCCACTACCAGGCCAGTACAAGCACGCATGCCAAACTGTATGCTGCACTGCCTAGCCGATAACGACATATAACTGGATCGGAGCACCGGAGCGGAAGATCATGGAATTGAAGGCTCAAGCGATCTCGATCGGGTACTAGTGTACTACTAGTTGGTGACCATCAGTATATGGCTGGTAGGTGAACGACTAACAAAGGTCACTCGCTCACTCCTAGATATAAGTATATATCTAAGGAGCTTCTTCTCATGGCGACTCGTGATGAATGATAATGGGAAAAGCTGAGACATAGAGCGAGAGAAACAAGAAATAATCGACGGCTGTTGGTGGGTCATCATGATCCTGTGAGAGTGGGATGCAATGGGAATCCGAGGACTAGCAGAACAAGAATGGCGTGGAGAACCCTGAAGGCTAGACTTGGCGCACTTGGATTTAAATGGAGGGACCCTGAAGGCCTCGGCCTGGTATGTTTCGGCTTCTTTGCAGAGAATCTTGGAAGGAGAAAAGATGTCAAAGTACAAATGTACGGAGACGTAGTGTTCCCGATCGTTAGAGGATCAGGCTCTAGAACGAGGGGAGGAAGGGGTGGCCGAATGAATTCTTTTGCTCTACACAGAACCCTGTTAATTGGTATGGGCTTAACGATCTTATTGGATTGGTTTTCTCTATGGACTTATTTGAATTGGTTACTAATGGACTTGGTTATCAAATGCTTTGGTTTGGATTGGATTACTAAGCAAAAGAAATGGTTTGGAGTGAGTTGTATTGATTCGTTTCAAATAGCTATGCGTGTGACCTCACATGTTGATATAGCTACACCATTTTTCACAAAGTAGCGGACTACCAAATTAAACCATCTGCAACAAATTTTGGTCAATTTCGTCAAAATTTTTAGGTGTGAATGCGAGGTTTTAGTTTTACGGTTCGGCTCTTCGTGCGGGGCCCACGTATATGTCCACTCGTGCTGCTTTGCACAAAGTAGCGGACTGCCAAATTAAGCCATCTGCAACGAATTTCGCTCAATCTTGTCAAAATTTTAAGGTGTGAACGTGAGATTTTAGTTTTAGGGCCTGACTCTTCATGTGGGGCTTACGTATATGTCAACCTGTACTGGTTTGCACAAAGTAGCGGACTGCCAAATTAAGCCATATCCAACAAAATTCAGCCAATTTCGTCAAAATTTTATAGCGTGAACGTGAGGTTTTAGTTTTAGGGTCCGGCTTTCAAACTAAGCACATGTTCACTTTTATAGAAGCCCATGAAAATCCATGGGCTGTATTAACTAATGGAGTAGGTTGGATTGGTTGTACAAACTGTGGAGTGGGTTGGAGTGTTATGAAAATATAATTATTGTGATGTAAGTTGGTGTGGATAGAAGGTGGGTTACAACCCAATTAGCAGGCTTACAATGAATGAATTGCTTTGTACCGAGGAACTCCCTTAGGGCTTGTTCGGTTGACAGGTATTGGTTGTCGACCGGGAACGGTAAATATACCAAAATATCCATGATAGATATAATAAGAGACTGGGATTTATTACGAGCCGGGAATCAATTGACTCATGATAAGTGCAGCAAAATAATCGGATTGGTTCCCCACTATTACACAAACCACTTTCACAAACGGGCTATCATAACCGGTTTTGAGAAAACCGGTTGTGATAGGGCTATCACAGCCGGTTTTGAAAAAACCGGTTGTGATGCCCCCTATCACAGCCGGTTTTTCTCAAAAACCGGTTGTGATAGTCGGCCGGCATATCACAACCGGTTTTTCTTACAAACCGGTTGTGATGCTCACTATCCCAACCGGTTTTTGAAAACCGGTTGTGATGGTGAGCATCACAACCGGTTTTTTACTAACACATTTTTGGAGGGCTACACGAAATCAAATTTTGTGAACGATCTCAGATGAACTTTTGACCAAAATGAAAGTTGTAGATCTTGAAAAGTTATGAAACATTGTAGTTCACCACTTTTTTATTTGAAGTCATCTTGTCAACCGAATCTAAGTTTGAATTTTTTAAATTTGAAAATTCAAATTTTGTAAACGACCTCGGATGAATTTTTGACCAAAACGAAAGTTGTAGATCTTGAAAATTTATGAAACATTGTAGTTCACCACCTTTTTATTTGAAGTCATTTAGAGCCTCAAATAAGCAATTTACACTCGGAATTGCTTAATATTAGGGGAATCAAAATGGTATGTAGAGACAAACACTCTAGTGGTGTAGTGGCAGAGGAGGCTATGCGCGAAGCTGAGGGTCGCGGGTTTGAATCCCGCCAGCCGCGTAGCGCGCGATTTTTCCGCGAAAAATGCGCGAATTTTTCCGCGTAGTGGTTGATGGGGTCCATCCCCAAATAAATAAAATGTTTTGCTATTTTATTTTGGTTTATTTTGGGTTTAGATGAAAACCGGTTGTGATGGGGTCATCACAGCCAGTTTTTGAAAACCGGTTGTGATAGTGGGGACTATCACAGCCGCTTTATCTCATCTGCCTCCCTAAACCGGTTGTGATAGGGGTTAAAAACCGGTTGTGATGGCAGTTTCTGTAGTAGTGCCCACCTCTTGACTAGTGGATTGATTCCCGGTTTCTTGTCGTATCTATCATGGGTAAATTGATTCCCGGCTCGTAATAAATCCCGGTCTCTTATTATATCTATCATGGATTCCTTGTTATATCTATCATTCCCGGTCACGAACCAATACTTGTCAACCGAACAAGCCCTTAGGAGAGAATAATGAGTTCCTTTGTTGTTGCCAATTGCATAGATGAATTTATTCTTCATGTAGTAGTTAATACAGTGCTTACACAGTTTACGTACTTAATAAGTCCTGTTTATGTTGGCATGAAGCTCGTGTTCGTCTGCTCGACCACCAGCTGCCGCGTGGACGACAAAGTCAGCGCAACCATACGATCGACCAACTCAATTGACGGTCACGGGTACTGCCATACTAGTGCGTAGGGTTGGACGCCAAGTTCAAAACTCACGAGCTGGCTCAGCTCGATAGAATTTTTAACGACTCGGACTATAGTTTTTGCTTGTTTCGATAACGAGCCGGCTGAGTCGTTAACTCTATTTGCAACCTTTTGCTATCCGTCTTTCTAGGACCGTATGTTACAATGAACAAGGGCCGTGTTGGAATTACAGGCCTAGCCCATATTAAAGAATTAAAAGCCTAATAATTAATGTTGACGATAAATGTGATTAATACCGTATTGGAAATTAAGGAGAATCTCAACTAACTTAAATGGTGGACTATGGGTACACCGCTTGTGAAGTTGGCTAGAGGAGATCGGCGAGCCACACGCGCGCGCTTGCTCGCCTCGCCGAGGCCGTGGCGAGCCTGACGTGCGTGGCGGGGGGAAAGGTTTTGCACCGTTAGAAAGTTATTCGCAATAAAGGGAATTCATTGATTTCCCTTCCTCGAATAGAACCAGTTATTCGCAATAAAGGGAATTCATTGATTTCCCTTCCTCGAATAGAACCCGTCCAGGTGCATCCCCCTTCCTCCTGCCTGCAATATATATCTCCTTCCTTTCTAATCCCAGGGTTACCCTTGAATCACACCTTCTGCTGCGCTCTTTCCATACCCATCGCCGGCCTTCTGCGTGCACAGATCCGGCGAGAGCAGGTGCCTCCGTTCCGGCTGCGCTCTTTCCATACCCATCGCCGGCCTTCTGCGTGCACAGATCCGGCGAGAGCAGGTGCCTCCGTTCCGGTTGCCCTCAGCGAGATCCTGCTCGGGATAGCCGGGCAATCAGGTTTCTGGGGAGCGTCTTCACGCGACTGCTCGCCCAGAACTGTGTCGTCTTCACCGGCGCACTGTTCATCTACTCCACACGCCGTCGTCTTCCTCCTCTGCTAGCAGCGATCGACTACTTCCCGGTGGCCGTATCGTCGGGCAATCAGGTTTCTGGGGAGCGTCTTCACACGACTGCTCACCAAGAACTATGTCGTCTTCACCGGCGCACTGTTCATCTACTCCACGCGCCGTCGTCTTCCTCCTCTGCTAGCAGCGATCGACTACTTCCCGGTGGCCGTATCGCCGGCCTTCTGCGCGCACAGATCCGGCGAGAGCAGGTGCCTCCGTTCCGGTTGCCCTCAACGAGATCCTGCTCGGGATAGCCGGGCAATCAGGTTTCTAGGGAGCGTCTTCACGCGCCTGCTCGCCTAGAATTGTGTCGTCTTCACCGGCGCACTGTTCATCTACTCAACGCGCCGTCGTCTTCCTCCTCTGCTAGCAGCGATCGACTACTTCCCGGTGGCCGTACCTGTGTTCCCCAAGTGAACAGCGCGACTACATCCCGAAGGCCATCTGCACTGCATCAGCCACTTCGTACGGCTACATCGAACAAGGTCAACCTACGAGAAACACCATGACGGGTGAATCTCCAGTTGATAACAGTGCAATCGGTGGCTCCGTCACTGGTCCCACTTTTAGGTATAATCTGATACCCCTCTTCTTCATATTGTTATTTGTGTTCTTATTTAAATCTGAGTTAAATCTGAACACCTACACGTACCTGCTGTCACTCATTTTAATAATGAATATATTGCTGAATGCTATGTTTAATTTTGAAATTAACATGTCACCGAAAGTACATAATTTTCTAACAGGCCGAACTGACAAAATTTAGGGCACAATATAAATTCTGCAATGGCCTTATTGATAAAAAGTATGGAATAGTAAAAATGTTAGACTAGAGTACTCATTCACCGGTGGCGTCTGAAAAAAAGAAGGTTTTATTGTCCTTTGCCTCTTCAAACACGCAAAAGAAAAAAAAGGAAAAGAAAAATGGTAGGGTTTTGTTTGTTCCAATGTTAAACGCTGAGGCCCTACCTCTACGGAAGTCCATAGGTACAGAGTGATGAACGGCATGACTTGGTCAAAGTTTTCTATTTGAAGTTACTGTCCAAACAATAGATCTAAACTTTTGACAATATAAAGGTTAAAAGAAATAGAACTCACTCATGCGTTTAGGAAAACGAAGTCTAGTTGGGATGGTAGTAAGGAACGATCGTGCGTGTATTTTGCACGAAATATGCCGTGGAGTACTCATGGGCGTTGCTCGCCTCGATTTACTCGTGGTACACATTTTGCACCGGTGCTAAATGCGCAACGGGACATTAGCTCCGGTTGGTGGCTAGCACCGGTGCTGGTAAGTGGGCTTTAATACTAGATGTTGCCTCTAACCGGTGCTAAAGCCTCCCCACCTTCCTCTCTCGGGCTCCTAACATTTAGACCCGGTGCTAATGTGTTGGTGCTAAAGACACATAAGCACCAGATTTTAATAGGGCTCAGGCATATGTGCTGGGCGGATATTGCTCTTTCTAGTAGTGGCATTAGCTAAATGGAGCTGGTTAAATAACCGGTGCGGGCGAGAGTTTCTCGCCGGCACAAATAAGAGTTAGTATAACAATGATAGTGAAGATAGTAACCGGTTTTTGGGAAGTTCTAGTTCCTAATTTTTGGAAAGCTAAAGGAAAGAAAATGTATTTCCACCCGGATGGCGGGAAGCATTCTTTTGCTTTAGTTAACCGGAGGCTAGAACTGTAATAATAATGAATGTTGAGTACAAAACTCATGCGGAGCCAGAAATATAAATTTTATTTTTCTAAAAAAACAGTTTATAAGCTGGATGTTCACACTCTAACGGATCCGAACGGGCCGATTCAGACCCTACCTCATATAGTATATATCTGATACCGCAAAACCACGATAAAGCAACATTATTTTCAAGCAAGTTAGCACCTCCATTTCTTTAATCTTGATATCTACTCCCTCCGTTCCAAAATAGATGACGTTATGGGATGCGTGCCGGTCAAACTTTCTCAACTTTGACTAGATTTGTAGAAAAAACGTGTAACATTTTCATCTCCAAATAAATTTATTAAAAAACTAGACTTAAAGATCTTTCCAATGATACTAATTACTTAGCATAAATATTTATATATTTTAATATATAATTGCGGTATTTGGAAAATGTTGACTTCTCGGGAAGCGAGAATGACATCTATTTTGGAACGGAGGGAGTAATTAAGGTATCGTTTGAATTCCAGCATCTAGAAAATTACATGCTCTAGCTGGAGCAACCAGCTAATAGCTACTTTTTAGCTGGGTAGTGACATATATTAACATGCCTTCAGCTAATTTTAAACTCTAGTTGGGCAGGTAGGTGCCGGTACTGCTGGGAGAAAGATTAGTTATTAGAGCAGCCACAGTGTTGTATAAAAACGATGCTCCGATACTCTCTCCTCTCCGGGCATCGTTTTTCACACTGCAGCCTCCCATGCCCGGTAAAAAAAATCTGGCACCGGCGCCAGTTCTTTCCCCGGTGCTTGCTCTTCCAACTGAGTAAATTAATACATCAAAGTACAAACGGTTGGCCCAGCATTAATTACAACCAACACACACCAACGGTGGCCAAGCTGACCGTTGCAAGGCTTGCTCAATATATACACACACATATGAACTGCTATACACTATCCTACTACAAACTAAACAGAGACATGGAGAACTTCTCTTCAGCAAGCTTCACAAACCTCCTCAACTCCTCAATCTTCAGTTCATCAGATCCAAAAGACACAAACACACAGCAGCAGCAGCACCACCCAAATTTTCAGCTGCACCACTATCCCTTGCACTACCCACCACCACATATTCAACCAATCTTTCATGGTCATTACCCACACAATACCAATCCATTTCAGGTCCAAGCTACTCGAGCTTGTCTCCCACACCAGCAAGCTACCATGGAGGCCCATACCCAGGCAATATTGGGCAGTACCTGCCAGGAGTGTTTGGAGGATTTGCAGGCAATAGTCCAGCATCTTCCGGCGCCCGCAGCAAGCCTCGTCCCATGCCGGCGCCCGCAGCAAGCCTCGTCCGGGGCCACCGCCTCCTGCGAGCAGCCTCCTCCGGGGTCGCCGCACGCGAGCAGCTTCATCCCGTCGCCTCGCTTTTGCCGGGCCGCAGGAGATGCGATTCCATCCGATTCTATTCGGATTCAGGAGCACAATAGGTTGCTCAGCCCAGATCTAGGAGGAGGACTCGATTTGATGATATACTCAAGGGTAACGAGATCGATTTTGGGGAGTTTTTGTGCTAGGGTTCGTCAGGGGAAGAAAGGGGAAGGAGGCGGAGAATTTCTCACGCGAACGGAAGCTGCGGTGGAAGGAGCAGTTGGACCGAGCTCACTTTTTTTTTTTGATGGCCCCACGATCTTTCCAGCACCGATGCCTGTACATTGCGGCCCAGAGTAAAATCAAGCCTCGACAGTGAAAAGGCATTCCAAACCCCGCCAACACTGCGGGTGCCCTTACTAGTTGCCGGTCTGGTAGGTGAAGAACTGAGGCATGACTTGGCCACCCAGTGGCCATTGCATCTACACCTTGCCTATAAATAGCTTCCTTCTTGTTACCGTATATGCCTTGTGAGTCTGTGACCACCGAGAATGTTAGGAGATTGAAGACGAGGGACATAACAAGATAATACAAAAACGACGGCCCTCCGTGTATCGTGTGTTCCTAGCAGTGCAGTCGGAGTGAGATGCAACGGGAATTCCGGGGATTATGTGGCAACAAACACCGAGTGCTAGCGGCTACTGGTGGCAGGAGGGCAAGTCTCCGAACACGCAATGTTTGGGTGGAGAGGAAGCTCCACCAGTGTGTGAGCCGCAATCACTACTACAAAAAACATTTTCGGAGACGGTTTTTTTGATTAAGGCAACCGTCTCTAAGCTGGGGTCTATTAACAGAGACGGCCCGTCTCTGTTAATAGGCATTAACGGAGACCGCCTCCGTTAATAGGCATTAACGGAATAAAACCGTCTCTGTTAATGATTTTACAGATTAAAAAAATAATTTTGAATCCTAATTTTGTCGGGCCACACATATTACACACATTAATGTTGGATAAACACATTACATCCATTCATGTTGTGACCTAAGTATCTAACATCAGATATATTTGCATCACAAAGCTTAGTACAGAATAAAGCTAGAGTCATAGTATATAAAAACAAACATGTCCTAGCTGTCTTAGTTAAGAAAAAATAGTTCAGGATGTACACTGATCATTTGCATCCTAGTATGCAACTTTTGCTCTCATGTTCTTGTCAAGGAGAATGTTGCTGCTCTTGAGCTGGTCTCTATGAATGATTGTTGGGGAGCATCCTGTGTGGATATACTCTACCTGATTTTTGTCATTCCACATTTAGAAAATCTGGCAGCTAATTTCCATAGTCAATGTACAAGTAGGGAATTGCAAAACCTAGCAAAGCACAGACCTTTTGCAGCATCCTCTGTGATCTCAAGAGTCTCCCAAGTCATGACACAATCCTAAAATTTGATGATGAGCATGCTGAGGCGCTACGCAAAAATAAGTAAGGAGACAGTTTCAACAGGTTCAGTCAAAATTTAACGACTGCTTCAGATGCACTCCTGCTGTGCTCCAAGGGCAAGCAATTGATTGGTTTGCTCGAATATGATAATCACATGAAGAGTAGTCTGAAGACAGAACCTACCATGCTTTCCCATGGAACATAGAAATCAGAAACTGCAGCAGCAAGAAAGAACATCCCACGGTGCCCCAGGCAATTCATAGAAGTAGCTACCATTTGTAGTAACTGTTGGAAACATGAAAAGAACAAACACATCAGATTCAGTGCTAGTACAACATGAATCACAAGGTTAAAATCATGAACAGATGCATATATAGCTAAGCTTCTATTCCGTATAACATATGGACAACAGCAGTTGATACGTGAGACTGACACTATGCCCAGAACAACAAGAACTGGAAACGTGCCCTGGTAGGGAATAGGTTTGGGTACCTGAAGGTACTCGAAAATTGTAGTGAATGGAAGTTTCAGAAGCAGGCCTTCGTCAATTGCCTGCGATCATGAATACAGGATGCGACCATGTTACCATATCAATCCGACTTGCAGCCAAAGCATCAGAAGAGAAAGCAGCAAACAAATAGACACATATATTCCTTGCGATAATTGCTAATATATAGCTGCCTTGACCACAGTGGAATGAGATCGGGGAACTGATATGCATAACAGAGATACAAACAAATGTTTCAATTCAATAGTGGAATACAGATATCCATTTAAAGATTATTTGAAACCACTGTTAAAGAATGAGGTGACGATGCTGAACATTAAGGAAAGGAGATAAACTAAGCAGGCAAGTGGCATAAAGCCATACAAGTAATGGGCAAAATTGGCCAGACCAGATAGATTTGGTGCTGGCCAGAGGCGAAATTGTCGATGTAGCACACGCAGCGCTGCTCCAGGGGCACCGTGGTGCCGCCGGAGGTGATGCAGATCACCCCAGCAGGCCCTCCCGCACCACCGCTCCCTGCAGCACGCGATCGGGCTCGGCAACAGTTCGTCAGAATCCAGTTTGAGCCGCGCCGCGGCGGGAGTAGGCGAACCGGAGGGATGATTGGGAGCAATGGGAGAAGTGAGGGATCGGCGGGAGCTACTTGCCGGCGGAGTGGCGGGCGACGAAGTCGGCGAGGCTGGCGGTGACGCTGTCGCGGCCGCGGAGCAGCGGCGCGGCACGGAAGTAGGCTTCCGCCGCCTCCTCACTCGCGCCCCCGCGACGCCACCACTGCCGCCCCTCGCGGCGCATGGCCGGAGCCTGGATCTGGGTCAACGCCAGCCGGATCTGGCCTGTGGCGGCCGGCCTGCAGGCGTAGCTCGCCCAGGGAGGGGGGCGGCGCAACAACCGGTGCCGGCCCGCGACAGCGCGTGGAGGAGGAGGCCGGTCGTCAACGGTTTGGGGAGGAGGAGGCTGGCCCGCGACGACGCGTGGAGGAGGAGGCCGGCCGCCGGCTCAGGGTGGAGCAGGGCGACCGCGGCGCGTGCAGGAGGAGCAGACGAAGACCAGCGCTGCCGCCACCGCACTGCTCACCGCTGGCGAGGGGCATCAGCGCGTGGGGAAGGAGGCGGCATGGGGGTGGGGCGGCGACGGCGTGGGGGGGGAGGGGCTACGGGAAGAGGACAAGGAAGAGGAGGCTGCGGGAAGTTTGTCGCCCTTAGATGCGAGTGAGTGAGCTGAAAAGAGATCTGAGCGGTTCATTAACGGAGGCGGTTGCGTTACAAAAACCGACTCTGTTAATCTAGTATTAACGGAGACGGTTGGGTTACAAAAATCGCCTCCTTTAATCGATTAACGGAGACGGTGGCTTTTCTCCGCCTCCGTTAATCGATCGTTACCGCCTCCAAAAATGATGGGCATTAACAGAATCGCACGCATTTTGCAAGTGTCTCGAAAAATGTATTGGCAGTGTCTTCTAAATATTTTTTGTAGTAGTGAATATAGGCTAATTGTCCCAACTGCGTGGTGGAAGGAATCGAGCCGCTAGGTGTTGTATCATGTATGCCAATTCCAGTGCCACAATTGCGTTGAGATGGAGGGAGCCCCAAGCCCATGGATAATGTACCAGACTGAAAGACTTCTGCTTTGTGGGTTCTCGAGGTTTCTCACACTTGGGCAGGGTGTTTTCCCAGTCCTCCAAAAATGGACCACTACTTGGTATGAAACACCACTACTATTTCATCCTTGACTAGTGGCGGGGCAGATTATGGGAGAGTAATTTCCTTGCTGCCTTGATACGACGCGCACAGTTTTGGTCCGGTTAGCATCACCCTGCGCCAACGCTCCATTTGTGACGAGACGCATTATATAGCGAGTTGTTAGTTTCGTTCTTCTTCAGATTCAGTATTCTTCGAGTTGTGCAGCCACGGAACAAGCAGAGCATAGGCTTGAGTGGCCAAGTTGGTGGGTGAAAAATTAAAGCCACTTGGTCATTTCCGTGCGATTGCATTCTTAACTATAAAATGGTGATCAGGTTGTGATGGGGCAGCACCGATCTAGTTTCTCCTATCACAAACAGCAGCTGAAGCTGCAGCAGTAGTCATGTGAGTGCGCGTATCATTTCGGCTGCCAGGACGAGAATGGCAGCAAAAGAGAGCCTGAGAGGGGCAAAGAAACCTAGAGTGCCGCCGGTGCTCGGCGGGTCGTGCTCGTGTTCTAGCTGGGAGTAAGATGCAACAGGAACTATAGGTCTAGTTGGAAAATACAGCCATGTAGAAGAAACCAATGCGAACCCGGAATGTTGCTCTGTTAGCGAGCCCCTGAGCTACTCTTTAGTGCCGAAACCTCCTTTTGTGTGGCAACCTGGTCGTGATCGAGGTTCTTGGAGCTGTGGGTTTTTCTCCGTGGACATCGGTAGCTGGAGTATACATACGCACATATTTGTACACACGGTGCTTGATGAGCTGGCCTTTTCCTCTTCTTAACGCTGAAAGCGAACAAAGCTCGCGGGATAACGTACGTACTTGTATGGCATCAAATTAAACTCCGTCCAAGCGCAGTTGTGTCGTGCGCGTGAACGAAGGTCGACGATGCCGAGAGCTGCCGCGCCGACGACGCGCAGTCGATCTCCATGACAACGTACTTGACACTCAGATGAAGCAACATCACCGCACCGGACAGCTAGCTATAGCTAACCTCGATCTCCATTACTCCATGTTCCGTTGCCGTCGCCTCAGGTTGCACGATCATGTTTCTGTAAGAAGAAATAGATGAGCAGCTGCTGTTCCTAGATGGACCCGACACTTGATTGTAGCCTCATTCTCCATTCAGTTGATGTTTCAATGCCCTCTTTGTTTCCACGCGAATCTTAGCCAAAAGTTGGGCACGTTGCCAGGACCACTGCTGCAAGCCTTTGGCTCCTGCTCCTTCAAGTTTCTGATGGCTGAGACGTATTTCGGCACTAGCGTCTGGTGGTACTATAGCAGTGAAAAATCCCGCCACAAAATACGTATAATGTTGCATGCAACATGTAATTTTTCTTGCAACATCTAAGAGTAACATTTACAATATCAAGAATACGCGTTTTCGACATGAAAAATCAATGTTTGCAACATCAGGAAACACCATCGAACATCTGGCCGCGGGAGTAAAAATTCCCATCTTAACATCAGAGCTATGTTTGATGAAACATCCAATTAATTTCATGCAACACCTAAATTATGCAGCTGCAATATTGAGAAAATTCTGTTGCAACGCCATAAAGGTCTCGTGGCCCTGTTGTCGCTGACCTGGACCTCGCCGCCGGGGTCGCGCGCCTCTGGCCACGTGGGCTCACCTCCGGCCTTGCGCGCCTGCGCCCACGCATGTCTCACCGCCTCTCCGGAGGAGTCACGTCGTCGTCCACCCGGACCTCGCCGCCCCCGGGTCTCCCTGTCGTCAGCCTTGCGCGCCATCGGACCAGGGCGGCCACATTTACGAGCGCGAGCATAGAGCTCGTGGGAGGCACAGGGTTGGCAGTGTCCAACGGGCTCGTCCGCCATGGTAGCGGCAGCTCGAGGGGCTTGGGCATCACTAGCGGCAAGTGGGCATTGTTAAATACTCAGGATCACTAAGTCCAGCTAGAACACCAAGAACTTGATCAAAACAATAATGAACATACCGTCGTTCGATGAGTTAGCCATAGGGCTCGCTGAAGTCCTCGTGCCTGCTTGATGCAGCAGGCTTGTCGGTGTCAAAACCTAGGGCGAGACCTTCCCAATGCTTCAGCAGCAAGCTTGATTGGTAGCTTGTCCTAGAATAGGATATCTTGAGGCCCAAAGGGTCCTCCCTTTATATAGTGCTGCTGTGCATTGGGGGGAACCCCTTTAGATGTCTTTAGGTGCTTCTAGTGCCTCCAATCAAGGCTCTTAAGCCAACTTTGCTTTGGCCACTAACAACTAGATGTTAGTTGTCATTTGAGAAAGCCAAATTGCCTTTCTCCTTTAAGCACACAATCACTTATGTGCTTTCACACCTAGAGCATTCACATGATCAATCCAACATTCTCCCCCTTGATCATGTACCTTATTACCATAACCCCGTCTCTCAATAGAACAATATACCAAGATCATAGAATTACAACGGTTATATAAATACCATTGAACCCTAATGACTATAGTACATTATTTCATTTCGAAATGAGGCTTACTATACATATATGGAGATATTTACATATTTGGTTCCACTTCCTTCCAGGATCACAGGCTTACTACCAAACCCATGCCGGCAACATGCTCTTTAAATATACTGGGTGGTAGGCCTTTAGTGAGCGGATCCGCTAACATCAACCTCGTATTCAAGTACTTTACATCAATCGTCTGATCCTGGATTCTATCTTTCACAACATGATACTTAATGTCAATGTGTTTGGCAGCACCACATGAATTGTTGTTACTCGCATAGATTACTGCGGGTTGATTATCGCAGTATAGAGTGAGTGGTTTAGATATGCTGTCGACCACTCTCAATCCCGGGATAAAGTTCTTGAGCCACACTGCCTGCCCGGTAGCCTCATAACATGCCACAAATTCTGCGTGCATCGTCGACGTTGCAGTGACACTTTGTTTTGAGCTTTTCCACGAAATAGCTCCTCCAGCAAGAGTAAAGATGTATCCTGATGTTGATTTTAAACTATCTTTACATCCCGCAAAATCTGAATCTGAATAACCTACAACCTCGAGGTTATCAGATCTTCTGTATGGGAGCATGTTATCTTTAGTGCCTTGCAGATAACGCAAGACCTTCTTAGCAAGTTTCCAGTGTTCTGGACCTGGATTTGATTGATATCTGCCAAGCATCCCGGTCACAAATGCCAGGTCAGGGCGAGTACATACTTGGGCATACATAATGCTTCCGACAGCTGAAGCATATGGAATTGCTTTCATCTGCGCAGCTTCATACTCATTTCTTGGACATTGCCACTTCCCAAACTTATCGCCCTTTACTATCGGAGCAGGCGACGCAGAGCATTTATGCATATTATACTTTTTCAATACCTTCTCAACATATGCCTTTTGTGATAGCCCCAATGCGCCTTTGGCTCTATCTCGGTGTATTTCAATGCCTAGAACATATGACGCCTCACCGAGATCTTTCATGTCAAATTTAGAGGAGAGAAACCTTTTGGTCTCCAGTAGCAAATTCATATCACTACTGGCCAACAAAATGTCATCGACATAAAGGATCAAAAATATGAACTTACTCCCCCTGAACTTGGCATATATGCAATTGTCTCTCCTATTTTCTTGAAACCAAAATCCCT
This sequence comes from Urochloa ruziziensis, assembly GCA_015476505.1. Classification (NCBI taxonomy): domain Eukaryota; kingdom Viridiplantae; phylum Streptophyta; class Magnoliopsida; order Poales; family Poaceae; genus Urochloa; species Urochloa ruziziensis. The sequence continues at coordinate 61,685,654 of CM027121.1, read as the reverse complement.
TATGATTTCATCGAATTTGAGATACCATTGCCTTGACGCTTGCTTCAATCCATAAATGGATTTTTTAAGCCGACATCCTAAATGCTCATTTCCTTCCACAGCAAAACCTTCCGGTTGAGCCATGTAAACAGTTTCATACAAATTTCCATTTAGGAATGCCGTTTTTACATCCATCTGATGTAACTCCAAGTCATAATGAGCAACAAGCGCCATAATTATTCTGAATGAGTCTTTAGTAGAGACAGGCGAATAAGTTTCATTATAATCGATGCCTTCTCTCTGTGTGAAGCCTTTAGCTACGAGTCTTGCTTTGAACCTTTCAACATTCCCTTTGGAGTCACGCTTTGTTTTGTAGACCCATTTGCAGCCTACTGTTTTGGCTCCATCGGGAATCTCTACTAAGTCCCATACATCATTTGTACTCATAGATTGCATTTCATCTTTCATGGCATTATACCATTCAGATGAATGCTCACTTTTCATTGCTTCCTTAAATGAAGTTGGATCATCGTCCAACACCAACTCATCCATATCTTCACTCATATAAGTGACATAGTCGCTAGGAATAGCCGACTTTCTAACTCTTTGAGACCTTCTTAGAGGTTCATCATTTGGTTCATTTTCCTCAGCTGAATCCTGCTGGATATCCTCATCATTTATTTCATTAGGTATGATATCAGCAGATGTATCGCCAGTATTTTCAACTCGAGGTACAACATTATCATGCACCGAAAAGAACGGTTCTTGAATCATAGGAGTCGGGACATAAACCCGCTTCTCTTCAAGATTTATTTCCCTCGGTGTCATACTCCCCCTCATCAGCTCATCCTCCAAGAACACGGCGTGTCTTGTTTCAACAAATTTTGTGAGCTGATTTGGACAATAAATCGGAAACCTTTTGACTTGTCAGGATACCCAATGAAATGGCAACTGACAGTCCTAGCATCCAATTTTCCAGCATTTGGACTGAAAACCTTAGCTTCGGCAGGACAACCCCACACATGCATATAATTCAAATTTGGTTTTCTCCCAGTCCATAGCTCATAAGGAGTTTTAGCTACAGCTTTACTGGGAACCCGATTGAGAATATGTGTAGCGGTTTTAAGTGCTTCCATCCAAAGACTAACCGGCAAAGTGGAGTGACTTAGCATGCTTCGGACCATGTCCATAAGTGTGCGATTACGCCTTTCAGCCACTCCATTTTGTTGTGGTTCGCCCGGCATAGAATACTGGGCCACTATACCATTTTCCTGTAAGAACCTTGCAAAAGGTCCAAGAACTTGGCCATAGGAAGTATGTCTTCCATAATACTCCCCACCACGATCTAATCTTACAGTCTTTATCTTCCGATCATGTTGATTTTCAACTTCGGCTTTAAAGACCTTAAATTTGTCTAATGCCTCAGACCTTTCTTTAATTGGATAAATATATCCATAACGGGAGTAATCATCAGTAAATGTTATGAATGAATCAAAACCATCCATTGTCTTTACCGAAAATGGACCACAAATATCTGTGTGTATGAGCTCTAAGACTTCTGTGCTTCTTATGGCTCCTTTCTTAATTTGCTTAGCATATTTTCCTTTAATGCAATCAATGCATTTATCAGCGTCAGAGAAATCAAGAGGGTGGAGTATTTGTTCTTTAATGAGACGCTCAATTCTCCCCCTCGAAATATGGCCTAAACGACAATGCCATAATTTCGATGAAGTCTCATTTCTCTTACGCTTAGTACTGATATTCATAGATGAAGAGGGATCAACATTATTCACCACATCACAGAGGGTAACAAGATATAGTTTGTCTTGTCGAATGGCAAGACCAACATCTTTATTATTAGATTTAATTATACATCTCTTATCCCCAAAATGACAGTGAAGTCCATCATCATCTAAACACGAGACAGAAACTAAGTTTCTTCTCATTGAGGGTACATATAGGACATCTTTTAAACGAAGTGTAAAGACTGTATGGAGCGTAAGGTGCAATACTCCAATTGCTTCAACTTCGGCCTCGACGCCATTAGCGACTCTAATCCTTCTTTCCCCTCTTCTTAGGGTCCTCCTCGTAGCGAATCCCTGCACAGTATTTGCAACATGAATAGTCGCACCTGAATCAACCCACCATGAATTGGTGGCATAATCTGCATACAAGGATTCATCTACAAAGGTAATACTATCAGTACCTTTCTTGTTGAGCCATTTCAAATATCCAATGCAGTTCTTTTTAAGATGTCCACTTTTTCCACAATAAAAACATCCATCTGCATTGGCCTTATTTTCAGCACTGGAGCCATTTTCAGGCTTGTCTTGCTGTGTCTTAGAGCATTGACCTTGCTGGGTCTGCTTAAAGTATTGTCCCTTCCTTTTGAATTGAGAAGACTTAGGCATATATTCCTTTTGGAATTTCTGATATCTCTTCTTTTCAGAGTGCTTAATTTGATTGCAATGATCAATCCTGGCAGCCTTAAGCCTTTCCTCTTCCTGAACACACATGGCCATTAATTCATCAATGGACCACTTTACCTTCATAGCATTATAGTTGATTGTGAATGGAGAAAACTCCGAAGGTAAAGAAGTCATGATGAAATGGACGAGGAAACCATCAGAAATTTCCATCTCCATCTGTTTAAGCTTGGCAGCCATGTTGCTCATTTTCATGATATGCTCCCTTATACTGCCACTCCCATCATATTTGTCATTTACAAGCCTCTTAATAAGAGTGCTTGCATAGACCTTCGAGGATCCTTTGAACTGATCCTCTATCTTGCTAAGGTAATCCTTAGCTGATTGGGAGTCAGGCATTGCTCCCCTTATGCCCTCAATGATGGAGCTCTTAATTATCATGAGACACTTCCGATTAGAAATGTCCCATTTTGCCCTTTCAATTTCATAGCCCCTTTTGAGAACATCATAATTTTCACAACCTTCTTCGGGTTCTTTTGGAGCCTCATTATTTAGAGCATAATCAAGGTCCAATAAAGCAAGCATGATTTCGAGCTTTTCCTTCCATGAAGGATAATTGCTCCCGTTAAGTTGCTCAATGCCGTTGATTAATCCGGCAATATTTGAGACATTAGAAGCTACATAAAGAAATAAAGATCATTAGTGGAATTAATCCATATAAACAAACTTTATTTCATTATTCAAATCCATTAACGCGTTGGTCAGAAAATGGACAAGAACAATAAAATTTGCGACAAATATTTATTAAACGCGTTGGTCAGATTAATAAATACAAGCCACACTAAATCTCATAAAATTACCAATTCTCATAATTAAATCGTCCCGTTGGTTCGGATTTAATAAAAAGAATTTTCAATAATTTGTAATTTACTAATCAAGTTCTCCCGTTGGTTCGAACTTTAATTAGAAAATTACACCTCAATTTGCAGCGGAAACATGCAATTAATTTGGGTATAAAACTTGAAATTCTAGTGCCTCATCATTTTGGAAGACTTATATAAATGCACTAGAATAATTGAAGCCCAAATTCTATTTTAAAATGAGCAATTTTTGAGCTTAATTCATGATAAAACAGTGCATATAAAATTCACTGAAATAATTAAGCCTAAAACTCATTTCATGGCCCATTTGGCCCAATACTGTGCGGCCCAACGGTTTTAAATAAAAGAAAATTTTCTTTTCTTTAATTTTGGGCCGTGACCTCCCGAGCTGGGCCGAATTTGGCCCAGCCCGTTTACCTCATCGCGCGGCCCCGCCTGGGCTTCCAGCCCACGCGAATTGGGCCGCGCATTCTCCGCGGCCCATTTGGCCCGCGCGGGGCCGGCCGCTGCCAGCCGTCCGATTTGGTCGGACGGCACGGAACGCTCCCGCGCCCGATCAAAACGGCGCGCCGGCCGGCCCCCCTGAACCCTAACCCTTCTCCCCGCCCTCCCCCTTCTTTCTCTCACCCGACGGCGGCGGCGGCGGCCGAGCGGCCGGCCCGGCCAGCGCGCAGAGGCGTCGCGCGCGCGAGTGGAGGGCCGCGCCGGCGGCGGCGCGCACGGCACGGCGGAGGAAGGCGGCGCCGCCGAGGGCCCCTTCGCCGGAGCACGCGCGTGGCGTTGGCTTGCGCGCGGCTCCGTCGAGCGGCACCTCGTCGGTCCCTAGGCACGGCAGCCGCGCACGCGCGCACGGGCGGCGTCCCGCCGGCGGCGATGGCGGCGCACCTGCCTCTCCACACGGCGGCGGTCTACGGCGCCAGCTCCGGCGCCGCGAGGGGGCCAGCCTCGACGTCAGCCGAGCACGCCGAAAGAGCCAGCCGCACGTGCTTGTGCGGTGGTGGATGAGCGGCGCCGCCGCCGCAGTACGACGACGACGAGCCCATGTACGTCCACCGCCTTACTTTGATTAGGGTTAGAGTGCATCCAATTTTGTGGATTTTTCTGAAGAAATCAATGACCTAGGGTTTGTTTTAGAGGAAATTGAGCTAGATTGATTCAATTCCCCACTTTTTGATGCTCGGCACCTCTGAAAATCCTAGGCTTTTATACTTTTGCATGAAATTCATGAATTTAAGCATGGACAGAGATATGAACCCTAGCATCTTTAATTGAACATACATAAGCTAGAGTATTTTCTAGTGCATAAACATCAAGAATAACATGAAGTTTTGCCTAAACAGGGATATACATGCACTAGAATTTAGAGCAGAGGCATAAACTTCTTGAATTCACCATGTTCTAGTGCACAAACATAAAGAACAACATGAACTTTGTTTAAACAGGAGCACTAGAACATGAACTTGGTATAGGACAGACATGCTTGGGTCCTAACTAGACTTAAGACAGGCTCTGATACCATTGTTAAATACTCAGGATCACTAAGTCCAGCTAGAACACCAAGAACTTGATCAAAACAATAATGAACATACCGTCGTTCGATGAGTTAGCCATAGGGCTCGCTGAAGTCCTCGTGCCTGCTTGATGCAGCAGGCTTGTCGGTGTCAAAACCTAGGGCGAGACCTTCCCAATGCTTCAGCAGCAAGCTTGATTGGTAGCTTGTCCTAGAATAGGATATCTTGAGGCCCAAAGGGTCCTCCCTTTATATAGTGCTGCTGTGCATTGGGGGGAACCCCTTTAGATGTCTTTAGGTGCTTCTAGTGCCTCCAATCAAGGCTCTTAAGCCAACTTTGCTTTGGCCACTAACAACTAGATGTTAGTTGTCATTTGAGAAAGCCAAATTGCCTTTCTCCTTTAAGCACACAATCACTTATGTGCTTTCACACCTAGAGCATTCACATGATCAATCCAACAGGCATGCGCGCAGGAAGATGGCTGAGAAGGGGTATATGGTGGTGATAAGCAGGGAGGACCACACCCCTAACGCCGGTGAGCTTGCTTTGGGGAGGGGCGACCTCAATTGACTACGAACTACAACGAGGGAGCCCGCCTTCTGCAGTCTTGCGCCTTCTCCTCCAGCTCCGTGTTGTGCCGTAGGCCGAGCTCTGTTTCCGCCTCTGCCGCGCGCAGCTGTCCGAGAAAGTCGACAAAGAGATCGGAATTCTCATAACTTTCACGAGGCGTCCAGTATCCGTCAGTCAGATGTAAGAGTATAAGCATTACCGATTGATCAACTGGTTGTTGACTAGGTGTCGCCACCGGCCTGCCTCTTCCTCGCTCGCGCCTAGTGCTTGCGCCGCGCTGCCGAGCTCGGACTCTCCAACGAAGGAGAGAGGCGTGGATGGAATATGGATGTTAGGTTGAAGATCGTGTCATCACCATTAGTACCTGTTTTGATTGGAGAAAAGAGGAAGTTGTCACCAGCTACATACGTTATATTATGAATAATGCTTGCACAGGAAAAGCGTAGCATCTTGTTCAGCTAGCTGCGCGGCCGTTGGGACTGGCGGCTGGGTGTAATCGTGCGTCTCGCCATCCACGGCCCGCTTGTTGCAGGCAACGACCTTGGCAGGATCGACAGATCATTACAATCAATATGCTGATTTCGTAGGGAGGTAGCTAAGCCTCCCGTACGGCCTCATCCTTTTCGGGAAGTAGTAGCAAAATAGCGCACATGCTTTCCCTTTTCAGTAATTACGTGCTTTACACGTACGGACCCGCCAAGCAAAAATTATGCTGGGGACACACCAATCGGTAGGATAACCGAAGGTAAATACAGATCCTATTTTTGTGAGCATCATGTGCAGTTTTGATTATTAATGCTTCCACAACACAAAGATTCTGAACCCAAAATAAAAACAACACGCAACTTTAGCTTTCCATTGCTACCAACACGGGAAAATGTTGGCGCAAACACACAAAATATCGACAGGTATGCCTGCATGATTTGGATGTACTTGATCTATACTACATCTCTGGATATACATAAGCATCGTGCTTACGTACTTGATCTGTTTCATACTGCACATCTCTTGTTTCTGTCCACTCCCCCTCTTGCATTGCTGGATACTATTTTGTAGATCTGCAATGTAGTTTGAATAGAAAAAATATTACAAACTTGTAGTTCAGTAAAAATTAAAAGGTAGGCGACAAGAGGTAAAAGCAGCTAAAATAATTGCAATATTCTGACTTGTAATCAGCACATTATTTACTTAAAAGGAAAAGCCCATGTGGTAGTTGCATGAAACTCAAAAAAATGGACAAACTGTTATGCTTGTTCGTAACACAATTTTGCCTATATGAATACATATTGTTTCCTGATTTAATGTCTTATAATGCTTTCCTACTATCTAATCACATTTTATATGATGTATGATGCGGGAAGGTGTGAATAAAAGAACAATCATAAAAACAATGGATTTTAATCAGTTGCCTCCTTCACCACACCACCCTTGTTTGGCAGGGATAGTATGTCAGCTACAGAATCTGTTGTGACTGAATCCACTTTAAACGATTTTTCAAAATGGATTTTGAAAAATTACTGATATAATATTACTTAACTGCTCTCATGATAGTATTTAATTGCTTATCTGATAAGAGTTAAACTGCTGTTAACAAACATGCATAAGTATAGTTATGACAGAGGGTGCTACTAGCCTTATACGATGTAATACGTGTTCTGAGAATAACCTTTATTCTATGATTAAAGTTCCAGAATGTTACCCTAGCTGGTTAATGCATTAGACAATAAATAATGTCATAAACATTACCCAATGACTCACATTGTTTTATCTTGATTTTAACAGAGGCATATTCTCCTAGCTACTATTGCTTTCTTACTACCTCAAAAAGTTCAATAAGTATTCAGATGCACCTACAGATCCATCAATTGGTGATATGAACATCAACAATCCATCGATGAGAGAACATTGTATGGCTCAAAAAGACATGGAATGTAGTTATCGCAACTACTAGCCTATTATGATATAATATGTGTTGTATGAACATTGGTTGTAAGAACAGAAAAAGAGAACAACTAGATAGGAACTAATACTGTAAAAATTTCCTAATGATTTGCACTATTTTGCTTCGATCTTGCCACAATATTGCTTGATCATAGTACATTGATTTGCCTGTTCCCATGGTATTATTGCTTTCTCACTGCCTAATGAAGTTTAGCAACTAATCAAATGCACTTGCATGTACATCATTGTTGATGGTGATACAACATGGTGTTAGTGCTATAACAACACCATCTATACAGGGAGAATGTTACTAATATTACTCTGATAATTCAATTGTAAGCTCCTACTCTGTATAGTATAGTAACCAACTTATGATAATCTAGTAAACAACTTATAATGATACAAAAGCAAATTATGATAATCACATTTGCAATTTTAAAAATAAATGGAAAAAAGGTACTGACTACGTTAAGGTAAGAGGGCTCTGTGTAAGAAAATAAATGCCACACAAAATCTGATAGTACATACATTGCTTATGCAATTACAAAATGGAAGCATTTGTAGCATCATTTTTAGAATTGATAACTGCCAGAAAATAGAAAGTTATTTACCCTCTAAATTCTATAGTTTTGCTTACCAAATTAGAACATGAAAAACCAGAAAAGATTTTCTACAGGGAGCAGCATTTTTACAAAACAATGTTTTCGATACTTCCACACGTACTAACGTTGCTAGAGCAGAACATGGAAACAAATTAGGATGTTACTATAGCAGTGAATGGTTGTGGGCGTGCAGAGGGCAGTAAAAGGTCACGTCCGTCGAGAGAACCACCACATAGGGTCAGGGCTTGTAAAAGTGAAATCATTAGAAGAAAAAAAACACGACAATTGCACCACATGAACACACATGCCACTCGTATTTTTGTTGACTCAAGTAAAGACTCTTGTGACTCATACCTCGCGCCACACCCCTACTGCTAGTTAATGTTATTGTATAATACTCCAAATATTACTAGAACTACTATAATATCAAGATGTGAACAAGGAAAACGTTACCACAGCTACTATGATAATTCAACTCTAAGCTCCTACTCTGCAGCTACTCTGTATGGTACTCTGAACATTCAATTCTAAAATATATTGTAATAAGCAATTTATAATAATCTAGTAAATAATTTATGACAACATAAAAGCAAATTAAGATAATCACATTTGCAATTTATGATTTTCTATTCTAGAACTACTATGAATGTTGTCATGACTACTCTGAATATTTTTCCCTGGCCTAGCTAATATGCGTTTGTAAGAAATGAATCATAGCATATCCACATGGGTTTTCTGCGAAATGCAAAGACACAGGATTAGAACAATCCATTCCCAACCATATAGGTGAGTTGTTTTTCTTTTCTTTTTTGTAAAATGGAACATATAGAGATGAGTATCTATATGTTGACAATTAGCAGCATAGCCGATCGCAGATGAGCAAGACATGAACATAGCATAAATAAGGCAACATGTGGTAGGTAAATAATCCATGGCACATAGCACAAATAAGATAAGATGAGAATAGCATCATTTACTTTATCACTTACAAACTGGTGAATGATTAATGACTCACCTCATATCAGAGATATACACATTTCTTTAGAAACGGGAATATATTTAATATTCCAGCCGCTGCATCGACCGATGCATATAGCTGTTCATTATTACAAGCTTGCTCTAGTCCGAGCTAAACCAACGTTTAAAAAGCATGACAAATGAGTCTTTAAATAGCACCAAGTCTATTACTAAATAACCATCCATTTGAAGCAAAAATCTCCATGACCGTCGTTTCAAGCACACGACACCCCAAAGTGACTTGAGGCCGCTCTTCCTCCTTCAGCAGCAGCGACCAGAAACGGATCCAATGTGTTCCCCTGTATATTACCTGCATAGGAGTAACAGAGATATACACATGCTGAGGCGGAAAAAGGATTCCAAAAAAACAAGCTGCTCCTCTGCACCACCCAATATGAAAAAAAATCCCTTCATCTGAAAATTGAAAGCACAAACTCAAAAAATCAGTTGAATCACAGAAAAGGTGTGCACCGTGTGATAATGAATCAGATGCAGCACATGAAAACAAAATGGCTCACAATCATGTGTCCGCCGAACCTTTCAGACCCCCATAGGATCTCTCCCAAAAAAAGCCCCAGATCCGTTAGAACTGAACCATGCAAAAGGTACAGAGAAAAATACTTATGCATCACTCCTCTGTTGCAACACAGCCCCAGTTTCCCAGAAAAATACTTATAAACGCAGCCATGCCTGATGAGCTAAGTAATAATTATATAACATACCCAAGAAAATTTCACATGTTTCTAATGTCCCTTACTCTTAAACCTTAACTATACTGCATAAAACAAGATAATAACAACCAGAAGGAACTAAGTGGATGCATATGCTTGCTTATCAAATAAAAATTTGCTGGAAATGAGAAGCTGCCTAGCGCAGTTGGCAAAAGCTCTAAGGGTGAAGCATACGAGCTGGGCTGAGGTTCGAACTCTAGCTACCTTGTGGCTCCAGTGAAGGCACATTGTTACATTTTTTTCCTAAAATAAACTATAAAATCCTAAGCTCTGCATAAAAAAAGTTTAACTTAGTAACTTTGCCCACCATGTCAATAGTACTTTCCGTGAGGTCTTTGTAGTAAATCAGAATTGCCGTTCTCTAGTTCGCATGATTTTCATTGATTTCCCTTGATTCTGGACTCAAAATTAAGTATAACCTCTGTTACACGGATATTATGATGGTCACACTAGTTTGTATGAAATGCATAAACCAAACATTTGGCAGTGAGCACATGCCATTTATATTAAAAAAAAGTTATCTACACATTTTAGCCCACCATTGCCATATCGAGCTAGTAATACTACCAGAATTTAGTAACTAATTTCTCGTGTTAAAATTATAGGCATGCATCCTGTGGGGAATATGGTCCCCGGGTACCTCACAAGCAGGCCTGGCAACCCCCCTGATAGGGGGCGGCCTGGCCCACCGTTCTGGACCTGATGACGTGCGGGACAAGCCGACGCATGAAGGAAGGACCCGGAAGGAGAAGTTCTAATTAGAATAGGAGTTCTAATTAGATCCAGTTCGGGAGCACCACCGCCGCCGCCTTGGATCCCCAAGCGGCAGAAGCTACAACCGCCACGGAGGACTCCTCTCTGGCGCCGACTTCGGCCGTCACGGCCCAATCCGGTCCGATCGCATCTGATCGCGCCGAATCTGCCCCGCTAAGTCCATCGCAAAACGCGGGGACCAACCAATCGGGAGCAGGTCAGCAACCACTCGGTTCCGATCTGGCTCTTGAGAGTCACGTCGCAGAGTCATCTCAGAGCGTAAACGCTCAGACGCGCGTTCCGAGCCCTGAGGTCATCACCATCCAGACCCCCGGCTTCCGCGCGCTTACCCGACAGCAGAAGATGAAAGAGATCGTTCAGGTGGATGATTCCCCCTCTGAGAGTGACTCCTACGAGTCAAACCCACGGGGACCCTCAATCCTGGACGACTTGCAAGAGGGTTACACCGTGTCCGACTCCTCTACGAGCCGGAGCAATTTGGATCACCCGGAGGGTCAACTCCGAGTAGTTCGGAACGTGGCACGCCCATAACCGATCCTTCCAAGTCCGAGGAAGATTACCTCGCGCAAGGAAGACCCGGAGCCGGGTCATACTGCTACATGGTAGCACCATCGACGCCATCTAACCCCGTGTCAGAGGATGAACTCACCCCGGCTGATGAGGCGCCTGAAGCCAGAGATCAGCGCCGAGGACGCAACGCCAATCGGGCGACTCGCAGAGCCGCCCAACCACAAGGGGCCAACACATCAGGATCTGGCACCGCTCAACCTCGAGAACCATCCTCGGAGGACCATCGTCGTCGTCGGGACCGACGCGACAGGAGAAGCCAGCGGAACCTGATGCGTGACGACATGTTCGAGTACAATGGATTCAACGTCTACGAGACACCAGTCCAGAACCTCGTCACCATCGACGAAGAGATCAGTCGGCTACCGCCTAGTACTCCAGGTCCTGGATAGGTAAGGGCTTTCATGCAGGCCGCCTCCGTCCAGGTTCACCAGATGCAGAACAGATCGCGTACGGCCGCTCCTGAGCCCGGGTCGACTCGACACCGGACCAGCGGCGGATCGAACCTTGATGAAGATCTTCGTGACACGATCAACCAAGACCGGACGCGAGGAACATCATCCGCAGCAACGCTGAGGAATGTGACCGCGAAGAGGCTCGACGTCGCGAGGAATACGATCGGGAGCATGGGAATCCCCGTCGTAACTCTAACCGGAACGGCTACTCGACGGAGTCAGAGTATACTGATTACTCCGATCTCTCCGGTAGCCCAGGACGCGGCAATGACGGCGGTCGTACTCTGCCTCGACGGCCGACTCCGTCGCGAAGACAAGCAACTCCCTCACGGAGACAGCCGACCCCACAAAGGGAGTAGACTCCACCGCGCGGCAGAACCTACCGACGGGACCGATCTCCTCCCAGGGCTCGGACCTTTCGGAGGACCCGTTCTCCACCAGGGATCGAGATCGCAGAAGGGAGCGCACTCCCCCAAAGACAACGGGTGGCTCAGATCCGAGTGGTTCCCGCCCCAGAGGCCAGATAACTCAAGAAGATTTCCAGCGCATGCTCGATGAGCAATGAGGCCGACCGAGTGGTCCGTATGATCTACGGAGGACCGGAAGGTTTCGAGGTGAAGCGCCAGGAGAAGCTCACCAACCGACAGGTCATGCACGCCAGGGAGCCACCGGTACCTGAGTACCTTAAGTGGTCAGAAGTACCGATCACCTTCACTCGGGAAGATCGCCCGCACTTCATACCCAGTTATGTATTAATCTCTTATTTCTTTAAGATATTTTTAATAATCTTCGATGAGTGGTTTCTGTGGATAATCATCCCCAGTTTCGACTCGGCAGATTTATAAATGTCATATGAGTTGTCAATAAAGTTGATTTCATCTTCTATCTACATTATGTCTACTACTCGAATTTCTTCTTTCGCGTGACGCACATAAAGTACGAATGGAACAAACTTTAAATCGTGGGGGAAAGTACTCGCCAAGTCAAAGCTCTACACGCACGATAATGCTCTGCGGCATGAGACTAAGACCAACGAGGCTAATCTACTTCGTAACAGGTCACCACTCGGAAATTACGGCCAGCGCAGAAAGGAAGGGAGTAGCACCTCCAGAAACTTATATACAAGCAGAAAAGTTTAAACATTGTTCAAAGTACTTCTACTACCAATACTACAGATAATCTACAAAAATTAATTTGCAGGATCGCCGCCACCAGAAGGGCCAGCCTCGTCAGTCTCACCGACAACGTACTTGGACAGAACATTGGCGGTTGGCTCCACTTCAAGCAGCAGCATACCCCCCTCCGAGTGGCTCGAGAAGGGGGATTGATACATAAGCAGCTCGACCCTGCATATCAAAGTTGGGTTCAGTTTTCATCGGGATTACACCCAATGGGTGGAATTAAACACACAAACGGCAACAAATCGAATTTATTACCTCAGGGCGAGGATTAGACAAGTGTAGGCTTGAGGGCCATCAGAAGTCTTCAGGGGAGTCCCCGACGCAAAAAATTTTGGCAATCCAGGCTGCAGCTTGACTTTTATCAACACGCTCGGGGCTTCACGTGTGTTGTCCCCCTCGGCTGCAGATTGATGGGCCTAAATGGGCTGGCTTAAGCCTTTGATAGGCTAAATAATATGACATGACCTTTCGGTTCTGTTAGTTGACAATTACGTGGGCTTGTGAGCAAATGCTCAAGGGCAGAAACCACTCGGTCGTGAGGCTACAATTGGTCGACGGCTAGGCTTGTTTTTGCGATTAATATTGCAACCTTGCAATTGATTCTTACTTAATGCATGCGATACTATCGCTAAATTGACTTGGAAATCCGGGTCAAGTTCTGATAAGTATGGATCTTGTGAGAAGGTGATTTACCATATGGTCAGGCTGGGTCGTGGAACACGACTCGGGAGCCACACCGAGTTCAAAGGACTCGAGAAAAGGTTCCCTAAAGAGGGGAAATTAGTAAAAATTCCCTAAAAGTAGGGAATTATTCGAAATCCATGCCCAGAGGCATGGGGGCTAAAAGATTCAGCAAGGATTCTATTTTTGACCCATGACCAGACTATTGTACTCTGCTCAAGGCTCGGGGGCTACACCCAATGGGTGCACCAGGAGGTGCACGCCATTGAAGATCATGATTTTGATGGAGAAAATTGAAGACCCTTGGCCAATTTTATATTAAATTACCCAAGGCTCGGGGCTAAGTGTATACACTTCGCTTTCGCGTCGTGAAAAGAGCACTTCTTCCCCTCATTAAGGCTACAATTAAAAAATCGTTTTCAGGAACGTTTGAGCATGCGCTCGGATCTTCCTCGAAACCACTCAGACGAAGTCCTAAACTACTTGGAAATTCTGATCAAGCATTCTGGCAAAGTTGCGGAACACTCGGATCATGCAAGAAAAAGGCAGATCAATTACAGCAACAATTGGCCAAGAAGTGCTCGGGGCTACTGTGGGGAATATGGTCCCCGGGTACCTCACAAGCAGGCCTGGCAACCCCCCCGATAGGGGGCGGCCCGGCCACCGTTCTGGACCTGATGACGTGCGGGACAAGCCGGCGCATGAAGGAAGGACCCGGAAGGAGAAGTTCTAATTAGAATAGGAGTTTTTGTAAAGAAGGAAAGGATCCTTAGAGATAGGATCGGCTACAAACCGATTTGTAACCCTGCCTCCCCGATATATGAGGTGGGCAGGGACCCCCTCCAAAGAAGAACTCTCAAGAGAGAATAATCCAATCTACAATCCACACAATACAACACCCCCAAACAGGACGTAGCGTATTACGTCGAGTTGACGGCCCAAACCTGTCTAAATCCTTGCGTCTGTCCACCCTAACCATCTAGCTCCTGATCTTTGCGATCTTCCCTCCATACAAATCACTTCCGTGGGCTACCCCGTGGAAGACTGCCGGAGATCATATCACCGACACATCGATATACTACACCTTTTAGCCCACAAACCAGTGCCATCTCAAGCTAGTAGTAGTAACTACGAGAAGCTAGTAACTAATTTCTCATGTTAAAGTTCGTCAGCGAGTTTAGTGTAAAAACTACATCAACCAACCAAGACATGCACCACACTACAGTTAACACCTCTCAAAATGTTATATAAACACTCCATGTGTAGTGTTCTTTGGACTATATCAATTGTAATTGTCATGATAGAAAATAGTTCAGAATCAAACTACTCATTGATCTGGCTACAATACAATCACAACTACCTATTTTTTTTTCCAATTATCTCAGTTGAAATACTGCTCAGGAAAAATGACCAAACTGTGGGGCAACTGAATTGTGAACTTACAGACATGACTTTGGAGCACAACTGGCATCAGTCCACATCAACCGCTATCCCAGAGCAGCTCTCGCGGCACTGTGGCATTCTCGTCTCAATGGCTGGCACACTTGACAACAACACCACTAGAAGTTCTACATTATGAAACATGGGGAGGTAGAGGAGAGGGTCCTCACCATTTCGCAAGGTACGGAAGCCTGGAGATCTCGTCGTCATGGCGACAAGCGTGCACCTCGGCGAGCCAGGAAGATCTCTCGATAGGTTGCTATGGAGCTTCGCATTGCTGTGGCAGTCTCCATCGATTTCTCCTCTTTGTGCAGGGCCATGTAAAACCAGATCCTGTGAGGCGGAGGGCAGGGAATGCGCAAGCCTCGTCACCCTCGTCAGCCATGGTGTCATCAACCTCGTCGGCAAGTCTGGAGACGCTATCACGATGCAGCAAGCTGGATCCACGGGCCGCAAATCCCTGAACCCTAACCTAGTCATGCCTCGATCCGATGGAGATAGGAGGGAGTGAGGAGGAACAGGAGGAGGAAGAACCTACCTCATCACCCATCGTTGCTATAGCCATCAGAGCACCCGAGTCGCATGGATTTGGTGAAGAGCTCGCGGGAGGGAGAGAGAAGAAATGGATGGAGAGTTGGGAAGAAAGGGAGGAGCAAGGAGAAACAGGGAGCCAACGGATAAGGTTTGCTGTTGCTGGGCGGGTGAGTGTGTTGCGTTGGGCTGCAGGGGCTGCAGCCGTGCGATGGGCCGAGTTTACGGCCGGCCAGTAACAAGTCATTACCGAAAACTATAGTACAAAGTACACAAACATTTGAACTTTTCCTTCCAAATTTGCATGTGGTATTCAAATGTATGAACGGACTCACATATATGCTTGTTTACAATTTAAATATCAATTTTTATGTGATTCCAATAAATGGGTAGAAATATGTTTAAATTCTAAAAAAGTATATTATTGCATAAAGAGTAAATGTTTAGATATTGATGACATTAATTTTATTAGAGAGATAAGAGTTAACTACATGGAGCACCCATAGTGAAATTTCGGTTTCCAGTAGTGCAAGATTTTTTAGAAAAGGGAATATATATTAATATTCCAGCCGCTGCATCAATCAATGCATATAGCTGTTCATTATTACAAGCTTATACCACCGACAAGCCAAGGAATTAAGAAAACAAAATGCTGCAAATTCCAATCGTAAATAAAACATGTCATCTTCATCATAAGAAAGGATAAAAGCCAATTCTATTCCTAAAACCTCCAACCATGAGTCACAAAGACCTCCATTGCCGGGGACTCAAGCATCCTACAACCCGTACTCGCTGCAGGGCGATCGTCCACCTTCTGTGGCAATGACCAAAATCGAGTCCAGTAGTGCAAGATGCATTTAATGTTCCCTTTGTCATGCAAGCAAACATATATTGTTTTCAATACTCCTGAATAATTGCGTTAGCTGCTGCTCAGACCAAGATCAATTATGGGCGTGGCCCGGCTATGGGGCGAAAAACTCAAGTGTCACTCCCCTCCCGCGTTACTACACCATATACCCTACAAATAGCAGCCGCTGTTAGCCTCTCATCACTCTCCTCCCAACATTTGGTAGCTAAATCAGAGAAGTTGTCCACACATGCTAAGATGCAAAGGGGGAGAATAGGAGAGAGGCAAGAAAAACACGTGAACGGATGTGATGTTCCTGCTGGATGCTGGAGATAGGATCGGAGTGGGATGTATTGTGAATTTAGGCCAAGTGGAAATGTAACAGAACCAACAAGGAAAGCTAACACTCGCACCTAGGATGGAACCCCTAGCCAGCACGGTGGTGCCTCATCTTGGTCTGGCTCGTTAGCCCAATGAGGCAACTTGGCTCGGGTCGTAAACAAAACAAGCAAAAAGACCGGCTCGGTTCAGCCTGGCTAGTAGGATTGCAAGCTAGGTATAAATTTACAATTATCATCTTAGCATATGAAACATAGAAAATATCACTACTGCAGAAACCATTTAGTAGCTAAATTGAACTCCGACCAAGCGCAGTTGTGTCGTGCGCAAAAATGACGGTCGATCCCGAGCTGCCGTGCCGACGACGTGCAGTCGATCGTCGCAGCCCCATCATCACAACTTGATAACCAGAAGACACTACTGGATTGCCTCTCTTTGCCGTGTGCCAGTTACACACGGCAAAGCCTTTGCCATGCACGGCAAAGGGCACACGGCAAAGTTTAGACGGCAAAGAGGAGTTTTTGCCGTGTGCCTAATGTCGGGCACACGGCAAAGGCTTTGCCGTGCCAGCCTTGCAGTGCCCAGCCTTTGCCGTGTGCCCGCTGGCACTAACGGCTATACGGGGCCCACAAACAACTCAATCACAGACAGTTTATATATCAATAACCATCACAAACAGTTTATATATCACGATGACCATCACAGGCAGTTTATATATCACAATGACCATCACAGGCAGTTTATATATCACAACGACCATCATAAGTCCATAAAAGCTCATGCAAATGCATACAAGTCCATACAAGCTCATGCAAATCCATACAAGTTGATACTAAGCAAATAATAACAAGTCCATGCTCGTCGATACAACTCACTGAGAACCAGGTGGCCGCGGCGGCTCTTGCGAGAAGGGTGAGCCGTAGGGTAGGCGGCAGGTAAATGGACGACGGGAAAGCTGTGAGGGTGCGACGTCATGCCTGGGACGACAACTTGCGGCCAAGGACTGGAAACTGGCGTGGCCGGGAGGCAGACCTGCGACCACGGTTAGCTTGCGTCCACGTTGGCGGGTGAGGGGACTGCTGAGGGGGTGACAGGTCTAACGGCCACGGACCCCATCCCGTTTGAGGGCCGCGGACTGGTGAGGGGGACTGCTACCAAATGATACAAAATCTAAGTAACTTCTTATTTCATCCGTAAGTCAACAAGTGTACGGCATTTTCGTTTTATCCATCAATATAGGTTATATACAGTCGGGCTCTAAGTCACTATAAGAAATGAAAATTCAAAGTTGTCAAGAGGACTCACAGGCGTAGCATATCGAGCCTGGTGGAGCCTAACAGTACTAGGCGGCGGTGCTTGACCTATACCACCGTCCCAATGTGGTGCACGTACTGGAACATGTTGCTCATACCGCTGGACGCTCGGGCTCTCACCGGTCGGCGTCCGTACTGCTCGTGAAACTCTTCTATCAACCTGTCCCTCTCGGCCTAAAGTTCCGCTGCATCTCTTCCTTTGTGCCTCTCACCCCCTCCGCCACCCTGGGCTGCCATCATTTCCTGCACATATTCATGACATTGTTACCATACAAACAAACGTTGCGATAATCAATTAACAATAGGTATAACAGAAATTACCTGAAATTGAGCCATCTGGATCTGTGTATCGGTCTGGCGTGGGCGTATAGGCGGGGTGGAGTCCGTGGCACAGGCTTTAAGCGCGGTAAGAGTGGGAGTACTTGCTGTGTCCACTAGGCTGTTCGCAATCGTGTACCGGCCGTGCTTCTTGCCTCCTCCTGACCTCATGAGGACTTCTCCGTCAAGGTCTGCTGATCGTGAGGTCTCGGTGATCGGAAAATCCGGCCCATGGACCTCCCTTGACATCTCTGCGTAGTCACTCAGGAGACTGTAGGCGGTCGGATTGGAGTACGCCTCGGGCCCGTCGTTCGAGTTGTACGTGTTCTCTGGGTCCGTCGTCTTGCCCTTGTGGGACAAAGCGTATGCCATGGCCGGGGGGCAAGGCTGGTTACCATGTGTGTACGACTGCAAAAAAAACAAAAGGGAAAATGTTTATGAATTATTCAGGATTGCTCATAAGAATTAAAAATTGAATTCACGTACCCATGTGTTCCGTACGCCTGGAGGTTACGGTTGCCTTGATGATGTGATGCACCTGACATCATCAAACGCCGCCGCCGGAGCTCAGTTGTGGGTCGTCTCCCAATCGTCCGCGAGCCATTTGTCCACCATTCTGATCCAGGCCAGAATGTGGGTCAAGCACCACCAAGGAACCGCCTGCACATTATCAAGCACGTGACACATGACAAAGACGAAACAGAGCGTACTTAGTTTAAAGAAAAAGTATATTTACCTGCATGTATTCTGCACGAGTCAACTGCATGTTTCTCGCCTCCGCTTTAGTAAGCTTACCTTCTTGTACTTGCGGTAGAAATGCACGACGGCTGCAATGCGCGCCTCGTAGTGCATATCTTGTACTAGTTGGTAGCATGCTGGTGAGCCACAGCCTTGGCCTGTGCCTCGATACCCGTCGTCCCATCTAAAGAAATCCTGCACATTGATTGGATGTAATTATTAAAAATGTTAAATGAATATGATGATTTGATCAATATAGTTTGGACAAGGCTTACCCATAGCTCTTCCACCACCCGATGTGCCATGTGTTGAACGTCCTGCCACCACGATCTGGGTGAGGGTCGACGGTGCAGGCCATGTAGTGCTCCCACGTGTATGCCGGCTCCTCTCGGCGGCGGGCTCCACCAAGCCAGGGAAGAGTAACTTGCACAAAAGCCCCAGGATGCCATTCGGCATGCGACTGTGACTATCTGGCGAGATCAGCAACCACCCCCTGCACAAGTGACGAAGATAATTTAGGCGTTTCAATAGTGATAATAAACATATGAAAGGAAAAAAGTAGTGAAAACATCTAAAATTTCTTACCTTCTCCCGTCGGGTCTAATTACCGGCCTGTTCAAGAAAGGTATCGGTCGATCCGGGATCGTCGAGGGGCCTCGCTCGTATGGAGACGGCTGTCCATCCTCTCCCTCCTCCTCCTCCCCCTCCTCTCCTTGACCTCCCCCCTCCTTCCCTCACTTTGCCCCCCTCTCCCTCGTCGTCAGAGGCGTGCGCGGAAGGTAGCTCCTCCCTTCTCTCCTCTCCTCCTCCTCCTCGTCAACCTCAGGCGAGGGTGTCCTCGCCCTCCTCCCCCTCCTCCTCTGTGCGTGCCGGAGGACTCAGCTCCATCCTGCCTCTCCCTCGACCCTTGGGTCTCCCTCGGCCCTTGCCTCCCCCTCTAGCCGGCTCGGAGTCCTCAACACCTCCAACGACTCTCTAGTAAATCGAAGTGACCGACCTAAAAGGGTTGTGTCCCACCATCTTTAATCAATCACCTACATTCAAAAAGAGAAAACAAATCAGTACAATAATTACAAATAATTAGTACAACTAGTAAATGAATTTATACAATTTGTAAATTAATTAGTGCAACTAGTAAATTAAACATGAAATAACTTACATGTATTAGAAATAATCATCATGATCCGGATTACCCGGAACATATTCTCATCATCACTATCATGCATTTCAATATAATCGTTGTTCTGGTGCAAAGGAGACTCGTCGTCGTCATCACTGTCATTGCCTAAACGTAATTTCTCAAGTAAGGTTAAGTCATTCACATTCTCAACCTCATCTCCGACGTCCTCGTCAACAAGCATTTCATTTTCTACTTCCATTCTGATGTCTTCGGTTAATTCGATCTCAAATCTTACTTCTAGCCCATCTTCCTGGAAGAACTCTCCGTCATAAGTATTTGGGTCTATGTTGTAATCTTCATTCAGTGTTATCCTAAACGCTAAACGGTAAACAGTCGGTCACCCACCGTTTAGCTCATTATACGGACTAAACGGCCAATTAAACGGATTAAACGACCATTAAATGGGCTAAACGGATGATTAAGCGGACATAGTTAGGCACTGTGTAGCGTTTAAACGGTGTGTAAACGGGCTAAACGGCCGTTTAGGCGAACAATGTCATTGTTTGGGACGGGTAGTCTACCATGTGGCGATACTTTGTACAACATCCCAACCGATAAGACGCTCGTCGTTTGGCACGGGTACGAGAGATAATACACTTGGATCGCCTGTTGAGCCACAATGTAAACATCGTCTCGTGGGTACATGGAAGACTGTTGAATTTCAACTAGCCCAAGTTTTGGGTTCCGTCTCACTGCTTGAGCATCAAACCAATGGCATTTGAATATTACAGGTTTGAGAGGATGTGAACCATGAAAGGTGAGTTCGTATATTTCTTCAATTTTTCCGTAGTATTCTAGCCCATCGTCTCCTGGAGTGAACGCTCCGGTATTTGTGGTTCTTCTATTGGGCCGTCTCTGATCATGCCGTGTTGTGTGAAACCGATATCCATTCACATCGTAAGCGCCAAATGATTTGACCCTAAAGGCACAGCCATCGGCAACTTGTCTCAACTCGGCACTCATTGACGCATCCGTCATGCCCTGCACATTAAAGCAGGATATATAATTTATGTTAGGTACGGGCTAATTTGTATAGTCATACATACTATGAGCTAAACAAGACATTACCTTCTTTTGAACCAAGAAATGAAATCGGGCATTCCTTTAGCCGAACCATGTCTAAGAAGGTTCTCACTTTCCTCCTCGGTAGGTGGCCTTGATTGACGTCAGAATTGCACATGAAATTCTCTGTACCAACGAAAACGATGGGGTTGGATGGAAGAAAAGATTATATTTGAGAACAAGTTCGTTGAGAACTTACTTTATGTACGGCTCAACTTCGTTAAGGTTATTCAATACATATAGCATGATATCACGCCATTCTTCGAGATTCAAGGTTTTGATGGTCGCTTCACTTGCCTTTCTGAGTTGGCCTCGGAAAGTGCTGAGGTTGGACTCATCTTCACCGGCATTGTAACTAGAAGGTGGATTATGCACGCTTGGAAGGTTCTCAGAATAGTATTTTGATTTGAAGTTTGACATTTGGTCTCTTCGAGGATGGTTGCATAGTTTGAGGGTGTATTGCAGCAAGTGTTTGGCTAAGTACCGTAGTCTTAACTTGTTCTTGAGGCCTACTTAGGAGCCTATTCTGAATGCACAGGCATGTTTAGATGGGTGAAAAGGTGAAAGTTTTTTGCATTGGGCCGCGTGCACAGAGAGAAGAAATGAACTAACACGGCTCTCTAGGTGAAAACTTTTTACGCTTTTCAGGAATCTAAACACGCCCATGGAAATGGGTTGGCCTCGATTTTTAAAAAAAAAGTCGTCCTACTCACAATGATTACATTCGGATACTGCTTTGTCCGTGTCCTTCCCATGATCGCAGACGATGCAACCGTGGGTTGTACATTGTGTTTATTTTTTCTAAACCTCCTGTGAACAAGATTTATGCGGCATCATCATTACATCTCAGTGAGTCTCTAAAAGGCTCGGCTCGGTCCTTGCAGCCACACAGGTGCCCTGTAACGATCACTGAAGATAATATTTTTCCTAGCAAATCAGGCCCAGTGAGCAAATTCACTGTCGCCCTCAAGTAGACCATGACATGTGTGTTCATTTCAGCCCTCGAGTAGTACGTATTATACTCAACTCAAGTCTTCGGAGAGACCTTTTGTTGCGGCGGCGCGTCCTCTAGGCTCCATTGACTGCGGCGGGCCAGCTATCGGCGGTGTGTTAGCCGAAGGAATCCGCCGGAGCATACGGGGAAAACTTGTGTGCAGCCGGCCTGTACAGAACGGACGGTGCAGCCCCGCTCCAGCGAATGCCACGTGGACTTGATTCAATCAGACGTCTCCACCCAGGATGCAGCCCCGCTCGGCTCCGGCTTGACGCGCGCATGGCTCCCGGCTCGATTCCTGCGCGGCTGCATCTATTAGGGCGACCTTGTCCGCCGCTGCCGCCGTCTGCCGGCGCCGTCCGCCGCCGCCTGCTGCCCCTTCGTCATCTCGTCGCGTAAGTTCGAGAGGCCCTTCGTCAGTTGCACTGAGAAGGATATTAGTTCTCATTCTTCATTCATGTGTTCAAGCAAATTGGTTTGGGCAAGAATTAATTACAGACTGTACATTCACTGCTGCGGATCATTGTGCTTTTAGTTATCTTCGCTAGTTATTCTTTCATATCGTCCATTGACTGTTGCAGGTCTCAAATGAAACTTCAATCGGTGAAGACTGAAGAGTCTCCAGCAGCTGCAGGTTACATTCCATTTCCTGTTGTCCTGGATGGAGAAAGAAAATTGACGCCGACGGTTTTTGAAGGAAATGACGGAGATGCATTCGCTGTGGATGTGGACACCGGCAATTTGAGAATTTCAGTTTGTAACTGTGCAAATACCCCTGCAGTTTTTGGTGGCCAGAGAATCATTCTTTTTTTCATATGAGATTTTGCACATCTGATTTGCTATACATACGAGGACAAGTTCATGTGAATAAAAAATAGTTCATACAAATTGTTCTGACATAGTGCTATTATTTCAAGCTGAAATCAAAATGCACTAAACTAAAACAATTCAGTAGCAATATTGATGGAGACATTACAAAACCAACACAGCAAGGTTATATATTATTGTGATTTGGCACTCCACCAAAATGTAATTTCCTAACAGGAGACTGCAGTGTGGCAGCTTGAACGACGAACACTTCAATGCAACAGACGTCGCCTTTCGTGAGATACGTGCAGCTTGTGTTTTCAAACTTTCCCTCTTAGATCCTTGTTTCTCAATATAGAATCCTCTCTTTGCATATTTTGTCCATCTATGTATATATTGTGATGGTAGTATGAAAACATCGTTCACATTGAAGACTTTGAGGGCATGCTTGCACAATATACCTATAACATGCGGATGTCATAGTTCATCATTTTTATTTTAAACTATACAATTGCAAATTAAACTCTGTATACAAACCTATGCATTCATATTTTCGGCAAGCACAAGTAATGGTAATATCTTCTTTGTTGAATAGGACCATTGCTCCATAATCAGAGTACATATGTGTAACCATATATGTCGAAACTGACCCCTCGGTGTGTAAAAGCTTACAAGAAAATGAATGTTGTTCTTTAAATTCTTCCTCAAACTCTTTATACATCCTCCCAGTATATGACTCGGCCGCGGTCTTCAACAAAGGAAACCTTGGGATGCATGTAACTGGGCTCTTTCGACGTGATTGGAAATCTGCATCCAACTCATTTTGACGAAGACTGCCAAAAACCTTATCACATTCCACAAGGAGTTCTGAAAGGCCAAGTTTTCTTCGAAATCTTTTCTTAAAAACATTATTCATACCTTCACTCCTTTGAGTGGAATTCATGTCAGCTGTAAATGAGTCACGGTACACAGCAGCCCACTTTGCCCTCAAATTATATAGGTTTAACATCCATTCATTGTTCTCAAGGTTGTACTCACGCAACAGTTCATCCCACTTCTTGTTGAAGTAAAATTCCGATCTATCCTCATAGACACATCTCTTGAAATCAGGAAGAAACTTTTCAGGATACTTTTGAATTACATGACCGAGATGCTTAGCAGCATTTAGATAAATGTGCCACAAACAAAGACGATGGCTTGTGTTTGGGAATACATAAGCAATTGCTCCTGCCATGGCCGCATCTTGATCAGTGAAAATTGTCTTGGGATGCTTGCCAGACATTGCTTGTAGAAAGGTTTGGAAGAGCCAAACAAATGACGGAATTGTCTCATTAAACAATAATGCAGCTCCAAAAACTATTGTCTGCTTGTGATGGTTGGTTCCAAGGAGCGGAGCAAAAGGCATTTCAAACTTATTAGTCTGAAACGTGGTGTCAAAAGATACGGCATCACCAAAACACTGATAATCCATGATAGATTGGCCATCTGCCCAAAAGAAATTTGCCATCCTGCCATCTTCCTGATCAATGTCAATGGCATAAAAAAATGCTGGATCCTCTATCTGTTTATTTTTCAAGTATTCCATCAATGTTTGCGCGTCATTAGATTCTAAGTACTTCTTTCGCTGCCGACCAATCTCATTGTTGCAATCCTTCTGCGAGAATGGCACTTTGTCAGCTCCCCCATAATATTGCACCATAAACTCAAACACTTGTCCTGGCTTCATCCCACCCTCCCTCATCTGACCAATTAGATGCTTGTCTGCTTCTTCAACACTTCGTTGGGATCTCAACATTTGTGTTTTATCTGGACTAGCAAGGTAATGATTGTGATCAAGCACAACCTTTTGCACTGTCCAAACATCCTCCCTGCTGACACTAAACTGAATGCGAGCACTGCAGCTCGTCCTTGTAGTGGGCTTTTTTGACGACTTATTCTTTCGAAGACCTTGGCTACTACAAACTATATGTTTCTGCCTGATAGTGCCATCTCCTCGGCGCTTTACATCATGTTTTCTAACACTAAAGCCAACATTGCTGGCATAGGTGTTGTACATCAGTAAAGCTTCCTTCTATTCAAAAGCCATTCCAACTTTAGGAACGACCAAACTTTGCACAGGTTTATCAAGCACCTGTTGTACAATGAGTTGAGAATTTATAGGATGCGTTACCACATACAAAATTATACTTCACACATGAATGTTTTTTTTACCTCATTTGGTGCTTCATCTGCTATTGCTTCAGGTATTGCGCAACTGTCCGTGTTGCCATCAGCATGAGCGTTGGCAATGGAATTTTCTGAAACCTAGCGTGTGGTCACAAAATCAGTGGAACCCATGATAGATAGCAAGGAATTTTCTCAAATACAAAACGAATCCAAGTTGAGTTAGCTATGGCCGGTATTCAACACTATAAAATCACGATCACAGATACTATCACGAGACACCATGCATGTACCTGTATTATCTGCTCCTCGTGGTGTGCTAGGGTAGGCAAAGATGGTGCCAAAGATGACGAGGAGACACAGTTGTTTATCTCTTGGCCTCCTCCTGCCATGGCTGTTGCATCGTCCACGTATGGTTCTCCGGCCATGACGAAGGCGGCGGCGGCTTTGCCGGCGTGCTTTTCCCTAATGACCCGTGATTTGATCGAGGTATACCCTACCCGCAGGCCCCTAACAGATGCAGCCGCGCAGGAATCGAGCCGAGAGCCATGCGCGCGTCAAGCCGGAGCCGAGCGGGGCTGCATCCTGGTTGGAGCCGTCTGATTGAATCGAGTCCACGTGGCATTCAATGGAGCGGGGCTGCACCGTCGGTTCTGTACAGGCCGGCTGCACACAAGTTTTTTCCGCATACGGGACAGAAGAGATCCCGCAGCACATGGTTGACTCCGCCTCCCTCCGCTTCATCTAGGGTTTGTGTGTGAGAGCGGGGCAGCAATCAATGGAGATTGAGGGACAAGGCGGCGGCGAATTGGCGGGGTCCCATGTCCATGGCCGCTACAAGAAGCGTTCTCCTTGGCCTTCTACTCTTCTGGTCGACGACGAGGACTCATCCAAGTCTACCACCAGCGATGATGGCGATGAATGGTTCTTTAGCGACAGCGGCAGCGAGGAGGATGAGGATTACGAGAATCAGGGTAAAAATCGCTCTCAATTTCTCAGCTACCGCTCAAATTTGTTTTCCCTTCCACTTACTGAGAAAACTTAATCAAATTAATCGATAGGCCTAATTGCCTGTATGTCCGGTGATTAAATGCATCTTCATGGTTCCCCTTCTAGTTGATGCCTGGGTAGTGTAGTGGACTTTGGATTGAAATCTCAATCTTCAAAATTCTTATAGCAGTGCCCCTACCCAAAACACCCTTTAATGCTCGGTGGCCTGAATCATATAACATTGCTTTCTGCTCTCCAAGTATATGTTTATAAGATTTCTACATACTAATTCCCACATTACAAACATGAGGAAGAATGTGTAGTTATATTTCCACGAGGCTCCAAGCAAGCACTGTTACTGACATGGTAACTTGTGTTGTAAAGCATATGCGCTTTTGTTATGAAGCATTTAACTGGATGGTTTATTTCTTTAACTTCCATTGGTAGACATGCTTGGGAAAGGTAGAACTTTCGAATCTGTATCACAGATTGAAATATGTATTAAGGAATACTTGCTGGATTTTGTTATTGACTGATCATACATGCCACAAATCCCCAAATACTGCTTGATTTGTTTATTATTGCTAAACTAACAGAGAAAGATTTGGTCTCTGCAGGACCACAGCCATAGTATCACTGAGTTTGTTCTGGCCTCATAAACCCTGGATTATTAGTTGTAAAAGACAAATAAAATACATCTTTCAGTATGTCAGCCATCTGCATCATCCTATGGCATGCTTCACGGCATTTCAAATTGCTCATTGAACATCAGGTGCATGGTGGCACTATGTTTGTAAACTTATCTAGTAAATAAAACATGATAAAGTGGTAAACAGGGTGCTTTAGTTTAACCACTAGTTTAGATTTGGCTCAAAATCTAACAAACACTACTACAAAAAACATTAACGGATGCGGTTTTTGCAACCGTCTCTAAGCTGGGGTCTCTGTTAATCATCGATTAACAGAGACGGTTTCGTTACAATAACCGTCTCTGTTAATAGGCATTAACAGAGGCGGTTTTGTTACAAAAACTGCCTCTTTTAATGATTTTATAGATTAAAAAAATTGATTTTGAATCCTAATTTTGTCGGGACACACATATTACTGTAAGTGCTTCTGTTAGATCCACTAGAAACACACATTATTCAGTTAACTGCAACCATAGCAATTACTGTATTACATTTGCTTGAATCAATATGAGATGCTAGGATATGGACAATTTGTCACAAAGAAGTTGAGCATTTGGTCAAAGAGACACTTGTGAGCTTTAAAAATCACTTTCAACCTACCTTCTGGACCTTGGCAATTTTGACTTCTGCATCATTGAGCTACTGTTTTCCTCGGTACTTACTAGGAGCTTCTTGTGAGATTATTCTGTTCATGCAATCATGAATGGACAGAATAAATTAAATGATAATTCAAATGGTAAGTTATCAGAAAAAATGAGCATGTAGAAGTAGAAACAGATCTATTGGTTTGTGACACAAGTGAACACAGCTATGGTTACAGATGCTGAAGTAGTGAACACAGCATGTAGAAGCAGGGAATGCACGCACGTAGAATCAATCATCCAAACTAGCTAATATATTTCCAAATAGAGAAACCGCATGGAAGAATACAATTGGATAAGCAAGACTTCACAGCTATCTACTACTTCACAAGGCAGTTCACAAAGACTAACTCAGTTTCGGAATTGGAAAATGGTAAGAAATGGTGCATCAGATAAATGCTTCACTTGCACTGCAATAGATGTTAGGTGTAGTGCTAAACTTACTTTGCTTCTCAGCTACTCCCTTAAGTTCTGCATGGTAGGATTCAGATTCAAATCCTCCAGAGAATTCCTGCAACCCAGCAGCTGTTTGTCGACCTCCTCCTTGAACTTCTCATGAAGAGTTTTTAATTTTTCTTGTGCTCTGTGTACCAAAGGCATAACTTGAGTAATAATATAACATGCATGAAAAAAGGAAAGAAAAAAAAAATAGGAAAACAATATAACTTCTCAGGAAACCACAACAAACTTTGGTATGCCTAGATACAAAACACGATGTCCAAAAAGATCCAAATAACAAATATTGAAAGAATCCATGTTGGATTATGACACATTAGGAGATGCTACTTTAGGAATTCTTAAATAATCTTTCATAACTTGGACATTATGCGTCAGCATGGAAATGTTAATTAGATTATAAGCACCAATCTACCAATGTAACACCACTCAAGCTGGCTTGTGGATTCTATCTGCATCAAATGTTATTATTGCCTGATTGGCAATAACCTGTTGTTATGTTCTATTGAGTACATGATAAGCTGTAAATAACACTAACAGGATATGGTTCTCACTGATTGGATTCAAAACATACTTCGCATAGCTGCTGTTGATTCCAAAATAAAGAGTCTGAACACTAGTGGAGTTGAATAATCCAAATAGGTAGACATGAGAAATCGAGAATGTTGGATCTAAAGAACATCTTCAGCGAGTAATTGCTTTCTGAATGAATTACAGGCTTGCAGCTGACAGACTTCGTCATGATAATTCTCAATTAAAGTTTCATCCTGAATTGATGGAAGCATTGACATAAAGAAAGGTGTACCTTCAAATGTTGATTCTAGGTGTTTCCTTTTAGACTTGCCTGCATTGACCAGCTTGTCCCTGAAATAACAGTTAAACTACCATGCATCAAAACAGTTGTACCTCTACTTTATATGATACTTATATTCATATATAAAACAGGTACATATGCGCAAATAGAGATAATAGGGGTGTTTCATGGTAGCACTGGAACAAGATCTTACACATCAGCCTGCATCTGCACCTCAACCCCCTCAAGCTGCTGGCGTATTATCTCTCCAGTAGCTGCAAGTATCTCAGAACTTTTCTTGCTTGTTTCGGACTTTATCTTAGTTTGGAACCTTCCCAGCACCACTATCAGTTGATCAAAAGCCCTGGTAGAAATCATGGATGTAATGAAACAAACTAACAGACTAGGATATATCTAGTTTATTATCACAGCGTAAGACACAACCTTGTAAGGTAGTTTTTTGGGCATTGTTCTTGTTCTTTCTCAGAAATTATAGTTTCTTGAGTTCCTGGAAAGAAAAAGTTATGAACTGCAAACTATGCAGTCAAAGTCAAAGAAGGAAAGTAAGCAGTTTTATCGGAAGTGGCAAAAGCAGTAGGTGAACATGCATGCTAATATTAATCTTCAAACGCCTAGAGCCCTGGACTGAGTAGAGGAATACAAATTCAAATAAATAAAATTCAGTAGTATTATAGCTCCAAGATGTGTAAAGGCGAATAATTATGTAGGCTTCATTATGCAAACGTAGCAATGCACAATGTAATTGAAAAAGCGGCAGTCAACTCTTTACTGTAGTATGGTAACATGTTTTTATTCAAATCTAGAAACAAAACACCACAGAGTAAAGGGGGCAGTCGTTTTTGCCCATATTACCGTTACAAATTAACACTGCTCCAAACACTGCTCCAGTAAGAACACTTATAAGGAATTTGTACCAACTGACATTGTGTTTTCTTTTCTTATAATGCTATTCACTGCACACTAGGATGTATAGAGACAATAGTTTTTTGTTCATATAGCTGTTAATAATTATCACTGTTCAGGCACTATGAATAATTATTCATGTCGACTAAGACATTTTTATCTTTCCCCATAATACCGGCCTGAGTTCACTGCACTTAAAAGAAGAGCTCTGCTCTAAGATACAGACTAAAGGAATTGTATATGAGAAAAAGGAACATTCTATTTATATGAGAGAAAACAAATGTCTTCTTGCTATCTACTTGATCCATGCCTTGATAGGGGACCTTTTTTTTCTTATCATAATTTGAGCAAGGCATTATATGAGTGAAAACAAATGTCTTGTTGCCATTTATACAGCTTGGTAAGACTTTCATATCTGTGTAGTTTGAAGCAATTTTCCTTTGAAACTCATCTTAAATTATTTAGTTCTACAAATGCTCTAAATTAGAATTATCCTACAATTCCATGATTATTATCTATACTGTGTGATTGCCTCAGATCGTATCTAGAGTCATTGCCCATGATTAATTTGCTTAAAGTATCCTGTGTATGTAAGCAGAAATTACCAGCAAGCAGCAACAAACATGTACTGAACAACAAACACCATTCAACAGCAATTATTGGGCGGCGTCTTGATTATTGAGCGGCATCTACAAACAACAAGCATTGAACGAGTAGAAATTTTTATTTTTCCAATTTTGTTTATCATGCATCAGTTTGGGACCTGCAGATCCGGTTTCATAGAAGGAAGGAGGGGAGGAGGTACCTGCAGATTTGGTTGGCGCCTAGGACAACGAGTGGGGGAGGGCCGCCGATGCGCCAGCGAAGAGTTGGGTAGGAGCGCCACCGACATGGTGGGAGGCCGCCGCCGAAGGGGCCGTCGACCCTGCAAAGCTTCGATCTGCTCCTTGGTGAGGGAGGCCGGGAGGAGAAGAGGGGGGTGGACAAGGGAAGGACGGCCGCCGGCGACTTGCCCCCGGATGCGCCGCCGCAGGGCCGACGCGGAGCCATGCTCCTAACGCGCCGCTTTTTTTTTGCGTTGTTGCTCAGAGAGGAAGGGTCAAAGAGACAGAGGAGAGAAGGGGTTGCGGGAGAAGAGAGAGGAGGGGGTCGGGCACTCCGGGAGGAAAGGGAGAAGAGATGTGGGCCCACGCGTCTATGCGGATGGATGGACGAGGAGCGGACGTGGAGACGGATTGAAGAGCAGTTAACGTTACAAAAAACCGCCTCCATTAATGTAGCATTAACGGAGGCGGTTGCAATATAAAAACTGCCTCCGTTAATCAATTAACGGAGACGGTTGCTTTGCTCCGCCTCCGTTAATGGATCGTCACCGCCTCCGAAAATGATGGGCATTAACAGAGACGCACGCATTTTGTAAGTGTCTCGGAAAATATTTTGGCAGTGTCTCCCAAAATGTTTTTTGTAGTAGTGAAAAGTTCATTTTTAAGGAAGTTGAAGTCTCTAACCAGCAATTTTACAGTAACAGGTTGGATACATGTTATGTCTGATAACATAAGCTCCATCAGATGCCTATCTTCCCCCACCTCTCCTCTCCTTAACCTCTTCTTCTAGACTCACTCTGGCCTCAAACACCCTTCTCCATCCCCAGCCAAACATGTATCAGGTACCCATGCTCCCTTGTGTGTCTTTCCCATGTTTATTGGTAGCAACATTGATGATGCTCTGCCTCTTCTGTATTCCTGGGCCATTGCCCTTGTTCCTTCTCATTTTTTCTATTCCTCGCCCCATTTACTATGGGAGCTAGCCCTTGCCATGTGGAAGCAATGAGGCACCAGATGCCCCTTTTTATGAGGCATGCATCAGATTTGGCAACGAAAGCATGTAGAATTGGCAGATTTGGCAGGAAAGACAGGCCCACTAGCATGAGAAGCCTCAAATCTGGTTGGTTGTGAGTGTTTTTTGTAACATTATATTTCCCTTTTATTACACGAATGTTCTAAAGTGTCAGCTTGAATGTTGTACAATGTTTTTATTTTGTTGTGCAGAGGTCTTGATATGTTCATGCTAGAAGCACCGGCCTTCTTTTATCTTCTCATATGCTGAAACTTGAACATCACAAATTTATTTCTAAACTAGACAGAAGACATAACTAAGTCATATGTCCACGCTTAGTTAGCTATCTCCTAATCTCCCATGATTATTTATCATAGCCTTTTATTTTGCTGATTTT
Organism: Urochloa ruziziensis; assembly: GCA_015476505.1. Classification (NCBI taxonomy): domain Eukaryota; kingdom Viridiplantae; phylum Streptophyta; class Magnoliopsida; order Poales; family Poaceae; genus Urochloa; species Urochloa ruziziensis. Next base: position 61,653,880 of record CM027121.1, on the reverse strand, counting down.
TGGTACCCTTTGATGTAGGGGCATACCCTCCTTTTACGCTCAATGATTTCCCGAGGGCTAGTTGTGACTATGATCAGCAGACTGCTGTGTTGTATTCAGTTCCGGACATTAAGCGTCGAGGGCCTTGGCCAATCATGAATTTCCCTGCATTCAAAACTGGCTACCATCTATTTGGTTCTGATTATAATCTTGCTGATAAATCCGATGGTGTGTTCCCTTCTGCTGTTTTCTCCTTTGCTGTGTTTTCTTTATGCCATACATTGTGTAGTTATTTTCAATTAAATTCATAGTTGTGTACATCTTCTATAATTGATTTTGCAGTCACTGTGAGCAATGGTTGGGATTGCTCAAATAAATGTCGTTGCTATCCAATGAACTTGATTCAATTCATTGATGCCAAAATTGCTGGCTATCAACATACCCATCCTGGACGCGCAAAGATCTTCGGCTTTTTGGCAGCACGGGATTCGCTCAAGCCGTTGCGCAACTATGTCTACAACCGTAACATTGCCAATTGTGAAGCTGTATCTGTGAAGCGAAAGACGGTAATTCTATCTGTTCTGTACCTTGTAAGCTTGCAACTGCATGCATGCGTGCTGCTTTCATTATGAAAATACCTATACAGATACAACTTGTATCATAGCACTGCCGCATATCTTTGCCATATCTGTATCAAGGCTTTATCCTTGCAAGTTTTTTAGTTGATTTCAATCCTTGCAGCAACCAATTAGCAATCTGCAAACTGATAGGATATGTGAAGGCAATGGCTGTAATTCAGATTTAGGCATAGTGTTCTGTGAATTTGCGACTTTCAGCTCAATTCCATGCTGTTAAGTAAAACAAAAAATTGCACAATAATTTTTTTTCATAGGTGCAACTGTCAACCTGGATGCTTGTCCTATCATTCTGAGAATATCTATATATTTATTTGCCATTTCTCATTGTAGCTATTATTCTGTATATTTGTTATACTTACTGTCATCTGAATTCCATGTTTTAATGAAATAGCTGTAAGATAAGCTATAGCATCACAACGAAAACATCACTCTTGCCCATACATGCAGTATTGGATATGCAGACATGATCAAGAATCTGTATCTTCTAGTAACTGATAAAAATATTTAAGTTTACATCTTGTTCTTTTGCAGGGTGTGGCACGTTTATCACTGACGAGCCCTGCACGAGTCATTTCAATGCCATCCCGTGCATTGATTGAGTTCGAGCTCCATGCCCTTAGTGAAGACAAAACTAGTGGTGATGATGACCTGATCATTGAAGGATGCACTGAGCTCGAAAATATGTTCTCATCAAAATCATTCATGCGAAACCAGCGTATGTACGGCCAAAGGTGTGCGTTGGACATTGAGTACTTGGTGCTGATCAATGCAATGGAGGCGCGGGTCGATATCAAGGTCATTCGTGTCCCTGCCCATGGTGTCAACCTGAAGCTCCTTGCCAAGACTAGTGGTTTCAGCAATGTGATCCGGCTCTTTGGAGGCACTGTTTTGGAGGTGGGCTTCTCGGAGAGCTTTGCTGTTGCCGTGGAGAATAGCAACTACCTTGATCTGTACATTGAAGGGTCTCAGAGAGACGATCTTACCCCTGTCCAGAAGACACGGTATGCTAAGTGGCAGTGCAGCTTTGAATCTTGCTACCATAGGGTTGAGGATCAAGTGGTAGAGTTGGGGGACTTTGCAGCAGTTTCAGTCAAGATAACATGGAAATCTTACAAGACGCATTGAGGCAGCAGCTTTCGTTTAATAATAATAACTTCATCTGTGTTGATGGATTTCCTGAATGCTGGCTAAACTAAGTTATGCTTTCACTAATTATCATGAAGTGTTATGCAGTTGTGTGAGGTAACATGCGTGTCGTATGAGGTTCCAAATACTATCCAGCGCAAGTTCTGGGTGAATCTTGACATTTACATGTTCAGAGCATAAATGTGTACTGCATGAAGCTCGAGCTAAGAGAGCAGGGCTGCGAAGCACGTGACGCAGGTGTTCAAGCTCTACACTAAAGCAATAAGAGCCAGCCCAGCCCTTAAATGAGTCTCTATACCTATTTTAGTCTCTCAAGTGGAAAAAAACAACTTCAGCCGGACTTCTAAACAAGCCCTTATTTTGTGGAGGCCTCCAAATGTTGAACCAAAGCCTCCAGATCTGGAGGCCCTCTGTTTCCACCGATACGTGGTCCCCATGTACTTTTTTTTCTTCTGGACCGACACCGGTCTTCCTCGCCGCCGCCCGCAGCGACCTGGCCGGAGATCCTCGCCGGCGCCGGCCACCAGCACCCGCCCCCCACCACCCGCGACGACCTCGCCGGAGATCGCAGACGCCGCCACCGCCGCCGGCCGAGCCGCCAGCACCATCCGGAGATCCCCGCCGCCGCCCCCTACCACCCGCGGCGACCTCGCTGGAGATCCCCGCCGCCGCCGGCCACCAGCACCCACCGTCCAGCACCGCCGGAGATCCCCGCCGTCGCTGGCCACCAGCACTCACCCTCCACCACCCGCAACGTTGTTGTTGGTTCCTGTTTTAATTTCCTTTCTGAAGCTGAATAAACTTCTTGATGCTGAATGCAATTCTTGATGTTGACATGATCTTGATGTTGAATGCAATTCTGAATGGTAAAAGGCCTCGAGCTGCTCCTGCCATTATCTGCATATACTATCAGAAAGTCAAGAATAAACTTGAAGTAGTAACCTTCATGTTCATGGCGAGCTTGCTTGGTTGAATTTTGATCGATCTTGGTTATATTTGTAGATAGAATTTTCCTCAAATATTTGTAGATAGAAACAGAGTGAGAAATTCAGGTATCAGAAAACTCTGAAAACATTCAGACATCCTGTGGGTAGTAGTTGAATTACCTGAATGATTTAACTTGGGATGAGCTGTTCTGTGAAAACTTGCTTTATGTTCAGTTCCTTCAGATAAACTCTGAAAACAAGAACAGAGTATTTATTAAATTACTGCCCAAACCTCAGGGTTCCAGTCACACACAATTTGAGCTATTCTGCATTCTACTCGATGATTCAAGGTTGATGCTCGTGCATGAGTTGCTAATAAGATATAGGCTGCTTAACCGACTGTACATGCATATTTGTCGGCTGCCTTCTGGTTACTAAACCCTTATTGCATATGCATATACAGTATAGCTAGGTTGTAGAGCAGACAGGTCGTCGTGTTATCCTGCTTAATCCCATCCGACATGTGAAGCCGGCCAATGTGCAGTTCATCTCTAGTTAGTCCATGATCGGTAATATTCATTTTCATTGCAGCCAGACAATTAACTGGAAAAAATGAACAAGAAGCTATATCTATATGTAAATCTGTCTAGGGAGAGGTACTGAGTCAAAGTTAGGAAGAAGGTACTGATATTATCTGAGTAGGTAGTTGCTCTGAGTTAAGCTGAACTCCTGAACTCCTGATCAGAAAAGGGAAGTTTTTTTATTGTCTGCCTCTTGTGTCCTATTTTTGCAGCATTTTTTCAGAATTCTGTTAGCTGACTCAGACTAGAGTATTGACATGCAATGTTATCTTGAACTGATGGAACATTTGTTCATTTATTTTTTGTAGGACCCAATGGGCATGCTGACAAATGACATTGAAGCTGATATGGAGGTTCTCACACAAGCAACAATCACAAATAGTGGCAGCAGCAGAGGGCGGGGAGGAAACTACAATCACAATGAGGACATACAGTTGTGTTGGTCTTGGATGGCCATAACATTCGAACCAAGAATAGGAAGTGATCAATCAAAAGACACATATTGGAATCGGATAGTGCTCAAATGAATGTAATAATGAATCTGAGATCATGTTCTGGAACTTGTCTTATGTAATTATGTAATAATGAATGTCTTATGGAACTTGTCTTATGAATCTGAGATTATGCTCCTGGAATCTGAGATCATGTTCTGGAACTTGTCTGAGAAAGTTGCATTTTTTCTGACAGTTTAGTCATCAGAACTGGAAGTTTCAGAAAATTTTACTCCTGCCATATCTTCTCAGGTTTGTGAAAAGGAGCCATTGCTTCTATCAGAGAAATTTCCTTTGCTTTATTTCTGTCAGAGAAATTTTTCCTCCTGCCACTTCTTCTCAGGTGATGTTCCTGGATATGTTTCAAGCAAACTGACTGAAAGATGTATTACTGATAGAAAGATTCATTTACTGATAGAAAGATTGGATGCTGGGAAAGATTCATTTGTGTATTTATGTTTGTTGATTGTTCAGGTTGTGGAATTTGTGTATTTATTGCAGACAGCTTGATGCCCAAACCTGGGAACAAAGATTCATTTGTGCATTTTCTGAAACAGGAGCCAACTAGAAAAATGAGCTGAAACCTGGGAACACTTTAAACACAGTGAGAACATGTTAAACCTGGGAACATGTCCAGAATATTTAACATCCAGAACTGTACAAACATGATTTATATGAAGTATTTTCTGGGAACATTTTTAAGCAGCATTTTAAGCAGAATATTTAACATCCAGAACATGTCCAAAATATTTAACATCCAGAGTTGAAACCTAGGAACATTTTTAAACATGAAGGAATCTGGGAACATTGCAAAACCTGGCAAGAAATCTTTATTCAGTGCAAAGCAGTCATGAGCACGAGCTACATTCAGCTACAATCCACAACATTATTACAAAGGTACAAAGCCACACTCCACAACACTATTACAGAGGTACAAGATGAAGCATCAGTAAAGATGCTCCTTCACTAATCTGGTACAAGATGACATCGAGCCTAGCCTTTCAGCCTTTCAGGTTTGGCACTTCTGAAATTGAGTCTAGCCTTCTCCAACTTTCAGGTTTCGCTGATGGCTTCAGTGGATTGACACTTGGTTCAGGAAATGTCACATATCAGCCCTCAGGAACAGCTGCTGGGAACAGTCTCACCTTTATGTATCTGCAATTAACAGAAATCATCAGACAGAGCACGAACCCACTATAGTCAGAAACAGCTTCTGGGAAGCACAGAGCACAGACATCTACTATAGTCAGATATCAGCCAGGAGTACTGGTCTCTGCTTAATAAGAAATTTGCTCACCCGTAGCAGATAGTGGCGGTTCTAGCTGAGCTTCTGGTAGCACAGAGTGCTGTCATTTACTAGTGAGGAGGCCAGCTCTTTCTTTCATCAAATTGTCCAGGATTTTGTCATTGACGCAAAAGAGAAACAATTGACCATGTCGAAGCTGGGACTAGTTAACAAATGCAGCTCAAAGATATTGGAAAGTGTTGACGCTTTTTTGAGCCAACACATGAAAGCACTGGAGCGTGCGGGTCACGAAAAGATCGGACGGCAGAATGCTGCGAAAACAGGTCTGAACGGTTTGACCAGACTGAAAGCAAAATCCAACCGGTGTCAATTTTGGCTGTCAACAGAAAGGTATATAAACATTCAGATATGCTCAACTAGATGAGCATGAGAGCGGCATTGTGCGCCTAAATGAGAGTTGTGCCACAAGTAAACCAACTGAGCTATTGCTATCGTTAAGGAAAGACCACAAGAAAAAATCGATGCACTTGTAAAAGTAAGAACAAGAGAGTTGTGCCTAGCTAATGCGCTGGAGTAGACTGAATATGCTCGACTAGATGAGCATGAGAGCGGCACGGTGCGCCTAGCAAATTCCTTTTCTTCTGTCAATTTTGTAACAATCAGATATCCGTCAAGAAACAATCTTCGGAGATGGAACTCACCTGGACGCGGCGTGGTGGGGTCGAGGCGGATGCGTGCGGCGGGGATGGCGCACCGGGCACGGCGCGACGGTTCGGGAAGGAAGAGAAGGTTCTAGGGAGGCGAGCGCGCCGGAGGCGGAGTGGAGGCGCGGGGCCGCCGCTGACCGGAGGAGAGGCGCGGGGCTCGCCGCCGACGGAGGAGATACAGGGCTCGGCGGAGGCAGGAGTGGAGATGCGGGAAAGGGTAGGCGGGGCTCGCCGGAGGCGGAGGGGAGGCCCGGGCACGCCGGAGGCGCGAGGTCGCAGGCGGTGCGGGCGTGGCCAGAGCGAAGGATTGGAGGGCGAGGCACGAGATCTCGCTGACAGGTGGGTCCCACCAGGCAGATTGATTTACGGGCCGACTTTTGCTCGGGCCGGCTGGAGTAGAGAGCGAAATATGAGCCCCTAAAATTTCCGGGCCGGCCTGAAAACACGGGCTCAGATTCGGTCTGTGGGTTGGAATTGCTCTAACAAACGAGAAAAAAATAAAATTTGACTCTGTGCCTCGTCATCTTATATGGGATGTTTTATTTCGTGCTGTTACCTGGCGTGGTGCTGTGGCACACGCGTCTAATTGCCATGGCTCGCATCTGACGTTCGCGTTAGAGCATTTCCTTCTTTATTTATATTTATTTATATATATATATACAGAAATTTTATAATGCACCTGGATGTATTTCATGTAATACATGGAATGCACCAGGCCAAACCGCCGCGCTGGTGCAACTGCAATCCGACCAACCCACCAGAGTAACCGTGCGCGCGCGGTGCCGCCGCGCCCGCCCGCACTCCGCGGGAGTGGAACACGCCGCATGCCACCCCGACCGACCCCCGACCGCACCCATGTGCACCAACGGACTTGAACCGGCCGCTTCTGCAACGGACACCAGCTGCCTGTCACTTCGTTACTGCAGTGCTAGGTAAAAAACAGGCACTCGTGGCTGGCAGCCACTATAGCTAGAGTAGGGCAGCCACAATGCGAGAAAAAAGTGGTCTATAGGCAATAAATGCCATGCTACTGCCCGCCCATAACCACTGTGAGACCAGGCTATATAGAAGATTCTCTTATGGTCGACCATAGCGCTATGGCCAGGCAGTAAGGAATTAAAAATGGTTTTCTCTATTTCCTCCTCTCCTATGCGAGACTGATGTTGCTGCTGCTTCTGACAGCATGTACTTTTTTAATCTAGCAAGCGGGTCTATCTTATAGTCAAACTGGACTTTAAGCATTGTGTCATTTACTCTAACTAAAGACCATTTCTCTTGGTCCCACCCATAAAGATCAGTTGAGCTTTAAACATTGCTGGTGCCCTAACATATGTATTGTACCATTGCTTACTTGCCTCTAGCTGCGTTCAGGCGCAAGTAGCATAGCCGAGCAGCTAGCTCCGGCCCCCACTCAAAACCAATTAACGACCCTAAGCGTGGTATTATTTAGTATTTTTATAGGCCACATAATTAGTTGATATTTTATATTTTTTTATTATAACATGGATTTCGTATTTTTTTCAAAGAATCGAGCATGCACGTTCACGCTTTCTACTCTAGGCAGGCTCCATTGTACGTGAATCTTTAGGATCCGTGGACTTAAGGTGTGTTGCATGCTTTATACAGCCACTAGCTCATGATGGTAGGAGTGTTAGGGTGAATGTCGTAGTATATGAAACTAGTCACAACTGACCAGTGCTCTAGTTGCAATCAATTAAGTGTTTCAGTTGCAATTGTCACTAGTTGCAATTAGATAAGTACCTTTGCCCCAATTAGCTCTAGTTGCAACTGGCCCAATGCTTTTGGTTGCAATTGGTAATTGAATCCCAGTTGCAATTGGCTCAAATTATAATCAGTTAAGTGTGCCGGTGGCAATTAGCACTAGTTGCAATCAATTAAGTGTTCCAGTCGCAATTGATACTAGTTGCAATCAGATAAGTGCATTTGCAGCAATTAGCTCCAGTTGCAACTGGCCCAGTGTTTTGGTTGCAATCACAAATTAATTCCAGTGGCAATTGGCTCTAGTCGCAATCAATTAAGTGTGCGGTTGTAATAGCACTAGTTGCAAGCAGTCACACTTGACTGTAATTATTTTATTGTTCTAGTTGCAACTAGAGGATGCGACTAGTTGCAATTACTCGAAATTGTGACTAGATTAGTACGTGTTCTAGTTGCAATTATGTGACATGTTCATGTTTTTCTTGTATGATTGTAATTGGATTATTGTCCTGGTTGCAATTGCAAGCGTGACCTGTTGTAATTGTCACCGTTTTAACTTGATTATTGTCCCCAACACCAATTTGTGGTGGTGTGCATTGTCCTAGTTGCATTGCCTAGTAATGCATTTTAGCAATTGATAAGTATACGGATTATAATTTTATACTTTTAATATATTTTTTGCAATTTTTAACAAAACATAGTCATTATGGATTTCATTGTGTCCGCTATATTTTTCTCTGTTTCAAACGGATATAAAATTGAACTATTGGTTGAAGAGATATTTCATTTTAAAATTTTGATTTAACTAAAGATTCGTACGTTCTTTTTTTTATGTCGTGGGAGCATTGATTTATAACGTGACAGCCTGATATTAGGTAGTTTATCTATGCACATGGCGAAAATTGATTCCTCTAACCAGACAGCGTGCAGCGGTGCAGCGTGCGTGGCAGTACGTGAGCCTTTTGCAGGTTCCCATGGATGCATGGTGGCCCATGCAGGCCAGTGCAGCAGTATGGTGCGGCCAGCACGCACGATACCGGAGCAGGGTCGGGCCCACGCGGGAGGCTACCGCTGGCGCAGCGGCCTGCGGGACGTGGGCTGGGATGGAGTCGGCAGGTTGCGAGGCGGGACGCGCATGAGGATGGCGGGCGCGCGGGCGTGTGCGCTGGAAAGGCTGCCGGCTAGGTCTGTGCATTGGATGTTTAAAATACAACATGATGCATTTTAAGATCGTCCTATATATATATATAGAACCTATGCTCTGTAACCGGCCACAAAATAACTGTTATGTGGCCAGCCAATCCTACCGTCCGTTCCAATCAATCGTGATCCCGCATCCTGCCCAGCCCGCTCGTGCGTCGCGCCTAGCTCGGCTCGTCGGTCCACACGACCAGGCCCGGCCTCCCCGGCTCGGCTCCATCGTCCCCGCGTCCAGCCATGATGCGGCGTCGACGCCCCCAAATTACGCCCGTTGCCCCGTTGACCATCTGCAATCCCCGAACCTCCATCCGTCGGTCCTCGTCTCTGGGAGTCTGGGTCTCCACGACGTGCGCCGGCGGCAATCCATGGAGAGACCCCGACCCGTTCTGCGCGCGGGAGGGCTTGCTTCCACGGAGACCAGTCCGCCTGTTCGCCGGCGTGGAGGACGACCTCGACCCGGCGGCAGCCATTTTCCTCTCGCGATGGCGTCGATCCAGGTACGATACTACGATTGATAGGAAATCCGCGCGATTGCTAGATGCCGCGTATGCGGCATCACGGACGTCGCCGCAAACCCACCCCGAGGCCTGAAGCGGCTACGCACCAGCGCCGGTGCCTAGTGGGCCCGCGCCGTGGCCCATGAGTGGCGACTGGATGGATGCAGGTAAGCCTTCTTTTTTTTCCTTCCGTTTTGGTTCTTTCTCCGTTTTTCTTTTTTCGTTTTTACTATTTTCACTTGTTTATTTTTTTACTTATTCTCTACCATAGTACTATGACTGATTTTTTTCTTTATTTGAAGTAATATGGGTCACATGTATATATTCTGTTTTATGAGACATACAATTTGTTCTAAGGGTTTTATAATTTGTTACAGTAGTATAATATTTTGTACTCCTGTATATATTTTTGTTTCAAGTGTTTCATAAATACATTTGCTTTACATGTATATACTTTTGCTGCATGAGTTACACTATTTATTTTTTCATATATGTTTTGTTTCTCCTGTATAACATTTGTCATTAGTTTAGATGATTTGTTCCATATGTTAATATTTATGTTTCTTCTATATGATTTTTTCCTCTATTTGTTCCACTTTTAGCTTCTATATGATAATATTTTCGTCCCCTAGACGATTTGTATATTTTTAATTTATTCTCTCTCGATTCGTTTTCTTTTCTTATTTTCAAGATAATCCAAGTACTACAAGTTGTTGCATATGTATATATTTTTGCCCATAAGTCATATAATTTCAAGCATAATATTTTGTTCCTTCTATATTTTTTCCAAATGTATAATGTTTTGTTCCTTTTGTATATATTTTGTTCCACATATTAAGAGTTACGTTTGTTTCGTACGATAGCTTGTTCTTTTCATATGATATTTTGTTCCAAGAGTTTGGATCATTTGTTCAACTTTAAATTACTTATATGTGATAGTATTACGTCCCACTAGATGATTTGTTCCACATGTTAAGATTTATATTCCTTCTTTATGATTTTTTGTTCTACATGGTCATATGATTTGTTCTTATTATTAAAATTGGACGAATTGTTCCTTCTTTTAAAAAATATGTTCCATATGTTTTTTAATCTAAACATAGTCAAGTGTGGTCTAGTTTTGAAGATTTCAGTCGAGAGAAATACATTGGTGCAATCGGAATTTAATTTGGACACTCCATTCACGATATATGAATTGTTTTTAAAGTTTCTATTTTACTGGGCCTGCACATGGGAAAGGTGGGAAGCTGTCAGGCAAGCATGCAGCCTTAATAGTAACGATTGGCATGAGTTTTTGGTTCTGCGGAAGCCGTTTGCGGAGAGGAGCGGATATGCTATGGTTCGCTGTTCATTGATGAATCTCGGGGGGTGTGCGGCATGCGAGGTGACGCCGCAGGTGCGGCGCATAGTCGCACGCTATACGGCGCATACGCGGCGTATATGCACCCGCCGCAAGGAGACAACGGACAGGCATTGGCGCAGCAGAAGACGCAGGGGTGCTGTGATTTTTGGGCCGGCCTACAGGAACATCATGACGCACGCTTGAGTGCATGGGCTTCTGTTCCGCTATTTTTTTATAGTTGGCACGTAGTAGCTCAGTTCGTTGTTTTTTTTTCTCTTCTACTCGCTCAGCTCACCATCATTTTTTTGTCTCATTCTGTTTCTCCCGTTTATATTTTTCTCTGCTTATTATCTCCATTGTGACTGATTTTCTCCTTTTTACCATGATGCTGATTCTTTTCCTGTTATTTTTTCTTTTTATTTCCGGTGCTATATTGTTGGTTGCCATTTTTCGGCTTATATTTTCTCTTTATTTGAGACATACGATTTTGTTTTAAATGTATAATATTTTTGTTCCTCATGTATATATTTTTGTTCCAAGAGTCTCTGATAAAATATATTTACTTCAGCGTGTATATAGTTTTGTTGCATGAGTTACACTATTTCTTATATATTATTACTCTTGTCTAACATTTTGTTTCACTTTAACTTACTTCTATTTTATTAGTTTAGATTATTTGTTCCATGTTAATATTTATGTTTCTTCTATATGATATTTTTGTTTCTCTAGTTACACAATTTGTTCCATTTTTAACTTCTATATGATAATACTCTGTTTGACTAGATGATTTGTACTACATGTTAATATTTATGTTCCTTCTATATGATACTTTTGTTCCTCAAGCTACAAGATTTGTTCCGTCTTTACTTCTATATGATAATATTCTGTTCTATTAGATGATTTGTTCCACATGTTAAAATTTATGTTTCATCTATACGATATTTTTGTTCCACAAGGTTAGATTATTTGTTCTGTTTGCTAAAATCAGATGAATTGTTCCTCATATTTTAAAAAATGTTATATTTTTTAATTCTAAACATAGTCAAGTGTGGTCTAGTTTTGAAGATTTCGTGATAAGAAATCTAATGGTGAAATCGGATTTTGATTTTGATCACCGGTTCATTAGATATGATTTTTTAAAAAATCTCATCTCGTGGGGCCCACAAATCTGATACAGCTTGCGCTATGCGCTGTCCTGTCGCTAGCACCTCTGTCCGTTGTCCTTGCGCTGTCCTGTCCTAAAAGAAGTTGGGCACCCTCGAAAGGTGTGCGGCGTCAGTTGTGGTGCCGCATCTGCGGCGAAGAGTTGCCCCCGGAAATCCGCCCCCTACTCATTTAATATTGTTAAATTTGATCTCTAATTTGTTGACTACAGATTGGAGCCGATACTTCAAGCGCAACAGGAACACCCCAAATCCTCCCGCCGAAACCTGATTCCAACCTCAACTCCGACCCCGAATCAGTTTCCCATCGTCGGCTGTGGGCATCCCTCCGCAGCAGCCGTCGTTTTCTATCCCCGAAGGTGCATTTAGCAAGTTCCTCTCGTTTATTACTTTACTGTACATCTAATAGTTTACTGTTCTCTCGTTGATCTGATTGCTAGCAAGGAATTGGGAGGGGTATTGGATTAAGCATTAACTTGCCCAGTTTGTTTCAGATTACCGGCAAATTGTAATCACCAGAGTGCAAGGATTCTGAGGTGAGCAGCCAATTAAAAATCCTCCATCCATTGTCGATCTTATTCCTTTTCGATTAGCAGCTGATTCCCTCTAGATTAGTAGCCAGTTCTCTCTAGATTAGCAGCCGAGTCCCCTTTGGATTAGATTTTCTTTTTCTTCTCTGCTCAGGCACTTGTTGTATTCAAATGATATAACTTTAACTCCGGCAGTCCGGCACCAGGGTGTATCCTAACTCCCCATTCTGATATAATCAATCGAAATATCGTAAATATTTCATGGTAAATCGATCTCATCATTATAGTAACTCGTTTCTCGGTACTGCTTGACACCAATTTTTGGCAACTCTGGATCCTAGTTTTCGTCTTGAGCCATTAAGATTATCTAACTATTTTACGATAAATCTGCCGCATCATCATAGTATTCTTGTAAGTTGTAATCAGAAATTTACGTCAATTGTTGTTGTGTTATAGTAATTTTGACTTATAAGTTATGTGGTAAATTAACCATATAGTTTACTACTATTTTTTGGAATTGCGTCTATTTCACCAGATTATAAGGGGCACAGATTCTAGTAACCATATACAATAATTATCATAATTACATACAAGGGTCATAAGCTCTAGTAAAATATTTAGAAAAACTCTCATAAAAAGATTATGGAAAATCACAATTGGTTGATCTATTATGGTAAATGTAGACTCTTGCAATCTGTTAACATGCAAGTGTTTCATGGATATGATAATCTGCTCCAGTTTCGTAATTTCAGCCTTTTTCTTTTGAAAGAGCCAGCAGTTTATTGTAAATGCTACTGTAGTAACTTGATGGCACCATTGTGATAATTATCTCAAATTACATTAGTAAATGTTTCAAAATTATCGGAAATCACATACAAGGGTCAAAGATTGTAGTAACCATTTGGGAAAGATTATCATAATCACATACAAGGGGCATAGGTTCTAGTAAATCATTTAGAAGAAATCTTGTAAACATATTGTTGGAAAAGTTTTCTGCTGCATGCACTTTGAAAGAAGCATAAGTTTTGTCTGCATAGTAATTTTACCAATGAGGTGTACAACTAATATTAGTATATGTTGATTGGCATCTTATATGACGGCCAAATTATCCAGACATAATGCCAACGAAAAATTTTAGTGTTTTTTCCCCCTACCAGCCATTACTGAAGTTCAATTAAAATTGTTTTCTATTGATTTTTTGATTTAGTGTCCAGGGAGTGGGTAGTCCATCTTACTTCTGGATATTCATTTTATTTTTTTGGAAGAATGCCTAGTAAATATAGTAATTTCATGGTCTAGTAGCACTTCCTGGGTCATCTTGAGTGGAAAAGTTCATGTTCATTATGATCTTTGGTGATATGTACATCTGTACATTCTGGTAAAAGCATGTGGTAACCTGATACACTGCCATATTAGTTCTGGTACACTATTGAATGTATCTTTGCAAATTGCAATTCCAATATATTAGATTCTAGTAAACTAGGCATTAATATTGTAACTTGATTATACCAGATTGGTAAAGGAAATAGTGGTAACTCTATGTGCCATTCTGTTATGTATGCCAGACCGGATCTTTGATATGTTGTATTGCCTTGCTAGTATCAACACCATAGTAACAATTACCATAAAGCAATTTTGTCTGTGCACTGGTGAAGGGAAATTCCATTCTGTTCATTTTTTTTCGACGAACTTCCATTCTGTTCATTGCCAGGCCAGATGCACATTATTTGCTTCATGCATTGGCAACCAAGTATAGGAAACAAATGCAAATATGGTACATTCGAGGATTTTGGTAGTTGATTTGCAATTTTTATCCTTCTATGCAGGATGAGTGAAAACAGGCACTGTGCATTGACATAAATTCGATTGGTGGGGAGCAAGGAGCTGCTGGTGCATTGAGCATGCTGATGGGCTACCGGCCACTTGTCCAGCAGCAAGAACTAGAACATGTACTGCGTCAAACTGCACTAAAAATATTATGTACCTGCTACAGTACACCACCTCATCAATGAGGCAGGGAAAATGAAATATGTTCTCAAGAGCTTTAGGCCCAGAAGGCCAGTAGATACAAACAATTGTTATTTGCACAGTCACTCATTGTAGACCATGCTAAACATCTGTTATGTTGCATCCTTTTTATAATACATCTCAGTACCTAAGAGTATGCATGCCTCTAATTTCTGGTAAATTACTAAAGGAATTGTCGTAAACTAGTACCATGGATTCTAGTGAACTGGGCATCATCATAGTACCATGCATTTGTGGTAAATTTATGGCACGATTCTGGTAAATTGGTGGTGCGAGGTGTAGTCGCATGGATTCTTGTAAACACAGATAAGGACATTCATTCTAGTAAGTCACTTACAAAATTCTTTTAAAGAAAACTAACCACGTAAAAGAGGTAAACTACTTCAGTAAAAATAAAGGTGTAAACTACTTTAAAATTCTCGTAACCTCATTTATAGTAAATTACTTAAAAAATCTGGTAACCTTAGTGTTTGTTATATCCTTTGACAAGATTGGCGTAAATAATTTTTTAGTAACTTAGACCCAGGCCATTGTAGTAAATGAATTGTTTATTTCTTGAAAAAATATCTGAACTGTTCTTCATTTTGCTTAAGTAATCTAGTAATTTACACGCACGTACAATAAAAAACTTCGTTCAAGCATATCGTAACCTGCATGTACTTCTCACGGAATCTCGACTGACTGGAAGTTAGTTACGAGATAATGGCCGAAGACCTATTTTGGTTACGAAAATCTAGCTGAAATCCCGATCAAAAAAATTCCCGGTTGTTTTCATTATGCAATAATGACCTTCACTCCTTCCAATCCAGCGCTGTTACGATTAAGGGTAGTCCCAATGCAGACTCTATCGTAGAGTCTAAAGTCATTAACTATGCTGCCATGTAAGCAAAATGATGATGTGGCAGAACATTTATTGAAGAGAGAGAGGAAAAAATAAAGAAACCAAGTCTAACTAAGAAACCAAGTCTTCACGCAAATCAAGACCATCTGTGAGAGAGACAAGTTGGTCATGGGATTGGATAGACTTCAAGATACAAAATCTGCATTGGAGGCTATAGTTTCTTATAATAGAGTCTTGAACATATGGACTCTATGGGTAGAGTCTGGTTTGGGACTGCCCTAATGACCACCGGCTAATGGCTCTTGTAGCCTGAGCGGGCAGCTCGCTTCGGGGCTCGCCTATTAATTACGTGGTGGCCAGCCAATCCCATCGCACCAGGTGTCCTGGCTACAGAATAACTATTCTGTGGCCGGCCTAGGTAGAAAATAGCTATTTCCTGCCCCAGCCAGCCTCCGACCCCACGCGTGCCCGAGCCGCCCAGCCCGTCCGACGCTCTCCCGCCCGCCCACCTGCTCCCGCGGCCGATTTTTCCGCCCGTCCGTAACTCTTCTGGCGCGATCAGTTTTTTTGATTTCTCACGCGCTAGGAAACTACCGCCGCAAGGTAAGACCCTCATGGTTTAGCTTTTTTTTACCGCGTGCGTGTGAGATGGACCTGGGTCCGGAAATTTTTTTTCCTCCCAAACTCACGCAGATACGCACAAACTAACAAAGCCATACTCCGATTGAACGCTTGAAAAATTGATCCCTTTGGTTTATGGAAGTGAGATGCGATGTGACATGAGATACATCTGCATGCTTTTTGTTGAATATAGCAATCATGGAATGTTGCATAAACTGGGTGCAGACTTAGGAATTAAGCAGCCAGATATTTAGTCCAAATCATCATGAAAATGGCTAGAAAATTTCTGTTTACAGTTGATACACATGATCAAGCTAATTAATTAGTCACGACTTGTTCTTGTAGTTAATTAAGGTATATACACCCAACTAGCAATCATCCTGAAATGAGACTGAGAATCCCAAATCGACATGTCAATAAAATAAGCAGCTACAGGTTCGAATTCTTTACTTTCAGAGGTAGAGAAGTGCATTTTTTTTATTAAAAAAATCGTCTCACACCAACCCAGAGATACATAGGTGCCTTTTAAAAAAGATTGCTGTCGCAAAGCAACCTGAAAAAAAAAATGGTGCCTAGTTTAGCACTACAGCTAACTTGATCAGTCACAACTTTTGAATTTATCACCTATCCACGCTTTCGGCCAGCCTCAACTTCCTCTGGATCGTCAGCTGCGAGAACAAATATTGCTCAGCAAGGAACAATGAGGTCTTTATAAAATTAATCGACCAAAATAATCTGCCAAGCCATAAGCATTTCAGATAAAAAGAAGGCATATTGATCAAACAAACTACTATCATGATCTACAATATTTTCCAAAGCTTCAGAACAGTTTGTAGCGATTAGCAGAGTATATCGGTCCAAACATATTGTCTCACATATATGGACAACATAGAAGTATTTTCCAAGAAACAGATTTGGATTCATCTTGTTAGCCTATATTGTGAACAATCATGCATCTCAGTTAGTGGAAGAAATAAATTACCAACTATTAAATACAAGCATACAGCACACATTGATCTATATAAACTATCACACGGCCTACGGCGTACTTGAATAAGCATTCCAGAAACCAGCAAGACAACAAAGATAATTCACTAAATCTAGAGCCAGGCTATGTATGATGTATCCTGTCAATACTTGCACAAGATGGAATCAGTTTTGTGTAACTACATTTCTTAAAAAGAGAATTGGTGATAATGTACAGGTGAATTGGTTTGGAACATTACTAGGTAGCATTATTGAGCAATGCATCGAACTGTTAAAAGTTCCTTGTTGCGCCTAAGTTAACCAAGTTTGTGAGGATGGAAGCAAGTGACACAGAATTGCATTGCAAGTTTGCAACAATCGTGTTGGAAACAAACAGAGTATAAGAACAACACATCAGAAGGACAAACAAATCTTGAGAAGCAGCTACAGATTCAAATTTTTTGCTTTCAGATGAACAAATGTGGATTTTAGAAGAAAAAAGTCAGTCTTATGCCAACCCTGAGATACAGAGGTTCCTTTTAAAAAATTTGTTGTCTCAAAGCAACTTGAAAAATGCTGCCTAGTTCATCAGTACAACTAACTGGATTAGTCACAACTTGTGGGTTAATGATCCACACGCCTAATTTAATTTTAGAATCAATCTACTGCTTCCAAAAAACATATGTTCTTTAACCAACCATGCAGAGGTAATTAACACTACGGCATTCACTCAAACACAGTGAGCATCAGTGTAACCCATAGTTCATTAATCAAAAACACATACACACAACAGAAAGAAATAGTGGTTGTATGAGCAGTCACCTGGGACCTGGCTGCCTCATCCACTGAAATGTGTCCTCCCATGTATTGAAATAGCTCGCTTTCTACTTCTTCAGATGTGCATGGTTAGGAGCGTATGCATGGTCAAGTGAGGACATCCCAACGTTCCATGATCTCCAATCTGGGTCAATAGGCCTGGGAAAATTGTTGATTAATGAATAAGAATGGGCTAGAAGCCAAGAATCAGCTAATCCATCACAAAGTCAAAATACTAGGCTGTAGTTGGTCTCTGCACAGGATTTCAGGAAACTAACCAAAGGCTAAGCAACTATGGAATCGACACTCTGATCCACCATATATATTCGGTTTGTAGACAATGGCAAATTACCATCCAAACATATTTACAACACTTTACAATGGCCAATGAGATGCATACCATGTAGTCAGGGTTCACACGAACTATTATAAGGGAGCGAGTTGGACATTGAGCATGGTCTAAATGTGGGACAGTGTGCATTAGATTGACATGGCAGCAAGTTGCAATAATGAAGTGTGCATCTATATATAATTTCACTTCAAAAGCAATCTCGAATCGCACAAAGAAAAACTGACAGATTATTGAACCAATCATGCGAGGGCATTCAACACAGGGGCATTCACTCAAACACGATCGTGCATCAGCAACACCAAGTTCAAGTTCAGAAGTCGGGAACATATAATGAACATGCAAGAAACAGTGGTGGTCACTGCAGTCACTTGCCTGTCCATGTACGCAAAACAGGCTACAGTGATTAAGATTGCAATCTTGGCTCCTCTTGTGGAAAGGTTTCATAAGAATTTTGCAGAGCGATGTCATGGAAAGTCAACTGGCAGCACTACAACCATCCACCCTAACTACATAGGGAAGTAGCCATCAACGTATACTAGCCATTTGCAGCATCCACATACAAGAATTTGAATTCTGAGGCAGATTCAGGCCATGACGTATCGCGTATCAAATGATAAATCAGTATAGTCAAAGAGAAAGCATTGAGTGGCAGCCAATTTAATTATAATGAGCTGGAAGCAACAACGGCATGGCATAATCATCTATGTCTAGGAATGAATCCTCACTGACCGTGGCAGCAATTGAGGGAAAAAACTCTTATAAGGTGTTAAATCTTACCATATACATGGGATCAGGATTTCCTATCAAACATAACCGGTTTGGCCCCAAAAGATTTCGCCAAATCCTACAGCCTGAATAAAAATTGCAAACCCAACAACTAGACGCTTTACGTAGGAAAAATAAACAAACTAGTTTGATTCAACGTAGAATTATAGTGGAGGTATGGATTCGAGGGTGGAGGCGATAATCAGTGGAAGTGAGCAATTTGGAGCACGGGATTTGTGATTTGCAGAGGATATGGGCAGCTAATTGGACAACCCCGGTCAATAGAAGATCGAGCTACGTCAGAAAGAGAGACAGGAGAAGGGGAACGGGCTGTTCAGCTATCTCACCATTGCACCTGATGAGAAGACGCTCGATGGGGAGATCATAGCAGTGAGCTGCCGGACCTCCGCTCTCTGGATCCGCGCGAATGGATTTTCCTGACGGAGCACCGCCGTGCGCGAGGGGCAATGGAACAACGCACGCCACAGGGGAGATCCGGACTTCACCGGATCCGCTGATGGAGTTAGGCGCCAGACAAGCCACCCCGGCGTCCGCAGGATGAGGGGCGTCAGGCATCGGCAGGGGCGTGGAGAGGCGGCGTGGCGAGGAACTGGAGGGGCGCCGTGGAATCGCGGGGAGCGGCGGCAGTAGGAAGATGGCGGTGATGGGGGCGGGCGGAGGTGGGAACTGACAGGAAGCTGGGGCCCACGATGGAAATCGTGGGGGAGGGAGCGGGGGCAGGGTGGTGGCATCGGAAAAAAAAAACCGGTTGGAGGGCTCGGGGAACGGGGGCAGTCGCGGCGCGAGGCAGGCTCGGTGGACGGCGCTGTTGGGCTCGGCTGCGAAATAGTTATTTCCAACCCAGATATAGAATAGATTAATACAACGCTAAATCCAACCCAGGTAGAAAATAGCTATTTCCTACCCCAGTTCCTACCCCAGCCAGCCTCCGACCCAGGGGTGCCCCTCCCACCGCGCGCTTCCCCCGCGTGAGCCAGACAGCCAACGCCCTGGCGCTCCTGTTTTTCCGCAAGTGTGTGCAGGCCGGGCCCACGTTCCTCCCAGCAGCCCCTCACAATCTAGTCGTTCGTTGTCTTTTTTTTTGAATTGGACGATCGTATACGGAGTACATGTGCCATGTGGACGGAAAATCTCGGTTCAGAAAATTTTCAACCGGCGTTGTGATTCGTCAAAGGAAAGCGAGGGTGGAATCTTCCTCTAATGTTAATTAAAGAGCATGTCGTATTGGTATCACAAAAATAGAAATTTTGCTATTATTATAACGGAACTAGCATGTGATGTGTTGTCCATTTTATTTTTCTGTACTTCAAATATATTAGAAACATAAACATCTAGAAAAAAATGATCTCTCGCTCACTTAGTTTCGCCGCTGCTCTTTTTGCCCATGGCTTAGCGTGTCTCACTCTATTATTATTTCTTATGACACGATTTGCCAGAACTGATGAACTTAAGCATTGCAACTATAAAAAGATCGAACATTTATGAAAGCTGATGGAAAAACTTATTTTACAGCAATTGTTAATAACATCAACAAGATCATGAGTGTACAATATGTTTGCAAAAATCCCTGTACATCCCACTAGGGATGGCAACGGGCACAAACCCGCTGGGTTTTGCCATCCTAAACCCGTGCCCACGAAAAATATTTTAACCCGTTAAAAAACCCATGCCCGTGACGGGTTTAAAATTTTGCCCAAACCCATGCCCGTCGGGTTAGCGGGTTTCCACGGGTCACCCGTGGGTTTGCACCTCTATTATACAACTCCATGTCATAACTAATAAGTTTATCATAACAAGTAATAAATTTGTAGTGTAGGTAAATACATAATGGGCACAAAGTTTATTGTTCACTAAAAAATTAGTGCTACAGGGAATAAAAATTATAAATAACAAGTTTTATATTTAAGTGGTCCTAGTATGACATTAAGTCATCAATCCACCGTATACATGAGTACTATATAGAGTGAGCTAGCAACACCCACAACCGCTACTAATATATTCAAGATTCACTAAAGTAGAAAGTAAAGGAGATACACAAAATACATTATAATTTGTAAAATAAAATAGAAATGTACTAGGTTGGACCGGGTTTAAAAAACCCATGGGTTTACGGGTTCGGGTTATATGTTCCCAAACCCATGCCCGCAAACCCGCTGGGTCTAGCTTTTTGCCCATTAACAAACCCATGGGTACAAATATTAACCCATGCCTATGCCCTAATAGAGTAAAAAACCCGTCGGGTTTCGGGTACCCGTTGCCATCTTTACATCCCACATGTTCGGCTCATCAGACTTAACTAGGCTAACAAAAAAAAATGAGTTTATGTTTATGTCGCTTGTATTCATTCTTGCAGTTTGCTTGTGATATCGTCCTACTCACTGCATCCCTGACCTGAAAGAGGAACACTTGACATTTAACAATTGTTGCGTATAACGTAAGATGGGAGTATAAAACTGAATTGTATGCAACCTATCGTGCAGTAAGTTTCTTCATCACCAATAATAACATGCATAGATGGAAAAACCTCACTACCCTCCAAATGAAGAGTGAACGATAAAACCCTTGGAAATACAGGATCATCAAACAGCTCCCATCTTACATTTTTTTGTAACCAAATGGTTTTTGCCAAACAGCTCAACAAAACTGTTATATGCCAAAAGATGGGATCATCAAACATATACACTCAACTGGCAGAGAACAACATTAGCTAGTTCCTTCAACAATAATGGCTCCTCATCCTCTTGAACCTACCGATGCAGGTGCCGAATATATCTGCAATGGCAAACAAAATTAAAATTCAACACATTGGGAGAGAACCAACTGATAGATACATGGTAGCATCATATACTAAAAACTGTGGAAATGCTAATCATTATGCAATTGGAACATACAAAAAATTCAAATGTAAGGCACCAATTTTCAGTATCTTGGTTAACTAAAAAATGATATGATTTCCAGACATGAAAACAATTTTGAAGTAATCCTACACGTTATTCAATATGTCCAAAATCAAAATATTCTTTGGCGAAAACAAACCCCACCAGTATTGGAGCTTTGGCTAGTGCAAAAGCTGTACATGACAGAACTAAAAGGACACAATCTCAGTTTGTAATGCAAGAATAATCACAGCGCTTTTTCTATCACCACGACAAGAAAAGCAAGGTACCAGGCAGCTAGACTGTGGCATGCATCAACAAAAATTACCATGGGTTGCTTTTATCCTAGCTGGCGCTCCATCTCCCAGCAGTGCCATCGATTTGGTCGAGCATATAACACTGACATGAGAAACAATAACACAAAGGAACATAAAACTCAAATTTGCACAACCAGATAGGCATGCATACAGCTGAGCGCATCTGCAAGAAATAAACAAGCAGTATAAAGCCCGCAGCACACAAGCACATTGAGCTTGAGCTACCCGTGCTGAGCTGGGCAAAATTGAGATTTAGATGACATGGCTACTACAATAATTCCCAGTTCCTCATGGCTAAACAGAACAGGGGAGATGTTCTAAAAATAATGGGTGTAAAATGAATCAATAGTAATTAACCAAAGGCAATGGGCTCCTAATCTAAGGGGATCGGCTTAAGGTTGAATGAGTACCAGGATTGCAGCTCACCTCGGGAGCCCATACCCGCCGGTCACATGAGCACCAAAAACTGCGGCAGCAGCAACACCCTATAGCCCATTGGTCGATGGATAGCGGCGATGGATGGACCTAGGACATCCCCGCCTCACCATAGTTTCATATCAGCAAGCAACATAGTGATAAACGGGTGCTATGTAATCTTGATGCATCTATTTTGCAAGAGCCAGCAACAATAGTATTTGAACACAGACTCACCAACATCATAAAACATCAGAGTATTAGAGTATTACACTGAGGAACAATGGCTAGAGTCATCTGAATATAAAATTAAGAAAACTTGCTGATAAACCAATGATGTATTCAGAACACACATCATGAGAATTCAGAACCCATAGATAGATACTGATTTTTTCTATAGCCATATCATCTATACTCGAACCATGCAGATTACAGCCTTTTACATTGCACAGGTACGAATATTTCAAAGAGATGGAAACAACTATTTACTGTTAGAGAATTTATTGGAGTGGCTTTGTCGTTGATTTCAGGGCTTGCAAAGCTGAGAGTGAATATTCTTGGACAATTTAATTCTTCAACCTAACAATTATTACCACAAACTGTGGCCACAAACAAAGGTACTTTTATATCTATGTTGTAAAACTGATGAAAGCTGGATCTTAAAGATAAATAAATTATGCTCCTGATTAGTCCAAAACATAGAGCTAATGATGCATCATTAGTTGCACAGATACAAAACAGAACCACGAAATGTCTGTTGCATGCACTGCAGGGTGAGGGTATAGCAACATGAATTATATAGAGTAGTTCAGGTAAACGAAATAGGAATAACTCATACAAATTGTATGGCGAACCGAAAATCATAATCCATGAGACATTATATATTTGAAATTTTTTAGAGGACAGAACACCCGGCCGCCGACGACTTCGACAGTGGCGCGGCAGCTGCCCTCGTCCGCCAGCGATCAAACTCCTGCACCTCCTCCTCTCTATTTACTTCGTTCTTCCTCGCAAGCTCATCAGTTCCTACACCCTCCTTTCCGTTCTCCTCAACGCCCACGCCGTATCATGGCCTATACTCAATACAGCAGTAGCAGGCTAGGAGCTCACAACTACACTGACACAGAAACAATTTGCCAATTGTCTACTAAAACTAAACTGATGGGAATGGATGCTCCAAGGGTGTACCAAAAAATGCATAAAAACAAGGAGCTTCAACCATGCGAGGGTCAGGTGCCAGCCAGGTGGAGGAGGCTTTACTCCACCAGCCAAAAGGCACATAATCCAGTTAGGATAGTCACAGAATCAATTGTTTGAACGACCCTCACATCACCAATAGCAATAATCGGTTCAACAAAGTTGTGGCCCAAAATGGCACATGACATTGCTAGCTTCTGGGAAGAAACATGCATCTGCATGGGCACATGGCACATAAAAACACAACTACACAGGCATAGAAATCCCACCTCACGGCCATTCTTTTGCATATTCATGCAAAGCGCTCAGGAGAATATCGTCGAACAGGTTACCTGCATGGGTGTACTCAGCGCCCCCACAGCACCCAGCATCACTCCATCAGCTTGTCATCACAGGGTAGAGGTCGCCATAACGGGAGCCGCCGCCGGGAAGCAAAGGTCACAAGATCCGTTGGAGGAGGAGCTCACGCAGAGGCTGGGGAAACAATTCGTGATGGTGGATCTGTGAGCAGGGGCTGAAACGAGATGCAAATCAGACTTTGGTTCACACATAAAATAAAATTAACAGAAGCTTTCAATTTGTACACACGTAGCACAACAAATTAGCACGCATGATTTATGATTTGGGGAACGAACAAGACACTAACATGGAGACGGCCGGAAGCGGTGACGATGACGGATGTGGTGCTGCGGATCAGAAGACCAGGATCTGACGCCCGCCAGTGAGGGGAGCTATCGCGGTGCCGAGATCCAACCGCCCCGGAGCGGCTCCTCCGCCCGCCAGATGCAAGCGGGCAGCCGTGCGGGAGTCACCGCGCCGCCGGGGGCGAGGAGCAAGATCGGCTCGCGCTGGCCGTCGCCGTTGCCGAACGCGAGAGGTCGAGGGTCGTCGTCTGGAGCAGAGAACAGGGAGCCGAGACGGGCCAGCCGTGCGGGAGGCCATCCCGTTGGCGCCTTCTGCGCCGCCGGGGCACGAGGGGGGGGGGGGGGGGGGGGGGGGCGCCAGGCCCGCGCTCACCATTGCCGGCTGCGTGGGGAGGGAAGCTGGGCGTTGCTCCCAAACGTTGGAGACTTGGAGGTGCGGAAACAGCTGGGCTGGCCAGGGAAACGATGAGCGGTGGCGAACGGCGACCGGCATCGGCAGGGCGAGGGAGGCGGCGAACGGCGACGAGCGTCGGCAGGGCGATAGGTGGCGGCGACGGAACGGGCCGAGCAAGAATGGAACCGGCCGAGAATGTGGACCCACCCACGATCTGAAATTATGTGGGAACGGCCAGGAATACGCCGACGGAAAGCCGGTTCAAAAAAAACAGATAGAGAAACGGTGCGAGGCAGACTTGTTGGGTGGGCTCGGGTAGGAAATAGCTATTTCCAACCCAGCCAGGTCGCGGTCGCCGCCCATGGAGCTCCACCGCCGCCATGGATTTGCACGGTGGCTAGTTGCTGGAAAGATGGAGGAGGGAGCGGTGTGCTCGGGGGACGAAACTGCATCGGGGGAGCAGCTCACGCCGATGTCGAGGAAGCAGGACGGGTGGTGGATCTGCGAGTAAGAGGGACACAACAGATGCAAATCAGGCTTGGTCATACACAAATTAAAAAAAAAACTCTAAATTTGCTTGACCCGGGCCAGGTGACCGGGGGAGGATGCAGATTGGAGAAGATACCTGCGTCAGATGCTGGAAGCTGCGGACGGGGTGCGGCAACCACGGATTGGATCGGCGCCGGCGCGGCGGCATCAACCGCCCCGTCTCATCGCGTTCGAGGAAGAATGCACGGACCTCGTGACGAATGCGGAATCGAGAACCGCTTCGCAGCCTGGGCCCACAAAGACCTGGATCTGGCGCGGTTCCCAAAATTTTAATTTCCAAAATATTTCCGGTTGTCCTGCTCGAAAATTACGGTTCCACCAAAAAAATTCCAATTACGTAATATTTTTCCGGTCAAACCAATCTAAATTTCCGGTTTTAGCCTGATATTTCTGGTGAGAGAAGCCTTTTCCGGTCAAGTCAATCAATTTCCGGTCAAATCTACTCATTTTTCGATTGTGGGATGGTTGCCTGGTTGGTTCAATCGATGGGGTGTGAGGCTGGCGCGCTACGTTCTTAAGTAGCGCGCAGGGTGCCATATAGAGAATATATATATATATATAATATATATATAACGCTAAATCTAACCTAGGTAGAAAATAGCTATTTCCTACCCAGTCGACCCACGGAGCCTCCGACTCGCCTCTCCCGAGCTCGCTCGTCCGCGTGAACCAGCGCCCGTCCCCGTGCCCGCAGCCCGCCCACGAGGCCACGACCTCGACGGTTTTTTACATCCCGCTTTTTCCCATAGGATGGCAAACCGTCCGGTTCTCCCACCGTTCAAATCAGTACGCGAAGAGGACTCTCGTTTGCAATAAGACCCAAGTCACGTCTTGCAAGCGGAAAATAGCTGCCGGCTTGTGTTAGAGGCTCAGAGATGTCTCCAGACTGGGAAAAAAAAACTATGGACATAATAGCACACGCTGAGACCAGAAAATTTTTCTCTGCGACACACAAAACTACATATCATTTTGCGACCAAAAAACTACATATCAGTTGGCGACCGGAAAAAACATGTAATACATGTTTGTACAATTGCATCTCACGAATGGTATTTGACCGGAAAACACTTGACGCACAACCACCAAAATATGCTGGTGTACTGTGTACCGGAAATAGCTGATACACGATTGGAAACATGCTCAACCATTATAGGTTATGTGGCATTACAATAGAAAATGACTACTACATGACATCATTCTCTATTCTTTTTTCTGCAGCAGAGTGGGGCTGCGGGTAAGGAGCACATGTGCGTGAGCACCACGACCGGGAAGGTGAACTGTCTATAGAAGCAACGATACCAGCGAACGAGGAACTGTCCCGAAGCAGGCATTCAGACCTTCAGGCTTTCAGTCAGATGCAGTAACCATGAACCATATAAGCCTGATGCCGATGACAGGAATTAGCTCAGTTGTTCACGGCTGGTCATGCGGATCAGCAGATGTGCTCCAACTGCCATGCAAGCCGGGTCACCTCACGCATCCACCATCGCCTGATTACTGTCCACCTTGCGGCTTGGCCAGTGCTCCGCCTAGCCTTTCGTCTGCACAGCCTGTGCGGGAAACAGTGATTACACAATTCAGTCAGCATCATGGATGTTACAAGGAAATAAATAGTGCAACTCTTTTCTTTTCTTTCTAACCACTGGTTCTCTGAATATTGCTCATTCAAGTTCAGAAATACTTGAGATGGAACAGCAAGCTCACAGTTTCATGATATAACAACTAGCAAGAACCACATGTATAGGTTTCAACACCACATCAGCATATATTCTATTGAAAAGGTCACTGTCTTGTCAGGAACTCAGGATAGAAAATTGATTACAACAGCTCATATATAGGAGAAAGTATATCTGTATGACAAAATAACCTGAAGTCTAGGTACAGAGCACCATCTTCGTGTGAACTTGCAGCTTTAAAACCGGAAGCCAAATCACACATTATTTTGATTGAACCAAAACAACCATGGCAAGGTATTTTTTGTATCTCTGTTTTATAGCTGATGAAAGCTGAAGTTTTTAGATAAATAATGCATCAGATTAATCCAACTTATAAAGCAAATTGTGCATCATTGGTGGCACATATCCAACACAAAAACCATGAAAGAAACAAGCACATCCACAGGGAGCCAAAAAAAACATATATATGCAAAATCCTTTCAGACACGTCAACCACAATGATTTTTTCAGACACTGCAAGGTTCGATGTTCCTGAGTATATGATTGAAAGGATAAAGATTAATTCTTAGTCAGATACTGAAAGCTGAGTACAGTACTCTGTTGCCAGCTGATGAGATCAAGATAAAAACAAAATTCAGGCTATTGACTAACAGGCTAAGAGGAATTGTGTCCTAAACTTCAGTATTTCATAAAAACTTGAAGGACTACTTGAATATTTCTTTGGTTCTTGAATGGAACCAATATTAAAAAAAAACTATGGTAAGCAAGTTTAAATTGAACCATTCTAAAATAACATGCTAAATTGATGTGAGCACCACCTTTTTGTGCAAAATCGAAGGCAAGGATGTTGTCTGCACCAGGGCCGCAGCGGAGAGGGTCATTCTATGGCTAAGAGGTCGTTGCACACAGGTTCTGTTGCACACAGGTTTGAGAGTCTTTCCCACACCTGAGATTACATGATCCAAGTGCAGCCGTACTTGATACTACCAAAAAACAGATCGGCTTTTTGCAATCACTAATAATACAATTTTACGAAGGCAATAAGCACACATCAATTGCTTCATTAATATTAATGGACACATATGCAGCTATCTAGACAGATTCAATTTCAAATTCACAACCATAATTTAAGAGATAGACAAGACACCATGAAACCGTTGATTTCATTCGATCCCAAAAGATAGACCACGATCTCCGCCCAACTTGCTGTAAAAAAATTGATAACTGAACCACAATCAGAAAGGCCAGTAGAAAATAAAACCCAGAGTAGGAGGCACCGGATCAGGGCCTCTGGAGCAGGTTTTCGCCTGATGGTGGCCCGGTTACGGTTTTCGCAGGTTTTCGCTTGGTGGTGGCACGGGTATGGTTTTCGCTGTATTCCATTTATTATCTCATTTTTTAACCAAATGGTTTTGTCCAAACAGATCTACAAATCCATTGAATGACAAAGATGGGATCACCAAACATATATTTACTCAATTGGCAGAGAACATCATTAGCTAGTTTCTTGAATGCTGGATTTCTACATAGAGGAAACAAAAATGAGAATGTGTCATAGTAGCTCACCAGCAAACGCTGCCACTTCTCCAGAGTTCATAGGCGGCGTACATCCTCCTAGATCCTACAGCAGAGATCCAATGTCCATGGCCCAAGGCAGAGCTCCCTGGAGCAAGATCAAGTGAGCAGCAGCTTCTCGGTAATTAACTAAAACCATCTTTAGCAAAAAAGAAAGGTGCATGAACTCTGCATAACCAAAATTTCCTAACATGTCATGCAATAGGTAGGTTCTGTGTATACATTTGATATACCAATTTGCAAGCTAAAGAAAGCTGCACTATGCATCTGTGAAAATATATCCAATATTCAGAGTTAAGACCATAGTGCATACATTAATAAGCATGAGTTTACCAATAACCTACGGTACCCATTCTACTGGACAGATTAATGCTATGAACATATACTAGTGCACTATTGTATGAGAACCAACAAGAACTCCAACCATTATTTCATTACAGTGATATATTTTCCTCACACATGCTCCAACCAGATGCTTCATGCTTGCCACCGATGTGAAGCGACCAGATTCTTTTTTGAATGGAAGGAAAAAAGAGAAATAATGGCCAAAAGGTTGTTATGGATAACTAATTTGTAGTACTATAAAGCAGTGGCGGATGACGGAATAAAATTGAGGTGCGGTGAAGTCAATACTTAAATTCGAGCTATTGCTAATGCCACTAGATTAATAGGTCAAATATGGAGCCTAACTAAGCAAATACGAAAAAAATGAATGTTTTGGCATCGAATTGGCATGTGAACCTGACATAATGCAAATTGCAGTCCTGCAACTTTGGCTTTGACCTTTCATTTCCTGTCCATTTTTACCATCGATGGTTTGCAATGCCCACTCCACTGCCATGTGCACCTGCTTGTTTGTGGCCAAACTAGCCTACTGGCCTAATGATATGTGGCTCAACTAACAAACAAAGAGCTGATGGCCCAAGGAACACTACAACACACTATTTAATCCGTGACGGAATCCTGGCGACGGTTTCAGAAAACGTTAGCATTTTGTTTTAAGCCCAGAGAAGCCCAGAAAATCGCGACGGTTTATCAATTCCGTCACGGTCCGGCCCGGATACTGCGACGGTTAAACAAATCCGTCACAAACATAAATAAAAAATTGTCGTATTCTCATATGAATTTTTTTTTAAAAAAATTGCAACAAGGGGAATTTGAACCTTGGTCTAGAGACCCAACAATAAAATGCCCTACCACTACACCATGTATTGATTTGTGGTTTTATTCAGTAACAAATTTTATTTATTGTAAACAGCAAATAGCTCACCGCGCCACATCATCCACGTCACCAGACCCCCGCACAGTCACCTGGCCGCCTCCGGCCACGTCGTCCAGCCCCCGCGCCTAGTCATCAGCCACGTCGACCCCCTCCACCACCCAGATTTAATTCCCGCGCACAAAAAATGAGGGCAGACAGGGAACTCGAACCTACGACCCTGTAGATAGGAAGGACGTGTGCTACCACTGAGCTACTCTCACTTGTGATTGTACTCAGAAGTTTACCTTTTATATACTTAAAAGCATCACTCATTTTTGTGCCATGTCATCTGACTATTTCAGACTATGAATCTCATCAAAGGTTCTCCATGATTCACCATCGGATGGATGTACCAGCTTGTCAGGATTGTATCGACGCCCATTTTTGTGCCATGTCATCTGTTTCGCGGATTCCTCACTCATGTACTATCATTGGATCCTCAGTATAAAAGGAAGGTACCGTATGATCTTCACAGGGATTGTGGTTTGCTTCTTAGTGCCATCCGCACAGTCTACCTCCACGAACCTGGATGACTTGCACTCTGGACATCTCTTTGCATTCTCATGTTCTTTCCTAAATAAGACGCATCCTTTCTCACAGGATTGTATCTGCTCATATGGCATCTTAAGTGCACGAAGGAGTTTCTTTGCCTCATACATGCTCTTCGGCAAAATGTGTCCCTCAGGCAGTAGTTTGCCAACAACTTGCAACATTACATCAAAAGCTTCTTGACTATGGCTAAACTGGGACTTTATGGCTAACAGGCGAGCAATGGCATCAAGTTGTGACATAGTGGTATGATCATGAAGGAGTTTTTGTGCCGCAGACAACATTTCATAATAAGCCTTCGCACTTGGCTCCGGCTCATCCTCCGTACGTGCTTCATCATAGTCATTCAACATGTCTGCAACCCCGGCATCATCATCAAACTCCTCGATGCGTTGCCTCACGACATCGTCTCTCACATGCTGGGTATCGCCATGGCAAGTCCACCGGGTATAGTCTGGCGTAAATCCTAGCTTGATGAGATGTTTGCTCATGGTGGTCTTTGTTTGTCGTTTACGGTTTGCACAGTTCACACATGGACAGAAAGCACATGTAGCCTTGGCAAATGCAAAAGCTTGGTTCACAAAATCTTCTGTCTTGCTAATCCATTCAGCTGTTTTGTCAGCAAAGCCCGTGTACATCCACTCACGGCCGTCCATCCTCTAACAGATCGCCAAGACGTGTCAAACTAACTTGCATCTACCGGAATGTGTATCATACTCTAATAGGTAAGGATAGGTCCTAATCCCACCCGAGGATGTGTAGATGGGGCTAGTTTCCATGCTCTACTCCTATCCAAGACAGAATTTCGGCAGCACCTCGCCGTTGTTCTCCAAATACACGTCCTGGCAAGGAGATTGTGTATCGGAGAACAACGGGAGGTGATGCCAAAGCTCTGTCTCGGATAAGAGCAGAACATGAAAACTAAGCTCATCTACACATCCTCCGGCTGTCCAAAAAACGTGGAAAATTCAAAAGAGATATGGTCATACATATGCAAATATTTGCATATTTCAAACTGTATCTCTTTCGAACGGGAGACGCCTAACTAGGTTACGTGACCTACAAACACAAATGAAAAGGAAGGAAAGATGCGCTCACCAAGTACAAGGACGACGAAGCCGAGCTGAGGAAGGCCTAGAAGGGTCGTCGAAGGCGTACACGGCCCCTCGACGGAGCAACGGGTCGACGAAGGCGTACACGGGGTTGGCGGTGTCGCAGCAGGTCGAGCGGGTCGACGAAGACGTAGACGAGGTCAGCGGTGTAGCAGGAGGTCGAGGAAGCCGCTCCTGCAAAAAAAAAAGGCAAACAGGTAAATATGTAAAAATTTTGGCAGCATCTCCCCTGCACGAGGAGGTTTCCAAAACCTACAATAAAACAGCTCGATAGCCGACAACAACATACGCATCGGCACGATGGCCAACAACAACATACACACCGGCAATTCATCTCAATTTAAATTAACTTTGCAACTAAACAAGAAATTCATCTCAATTTAAATTAACTATGCAACTAAACAAGAAATTCATCTCAATTTAAATTAACTATTGAACTAAACAACAAATTCATCTCAATGAAAATTAATCATGCATCTCCAATCCAATACAGTAATGACAGGGAAGGGAAGGGGAAGGGGGAAGCTAACCTCACAGCCCGGGGGGTGGCGGCCTCTGCACGGGGGAGGAGGCGGCCGGGGATGGCGGAGGAGGCAGCGGTCGGCCGGGGGCGCGGGGGAGGAGGCGGGGCATGCGCCAGCGGGGCGAGGCGCCGCCGGCAGGGCGAGGTGAGGCCGGTCACGGGCGTGCGGCGGCGGGGAGCGTGCGGCGGAGGCCGGGGTCGTGCGGCGGCGGCGCAGGGTCTCGAAGGTGGCGCGCGGCGCGAGGAGGTGGCGGCGAAGCAGGGAGGCGGCAGCGGCGCAGCGGTGCGGCGGCGGGCGCGGGGGGATGCGGCGGCGGCGGGCGCGGGGTGGTGCTGCGGCGGCGCGCAGGGTGGTGTGGTGGCGGGCGCGGGGGGATGCGGCGGCGGCGGCAGAGCTGGCGGAGCGGCGGCGGCAGGCGGCGGAGTGGGTGAGCTGAGTGTGTGTGTGTGTGTGTGTGTGTGTGTGTGTGTGTGTGTGTGTGATTGTGTCTGTGCGCGGCCAAGTGTGGGGGAGGTATTACCCCCTTGTTTGCCGAGTGCCCGCGATCTGGCACTCGGCAAACACCGTGCCTTTGCCGAGTGTCGCCGATCCGACACTCGGCAAAGACCCTATCCTTTGCCGAGTGTCGGCGGTCTGACACTCGGCGAAGCCTCCTTCGTTATTTCATGCCACAAGTTTTTAAATTGCAATTAATAGATAAAAAATAACAAACTCTTTCTAAAAATTACAAAAATTTTAGATTAACTAAACCGTGTTGTATATTGCCTATACAAAAAAATATGAATCTAAATTCTATTCCAACTTTCAATTTGGTTACAAATGTAATTGAATCCTTCTCAACTGTACGAATCTTATTCGGACATTTTCCGGTTTGTAAGGTTCATACATGAAATATTGTTCGAAACCTTCTCCGCTATTTACCACAACCTTACACGGATGTAAACATAATATCCAGACAATTCTCATATTTTTCAGACATTTTTTGCATTTTATGTAATTTTTAAACAACACGGTCACAGGTTAATGGTCATGTATCGGCAATAAAATGTTTAAAATTCCACTAACTTTCATGGATAAGGACTAACAATGGAGTAAGTAGCATAAATAATATTTTTCAACTCAATTTATTTCATTATTTAAGTCCCTTGCAGTTCAAATCCGACTTATTTGAAAAAAAATTCTAGAAATCAAATAAAGTATTTAAAACTAGCTAACAGAGTAAAAAAATTACCATCTTTCAGTGTGAAGTACTAAGAGTTGTGTATGGAGAGAATAAAAAGTTTGTAAGCGGTTTGACGGTTTTTTTTTTTTTTTTTTTGCCGAGTGCCTGGGGTCACACTCGGCAAAGATGGGACTGAAATCTTTTTTTTTTAACTTCGCCGAGTGTTACAAGAAGACACTCGGCAAAGCGCCTCTTCGCCGAGTGTTTGCTTTAGACACTCAGCGAAGGGCCACCACCGTCACCTCGCCGTCCCCCCGCCGTCCACCCGCGGTTTGTTCGCCGAGTGTCTGCTTTAGACACTCGGCGAAGAGCTCTACTTCGCCGAGTGTCTGATGGTGACACTCGGCGAAGGGCGACCGCCGTCAACACCCCGCCATTCGTGATGCCCTTTGCCGAGCGCCACAGACCGACACTCGGCAAAGGGCCTGTTCGCCGAGTGTCGTCTTGTTGACGCTCGGCAAAGGGCTTGTTCGCCGAGTGCCTAATCTTTGCCGAGCATCAGTGGCTGGGCACTCGGCAAAGGGCTTCTTTGCCGAGTGTCCGCAATTTGACACTCGGCGAAGATTTAACACTCGGCAACTGCTGGGTTTCCCGTAGTGAAACTTTGTAACTACCAAACAGGGTGCATCTCCTTTTTATTTTTTTATATCATCAGAAGAGAACCGTATACAGTATATATTAAAGCCATATGTATTTGTTTCGTGAGAAGATGTACCATTTGGGCTGGACCAAAAAAAAAAGCAGATATCACGCGCCAGCCTCCACGGGCGCAGTGAAGGGCACAAATCATCCTAATATACAACCGAAAAGAACCAACAAGGAAAGAAATGAAAAAGTCCTCGGTAAAAAAAAACAGAAAAAGAAAAGAAACTTATCTGTAGTGGGTCAGCCCACATGAAACACGTCCATACCTTCCTTCCGCGTCTGCTGCGGGAGCAGCCCGCAGGCCCTGCGGTGACCGCCTTGGCCAATTGTTGTCTCGTGGCGTGAACCCGTCTAATTATTACGTTTTTTGGGGCACATCTAATTCCATCTTAATTCATGTCTCTAATTGTTATATAGTAGTTAGATTTAATGGCAGCATGCGACATTAGGAAAAACAATGTAACCACTCACCCATGTTATGTTACAAAAAAATAATATTACAAAGAAATGTAACCACCAATCCGGATGCATCTGTATTTTTGTATGGTCCAGAATATCCCTGCTGCCTCTCTTCTCTCCACTCTCTGACGTGTGGACCCCATGTCATCTTCTTCTTATTCCCTTTCATCCCAAACAGAGGTCGACTGTGTCGTTTAGCCCTAAACGGTGGATTAAACGGTTGGGCCGTTTAAACCCGTTTAAACCGTTTAAAATCATATAAACCGTCTAAACACACTCGAGTTAATCATGATTACATAAGTTAAATAACCATTAAATTCATAATTTAGTCAATAGGATGATTACAACTACCATAATGAACTTCGAAGTAATTAAAATCGTAAGTATACGAAGTGTTGTAGGATATAGATTTCTCCCAAAAATATTATTTGGTAGAATACTTACTTTTTAGATGTGCAAATATATAGAACTTCTAGCAAGTTTGACTTTTATGTACACAAATATGTATGTTTTAGTGTTACTATGCAAAAACGTTTAGGCCGTTTGACTCCGTTTAAACACCGTTTAAACGGACTAAACGCTAAACAAAGGGTGACCGACTGTTTACCGTTTAACGTTTAGGATAACATTGATAGGTGGTGTGTTTCGATGTGAATTAGAGAAACGCAATAAGCAGAGAAGAGAAAGAAGAGAGAGATGGTGTGTTTCGATGAGGAGGGGGCGCCTTATATAGGTGGGGCAGGAGGGCTAAGGGGATGAACCTGGACGCACATGACTATTGTAAGCAATCAATTCCGTGATGGTAAGCAATCAATTCCCACAACTATGGTAAGCAATCAATTTCCTAATTAACTCTCATAAATATGATAAGTAATCAATTCCTTAAGGGCAGTCCCAACCCAGACTCCATGGTAGAGTCTATCTCTATTAATTACATTGCCATGTAGGCATTTTGCTGATGTGGCAATCAATTTAATGAGGAGAGAGAGGCAAAAATGTAGAAACCAAGTCTAAGTTAGACACCAAGTCTACACGCAAAACGAGAGAAATCTGGTTGAATGATTGGAGAAGAGCATGATTGAATGATTAGATAGACTCCAAAATACAAAATATGCATTGGAGGCTATAGTTTCTTGTAATAGAGTCTTCGACATATGGATTCTATGGGTAGAGTCTGGATTGGGACTGCCCTAATTGACATGCACGACGCAACATTAATTATATAGACGACGGCGTGACATGATTAGGGAATGAAAAGATTGATTGTGCGTGATTAATGGAAATAGATTAGGGGTGCCGTGATCTTGGTTGATTGATGGAGTGATTAGGGAAACCAAATAATTGATTCTAGGTGATTGGGGAAAGAAAAGATTGTTTGTGTGCGTGATTAATGGAAAGAGATTACGGCCTTGCATGCGCGTGATTAGTTGATTGGTGCATGCAAGGTCTCACCGCATGCATGCAACGTTGGAATGGAAGGGTGTGTGGGACCGGTGGGTAGAAACGTGAAAAAAATGTCACAGTGATAAAAGAATGGGCAGGGAAGGGGCGCTGGGGCGATTTCAACATGAAAAGTGACAAACCATGGGTCTCTCCCCTGGTCGTTCGGGGCCACCATTTGGCCCTGATTTGTGGGTCCTTTGCGAGTGGTAGAGACTAGAGAGGTAGAGTTGGGGTGAAAAACAGTTTCAATTTGCTCTTTTTTATAGTATATAGAATATAGTATAGATACTAGGCCACAATAACAGAAAAAAAAGTCCTTAAATTGCGACACATGGTAGACAAAAATGTCCCTGCCTAGTTTCTCCTGCAAAAACATAACCAGTTTTCTTCTCTCTCGAGGCGCTCTATGGGCTATGGCAGCTATTTGCGACGACACAGTGGAAGGCAGCTGGGGTTCGCCGGGAGGTACCTCAGGAGCATCAGAGCAGGGAAGAGATATGGAGATACCACTGTCTGTGAAGGAAAGCGAGAAGCAACCAGTGGAGATTGAGGGAGGCGGTAGTGGATCGGCGGAGGCCCTTGGCCCTGGCCGCGGCCAGAAGCTGCCACTTTCCCCGCGGCGCGACGAGGAAGTCGAGGGTTCACCCAAGTCAGCCACCATGGATCCTGACGATGATTGGTTTGTTAGCGACAGTGGCAGCGAGGAGGAGGAGGAGGACGATAATGGGAATCAAGGTAAAATCTCCAAAACCAACCACGACTGGACCTTGGTGCGTTTCCTTCTTCTATTTCCTTAGACTGTGCTAACTGCTATATATGTTAGTTTGATAATGCTTAATTCTCTGTGTCGAAGAAATTCATTGACAATAGGAACATATCTTTTCATTCCATTTGGATGTCCAATGGTTGACTCATTTTTAGGCATTTTGAACCATTGATTGATGTCTTCCACACAAAAAAAGTGTGTTGTTTCAATAGTCTGATAGTTTTTTTGGGTTCATTTGTGTTATTTTTATTGCAGGGATAAACAGCCCTTTTACAGTGGATGAATTTCCACGGGCTAGTTGTGACCCTGAGGAGCAGACCAATGTAGTCTATAAAGCATATACTAACCTCCGAGGACCTTTATCAATCAAACGTTATCCTCTATTCAAATATGGCAAGCATGGACTCGCTGCAGATTATAAGCTTCACGATACATCAGATAGTATGTGTGCCTTTTGTGTTCCCCACCCGATCCCAACCCATCCCCTCTTCCTGTCATCTTGAGCTTTAATTATCATGCATCGTATACCATCAGGTTCTTACTAAAAATATATAATCATTTTGCAGTAACTGTCAGTAGTGCTGGGGATTGCTTTAATGGATGTCAGTGCATATATATGTGTTTGATTCAGTTCATTGATATTAAGATTGCTGGCTATAAGCATGTTCAATCTGGATGTGCTAACTTCTTTGGTTTTGTTGCTGTGCGGGATGAATTCGAGCCCTTGCGCAACTATGTGTATAGGCGTGGGATTAACAGTTGTGAAGCTATCTGTGTGAAGCGAAAGACGGTAATGCCCTCATTCCTGCAAGTCTGTGGTGTTCTGCAGCCATTGAATTGCCTGCCTTCAAAGGTTGGGTTGGAGGCAATTTTGGTTGTTCAAATTTGCAGCTATCCCTAGTTCTTGCTACTTCCTCCGTTTTAAAATGTAATTCGTTTGATTTTTTACCCCAAGTTTGACCGCTCATGTTATACAAAAAATTTATATAAACATAGTCAAATTTAAGTCATTCTTGAACATCTTTTATTAATAAAGAAGTCACAACAAAAAATATGATATTTTGCACAATTTTTTGAATAAGACGAATGGTCAAAGTTGTGGTACAAAAAGTCAAACAAACTACATTTTGAAACGGATATAGTATCATTTTTTTTCCAAATTTGTGAATCAGCTTCAATCTGTAATATAAAAAAGTACCATTCTGCATGGCAATTCATTTTTCAAACTTTCTGCATGCACCTTGACATTATGAGAGGGAAATACATCAGATATTATTCAATATGTGTCTAATGCTCTTCTAATTTCTCTTTATCATAATTTTGTTGGTCTCTAATCAACAGTTCAAAATATTACTGCAGGGCGTGGGGCGTTTATCACTGAGCAGCCCTGCTCGAGTTATTTCAATCGAAACCCGTGCTTTGATTGAGTTTGAGCTCTTTGTCCGGACCGAAGCCCTGCCCGAAGATGAACCCAAGGGTGACTACCTCATCGAAGGATGCACTGAGCTCAGAAACTTGCACCATCTCCAGGGTGACTACGTCTTTGTCCGGCGCATGTATGGTGAAAGGTGTGCACTGGATGTCAAGTACATGGTGCTGAAGAACGCGGTGGAGGCCCGTGTTGAGGTCAAGGTTATCCGCCTTGGTGCCATTGATAGTGGTGTTAACTTGATACTGCATGCCAAGACCGGCGGCTTTGATGAGGTGATCCGACTCTTTCGAGGTGCTGCTCCAGAGCCAGGCTCCATAAGGACCTTTGTTGTTGCAGTGGACAGGCGCAATAACCTTGATCTTTACATCGAGGCAGCTCCGAGAGACTATCCTTTTGTTGGGAAGGAGAAGAAGCCTATGCCGTGTTCCTGGCTGCACAGCTTTGAGTGGTCTGGCTACCATGGGACTGATGAATGTGAAGCGAAATTGAGCGAGTTTGCAGAACTTTCAGTAAAGGTTATTTGGAAAACATACAGGTAGGGTGGTCGATGAAACATTTACTTTACAACTTTAGCTATTGCAGATGTACAAGTTGCTTTTCATCGAATATAATGAGGCCTTGTTTGCTAGTCACTTTTGTTCCCTTAACCTGTTTATAATATTTCTTGGTTTTGTTCCTTTCCCATACATTTGCCTTTTAATGTAAACTTCTATATGGTTTTGCTTTCTTGTGCAGGCTCTGGCGAAAAGCAGAGTAGTTCAGAGTTGATGGGAGGATCCTAATCGTCTCCAGTTGGACCGTGCAAGATTATTTCAGTAGAAGTTGGCATTGGCACCGTTACTGTATTCTGTACATTCCATTAAACATGTTACTGTTATTCTCGCGGTAAACTACATGTGCGTCTCTGAAACCCGGTGCTAAACGCGAGGTTCATTTTTCTCATGATTTTCCTTTTTTTTTTACAGCACCGTACTTTCTGCTGTAATAAAACGGGAAGTAACAGTGCCACAATGACAGTAATGCTATAATCAAGGATCCGACACGAATAAGGAGGACAAGCACCGACTCGGTCTCGGATCGGAGCAACTGCCGATCCCTATAGATAGAGATAAGGCGTAGCTGTAGATCCGAGCGCCCATAGTAGCCAAATTAAACTGATAAAAACTTGAACATGGCCGTTCAGTGCACGCACTGCTCGTCATCTGATAAAAAATTGAACGGGGACGGCGCGCACCTGCGGCTGTGGGACCGGAAGCGGCGCCCCCGGTCCAGTTACGAGGAGGAGTACGGCGACAGGTCGCGGCGCGACGAGGAGAAGCAGGAGGGGATGCGCCGACGCCGCCGCAGCGTCGTGGAGCGGAGCAAGGACTCCAGGGAGGGTGCCGCCGCCGACGACATGGATGACGACGACTCGCCGAACGGGGGCGGCGGCCGTCCCGGTTTGGAGGAGGAAGAAATCGACACGCTCGACGCGTTCATGAACTCCATGGTAGCAGCAGCAGCAGCAGCAGAGAAGTCGCCGCCGCCTGCCGCCAACCGGGACGAGAACTGGACGGAGAGAATCGTGCGACTTGATGCTGATTACTCCGACTCGACCGGCCCTGAGGAGGAGGAGGAGGACGACGACGAGGACGAGGAGGAGTTCATGAAGCATCATGTCATCATCAAGAAGAGAAGAAAGGCAACAACAACGGAGATCGTTGACCACGGCGAGGTCGACTACCCGCCGTTCCGGAAGCGCTTCTACATTGAGTCGCCGGAGATCTCAAAGGCCACCGGCGAGGAAGTTGCGGCCTACAGGAAGCAGCGGGAGATCAAGGTGCACGGCAAAGACGTGCCCAAGTCGATCAGGTCGTGGGTGCAGTGCGGGTTGGCAAGCAGGCTCCTTGGCGCCGTAAGGGATAAGCTCGGGTTGGAGAAGCCGACGCCGATACAGGCGCAGGCGCTGCCGGTCATAATGAGCGGCCGCGACTGCATCGGGATCGCCAAGACGGGCTCCGGCAAGACGCTTGCTTTCGTCCTCCCGATGCTCCGGCACGTCAAGGACCAGCCGCCGGCCGCGCCCGGTGACGGTCCCGT
This sequence comes from Urochloa ruziziensis, assembly GCA_015476505.1. Lineage (NCBI taxonomy): Eukaryota > Viridiplantae > Streptophyta > Magnoliopsida > Poales > Poaceae > Urochloa > Urochloa ruziziensis. The sequence continues at coordinate 61,614,171 of CM027121.1, read as the reverse complement.
TGCGCTCGTCATCGCCCCAACCAGAGAGCTCGTGTCGCAGATACACTCGGACATCAGGAAGCTGTCTGCGCCACTTGGCATCCGCTGCGCCGCCATCTACGGCGGCGCAGGGATCGCCCAGCAGATCGGCGTGCTGAAGAGGGGCGCGGAGGTCGTTGTGTGTACGCCGGGCAGGATGGTCGACATCCTCTGCGCCGGCAACGGCAAGGTCACCAACCTTGCGAGGGTTACCTTCTTGGTGATGGACGAAGCCGACAGGATGCTAGATCTGGGCTTTGGGCCCCAGATCAGCTGGATCATCCAGCGCACCCGTCCCGACAGGCAGACCGTGCTATTCTCCGCCACGTTCCCGTGGCAGCTGGAGAAGCTGGCGCGCAGCTGGGTGCTGAGCGAGCCCGTTGAGGTCACGGTGGGCCGGAGGGGCGCGGTGAACGCGGACGTGGAGCAGCTGGTGGAGGTGCGGCGGCGCGGGAGGGAGAGGTTCCTCAGGCTGCTGGAGCTACTCGGGGAGCGGTTGCACAAGGGGAATAATAAGGCCCTCGTGTTCGTGCAGTCGCAAGACGGATGCGATTCCCTGTTCCAAGACTTGGTCCTGCATTGGTACCCATGCCTGACCCTGCACGGCGGGAAAGAGCAGGACGACCGGGAATCGGCCATCGCCGATTTCAAGGGCAGCGTCTGCGACCTGCTCGTTGCCACCGGCGTCGCCGCCAGGGGCCTGGACGTGACAGGACTCGAGCTGGTCGTGAACTACGATGCCCCGAGCCACTACGAGGAGTACGTGAACCGCGTTGGCCGGACCGGCCGCGCCGGCAGGAAGGGCCTTGCCGTGACCTTCATCTCCGAGGAGGAGGAGCGGTATGCTCCGGACCTCGTCGCGGCTCTCGAGCGCTCCCGGCAGGCTGTTCCGGAGGACCTCAAGGCTCTGGCTGACAGCTTCACGGCAAAGGTGAAGCAGGGGAAGGAGCAGGAACACGGGTCGGGCTACGGGGGCAGCGGCTTCAGGTTCAACGAGGACGAGGAGAAGGCGCGCAGGGACGCGAGGAAGGCCCAGGCAATGGCGCATTACTACGAGGAGGAAATGGCGGCCTATTATTCCAAGCACACGACAAAAGCGGCAGCGGCACCATCATTGCTTCCTCCCATGCCTCCACCTAGCAGAGTACGTCTCGGGCTGCCGCCTCGAACGCTCGGAGGCTCTCCAGTCTGGACTACCTGACCTGCACGATCCACATATACATATATGTAGTGGAGGGATCCCAACGTGTTCATTCGCGGATCCAGCCAGAACGCAAAGGACCGCTACAAGATCAGGACGACGGCCGATGGATCGTACCTGCCCTGCCGTCAAGAACACCTTTTGGCGATTTTTTGCTCCATAAGGTGTTACAAAAGCGTGGTAAGATGTATGATGCCACATAGAGCTTGATTATGTAGCACGTTTTTATGTAGTATTGTATGGGTATGCCCTCAACAACGTACGCACTGCGATACGGTATATATATGTAAATTCAACTTTACTTGTGTCACATACTGTACTTAGCTTTATTTCGTCTTGCAGGAGGCTGCACTCAAACGCTGACCTCTGTCCTCCTTAATAGACAAGTACAGTATATCCGAGTTTCCATCGATGTATATTATATGAGGAAAGCTAAAGGGAGGAGGGCCTCCCTTTAGCGTTACGGCGAGCCCTTCCCCCTTCTTCTTCTTCTTCCAGCGTGAGCCGGCCTCCCTCTTCTTCTTCTTCCTCAGGTCCAGGCAGGAACGGGGCGGCGGCGGCGGCTGGAGGAGGGGGGAACTTTAGGGTTATGGGGTTGCCGGAGGGATCCATATCCAGTGGACCTACAGGGGAGGGTTGGGGGCGGGGGCCGGCCGGCGGTGGTGGCGGGAGCAACAGCAGCGGAGCAGAGGTGGCGGGGGATCCCGTCGAGCTCGTTGGCGCGGCATCGGGTTCGGGGCGGCGACGGAGGCGGCCCCCGGTCGCCGGAGCCAGGGGAGGTCGGTGTCGCAGTGGAGGGATTAGGGTTAGGGCCGCGGAGGTCGGCGGCGGTGGAGGCAGCGGGAGCTGCCGGAACTGAGGGACGAGGAGGCGCGAAGGTCGGCGGTGGCGGAGGCGGCAGGAGCTGCCTGAACCGGGGGACGAGGAGGCGACGGGAACCGTGCACATACTTTCTCATGATTTTCCCTTGTTTTTTTTACAACACCGTACTTTCTGCTGTAACTAGCAAGGTGGCCCGCGCAAATTGCGCGGGTAGCTAGTTTTTTCTAATATTTTATGTCATTTCAATATATTTTATTTTTTATTTATTTTTTATGAACACATTTATCCTTTTTTAAGTTTTGTTTAGGTTAGGTTTTTCTCAAATTTGTCGTTTTTGCCTTTGTTATAATATTTTAATGTAAAGTACATTATTTTTATTTATTAGCTATAAGGTTTTTTTAGAGAATATCTTTTATTCTGCCTTATAAGTTGATTTTTTTTTTGTGTATTCTTCAATACATTGATTATTCATCTTTTATGGGGTAATATATATTCTTGCTCGTCTTTTACTATTTTTATACCTTTATATATTGCCTTGTACACGTCTTTTACTTTTATACTTTTATATATTTCCCTGTACACAGTTCTTTTATAAGTTGCAGATGCTTTATAACAACCGACTCAAATATAAGAAGACCTGAAATATCTTGGGCCTAGATCGCTCTGTCCACTCATAACCCATTTGCCTAATTTTTTAGTATCCTGATTGGCCCATTCGGCCATTGCCCACCCCTCTGCCCCTCTCGGTCACACTCAATCCATTTGCAACCCTATCAGCAGTGTTGTGTGGTCGGTGTCACGCAACGTCCGACGGTGAGTGGAGGCTTTTATGTCAGAGATGACACCCCGAGCTCTCCGTGCGCGGCGTGCTAGCTAGAGTGAAGCTCGGGATTGTGGAGGGTAGCGGTGGTGCCTGCACGTGCGGTGGTCTCGCTGGGCACAGCAATCCGTCGTTGTTCTCGTGCTTCCAGATGGTGTTGGAGGTCGTGGTCGCCGTCGCTGTGCGCTCCGGTCCACGGTGCACAACTCATATGTCGTCCGCGTCATCATCGAGCTGGCATTGAGGTCAGACCCCGAAACTTCTCTCTCACTCCATTTATTTCTAGAAATTTATACACAAATCCATTCGTTTTGTTATATCTAGAGATTTTGCTAATGTGTGAATCTTTGATGATGTGATGTATCAAGCAGTGAGCTTCTTTTGAAACTTGTTTCATTTTTATTCTAGGTCTTAAACATTAAGAAGATAGTTAGTGCCACTACTAATTGATGAACATTTTATTTTTGGATAGTTAAGAAAAAAATAGGCTTTGCGTTGATGCATGGATATTTAGGATAAATGCATCTTACATATATTTGGATGGATATTCTTATTTAGCGCATGATATAGTTTTTTGATATTACATTGATAAAATGGCTTTGTCGAATGCTCAGTATAGATATGTACAGTAAATTGTCTAATTAATTATAATACTTTTTTATACAATGTTTTTAATAGTATCATGTACCAAATGTGTTGAGTCATGGACCATTATCTTCACTCGTCCATGTGCTTGTAAATATAGCCCGACCTTCTTAAGCTTTTGTCCCTACCTCTTGATTATGACATTAGCAAAGCAAAGTGATATTGGGTGTTATCTCCTTTTGATTGTGCACGTAGATTCTAGGCCGCCCACGTACGTTGTTATTTGAGGTACGAATACCTTGGTGTCCGCGTGTGTTCCAGTTATGATTTTTGCCTTGATGTATTTCTTCCCGAGATCTGTAATTGTTAATATTATACCGTTGTACAGACTACTATCTCGTTTATTGTTCTAAGTAGCATTACCGACAGCCTGACTTTAAGTTTCAGATCGTGTTTCGGGAATCTTGGGTGGTCGAATCTTTTGAGGAACTCCTTTTGGGTAGATGCATCTTTTCTCACTATTTCTCTCTCTAACCATGGTGTCATTGCTTAGATAAGTTACATCTTCACTTGTAGTTTGTTTCATTATGTTCTCATTTATCCCGTCCACCTTTTCTATATCCACTGAGTTACTGCTCATCTTTGTAGCGTGTTTGTAGGTCTGGATATGTGCATTGGACGATCTCTTTTATAGGATTCTTTTGTTTTTCTAGCAGTATTTTGCTTGACACTTTTATCCACTGATATTTTTCGCAGTTACTACTTAAGAATACAAAATTGCTTAATTGTCAAAATTTAATGACAAATAAACTTGATCGTCCGTAAGAATCATATCTAAGCTCATAAATTCATCAGATGCAAAATTGATTGAATCCCACATTCTAATCATTTTTACTTCAATATTCCACGCTTATTCGTTGTCTATCAGTTGGCTTAGTTTTTTGAAAGCCATACCAAAATTAAAATATTTTAACAGGTAATTTCATAGAAACAAAATATTTTTTAACACGTTGTTGAATATTAACTTTGTGTAGAGAGCAAGAGAAAATCAACCGACAAACCTATGATGTGGTAACTTCAACGGCGTGTATGGTTGGCGGTGTTGATTTTCTGAACCATGTGGACGTGTGCACTCCAGATATGAGTTGTCTCGGTGATCTCAGCGATAGGGCGAGCAATCCAAGCCTTTGTGGCAGGGAAGAAGGAAAAAGGTGTCTCGGCGGTGAAAGGGCGATCTATCCCGGCGATTGTGCAAGTTCAGGCGAAGAAAATACGTGGCCAACAATGTTCATCTGAGTCATATTTATTTATTAGGATGGACATTTATTTGGACTTTCTATTCTTTGTCCAAACTTTGTCCAAGTAATACACAGTCCGACATGAGACCTGGGGCTCTTTTTATTTTCTTTGTAGAAACAGATATTGTTTTAATTGGACTTTCTATAATTTGTTCAAGTAAGTACGCAAAAAAACAATAGAGTTGGACTCTCTATACATCTATTTTTTTTTTTGAAATAAAAGCAGGAGCACTGCTATGTCATATAAGAAGAAGAAGCAATTGTACATAACGCGCCGAAGCGAACACCACCATACAAACAAACCCTGAACACCAAACAAACACACCCAAAACAACACACCACCGCCCCCGGCCAAATGGGAGAAGAGCTCGAAACAAGCCGTCGACGCCTGCGCCGTCGTCACCAACGTTGTGCCACGCCGAAGCCGCAGCCCGCTGCAAGCCCGAGCGACCCCCTGAGCTCCTCCACCATGAGACTGTCACCCTCAAGCCGCGCACACATGATCGTCGATCACTCTGCTCCAGTGATGCTTCAGCAGAACACTCCCATCACAGCACCAAGGAAGACCACTGATCCTGGCCACTCTGCGTGGGGGCCTCGCCTCATCCACCGCCTCACTCCTCTGCCAAGGACTCAGATAACTGAGGCTGCTATGAGAGCATCTCCTCCGCCCAGCCGTCACCGAGTTCACCACTGCACCTTGCGCGGCAGCTCGAGCCCTCCAGCACCCATGGGCCCTCTGCACCTCCCGGCAACACAAACAAAGTGCACTTCCTCAGCAACCAACAGCACAGACGGCCTCAACCACCACTACCACAAACCCGGGGCTCCAAATACGACGCCTTCAAGAAGGTCACGACGTCAGGCGCCGCCGTCGCACGTCCACAGATGGACGAGGTCTTCACCTAGAGAGCCCCGCACGGCATAGAGCATGGTGCCTCGCCATGATGCCCCCAGCGGGGAGACCGACACCTCAATGGTGCCGCCATCATGCCCACCAACAACGCGTTAGTAAAGGCTTTCGCCCGAGCTCGCACCATGCCCGCCGCACGCTCATGGCCAAGGTAGTGGCCCGTTCCCCGTCACCTCCGCGTCACCTCCAACGGAAGAAGCCCGGCGCAGCCTGAAACACCACCTTAGCGTCTCCAGCCTTTGCCATCCGGCCCCCTAGCCCCACCACCATGGCGGCGCTAGACCAGCATCGTCGATGAAGAGGAAAAGCCCGTGGCCAGCCGAAGTCCATCCGTGGCCGCTACAACCAGCCCTTGACCGGCCGAAGCCAGGTCCGGCCGGCTGCAGCCAGGCCACAGCCTCACGGCCGCTTGGCGAGAGGCCACAGGCCGCAAGCCGCCAGCCCTGGCCGCTGGCCCAGGCTAGAAGCCGTAGGCCGCCAGCCGTCGGTCGCCGCCAGGCCGCTAGGCCGCCGCCGCCGCCGCCATCCTCAGATCCGCACTTGCTTGCCGCCGTTGACCACCACCTAGCACAAACACACAGACCCCCACACCAGTCCACCATCAGATCCGGCCGGGGACGGGCCAGATCCGCGGCCCCCGCCCCCGCCACCGCCGCAACGGCCGCCGACGCCGACGAGCTCTCCAAGGGGCCGGACGGCCACGCCCACCACGAGCACCCGAGGAGGGGGGAGATGGCCGCGCCGCCGCCTTCGTCGGGGGACTCATGGGCTTCCAGAGCCACCCTCGGGCGGCGGCGCGACGGCGCGCAGGGGCGGGGAGAAGAGCGGGCTGGCGCTAGGGTTTGGCTCCGCCGTCGCCCGCGTGGGGACGACGCGGAGCGGAGCCGTATGTATTATGACATCTACGTCATTTGCCCCTGATTTCTAGAGACTATCCAAATCAACTCGACTTTAACGTGGGAAAATAAGAGAGTTAAAAAGTATTTTCTTTTTAGATTATTAACGTGAGAAAATAATAGAGTCAAATAATATGGACCGTTAGATCTTCATAAAATCTGACGGTGGGTATCCTTCTCTTTTTTAGATTAATGTGGGAATTTCTAGGCCCTCTCGGTGAATCTGGTGGCTCCTTTTACTTCTGTTTTATTAATATAATAGATAAAACGGGAAGTAACAGTGCCACAATGACAGTAATAATGCTGTAACTCCTTGCATGGGGGCCATCTCAACGTTTATCAGTTTGTTTCTGTTCAAAATCGTGAGTGAGAAAAAAGGCGAACTCTGTCCACGGTCCACCAGAGCAGCAGCGCATGCTTATGGTGCACATAGAAAGTATGTGCACGTACGTCATGGACTCATGGTGTGAATGTTCCTTGATGTTACGTCCGAAGTTGGACCTCCTTCCACCATGGTATAGCATCCTCTGCCATCATCGGTCTTGGCCTTCTTCATGACCTCCTCCATCAACCCAATCCCCGAGCCTAGCATTGCCTTCTACTTATCTGCGATTGTGCCCACAGGTTATGGATGGCCTCCAGCCGCTATTCCTGCCCTCCTCCCCTAGGGGCATGCATGGCATTGTTTGTGGTGTGTGTACTGCTGAGTGCACTGCACTTTCGAAAGACGAAAAGACAGAAAGAGCTAAGTGTTAAGGGTGTGTTTGGTTGCTCGCATGAGTCCGGCTCGTACCGGTGGATCCGTATAAACTAGCAGAGAAGAGTGTTTAGTTGCCTGCGCGAGAGTGGATGCGGCCTGCATGAGCGGATGCAAAAATACGCTCTAATCCTGGCCCGATGGATACGCCCAAATTGGTCGCATCTGCTCATGCGAGTTCGGTGGATGCATTGCATCTGCTTCAGGCCCACTCGTCAGTCTCACGTGCAGGGTCACTTGCATCTGCTCAAACAATCAACCAAACATATTCACAAGTTCCACTGCATCCTCTCATGCAACCAACCGAACACACTTCTTTTTACGGTCACTGCATCCGCTCAGTCTGCTTCCCCTCATCCAGAATATACAATGCAGCTCGGCCTGCTAATTGGATTCAAATCCACCCTCTATCCACACCAACTCACATGAAAATAATAATTTTTTCACCCCACTCCACTCCACACCATAGTGTGTATAAATCAATCCAATCGAATCCATTAGTACATACAACACATAGATTTGCTATAACAAACTATGGGCTTATATAAAAATTATGTACATGCACGCGTTAGAGCCGGACCCTAAAATTAAAAGCTCGCGTTCACACAATAAAATTTTGACGAAATCGATCAAAATTTGTTTTAGGTGACTTAATTTGACATTCCGCTACTTTGTGCAAAGCGGTATGGCTGTACATACTTGTGGCCCCACCATAAAGAGCCGGACCCTAAAACTAAAAGCTCGCGTTCACACTATAAATTTTTGGCGAAATCGATCAAAATTTGTTGGAGGTGACTTAATTTGACATTCCGCTACTTTATGCAAAGCGGTAGGGCTGTACATACATGTGTGCCCCACATAAAGAGCCGGACCCTATAATTAAAAGCTCGCGTTCACACTATAAAATTTTGACGAAATCGATCAAAATTTGTTGGATGCAATTTAGTTTGACATTCCGCTACTTTGTGCAAAATGGTAAGGCTGTACATTTATGTGGGCCCCACACAAAGAGCCAGGCTCATACGTGTATGTCATTTGGAATAAACCAATATAACTCAATCCAAAACACTCTAAACCATCTCCTAGTTCTAGTAATCCAATCCAAACCAAACCATCTAACTAGTGAATCCAGTAGTAACCGATCTAAAAGAAACTATAAATGAAACCAACCCAATAAAACCATTAAACTCAAACCAATTAGCAGGGCTAGATGCAGCTCTATAAATCTCAAGCGAGCAACCAAACATACCGAGGATGGGATGATCGGACACTAAAAGCAGCGGCATTGCAGCAAACGTGAAAGAAACATAAAACTTGTCTCGGTGCTTCATCACCTTTATATCGGACGTTCGTTTTGTGCAGTTACTTGCGTGGCAGTGTGGCACACACGTCTAATGTTACCGTAGCTGATAGCTCACGTCGGGGTTCGAGTTAGAGCATTTCCTTTCTCTTAAATTTTGCAAAAATAAATATAAAAGCACAGTTTGGTGACCCTTTGTCTATCATTCACTGACGTGTGGGTCCAAGGCCACATATTATTGAAATATTAAAATGGCAAAAATCCCTTTAATCGCCACACACAAATGGATAAATGAAAGACACAAATACCCTTGCCTCTTTTCCCAACCAAAAACAGAGCCCGTCTTTTCTATCGAAGCGCTCTGGCGGCGCCGGTTGCGGCGGGGGTCGCCGGGAGGTATCAGGTATGGCAGGAGCATCCGAGCAGGGAGATGGTGATTCCACTGTCCCTCTTCATCTCAGGTTTACGAAGGAGAGCGAGAAGAAGGAAGCAATGGAGATTGATGGAGGCGGTAACGGATCGGCAGAGACCCTTGGCCCTGGTCCTGGCCGCGGCAAGAAGCGTCCACCTTCCCCGCGGCGCGACGAGGATTCACCCAAGTCTAATGGCATGGATCCTGACGATAATTGGTCTGTCAGTGACAGCGGCAGCGAGGAAGAAGAGGGGGACGATAATGGAAATCAAGGTAAAATCTCCAAAACCACGACTGGCCACTTACACCTTAATGCGTTTCCTCCTCCTATTTTCTTCGAATGTGCTATGTTAGTTTGGTAATGCTGAATTCTCTGTGTCGAAGAAATTCATTGACAATAGAAATGAATCGTTCCATTTCGATGTCCAGTGGTTGACTGAATCTTAAGATTTCCTCTTCTAGTGGTTGTCCTTGGGTGCTAGTGGGCTTTGTTAGTCTAGATCGCAATGTTTAAGAACTGAATTCTGAAAATCCAATAATAAGAGCCTTTTCATCTGAGCATCATTAATGTTTGATTGATGACCCAGCTCATTGAACCATAATTATTGGATCTGCTGCTTTCGAAATCAAAAGCCTGTTTTAAGCAAATCTTTCGAAAAGGAATTTTGTTACAGTGGTTCAGATATATTACAGTTAGTTTCTTTAAGGTATATCAGAACTAGATTTAAGATATTATAGGTCATATGTTCTATTTCTCCAATAAGAAGCTGTCTTTTTTTCCCCATGACATTCAAGATTCTAGAGTTTCACTTACCCCTCAAAACCTAGCCAGAACGCCTTGGAAAAAATGATATAATGTAGCTTTTGTAATTTAATAGATGAGTACAATCTTGTGCGCACCAACTAATTTCAATATCTATGTTTGCTGAAACAATTCCTTTTAGTGATTGTGAAACATTTTTTTTAGAAAATGGATAAATATCCGGCCTCTGCGACCGCACACAGCCAAGTTTTACATAGTATCTCAGCACACAAGCTGATCACAAAAATAAGGGAAAAGTACGCAAATGACAGGAATCAATCAAAAGCATAGTCTATTATTGCTTCTCCATCCATTATTGGCGAAGATATCCAAGGCGACAATTTTCAACGCCTTGCTTGCCAGACAGACAATTTCCCTTGTTTCCTCACGCTGCAGTAGGGACCAGTATCGTAGCCAATATGCTCCCCTGAAAATAGCCTGCATAAAAGAGGTAAATTGTTTTTTTCAAAACCACATCATTACGCGTACACCAAATTGCCCATGTTAAGGCTGCAACCCCAACAAAAATCAAATTCTTATCTTTTTTGCTCATGCCAGTTAACCAATTTCCAAGCATGTGCTCTATTGACTTTGGTGGGGTTAACCCAGTAGCTACAGTTACAACTCTCCAGATTGTCTTAGCATGATGACAATGAAAGAAGAGATGCTTAATTGTTTCATTACAATTACAGAAACAACATTTTTGGCTACCAGTCCAATTCCTCTTAACTAAGTTATCCTTTGTTAAGATAACACCCCGTTGGAGGTACCAAAGGAAAACTTTTATTTTTAGAGGAATTTTTAGCTTCCAAATAAATTTATTCATGAAAGGAGTATTCTGGTTGATAAGATATTGATACATAGATGAGACAGTAAATTTGCCATGTCTATGCAAGTCCCAGGTAAAAGTATCTCTCCCATCAGCAAGCTGGTGAGTGGCTACTTTAGCTACAAGGTTATGCCAAGCAGTCAGTTTATCGCCAATTAAAGCTCTTCTAAAAGATATATCCAATGGCATCGCGTTCATGACATTTGCCACTCTTACATGAGGATAGTATACTATATTGTACAGATTGAGAAATTGCTCTTTAGTGGTTTAGAGCCTACCCATTTATCCTCCCAAAATCTAGTTTGAGAACCATCTTTTATCTTGAAAGTCCCGCAACCTAGAAAGTCTTCCCTAACCTTTAGCAAACCTTTCCAAAAGTGTGAGTCTCCAGGTTTAATTTTAACCTGAGAGAGGCAGCTTGAACTCAGATATTTATTTCTAAGTAGGGTTTGCCATGTGCCATCTTCATTCAGCAATTTAAATAACCATTTGCTGAGTAGACATTTATTTTTAATACATAGGTCTACTATTCCCAGGCCCCCCTGATCTTTAGGACGGCACAAGATATCCCATTTAGCTAGGCGATATTTTCGTTTATCATTATTGCCTTGCCAAAAAAATCTGGATCGATAGACATCAAGTCTTTTCATGACACCTTTAGGAATTTCAAAGAAAGACATCATGAACATAGGGAGACTAGTAAGGACAGAGTTTAATAAAACTAGTCGACCCCCATAAGACAAGTGTTTGGCCTTCCAGGTACTTAGTTTATGTTTAAATCTTTCCTCAATAACACTCCAGTCTGCATTACGGAGTTTGTTGTAGTGCATCGGTATGCCCAGGTACCTGAATGGGTATGATCCTAGTCCGCAACCAAACAATTGAGTATATTCTTGTTCATACTGTTTGGCTTCTCCATAGCAAAAGATTTCGCTTTTATGGAAGTTAATCTTCAAACCAGATAATTGTTCAAAGACACAGAGCAAAAGCTTCATATTCTTAGCTTGCTCTAGATTGTGATCCATGAATATGATCGTGTCATCTGCATATTGTAAAATAGATAATCCCTCTTCCACTAAGTGAGGAATGACCCCTTTAATTTGGCCATCATCCTTAGCCCTCTTAATCAAGATTGAGAGCATGTCTGCCACAATGTTGAATAGGATAGGTGACATGGAATCTCCTTGCCTGAGACCCTTTTTTGTTTGGAAGTAGTGCCCAATATCATCGTTAATTTTGATGCCAACACTACCTCCTGAGACAAAATTTTCAACCCATGAACACCACCATGGGCAAAAATCCCTCATTCGGAGTGTCTGTTGTATGAAAAGGTCATTTGACTTTATCATATGCATTTTCAAAGTCAATTTTAAGGATCACACCGCTGAGTTTTTTGGTGTGAAGTTCATGAATAGTTTCGTGCAATATCACTACTCCTTCCATAATATTTCGGCCTGGCATAAATGCCGTTTGAGATGGACTAACTACTTTGCTAGCCACTCCCATGAGTCTATTAGTAGTCGCCTTAGTGAAAATCTTGAAACTCACATTGAGTAGGCAGATGGGTCTAAATTGTTGTATTTTTGTTGCCCCTTTTATTTTAGGGAGCAAAGTAATTAGTCCAAAATTGAGGCTGTATAGAGGGAGACGCTCCTCATAAAATTCCATAAAAGCGCCATTAGATCTTTTTTTATAATCTCCCAGAATACTTGATAGAATTCTGCTGGAAAACCATCAGGGCCAGGGGATTTATTATGCTCCATCTGGAACACAGCCTCTTTTATCTCCCTCTCTGTAAAATATGTTGTGAGGATATTATTTTCTTCGGCAGTAACTTGAGGGATGTCATGATTTTCATGCTCCACCATGGTAAAATTATTAACCTCTGGTGGTCCGAACAAGCCCTTATAATAGTTTGTGATATAAGCTTTCAATTCAGCATCACCCACTATTATGCCCTCTTCTTGTTCTAATTTGAAGATGCGGTGTTTTCTATGCTTGCCATTAGCAACCAGATGGAAATATTGGGTGTTGTCATCACCTTCCAGCAGGTCTTTAGTTTTAGCTCTCTCATACCATTTAATTTCCTCTTCCCTCAATAAGTGAACTAATCGTTCATTGAGGTAGTGTTTCATATTTAACTCCTGATCAGAGAGCACCCTTTTCTCAGCTATTTTGTCTAGATCATCAATCATTAGGATTAACTTTTTCTTCTCCTTTTTATTATGTCCAGCTGTATGTTTGGCCCAACCTCTTAAAAATTGTCGAAGGGCTCTGATTTTATTCTGCCAAATATCCATTGCAGTGGTTCCTTTTGTTTCACATTGCCATTTATTAGCAACCAATTCATAGAAACCATCTCTAATTAGCCAGCCGCGTTCAAATTTAAACAAAGATTGTTGTCTATTGTGAGAAGAAGCACCGGTGTTTAATAACAATGATTGTGAAACATAAGATGGCATAAACAATTTTATATCAACAGTAGTATATGATGCTTGCATTAAACTTTCGAGATCCTGCATTAGTCTTTTGTGTTGATTTTTGTGATCTTTATGTAGGGATGTATCCCCCTTTTACAATCGATAACTTCCCAAGGGCTAGTTATGACAGTGACGAGCAAGATGAATTACTGTATGCAAATCCACGGACCATGCTTCATGGGCCTACACCAACCAGGCTTTTCCCTGCATTCAAAAGTGGCGAGCATGTGTTCGGTTCAGACTATAATCTTGATGATACATCTGACCGTATGTTTGTTTTACCCCCCCCCCCCCCCCCCCCCCCCCCCCCCCTCCCCTCCCCTCTTCGCCTCCTGCATTGTGTCTTTATCTTCTATGAAACTGCCAGTACAACTTATGTTTTAATACTGATTTTGCAGTCACTGCGAGCAATGCTGGAGATTGCTTAAATGGATGCCAGTGCTATCCGATGGACTTGCTTCAGTTCATTGATGCTAAAATTGCTGGTTATGAACTTAACCGTCCTGGTCGTGCCAAGATCTTTGGTTTTCTTGCGGCACGGGACACAATCAAGCCCTTGCGCAACTATGTTTATAATTGTGGCATTGACAACTGTGAAGCTGTTTCTGTTAAGCAAAAGACGGTAACTATCTTTGCATCACACTTCTAGCCTTGTAATTGTCTGTGTGCATGCTCTGTTTTATCATTCATAAACATCTATATGTGAAACAAGCATATGCCAAAGCTAGAACTTGCCATGTGATTCGGTTCTGTTCGTGTAACTTTGGGACATTGATCTACATGCATGCCTCTCAAAGGCAGCCATACATTAGGATGTCCAAATTTAGGTGTAGTGTTTTTGTAAAATTTGGGGCTGCCATCTTAATTATGTGCTGTAAAAAGCTAACAATATCCATGGCAATTCGTTATGCGAAACCATCTACTCCTTTTATCAATCTGAAAGTACATACTATACATTAAATTGTATTTTATATAAATTTGTGTACTTACATCAGTTCCACTCCTTTTATCAATCTGAAAGTGAGACGTTTCAATGTTTCACTTTTATTTGCTATAATAATTATGTATTGGGTATCTATGAACAGTAATCTCCATCTGCTAGTAACCGATGAGAAATTCAAATTTATTACTTCATTGCAGGGTATGGCACGTTTGCCACTAATCAGCCCCACTCGAGTCATTGAAATGTCATCCCGTGCATTGATCGAGTTTGAGCTCCACGCCCTAACTGAGGATGACACAAAGGGTGATGATGGTCCAATCATTGAAGGATGCACTGAGCTATACAACATGTTTGAATCAAAATCGTTCATTGAACACCGACGCTTGTACAGTGAAAGGTGCGCTCTGGACATCAAGTATATGGTGCTGATTAATGCAGTGGAGGCCCGGGTTGAAGTCAAAGTTCTCCGTCTCGGTGCCATTGATGGTGGTGTCAACATGCGGCTGCTCGCCAAGACCAGCGGCTTCAGTGAGGTGATCCGACTCTTTCGCGGTGCCGCTCCAAAACCGGGCGACACGATGAGCTTTGCTATAGCGGTGGAGAGACGCAGTGGCTTTGATCTGTACATTGAAGGGTTTCCAAGAGACAATCATACTGTTGGCCGAAAGCAGGTGCCATATTCATGGTGGAAATGTGGTTTCACCTGTAGCTACCATAGGACGGATGAAGAAGTAGCTGAGCTAGGGGTGTTTGCTTCAGTTTCAGTCAAGGTCACCTGGAAATCCTATTTGAAGAAAACGAGTTAGTAACTTCAGCTATGTTGAGTGCTAAATATGTTAAGATGTACAAGTTAATTCCTACTGATGATCATAAAGTCTATTTATCTGTTTATGTAGCGTAATCATTCCGTGGAGTACATAAGTATCTACAAGTTTCCCTTGTAATAAAACAAGGGGGATAAATGTTGCTCGTGTTGTCTGTAGTTGTTTTGTTCTTTAATCCCCATCCATTTTCTCAAGCATTATCCCTTTGTTTTTTTATCTGTTCCACCTTGTACTGAAAAAAGGGCGTATCCAGTACCGTAGCTCCCGCACTATGCGGGATCTAGGGGCAGGTTGTTTAGCGCACAGCCATTCCTGTACACTTCGATCACAGGCGGTGAAGGTTTACCACTGCACCAAAGGCCGCTCTTTTCTAACTTGTAACGAGGGCTAATAAAATTGATAAGGTGACAATGCATCAGGAATAATTTGGATGTTCGAGTTAGAGCATTTTCTTTTTCTTAGATGTTATTATCACAAAAAAAAACTTAAACGGGCACACAAATTGATAAATGAAAGACACAAATACCCCTGCCTCTTTTCCCCTGCAAAGAGAGAACCGGTCTCTTCTCTATCAAAGCTCTCTGGCGGCGCCGATTGCAGTGGAAGGCGGTTGGGTGTGGAACCTGGCGGAGATGGTGATGTCACCGTCCCTCTTCATCTGGGGTCTGTGAAGGAGAGCGAGAAGCAACCAATGGAGATTGAGAGAGGCGGCAGCGGATCGGCGGAGACCCTTGGCCCTGGCCGAGGCAAGAAGCGGCCACCTCCCCTGCGGGGCGACGAGGAAGTCGAGGATTCACCCGAGTCTACCACCATGGATCCTGACGATGATTGGTCTGTTAGTGACGGCGGCAGCGAGGAGGAGGAGGGGCACGATAATGGGGATCAAAGTAAAATCTCCAAAACCTAGCCACAACGCCTTGGTATAAATTTTGTAATTTAGCATTTGTATATGGGTAAAAACTCGTGGACTGCAACTAATTTCAACATCTATGCTCGCTGAGACAGTTTTTTAGCGATTGTGAACCATAGGATGGTATAAACATATCAACAGAAGTATATTATGCTTGCATTAAACTTTTGAGACTGCGTTGTTGTTTTTTTTGTTGATTTTCTGATGTTTGATGTAGGGATGTATCCCCATTTTACAATCGATAATTTTCCAAGGGCTACTTGTGACCATGAGAAGCAAACTGATTTGCTGTATGCAAATCCACGGACCAAACTTCATGGGCCTAAACCAACTAGGCTTTTCCCTGCATTCAAATCTGGCGAGCATGTGTTCGGTTCGGACTATAACCTTGATGATAAATCTGAGAGTATGTTTTTCTTTTGTCCCCTCCCCTCTGCATTGTATCTCTATATGCAATAATCATATATTCATGAACTAGCTGCCAATGCAACTTATGTTTTAATATTTATTTTGCAGTCACTGTGAGCAATGCTGGAGATTGCTCAAATGGATGCCAGTGCCTTTCGATGGACTTGCTTCAATTCATTGATGCTAAAATTGCTGGTTATGAACTTAACCGTCCTGGTCGTGCCAAGATCTTTGGTTTTGTTGCGGCACGGGACACAATCAAGCCCTTGCGCAACTATGTTTATAGGCGCGATATTGACAACTGTGAAGCTGTTTCTGTCAAGCGAAAGACGGTAATTATATTTGGTTCAGACTTTCTAGCCTTGTAATAATTGTCTGTGTGGGTGCTTCGTCTTATCATTCATAAACATCTGTATATGTGACACTAGCGTATGTCAAAACTTCAATTTGCCATGTTAAGATTCAGGTTTTGTTTGTGTAACTTTGACATATTGACCTCAATTACTACTGCAAGTTTACAACAGATTTACGTTTGACAGTTGAACTAAATAGTATTTGTGAAGGAAAAGGTGGTATTTTGGTTTGCAGACTGCGGTTGTGTACATACATGCTCCTTTTATCATGTCAAAAGCAGCCATACATTAGGATGTCCAAATTTAAGCGTGGTGCTTCAGTAAAATTTCTGGCTGCCATCTTAATTATTTGCTGTAAGAAGGTAACAATATTAGTTGTGTACATGCATGCTCCTTCTATCAATGTGAAAGTACATATTTATATAAATATTTGTACGTATATCTGACATCAGTTCCACTCCTTTTGCTCTATACACATTCTTTGAATGCCAACTTTAATTTGTTGAATATACGTGCTTCACTTTTAGTTGCTACACATGCTGTTTTGGGTATCTATGAACAGTTATCTCCCTCTGCTAGTAACTGATGAAAAATTTAAATTTATGACTTCGTTGCAGGGCGTGGCACGTTTGTCACTAATCAGCCCCACTCGAGTCATTGAAATGTCTTCCCGTGCATTGATCGAGTTTGAGCTCCATGCCCCAAATGAGGATGGCACAAAGGGTGATGATGCTCCAATCATTGAAGGATGCACTCAGCTATACAACATGTTTGCATCGAAATCGTTTGTTGAACACCGACGCATGTACGGTGAAAGGTGCGCTCTGGACATCAAATACATGGTGCTGATGAATGCAGTGGAGGCCCGGGTCGAAGTCAAAGTCCTCCACCTTGGTGCCATTGATGGTGGTGTCAACATGCGACTTCTTGCCAAGACAAGTGGCTTCAGTGAGGTGATCCGACTCTTTCGTGGTGCAGCTCCAAAGCCGGGCTTCATGATGAGCTTTGCTATAGCAGTGGAGAGGCGCAGTGGATTTGATCTGTACATCGAAGGGTTTCCAGGAGACGATCCCGCCACTGGCCAAAAGCCGGTGACATATTCATGTTGGAAATGTGGTTTCGCCTCTAGCTACCATAGGATGGATGAAGAAGTGGCAGAGCTAGGGGAGTTTGCTTCAGTTTCGGTCAAAGTTACCTGGAAATCCTATACGAAGAAAACCTCACAGGGAGTACAAAATTTAGTTTAAGTTTTTAATTTACTAACTTCAGCTATGTTGCATGTTAAATATGTTAAGATGTACAAGTTACTTCTTACTGATTATCACAAAGTCTTGGTCTCTGGCTATGTAGCGCAATCATTCTGTGGAGTATGGTAATATCTACATGGAATTTACATGCTGTACAATACCCCTTGTAGGGGTAAATAATGCTGCTCTTCTTGTATCGTCTGACTTCATCTGCTTACAGAATACTGGGTTTTGGTCTCCAATCTCCATGCCTTTTCTTAAGCACTATCGTGGATGTATCACCTTTTGATCTGATGTTTAATTATTGCTACAAGACCCTGCAGTTTTTTTCTGTCCAACCTTGTACTAACTACTAAGAGCTAATAAATTTGATATGGTGACCATGCAGCAGGAATCTTCTAAAATGCAATAACATTCTGAAAGGAAAAACACCATTACTCTTGCTTATGTGGTTGGAACAGAGTACGAGTGAAATAAAACAGTGCGTGAAACATATTGAACATATACACAAGAATCACTACCAGCACATAAGTCATTGTCTAAAAAAATCTACATCGAATAAGTTCACGAGTGCGGATTTTGTGTGCACACGGGCAGGTGCCCACGCATGCATCGCGCCGTCCATTTCCTATCCAGCTTGGAGATATGTGCCCATCGCTTTATGAGTGACCTGCTAACACCAAGGCCATGGAGCTTAAGCACTTAGGGGTTGCCTTTTGCACTTTAATTTGAAACTTGTAGGATCCTTTTTGAACACTTTTTGGCTTGCTAGCACCATCGCGCGCATTGAGGGCATGTGCCCATGTAGCATTTCTTATCGGTCACACAATGGGCATAATAAAAAATAATATTGCAATTAGTAAACATCAATTTTTCTAGCATATAATTGGGGCATTAATCTACAATACTATTTTTTGGAAAAAAAAAGCATGATGTTATTGGTGCATTTATTGTGAGATGTTGAAATAATAATGATTGAGAAAATTATTGTTGCATTTATGCCCCAAAAAATCAATAATAATATTACCATCAAATGCCAAATTACCATCATCATCAAATGCATCCCCTACAAGTGTTGAGTGGGAGACATACAATTGGCAAGTGCTAGTGGCTATCCCATTTACCTCCACTACGTTCTGCTCCCCGTGCATCCCCTAGCAGCATGTGCACACCCTATCAGTGGAAAATGGTGTCTATTGTATGTGCTTTGTTACGCGTATAACCAAAACTGGAGCACGGGTAATTAAATCAGTTTTTTCACGTGTCCGTTCCGCGCGGCATGTGCACCTCACCGTGTGCGCACCAAGTATTTACTGATAAGTTCACACACTCTTTCCATGTTTTTATGAGATCCAGAATCAAGGTGAAGGGGGGAAAATCATGTAATAGAACACATGTGTTCCCAATATCAAATGGCATGAGAAATTGAGAAGACGTAAATGCCCACGAGCCGCTTCCTGCTACTCTCTGCCTACCTGACCAAATTCTTAACCCTTCTCTTTCCCCCTTCCGAGCTCTCCTGTTTGCGGCGGCGCATTCTCCCCTGGCTGCCGCGGACGGCGATCGGGGACGCCGTCCTGAGCTTCCGGCGACAGCGTGGCCGATTCGGCGGTTCAGAGGACATTGGTGACACCACCATCTTCTGTACGTACGGTTGGGGCCGCCGGGCCGGTGAGGGAGAAGCAGCCCATGGAAACTGATGAAGGAGGCGAATCAGGCTCTGCCCACGGCACAAAGCGGCCGCCTTCTCCTCCGTGCGGCGACGAGGATCCGTCCAAGTCTACCGCCGGCGACGATGATGATGAGTGGTTGGTTAGCGACAGCGGTAGCGAGGACGGGGACGATCAGGAAGGTAAAATTCGAAACCACGCGCACTTGATTAGTTTTGCTTCATCTTTTGGAGCTAAAATTTGGACATGCCTGATTCTTTGCAGAGAACAAAATCCATTGCACCTCTGCTTTAGCCAGTGATAGAATAAATCTGCAGTTTTCCCGTTCTAGGTCATGTATGAGAAATAAATTAAAACATGTGCTCATCATTCGAACACTCTTGCGCCCGACTTACGTACAGAGCAGTGCACCTTGGGTGCAGTGGCTGATTTTGTAGAAAATGTGTTTTAGAAGACCATTTTAATAGAAAGTCAGTAGGGAATAATAGTGATTTCATTGAACTCCAGCATTCCAATGAGAAACGACTGTCTGTGTTAATATGGCCATTTTGTTAATGCATAGGTATTGTTGTATTATGTGTCATTTAACTGGAGTAGTTTTTTTTTTAGCTTTCATTGGTACACTATATCTTGGAAAAGTACTGCTACTTTATTCCAGTTAAACCGGTAATTTTGTAACACCAAAGAAATCTCACTAGATTTTGCTCCTACTTGACCATCGTTCAACATCAGGTGCATGGCTTTATGTTAATAAACTTATCTAGTAAATAAAATTATGATAAAGTAGTAACAATATAAAAGTTTGTCAATTTGTATCCTTAGTTGTTATGGTCTGGTCACAATACGTATATGATGTGCATACATGTGTATTTCCATTTTTATTGTTTATAATGCCACATGTGAACAAAGTATATGGCCATTATTTTTCTCTATAGCTGGTTTCAGTTATTCTTTTAATACAGGGACATACCCACCTTTTACTGTTGATGATATCCCACGGCCTAGTTGTGACCATAAGGAGCAGAGTGATGTTATGTTTAGAAATCCAGATGCTAAGCTTCGAGGGCCTTTACCAATCAGGCTTTTCCCTGCGTTCAAAGCTGACAAGCATTACTTCGGTTCAGATTATAATCTTGCTGATAAATCTCAAAGTATGTTGTCTTTCCAAAACCCTTCCCCCACTGTTTACTACGGAGTATTGTACATAATGTAGTAATCAACTAAGTGTAAATATGCTTCTGTTATTTCTTTGTAGTCAGTGTCGACAGTGTTGAGGATTGTCAAGATGAATGTTGTTGTTTTCCAATGAGTTTGCTTCAATTCATTGATATGGAAATTGCTGGGTATCGACATACCCATCTTGGAACAGCCAAGGTATATGGTTTTATTGCAGCACGGGAAAGGTTTGACCCCTTGCGCAACTATGTGTACCGGTGTGATACTGAAAATTGTGAATCTGTACCTGTGAAGCGAAAGACGGTAAATACATTTGTCTAAACTTTGTGGGTTTACTGTTTTTGGTTGACCATTTTGTCATTTTGAAAGACAGCATCATGCTTAAGCTTGATTTTCCCATGTCTAGATTTAGGCTTTATTCTTGTAACTTTGTGATGCTGATCTGAAACCCCGATGTGATGCCTTTGTTTTCATGTTGTAATAACTAGCAGTATATGCGAAGGTAGATGTGATAGGTTGCAAACTGCATTTGTCCTGCACGGTCACTATGTCTTCATGAAAGCTGCCATTCATTTGAGACGACCTGATTCAGGAATAATTTTTGTAAATGTGTAATTGTTGTGCCAATTCTAAGCTGGTAAAGAAATGAAGATAATCTGTGTGGTGATATATTTTCCAAATTTGCCACATCTACATCCATATGGTCCTTTATCAATGAATGGGCATGTCTATAGAATTGGCAATTACAAATGTAGGCAGCTACTTTTATATATTTGTGATACTTATCTCTTATCTGTCATCTGAATTAAATGATATAAGAAATGAACTGTAAGATTTCAAATCTACCGTCACAACTAAATGGTCATTTTTGTTCGCTGTATATGCATGCAATCTCTGAACAGGAATATTTCTTAGCAAGTAACTGATAAAAATTTCAAACTTATGACATGATATTTTTCCAGGGCATTGCACGTTTATCACTGACTGGTCCTGCTCGAGTCATTTCAATGACGACCCGTGCATTGATCGAGTTCGAGATCCATGCCCGAAATGAAGATGAGACCACTGCCGATGACGACTTGATCATTGAAGGATGCACTCAGCTTGAAAACATGTTCAAGTCGAAATCTTTTATTGAACAAGGGCGTTTGTATGGCGAAAGGTGTGCTCTGGATATTAAGTATATGGTGTTGATAAATGCTGTGGAGGCCCGGGTTGAAGTCACAGTCCTCCGGCTCGGCAGCGCCCGTCCCAGCAGTGTCAACATGAAGCTGTATGCCAAGACCAGTGGTTTCAATGAGGTGATCCAACTCTTCCGAGGCACTGCTCCAGAGCCAGGCGTCAGGATGAGCTTCGCTGTAGCGGTGGAGAGGCACAGCGGCTTTGATTTGTACATCGAAGGATCTCCGAAAGACGATCCTATCCTTGGCCAGAAGCTGCGGCCATATCAATGGTGGGAATGCGGTTTCGCCTCTGGCTACCATGGAACGAGTGAAGAGGTTGCAGAGCTGGGGGAGCTTGCAGCATTTTCAGTCAAGGTGACCTGGAGGTCATACATGAAAAATACTAATCAGTGGTATGCTCGTTGCTGAAAAAAATCCAACTCTTCCGAGACACCGCTCCACAGCCAGGCGTCATGATGAGGTTCGTTGTTGCGGTGGAGAGGCATGGTGGCTTTGATCTGTACATCGAAGGGTCTCCGAGAGTTGATCATATCACTGGACAGAAGCTGCGGCCATATTTGTGATGGCAATTCAGTTTCGCCTCTGGCTACCTGGGAGGAGTGAAAAGGTTGTGGAGTTGGGGGAGTTTGGTGCATTTTCAGTGAAGGTCACCTCGAGATCATACAGAAAGAAAGCCTGAGGGTAGGCTGGTTGCTGAAAATTTTAATTTACTAACATCAGCTATTTGCGAGTTAAGTTAGTTATTCGTGGAGGGCAGATATACAAGTTACTTTCCTCCGAGGTCTTGGTTCTGTTCTTTCCGCAATTGCTTTTAGGTTTTATAAGTTCTATCTGATTTTGCTTTGTTGTATTGTATACTGTGTAGGCTCTGGGGAAATCTTGTCAGTGTCTTCCATACGATCTCAATTCTATTGTCGTCCATGCTTTTCTAGCGTGTATCGGTTTTCTTCACTTTTCTTAATTAGTTCATAATTTGAAGACAATTTGGGACAAGATCGAGCAGACCATCTTGATGTGGACATCGACGCATGGCCGCATGGGTATAGCCTTGGTTCAAATCCTAGGTGGTCAGATTCATCTTGGTTGGTCAGTGGGCATTGGTCACGAACAGTTGCTGGTACCAGCTTTGCTTGTACAACCAATGATAAAGCGATGTAAAAATGTTTCCTGAAAAATTGCTAGAAATCAGGTGCTATATGATTAAGTGTGCATGCTCCATAGGTTCAGTATTAGCCAAAAAATTAAGGACACTTTTGAATCTTGGGTTGGGTGCACGTCTTGGGGAAAAAAAAGGAAAAGGAGTGTGTATTTGAAAAGGCCCAAATGGACCCGATCTGCTTCCCGCTTGCAAAAAGCCCAATGCTCCAAACCCTCTCCCTCTGCACTTGTCCAACAGTGGTTGGAATAATGGAGACAGAAATCTGAAAGTATGTTCCCTTACTAGCGTGTTTTTCCCCTATCGGAGTTGAATATGCTAACTTCATCTCTGTAACGTGTTCACTATGAATTCTGCGAACCTAGTCTCCAAGAGGTTGAAGCACAGATCAAAATTACATTACCAAAAGGTTAAAAATCAATATTGCCCTTTCCTCAGCAATCATTTTACACTACATGACATATCTCAAAAGCAATGCCGTATAGTCCAGCGACCTATTGATCCACAGAAAACAGAAGTTTTTGAGCGTTAATGAGTACAGGCGAACCTTGTTTAGTTCTCTCTACAATCTGCTGAATCAGCACTTTACTATCATCGTCGTCAGTCTCATCTTCGTCATTCCCATCACTCTCTTGAGCTCTGCTATGATCCACACTCTTCAGAACTTGCTCCCAAGCGGGCACTTCTTTCGGCTCCCTTGAGCTGTCCTCCTCCATGCCCCAGATTAAGCCACGGTCCACCAAGTAATCTTCAGTTACCTGGGGTTTCCCGTTTGTACTTGTGGTGCAAGGGGAGTCCGCAATTCTCATGAATTCTTCGTAAGCTTCGTCATAAGCTTCTAGTGCATCTCCAGAAAGGTTTAGACAATAGGGTTCTGCCATGGAGCTAGTTTCTTGTATGAACATGGGACTTCCCTGGTTGGAAGAACCTGTCTCACTGTTTGAGCAGATTCGTTCAGAGAAGATTCCATCAGCCATCATCATCTGCATTTGAGCTTGCTTCTGGCTATGGGCAAGTGCTGACTCAAGCTCCTTGATTCTATCTTCAAGCCTATGTTGAATCACCTTGTGGAGACGAATGCTGAGATCTCTAGGCGAAACGGGATAGTTTGCTCCACGTGTGTAATCTGGGGAACTTTCTCTGCTGTCCCTGCCATGGTCACTTTCACTGCTGTAATCTGTGAGATCACGAGGGATCATATCAACTTTCAGTTCCCCATGAACAATGTCACCAATGAACTCCTGGTCAACCTGCACATGCATAATTTCAGTAAAAAGAATTGCAGGCTACTTTCAGATGTATGTGGAGTGTTTTGGTGAAAGATCATTACCGCATTGAAGTCAGATGTTTCTTCTTCCAAACGTTTTGAAGTGATGTTCAGTTCCAATCTTGCAAGCTCGGCTTCAAGCTCAGCTTCGATTTCGCTCATTGGCTCCAGATCAACTTCGGGCACTTTGCTATTATCATCTATACAAGCAGATAAATTGTCAAATGTAAATAAGCTTTTGCTTCGAATAACTTACAAAATGTTCTAAAAAAAGGCTTTAACAGTTGGTACTTTACCATTATTTTCGCCAGAAGTTTCATTAGGCAATTCTTTCACAGTTAAACCCTCTTTCATCTCCAACTCATCTTGTAAATCCTGAACCAAGTTCTCCATTCGCTTCAGTGTGCCTTTCAGCCTATCAAACTCCTCCTTGTTTGACAGAGAAGACGATAGAATACCGATGCTCAACCCAGTAGAGAATAGGAGCAGTCGATCACGTAAACCTGCAGATCAAATGTGCATATTTAGGATTTTACTAAATGCTTCAAAGGGAAGAACAGCATAAAATGATATTAATTCAATGAAGAAGCATGCCATTCAAAGAGAAAAGTCACCCTTCAATACAAGCTACTACCAAGACATGAGTGTCTACAAAACATAATGTGAACTGTAAAACAACGGATTGCATCTTATTCTATGACACAGTTATCCTATGAAATTATACCACAAAACTGTAGTAAGCAGCTGGTAAATATAAGATTAGAATGACTATGAGAGTTTTGAAAAACAAGACCACACGGATGATAAATTAGTGGACATCGGAGCAGCGATCATAGAATAAGCTATGTCTTGAAAGCTAGAACCGTTGTTTTAATATTTCGATTATGATAGCACTGAAACTTACAAGCGAAACATATGGTGTAACAATTAACAAATAATAAGAGAATTCAATCAGGAATTCAGGATCATCAGTCAAAAGGAACAGAAGTTCAACATGAGTCATCACAAACTCTATTAGAATAACCTGAGAATGGATGTCAGGGTTAAGTTTATACAAAGATGACAGAAGAAAGTTTCCTCTGTGATGATGTCAGACTGTTTTAGGGCGTGCATGGTTACAGGCCACAACACGCCAAGCCAAACTTGCGGCGCGCCACACTTCTGTGGCAGGAAAATCAGGCGCCACAATCTGCCACACTCTGCGTGGAGAAAAGTGTTGCTGCAGCACTGATTTCTTATGGCGTGCCAAAGCTTCGTAACAAACAAAGCAGCTGCTTAAATTAATGTGGTGCGCCGCTACTGTGCTGTTCTGGTTGTGGCGTACAACCAAACAGCCCCAAGTCCCAGTAAAATGGGACAACCAACTGGATGCTCACATGCTCAGATAACCACTTGACTATGCAACTACTTATGCCAAAAGTCTCAAAATCTTAAAAGTCTAATTGTAATATTTCCATTTATCGTACAAGTTAAGATCTTCATTTCAAATATTTAGTTTTTACTTCAAACTCCATTGAGCCATTGGCAGACCCAAGCAACACGCCAAGAAAGACCCCAGGAATTATGCCAATCGTGGTGTCATAATACAAATGAAGGTGTCAATATATCCAAGAAACGCATTATTTGACTCACTTCCGTTTGATATATTAGCGAAAATATCTTGGAAGAAAATCAATTGAAGCATGTAATTATTCTTCTGTAGTTATATAGCCAACATTGAGGAATGATGCTGAAAGTACCTGCTTGTCCATATGATTTACTACTTCTCTGAGAACCTGAAAGACCAAGGCTTGCAGTGTGTGAATCTCTGCCCTCCTGTTTCAATTTCTTCAGCTCAGGTAGAGGAGCAACCCCAATCACACTTCCTGGCATCATTGAGGTGCCTCTACATTCCTCCTTCGCAAGTCCAATATTAAAGGGTACAGGTACTGGCTCATAGTGTGATTTACTAATTATCCTTCTCCCATCTGTCACAATGAATGGCCTAGCAGAAGCTGGGGAGGGAACTGGAGCAAATGTGCATTCTTCAATTTCAAAGTTCTCACTGTAAAGATGTGGAACATAGGAGTTGTCCATCAGCTCAAGTGGCTTCATCAAATTCCTACGAGGTCTTCTGCAACTAAAAGCTCCACGACCTCTTCCAGGTCCAGAACCAACGACAGGGCTCCTTGCACAGACTTCGACAGCTTGAGCATCTCGAAAGCAATCCAACAGATTCTTGCCTGAACCAAATGCCCTGCTACCACTAGCATCCATCCTTTCCTCATTGTTCTGTGAGCCACTTCTCTTAAAGATCCAAGGCTGTAAACTCAGTATGGATCCAGGATCCCTCAGATACTCGCCTTGGCTCACTGAATCAGTGTTGTGGCTTCCACTAGTAGAGGCAACAGCCCTGCCAGATGTGCTACCAAATGTGGAGTGAACAGAGTTTCTTGGTGTATTGCAAGGCACACTCTCCTCGTCGAAACCGATGTCCGCTGCAATCTGATTATGAAGCATCCTGCGAAAGACATTCTTCTCCACTTCCCCATTCTTGGGGTTGCTGTGCTTGTCCATTAGGAGAAGACAGAGTCACCCTAATTTTCAACAACACAGAAGCTCTTCATCTCCACAGCTCAATATGCTTGAACAATCCTACATGAAGAAAACCTTATTAGACTAATAAGTAATAACATAAGGCATAAACATTTCGAAGACTGATTAGAACAGTATAACCCTGGCAGATGGTAGCCTCTCTAATAACATTGGTTTCAGTTGTTGAACGCCCAAAAAAATAGGGAATGCACTGTACCCACATCATGGGTACCTAGAGAGGTTCCTAATGTGTCAACGCCTATCGATCTAGCGAGTTGCAAAATGAATAGCCTAATTGAATTGAACCATGGATGGACGGGTTGTATTAGCTGTGTGCACTACGCAGAACACAAATCAACAGTAAACTGGGCGCAAAGGTACTGAGAAGGATTTGGATTTGACTGCTCGTATCCACAGCAAAGAAACCAGCTTCTAGAACAATCCACTCAAGCAAGCAAGACTCACCAGAAACCAATCCTCCACATCCAGGTGGATCTCCACTCCACCAGACCGATGGAGCGGCGGCGGCGGACCAAAGATCCAGCGGACGAAGAGAGGCCCCAAAAACTCGGCAAGCTAGCTCGAATTTTTCCGGCGCCCAGCTCACGAATCGGCCCCCAAGAACCTCAGAAACAGCGGCAAACGAAGTTTTTTCCCCAAAAAAAATGGCGGCCAGGAGGAAGCACCAAGGCCGGCGGCTTGTCTCGCCCCCAAGAAGGGGAGGATAAGGCGCCGCCTGCGGCCGCCGCCGGCCCCGCAATGCGACGACAAGGAAGCTCGAGCGGCGGAGCTAGAGCAGGAGGGGAGCAGCCATCATTGGGCAGGCATTTGGTGGGATTTGGGGGGTGCTTGGGTTTGGGGTTTGGTCTGGAGGAGGCAAGAAGAACATCCCGAGGAGCCAAACCACCAGGCACAGGACCACGACGGCGCAATAAAACGATTTTAAAATTGGAAACAAAATTGCTGGAAATCCAGTTTAATTTTTGAGCCATGTATAAATGGTGTACTGTCAAAAAAACATTTATTTACAACCTTCCAAAAACCAAAAGAAACATTTACAAGCCACCACACAATGTTCAGACAAAAAGTTGTGAGACCTTTCCACCTTTCTTTCGCTCACGTTCAAAACGGGTGAGATAAATTGGTGTTTTAAGATTTGTAGTATGAAATCATACACTGCGAGTAAAATCGCCAAGTGAGATAAATTGGTGTTTTAAGATTTTTTTTTTTTTTTTTTTTTTGCGTCACGCATGGTATTGATGTTGTTTGAATTGGCACAACCCCTCAACTCCTTGCTAATTTTCCTTTCCTAGCATTAATTACAATGATTTTTGAGTAATTAGAGGTTGCCGATATGAGTTGTCCGTGAATGGTTTCCTATTTGGTTGCTACACCAAATTTATTATTAATAATGCAGTAAAAAGGGTAACCACATTTTTACACTTACATACCAAAATCTTTTTCATCCAAAGATTTGCTTTGCACCACACAAAAAGTACTTCTATCAAATCATCAATTGTTTTTCTCATGTAATTTATCTATCTATTGGCATTGACCTTTTTCTCCTTTTAATGATGGCCGGCCCTTGTCTACAGTGTCCAAGGATTGCACTTTGTTTTCCGGGGAACAGGCAAAAGGAGATGCTTAGCCTTTACATCATTGCCTAAGCAAAAGTTAATCGCCTTCGATCCAAGCCGTCAATGTGTCCTGCCTTGTGGTTTCAGCTCTTTGGATGACATGAATGTGTGTAGGCCTGCAGGCCCACATTCTTGCTCGATGCATAGTCTCGTCAGGATCAGATGCACTTGGACTTTGTTTTTTTTTTTTCCTTCCCTCTCAATTATTCATTGCGTGATATGAATACACTCAACTCATAATTTAGTCCACATCTGACTCATAGGGTTCATGTCCACATCAACTAAGGGCAGTCCCAACCCAGACTCTAGCCATAGGGTCCATATGACGAAGACTCTATCACAAGAAACTATAGTCTCCAATGCAGATTTTGTATCTTGGAGTCTATCCAATCATTCAACCATACTCCTCTCCAATCATTCAACTAGATTTCTCTCGTTTTGCGTGTAGACTTGGTGTCTAACTTAGACCTGGTTTCTACGTTTTTGCCTCTCTCTCCTCATTAAATTGCTTGCCACATCAACAAAATGCCTACATGACAATGTAATTAATAGAGATAGACTCTACCATGGAGTCTGAGTTGGAACTGCCCTAATAAGTTGATAGTACCTATGCTACCTCTATTTAAATGTTAGGCCCATCCATAATTCATTCGTACCAAACATATGACTTTGTGTCTGGTAGGATTTCACATAAACAATTGTTTTGTAAGACAAAGAGGTTAAACTAATATTGTGAAAAATGATATGTAAAGTTGATCTTTATTTTATTTTTTCCTAGGCTCCTTCTTGTATGCATGCAAGGTAATGTTTGTGTACGTGTAGACGTGTAGTGCTGTAAGCTTTGCAAAAAACCTAGAGGGCTCAGATTTGCACGGGGTTAACACAATGCTTGGTGGGGAATGTCTGATGAGAAGAAAGGTACATCTGATGGTGATGGGTCCATGTCATTTTGCACAGGGAAAAACCTCTAGGAAAACGTCAACCGGCCAACCACTGGGGCATTTTCTTTGTTGTGTGTAATTTTCACTTTCTTGGGCCTTTTTCCTACCTGGAATTTTCCCCCTCCTCACAAGTCACAAACAAGATTGGGTCATGTTTTTCATTTGGCCCACACGTACGCTTTGTTGTACATCACACACATCCGGCAAACACAAGCAGGTTCAGAGATAATGTCAAACGAAGGTTTGGCACAGACCTAGAGAAAAAGAAGACCACACGAAACTCATCTCATGGCAACAAACCAAAAAATAGATTCTGAGTCCAAGTAGAAAATTTTCTGCAACTTTCCTCCTTATTTTGACTGAAAAATACCGTCCCAAAATGCAATAAGTTTGGATTTTTTAGATACATAACTAGATGCATCTCAAGAGCTATACCTAGAAAAGCCAAAACGAATAGCATTTTGGGACGGAGGGAGTGGAAAAAAATTTGTAGCAAAAAATTATATAGAATGATAAAAATTTTACTCGGTTTTGTTCGGCCAAGTGCTCACTCTCTTTCGTCTACTACCACCTCTGTTTCAATTATAGGTCGTTTTGGCTTTATTATGTTCATAATCTTTATTATGCACCTAAATAAATGCTATGTCTAAATTCATAGCAAAATTTATGAACCTAAAAAACCAAAACGACTTATAATTTGAAACGGAGGAAGTAGT
The DNA here is from genome assembly GCA_015476505.1 of Urochloa ruziziensis. Taxonomy (NCBI): domain Eukaryota; kingdom Viridiplantae; phylum Streptophyta; class Magnoliopsida; order Poales; family Poaceae; genus Urochloa; species Urochloa ruziziensis. The sequence goes on along the minus strand of CM027121.1, from coordinate 61,584,032 downwards.
TGCTAGAGCATCTACCCTTGATTAAAGGAAAGTAGAAATAAGCTAAAATTGGCAAATCGCTGCTCCTCACATTTACTATACTGAACTTATTTACCACTGGGTATGAACAAAGAATCCCCCCTCCCACCTCTCCCCTTGGATCAAGATCACGTGGCTCAAATTTGAGTTCTCATAGTTCTCATAGCAATTGGGTTCTCATAGGATACGTTGCCATGAACAAAAGGGCACTCACAATTTCACCTGCAGGCACAACAAATAATGCAGATGTACAGGAAAGAAAATGCCTCATTTATTGCTGCACTCCAAAAAAAAAACTATATGTACAGCAACTAAATTGCTCCAAGAGACCCCATGAACTGAATTCCCTGCCTGAAAACTACTGGAACTTCAGGAGGCCAGTGTAGTCCTGGGGCAGTTGTCGATTAGAGCAAGCGAGGATGTCTCGGTAATCGCGCGAGATGGTTGAAATGGTCGTACACGTTGCCATCGCGGCTCTTCTTGTACTCGAACAGCAAGGATGAATGGTTGAAGGCCGTGAGCTTGACGAACCCGTGGTCAAAGTCGGTGTAGTGGCTCCATTGGATCTTTGAGGTGGTGAACTCTGAAAGGCTGGCCCCTGCGCCACCGACGACCACGTGTGTCGTCGCCTGGAACGGGCCGCTGTAGTGGTCGGACGCGTCAACGACGCATTGGCTCTGCAAATATTCAGATTTTATAGTCAGGCGTGTAATGCTGTAACAGGAAATGTAAGTTTCAGGCTGCATACAGTTTTGTTTTCACTGTAATATTACCAGCAATACAAAGATATCAGACGTCATCCAATGTATAAGTACAAGAGTTATCTACAAGTTACCGTTTGATGATTTGATCTGATGCAATGTAAACAGTAAGGGAAGGCGCACCTGGTAGACTGGGCATGTCCTTTCATAGCTGTGGACGTGGCCATAGAAGGCGAGGTCGACCTTGTACTTCTGCCAGAGCTCCTGCAACCCTTCCCGTCCCATTGGTTCCTCAAATGTGCCCTCCGATTCATAGTAGGCGCAGGAGGAGTACCCAAGAACACGGTGCGCAAGGAAGATGAGCCATGGCTGCTTCTGCCTGTCGACAGACGACCCAGGCATTGCTCGATGAACTTGTACTGGTCGGTCCCTGGCCTCCAGTCTTCTTCTGTGTGAGCGATGCAGAACCTGAACATGCCATAATCCGTTGCGTACCTGAAGAAGGATAAATAGTTTGGTTAGTAAAACTAGGAAATGGCATCTGAAGAAACTGTTGTGGTGTTACACTACGGTTACCAGAATTTTGCACGGTTCTCAGCGGGTGTGTAGAACATGGTTTGAGCAGGAACACCGCATTCTCCACCGGAGTCCAGGTTCCCATAGAAGGATCCAGTTCCAGGCCAATCCCGTTCATGATTGCCACTGCAGAAATGCCCATTCATTATTCATTTGACCATGAGTACAAGGGAAGGGAGAGAACATATGGAAGTACTGAAACGAGGGCACTCAAACTGACCTGCCAATCATGTATGGCACCGTCGAAGCAATCGGCTCAATCTGTGCAGTGAACTGATCCCACTGTGACAAATACCCATTTGCGTAGCAAATATCCCCAATATGGACCACCATGTCAGTGTTTTCCAGATCTCTGATGATCTGGTAAGTAGTGTTCAGTGATCCTGGTTGGAAGTCGTGAACTCGTTGGAACCATCTGCTTCTGCCTGAAGAAATTTGTCAGATAAGAATCAGTACACTTGCAAAGGACAGCGCCAAATTATTATTCGACTGAAAGTAGGACGGAGATGGAAGAAAACATCTACCTTTCCCATGTCCCCAAATATAACAACCCGTTGCAAAGAATCTTGTCCAGGGTAAGGTGATGCTTTGAAGCTGTATGACTTGCTCCAGATACGGGTACCATTCATTAGCCTATGGCCAAGCCTGTAAGTGTACCTGAAATTTTGCAAATCAATATGTTGCTTAGTATCTGGATCAGTCACAGTTCCAGAACAGGTTAAATATAATGGAAATGTTTAAACGTATAGAGGCAAGACAGCACATACGGTGAGTCTGGCCACAGATCCTTCAGGTAGCTAGTATGAATGTAGCCAGGATGGCGCCAACCAACAGTTCGTGCAGGTGCGCCTGCATTTGCAGGCGAGAATGAAAATACAGGTATATTGGCATTGTAAATTGTGAGCTGTCACAAGCTTCTTTGCTCATATTTCTAGGGAGATCAGGAAACAATGACTTACCACACATGCTGTTTTTGTCAAAAGTTAATGTGCCAGCTGGAGCAAGAAACCGGCGCCCTCCTTTCTCACCCCACTCAACAAAAGGAACTGCTTCCGTAATGTCGTAACCACTTGTCCAGGTGACTGTCATCTGCAATAATAACAATAACAATAACAATTTCATCACATTCCTAGATTCGTGTTGTGACTACAGTTAATTATCATAGTTTATGATATCTGTGTGTGATTCAAAGCTGAGCTGAGAACCAAAACAGCACACACAATACGATTATCACAGTCTTACTTCATTCCAGGACTTCCCTTGCGCCAAACGTGGGTACACTGGCGCCTTTGGATTCACAAATGCCACTTTGTTGGAGATAGCAATCAGCTTGGGCTGTAACAGGATTAGATTTTTTTTATGGAGAATAATAGAACATGAAGGAATTCATCTTTAGTACTATCATACTGGAGTTGCTGTTTCAGAAGATGCAATTCTTTATTTCTTTTCACTTACAGCAAGAGTCCTCCTGAGAAAAGCGCGAACGAGAAATCTTCCCTCTGGTTGATCAACTGAAGCTTCAAAGATCCCTTCCCAGTCTTATTATAGCCATCGTTTTTGAATTTTGCAAATTGGTACTGGAATGAATATGACGGGGTGAAATCACAAATCAGTCAGCTTCTGAAACTAAGCGCACTCAGAAAGTGAGGTCAAACTGAACAGGCAGCATGCCAACCTTGACAGGTGCAGTGCATAGCACTGGGGGATACTGCCTCTCGTTCTCAGGCTCACAGATTGCAGCACTGACAATGCCCAAAAAAGAAACATCAGATCTAATCTTGCCCTTTGCAGGTAACATTACATGCACATTTTATATCCCCATTCGGTTGAGTTTGTTTGTTCTGCTAATCTGATCCAGTCAATTTGCTTTAATGTAGAGATACCAACATTGTTTGTTACCTGAAATTTGCAGGAGAGAACACACCAATCCAATCGTCGTCTGATGGGTTCGGATGGAAGAACTCCACATCCACCCATCACTGTTCTCACCCTGCATCCCCAAGATCACGTCCCACAAATTAACCCAAACTGTCAGGAACCTATGAACCTGCAACTGTCAAGTCAAACAGCATTACATTCAGAGTCGGGGCTCACCGTCAGGCCAGAACAAAGGCGATGCCTTGACGCGCGCCGCGTCGTCGACGGCGTGGACCGTCCTCTCGATGGCGATCCTCGACAGCGGCTGCTCCCCGCCGCTTCCTCTTCCAGGGTGCGCCAAGGCGCTGACGGCCAGCCATGTGGCGGCCGCCACAAGCAGCAGCAGCTCATGCTGCTTTGCTGCTCCTTTCTCATCAGCCCGCAGCTCCAAAAATTCCTCCAAGAAAAGGAGAAAAAGGGCACCCTAGGGTACGACACCAACCTGAATCTAGAACCAATTGTTTGTGTGGAAGGAATCCCCACACGAAAAGGCAGCCACTTTGATGACGGCCGCCGACGGATGACGAACAGAGAGTGAAGTGCAGGACTGGCCAAAAGGGTTGCCACATGTCCTCGTGGAGTATATACCCCATCATTGAGGTGCACTACGAGGGGAATATTCCCGGTAGCAAAGTGGCGTGTCCAACTGAAACGCCGCGGAATGCAGAGCGTTGGCCCGACCGCCTTTGACTCTGTCAGTCAGGCTCCTAGCTCCGGCTCCTCCACCGGCTCCTGCTGGAGCCCTGCCAAACGGGGAGACGCTGCACGGCTTCAGCGCCGGAGGCCCGCGAATGCTGCTCTCTGGAGCGGCTCCTCCACATTCCCAAGACTAGTGGTCCCAACTCCCAAGTCTGCCCACCAGAGTCCCAGGGAACAAGCTGGGAGTGGTGAAGCACACGACGGGTGAGTGGTGAATGGTGATGCAACCACCGACGCGGGGAGGCGGGGTCGAGGTCGACGGCGGCGTCGGCGAGGTCGGGGCCGGGGCTGAGGTCGACGCCAGAGCGGGCGGGCAGGGTCGAAAGACGACGACGGCGTGGGCGTGCGGGACCGGAAGACGACGGATGGCAGGCGGGCGCGGCGGGGCGGGGCGAGGAACGGCGGCGGGCGGTGCGGGCCAGGGACGACGGAGGCGGGAGTGCGGACGGGACGGAGGCGACCAGCTGCTGCAAGACTCGAGCAGTTTTTTGGAAGGCGGGCAGCAGCAAGCAAACGGCGGCGGCGCAGCTGCAGAGCAGCAAAGTTGAGCCTTGGGCGGCGTTTGGGGAAATGAGGACACCGGCATCGGATAAGGTTGAGAAAAGAACATCGGATAAGGCATCTCTTTTGATTTCATCGTGACATCACGTTAGTATATAGCTAAAAAACAGAGGGGAATGAAATTGAAAAAAAAATACGAATGGTTGAGTATATAAGAATCTAATTGTTGGCTAGTATATATTATATTCATCAATAATTTTTCATCTCAAACGAAACCCACGTCATGTACAACAAAGTCAAATAGATGAAGGGCATTTTTGGCATTTCATCTATTTCATCCATTGTGAAAAAAAGAGAGTTGTTTTGCCAAACGCTTTTCAAAATGCCTTCACCTCCAACGGAAAAGCCGCTCTACAGAAAGAGCTAGAGGAGCCTTTTTTAGAAGCCGAAACCCTGCCAAACAGACGCTTAGTAATCCAGTGTGGACTCTGCATTGTTGAGGAAAAAAAAGGGTGCGACTGATTTGTGAATGAACTTTGAAAGTGCTTCAAATGATACTAATGAAGAAAAAAATACACGGCATACATGTCATATGCAGGCTTACCTGATTTGGCCAAGGTCATGATGATTTTTTTCATATATCAAAAGAGAGGAGAGGGGATTGCGAACAAAAGACGACGAAGTACAAAATATTACAAATTTGTTTCAAAAGAAAGAGACAAAATAGTTCAAAGAATACTGAACATGTTAACTGCCTAAATAAAGGTCAAAACATCACAAACTAGTAGTACAAAAGAAGGCCAAAACATGCCTTTTGGGATCGATCCAAAGTTTGCTCAAACAGCCATGGTGGTCCGGGGCAGCTGTCGACGGAGCATGCCATGAGGTCCGGGTAATCACGCGATACGGTGAAATGGTCGACACATTGCCATCGCGGCTCTTCTTGTACTCGAACAAGAGGA
>CM027121.1:61410972-61578558 GCA_015476505.1 Urochloa ruziziensis | reverse complement strand
TGGATCGAGGATTCTTTCTGTGTTTCCGCTGCATGTTTCTTGTTCCTAGGGTCAGTAGCATCTCAGTTGCTGCGTGATCTTGGCAAGATTGTGTTACGAAGTCCGGAAGTGATTTTGGGGTGAAAGCCGGATTTGGAAAAGAAAGTTTTATCGGCTCCCATTCACTCCCCCCTCTCTGGTCGCCGTTTCGGTCCTTCAATTGGTATCAGAGCCGGTTATCTTTGCTAGGTGCTTGTACTTCTTGTCCTGCTTTGCATGCTCAGTTGCTTGAATCACGCACCATGATTAGTTCACTTGAAGCACAACTTAAATCTCCTATTGCAAATTCCTGTTCTGCTTGTGATGTTGTTGCATTGAAGAATGTTGAGCTAGAACAGTGTGTGAATCGATTGCAAGATGAGAATGATGAGCTGAGACAGTTTTAAGAGAGCTGATGGTTGTGGTCTTGGTTCTGAGAAGGTTGGTGAGAGTAGTGGTGAGAGAGAGAGATCCAGAGAGCTCCACCGCAAACATTTCCACAAACCTACCAAAAGCCATTCTCAAGAACACCTTCACACCCAAACCAAACCACCTGCTGAACAAACTTGACACCACTCCAGATCCTCCCAAGTTTCCACCTAAGTCAGAGAACTTTCAGAGGAGAGTGACCTTTGTGAGGAGTGGGGTTTACCAGCCGAGAGAGAGGGCACAGCCGAGAGAAACCCCAAAGCCAAAGCCAGTCCGCTTCCATTGTGAGCATTGTGGAAGGGATGGACACCTTGAGGAGTTTTGTTGGAGGAAGAAGAGGGAGGTGAGAAGAGAGAAGGAGGTGGGGAACAGGGACAGGTACTACTCTTCTCGTAGTGTGCCTGTGTCTCGTTCACCCTGGCCGAGAGGCGACGCCTTTGTGCGCACAGTTCCTGTGGTTGCTAGTCGTGGTGTTTCAGCTGTTCGTGAGTTTGCTAGGCGGCCTCCGTTTCGCGGTCAGTTTGGTTCAGGGAGGTTCGACCGTAGCTTTGAGGCTAGGAGAGAGTCTAGGCCACGTTTTCCCCCGCGTGGTGCTAGAGGTCCGATGGTGAGAGACGAGAGGGTTTCACGTGGTAGAGTTGATTTTGCTAACCCCTCTTTTGAGCAGATGGCCCGACACTGGTTTGACTCGTTTTGTGCTAACCCCAGTGTCGAGTCATTCGCTCATTCTCGTTCTCGCTTTTGATTGTGCAGGTGGGAGGCTTGGAGAACTTTTGGTTGATGGATTCTGGCTGCTCGAGACATATGACAGGTAATGGTAAGTGGTTCTCCAGTCTCACCCCGGTGGTGTCCAGGCAGTACATCACTTTCGGGGATAAGGGTAGAGGTAGAGTGTTGTCCGAGGGTGCTATTCAGGTGAGCGACACTTTCATGTTGAAGCGGGTTGCACTTGTCAAGAATCTTGGTTTCAATTTGCTCTCAGTTTCTCAGCTTCTTGATGAGGGTTATGAGGTTCGCTTTAAGCGTGGTGATTCGAAAATTCTTGATTCTCGAGGTGACCTTGTGTGTATGATCATTCCTGAGGGACAGATTTTTCGTGCTGATTTTTCTCGATCTTTTGGTCCTTCACGGTGTTTGATCGCTGGTACTTCTTCTGAGCTTTGGAAGTGGCATAGGAGATTGGGTCATGTGAGCTTTGATTTACTCACACGCTTGAGTGCTCTTGACCTTATCCGAGGATTGCCCAAGCTCAAGTTCGAGAAAGATTTGGTTTGTGCACCTTGTAGGCATGGAAAAATGGTTGCTGCTTCTCACCCACCTTTGACAGATGTGATGACTGAGCGTCCAGGGGAGCTTTTGCACATGGATTTGGTTGGCCCCGCTCGAGTTCGTTCAGTTGGTGGGAAGTGGTATGTTCTTGTGGTTGTTGATGACTTTTCTCGGTATGCTTGGGTGTTCTTTCTGGCGTCGAAGGATGAGACATTTGATTTTGTTCGAGATCTGATTTTGAGGTTGAAAAACGAGAGTAATGGTGGTGCCATGAGAGCTATACGTAGCGACAATGGTACGGAATTTAAGAACACTCGTTTTGATGCCTTCTGTCGTGATCTTGGTCTCGAACATCAATACTCTTCGCCATATGTTGCTTGTCAGAATGGTGTTGTTGAGAGAAAGAATAGAACACTTTGTGAGATGGCTAGGACGATGCTAGATGAGCATAGGACTCCTAGGAAGTATTGGGCAGAAGCGGTGAACACAGCTTGCTATGTTTCAAATCGGATTTTCCTTCGTGCTTTCAAGAAGAAAACTTGCTATGAGCTTTTCCATGGTCGTTCCCCCGTGTGAGTCACTTTCGGGTTTTTGGTTGCAAGTGTTTCATCTTGAAGAAAGGAAATTTGGACAAGTTTGAGTCTCGTTCGATGGATGGAATTTTTCTTGGTTATGCTAATCACTCTCGAGCATATCGTGTGCTCAATCTTGAAACTAACCAAATCATGGAGACTTGCGAAGTCACCTTCGACGAGACCATTCCGTGTAGCTCTTCTGCTTTTGAGTGTGCAGGTGATGATGACTTGGGACAGCCCATCTTTGAGGAAGAACAGCTTGATGATGAAGACGATGAGGAGATTCATGCACCGTGTGGAGATCGTGTACCTTCTACTTCCACTACTACCACGACGTTCGACGACGGCCCCTCTGCTACACCTTCGTCGAGTCGCGCTCCAGATCGAGTTCAAGTGGAAGCTGATGTTGAGGGGGAGGCAATCTCGAGGCGAGAAGCTCCCCGGCTGGTACAGAGGGATCATCCACCTTCGAAGATCATCGGGAACTTGGATGAACGCACTACACGGTCGAGGTCACAGAACATCTCTCATTATGCTCATTCTGCTTTTGTCGCGTCTTTTGAGCCCAAAAATGTTGGACACGCTTTATCTGATTCTGATTGGGTCAATGCCATGCATGAAGAGCTTGAAAACTTTGAGAGAAATCAGGTGTGGAAGTTAGTAGAACCACCTCCAAATTGCCATCCCATAGGAACCAAGTGGGTGTTCAAGAACAAGAGGGATGAGAGTGGTGAGATTGTGAGAAACAAAGCGAGGTTGGTTGCTCAGGGGTTTTCGCAGCAGGAGGGGATAGATTATGAGGAGACATTTGCTCCTGTTGCCCGTTTGGAGGCAATTCGGATCCTTCTAGCATTTGCAGTTGCTAAAGGGTTCAAATTGTACCAAATGGATGTGAAGAGTGCCTTCTTGAATGGGGTGATCGAGGAAGAAGTGTATGTGAGGCAGCCCCCGGGTTTTGAGAGTGAGAGATACCCACACCGAGTGTACAAACTCCACCGAGCTTTATATGGCCTAAAGCAAGCACCCAGAGCGTGGTATGGCAGGTTGAAAGGGTTCTTGCTTAGCAAGGGGTTTGTGATGGGGAAGGTTGATAAACGCTCTTCTTGTTGAGGAATGGCAATGATCTCTTAATCGTTCAGATTTACGTGGATGATATCATTTTTGGTGGCTCTTCTCATGATCTTGTTGCCAAGTTTGCAGACGATATGAGCAGGGAATTTGAGATGTCGATGATGGGAGAGTTGCAGTTCTTTCTCGGGCTGCAGATCAAGCAAACCAAGGATGGGACATTCGTGCACCAAAGCAAGTACACCAAGGACATCCTCAAGAAATTCGACATGAGCGACTCCAAGCCGATGACTACGCCGATGAGTACGACTACAGCTTTGGATGCGGATGAGGACGGAGAACCAGTGGACCAGAAGGAGTACCGGAGCATGATCGGCTCCCTTCTCTACTTGACGGCGACGAGGCCGGACATACAGTTCAGCGTGTGTCTGTGCGCTCGTTTTCAGGCTTCACCGAGGACTTCACATCGTCAGGCCGTCAAGAGGATTTTCAGGTATCTCAAGTTTACTCCTGAGCTGGGTCTTTGGTATTCTGCCGATTCCACTCTTGCACTTCATGGTTTTTCTGATGCGGATTTTGCTGGATGTCGTGTTGATCGCAAGTCTACTTCTGGTCAGTGTCAGTTTCTTGGATCGTCTCTTGTGTCTTGGTCTTCTCGCAAGCAGTCTAGCGTAGCCCAATCCACCACTGAAGCCGAGTATGTTGCTGCTGCTAGCTGTTGTTCTCAGTTGCTTTGGATCACATACACCTTGAGAGATTTTGGCTTAGACATGTCCCATGTTCCACTTCTTTGTGATAGCACCAGTGCCATAAGCGTAGCCAAAAATCCCGTGCTTCATTCCAAAACCAAACACATAGAAGTGAGGTACCACTTTCTGAGAGATCATGTGGAGAAAGGAGATATTGAGCTTGCCCATGTTTCTACCCAAAACCAGCTTGCAGACATTTTCACTAAGCCACTTGACCAAGTTACCTTCACCCGCTTGCGAGGAGAACTTGGTGTGTGTGCAGTTTACTGAGCTGAGTTTTGGAGGCTTCTCTTGTAGCATATGTATATTTGTGTACCATCTTTGTATCTTGATGTATATTTTTCTTGCTTTTGTATATTGATTTTATCTTTTGTATCATATCTTAGGATGAGCTTCTCCTATATGCAGTGATTGGTACAACTTGCTACATTTTAGAGTTTAGGCAGGCTGGCTAGGGATTGATTGTATGGATGGCTATGCTCTTGATGGTTTTGATATATATTCTTTTGAGATAGTCTCTTTTCGAAATTAAAATGACAAACTGAACTTAAATTTCTTCACCCATGAGTAAATGCCTTTGCATGTCTTGTTTGAGCCGAAATGGCTATATCTGGCTTAAGATCATGTTAGGGTGTGATATTCTTTTCAATTGGGTCAAAGACCTTTGTCATTATAAATGTTTAGCCCATGCTTTATCTTGTGGAGGAGCATAAGCTTCTTTCTGTCGCAAAGACATTTCATGTACCATGCTTAACTTGAAAAACTTGAAAAATGAGATGTCTATGCATGAAAGAAGAAAGTTGAGAAAAAGATATATTTGCAGAAAATTATGCTCATGTCTCTATGCTTTCACCATTGCACACACTTGCACACATGGGTGCTAAGCGGTTGCATGTTGTTTGCCGGAGAAGTCTCCCATGAGAAGTGAACACATGGCTCCGTGCTTTGACATGACATGAGGTAGAACTTGGGCGTTTATGATGATCTTTTGTCAAGAATGCTTGTCCTTTCATGATATTGGTGAGATGAAGTTCATTTTTGCTTGAACAATCCATGGTTAGGACTTTGCTCATGTGGTGACATTTTTGATAAAATTCCACAATTTGCTCATGGCTTTGTCAATTGGATATATGTCTTCACCTTCTTGATGGCAATGCCCGTGTGACACGATGAACTATCTTGTTTGCCTCTTCTCTAACCTGTAGCACTTTGTATTGCTCATTGTATATTTGAGAAGCTTGTAGTTGCATTTTTGCATTTTTTGCTGTGCTGCCTGTGCATACTCGGCAGTGCCGACTGGAGCAACTCGGCAGTGCCGGTTCTTGCGCTTGTAGTTGCATTTTTGCATTTTTGCTGTGCTGCCTGTGCATACTCGGCAGTGCCGGTTTGTGCAACTCGGCAGTGCCGACTTGTGCAACTCAGCATCGGTTTTTGTATTTTGGGTTTTTCTGACCTTGATTCATGCATTGTCAACAAGGGGGAGAATGTCTGGAGCATTTCTAAAAGAAGAGGGAGAAGTTTTGAAAATTTTCTGGAAAGATTTTGAAAGTTTGTGCAAGATTGCATTTTCTAAAAGAGAAGCACATGTGTTGTGGGTTTGAGCCATTTTCAACACATTTTCGCACGCACAAGTTCACTTGTTCAGGGGGAGTTTGCATCAATGCAGGGGGAGTGCTTTGAGTGTTCTGAGAAGTGATTTGGAGATTCGTGACTTGTTTTGTGCTTTTGCTCTTTTGCCGATGGTGTTGAGCCCTTTCGCTTCTTCTTGAAGGGTCGGCGTTTCTGGAGCTTTCTCTTGCAGAGTGACTTTGTTCTCAGCTTGTTCTTGCTTTTAGTCACTTGCTTGAGTCTTGTTTTCGATTTCTTTTATATTTTCTTTATCCCAATGGTTACTATGTGTGTGTTGTCAATGCACTCATCAAGGGGGAGATTGAGGACCCGGTGTGTCCGAGGACCGGTGGATGGTCGCTTCCTGGTGTGATGAGTGATTGACAACGTGGTGTGGATTGACGTTTCCCTTGGCTCAAGTATTGCAGGTGTAGAATGCGGCTTGGTTGCATTGGTGCAGGTGAAGAACAGGCGCGAAAGGTCTTAGCCATGGCGGCCTCCGAGGAGCGGAGAGACAAGTAGGCTTGGTTCGAGGGACCCGGTGGCCGGTGGATCAAGTGCGGTTCACATGCTGGCAAGAACGAGCAAGGGGACGTGGTTCCGGTGCGAGGTAGCGGCTCACAACCGAAGCTCGTACGCGGACGAGAAGCCGGCGCAAGGTGGCGGCTAACAACCGAAGTTTGCGCGCGGGGTTTGGTGATTTGGCCACAAAATCATCGGTGGACGGTTTCCCTTGGTTTGGGCCTCAAAACCAAGGACCGAGGACTCGACGTGGCGAAGATGGGCTGTTGGCTGATTGTATGTACTAGGCAGTGCCGAGTTGAACAACTCGGCAGTGCCGAGTACATGCACTCGACTGGGCCGGCCCAAAACTCGGCGTCGAGGAGCTTCGATCCGGAGGACACGCGGCGTGACTGCAAGGCTTGCGTCGGAGGGAAGCTAGCTTGCAGTGGAAGGTGCCCGAGCCGGAAAATATCTGAAGATCAAATGTCAAATTTGCCCCTGAGGGGTATGTATCACTTAGGGGTAGTTTAGTCTTTAGAGCACCACCACTTGGACTACTAATAGCCCCTTCCAGGGCTGGTGGCTGCTATCTCTCTAGTTATTTTTCATTTGGCTTGTTTAGTTTTTCCCTTCCCTTCATCCTCTCCACCTAGAACTACTTCGAATCTTTCTTAGTTTTGTATAGGTGAATTCATGGTTATGTGATGGAGTTTGTGCTGCTCATCTTTGTACCATGATTTGATTTCTCGAGCTCCTTCTTCCTTTTCTATTTTCGTGGGTATTTTCGGAGCTATTTTTGGGGGATTTTCGTTCTTCTCTTTCTAGGGCGTTTTCTCTCGGATTTCTTTGGGGGATTCACGTATGAGTGCCTTGTGCCTCTTTTGCTTGTGATCCTTTGCCCCCAAGCGCCGAGAATCGCTTTGGATTTGAGATTTTCGGGATGAACTTGATGTCATGGTGTTCATCACGAGATCTGAGTTTCCGGGAGTTGTACTGAGTTAGAGGCCGAGATCTTTTGGGAAAACACTCCACTGGAGGTCTAGATCATCTGACCAAAATCTCGCCTCAAGAGCTCAAGCCGTTTGGGAGATCCATCCACGAGTTGACTTTGGGGCTGTGCTGTTTGCATGTACTAGGCAGTGCCGAGTTTTGAAATCCGGCAGTGCCGAGTACATACACTCGAGGGCTGCATGTACTAGGCAGTGCCGAGTTTCGAAACCCGGCAGTGCCGAGTACATACACTCGAGAGCTGCATGTACTAGGCAGTGCCGAGTTTGGTAACCCGGCAGTGCCGAGTACATACACCCAGTGACAGATTTGTCAAGTTTTTGGATCGAGGATTCTTTCTGTGTTTCCGCTGCATGCTTCTTGTTCCTAGGGTCAGTAGCATCTCAGTTGCTGCGTGATCTTGGCAAGATTGTGTTACGAAGTCCGGAAGTGATTTTGGGGTGAAAGCCGGATTTGGAAAAGAAAGTTTTATCGGCTCCCATTCACTCCCCCCCTCTCTGGTCGCCGTTTCGGTCCTTCAAACAGGTCCTCCGAAAGGTCCGAGCCCTGGGAAGAGATCGGTCCCGTCGGTAGGTTCTGCCGCGCGGTGGAGTCTGCTCCCTTTGCGGGGTCGGCTGCCTCCGTGAGGGAGTTGCTCGTCTTCGCGACGGAGTCGGCCGTCGAGGCAGAGTACGACCGCCATCATTGCCGCGTCCTGGGCTACCGGAGAGATCGGAGTAATCAGTATACTCTGACTCCGTCGAGTAGCCGCTCCGGTTAGAGTTACGACGGGGATTCCCATGCTCCCGATCGTATTCCTCGCGACGTCGAGCCTCTTCGCGGTCACGTTCCTCAGCGCTGCTGCGGATGATGTTCCTCCGTCTCGGTCTCGGTTGATCGTGTCACGAAGTTCTTCATCACGGTTCGATCCGCCGCTGGTCCGGTGTCGAGTCGACCCGGGCTTAGGAGCGGCCGTACGCGCTCTGTTCTGCATCTGGTGAACCTGGATGGAGGCGGCCTGCACGAAAGCCCTTACCTTATCCAGGCCTGGAGTACTAGGCGGTAGCCGACTGATCTCTTCGTCGATGGTGACGAGGTTCTGGACTGGTGTCTCGTAGACGTTGAATCCATTGTAATCGAACATGTCATCACGCATCAGGTTCCGCTGGCTTCTCCTGTCGCGTCGGTCCCGACGACGACGATGGTCCTCCGAGGATGGTTCTCGAGGTTGAGCGGTGCCAGATCCTGATGCGTTGGCCCCTTGTGGTCGGGCGGCTCTGCGAGTCGCCCGATTGGCGTTGCGTCCTCGGCGCTGATCTCTGGCTTCAGGCGCCTCGTCGGCCGGGGTGAGTTTATCCTCCGATACGGGGTTAGGTGGCGTCGATGGTGCCACCATGTCGCAGTATGACCCGGCTCCGGGTCTTCCTTGCGTGAGGTAATCTTCCTCGGACTCGGAAGGATCCGCTATGGGCGTGCACCGTTCCGAACTACTCGGAGTTGACCCTCCGGGTGATCCAAATTGCTCCGGCTCCGTAGAGGAGTCGGACGCGGTGTAACCCTCTTGCAAGTCGTCCAGGATCGAGGGTCCCCGTGGGTTTGACTCGTAGGAGTCACTCTCAGAGGGGGAATCATCCACCTGAACGATCTCTTTCATCTTCTGCTGACGGGTAAGCGCGCGGAAGCCGGGGGTCTGGATGGTGATGACCTCAGGGCTCGGAACGCACGTCTGCCGAGCGTTTACGCTCTGAGATGACTCGGCAACGCGACTCTCAAGAGCCGGATCGAAACCGAGTGGTTGCTGACCCGCTCCCGATTGGTTGGTCCCCACGTTTTGCGATGGACTCAGCGGGGCAGATTCAGCGTGATCAGATGCGATCGGACCGGATTGGGCCATGACGGCCGAAGTCGGCGCCAGAGAGGAGTCCTTCATGGCGGTTGCAGCTTCTGCCGCTTGGGGATCCGAGGCGGCGGTGGTGCTCCCGAACTGGATCTCGACTCCGTCGACGTCCGGGAGGTTGCAGCTGTCCAAGATCTTGACGTGGTCCATCGGGCTCACCAATTTGATCTCGGCGATACCCCCTACCTGGCGCGCCACTGTCGGTGATATGATCTCCGGCAGTCTTCCACGGGGTAGCCCACGGAAGTGATTTGTATGGAGGGAAGATCGCAAAGATCGGAAGCTAGATGGTTAGGGTGGACAGACGCAAGGATTTAGATAGGTTCTGGACGTCAACTCGACGTAATACCCTACGTCCTGTTTTGGGGGTGTTGTATTGCGTGGATTGTAGATTGGATCGTTCTCCCCCTGGAGGGGGTCCCTGCCCGCCTTATATATCGGGGAGGCAGGGTTACAAGTCGGTTTGTAGCCGATCCGATCTCTAAGGATCCTTTCCTTGTTTACAAAAACTTCTATTCTAATTAGAACTTCTCCTTCCGGGTCCTTCCTTCATGCGCCGGCTTGTCCCGCACGTCAACAGGTCCAGAACAGTGGGTCGGGCCGCCCCCTATCGGGGGGTTGCCAGGCCTGCTTGTGAGGTACCCGGGGACCATATTCCCCACAATTCAGACGACATCTTGTGGGGGATCAAGATGCGTCCCGAAGAAGGCTATTTGACATTCGTGAGTTATTCCCCTTCCCTTCAATTCGTCTTTTTTCTGCCTAAAACTTACTGAAATTGACTTCATTTCGATGCCAGGGGCTGTCTCGCAAGGGGTACCGGTCGCCTCCCCCCCCTCAAGGAGGTCCGTGCGGTCAACCGGCAACACGCCGAGCGGCACAAGGCGGGCAAAGATGCAGAGGCACAGAAACGACTGTGGAAGCAGTTGAGGAAGGACGAGCACGAGAGGGAGAACCGAAGGCGGGAAAGGGAGGGCCTCTCGGCCCTGTCCACCCCGGAAAGCACGCCAGAACACGAGGACGTCGAATCCTCTGATGACGATGCGCTTAATGAGTTGTCAATGGCGCGGCTGCCCGGCGGCGCGTCGTCGCCGGCGGACGGGGAAGGGAGAGAGGCGATAGGGGCCAGTAACCTGACCCTTGATGAGCCCGCCCAAGTCTTTCCTGATCCCGTCCCGTAGCCAGGCGCCGGTCCCTTCGATAGACGAGCGCCCTCGAGAGTGGCCTCGAGTTCGGGGGGATCGCGACCCTCGATCGCGTCGAAGAAGCGCAAGCTGAGGGGCATCACATGGTGAGATTCGCGTCAATCCTTTCGTAACTTGGTTTCTTGCCACTCCCGTTGACTCTCGCTCTCTTCGTTTTCTTTGGTCCTTCGTTAGCCGATCGACCTCGGCCATTGCGCCCGAGCTGGCTCCGTCAAGGCTCTCAGGTCGAGCGTGCGGTCCTCACCGCATACGGTGGTGCAGCCTCCTCGCGTGGTGCCTGAGACGCCAGAGGAGATGGCTGCCCGCCTCAAGGCCGCCGTGGCGAGAGGAATCGAGCAGGCGAGGCTGGAGCTCCGATCTGGCGTTGATGCCAGCCAATTTGAGACTGATCACGCTAGTGCTGCAGATCAGGTGGCCCATGAGGAGGGCGTCGGGCCAATTGTTGAAAACGATGTGGCGCCTAGGTTCGAGATCCAGCCTGATGCACTTCCGACTCTCCTCGAGGATGCCGCTCACCCTTTCGAGGGTGGAGACGCCAACATGAGGGGAGCGCCGTTGTTAGCTGGCGCCGCGGTGTTGAACACAGGCCTCGAACCTTCCCCAGACGTGGCCGACTGTTAAGTGCAAGCCGAGTCGAGGGTGTACGAGGTGCATGACGCGTCGACGGGCGCTATCGAGGCTGTCCCTGGCGGCGGCTGCGGCATGCGGGGCATCCTAGGGCTTGGCAGGCCTGGCGTTCCTACGGAGCTGGTGAGGCTCGCGGAAGAGGAGAACGAGCTGTGGTTGGAGCACGAGCGAGTCGGCTCCGATATCCAGAACACTCTTTATTCCGCTCTTGAGCTCCATCGGACCCGGGGCCCCGAACTTCATCAGGTAAATTCCCGTTCGTAGCCTTGTTTCTTGCCCTTTCTCGTTCTCCGTCTTGAGACTTCCTTGCTTTTCAGCGGCTGAGGAACATGGCGGGAAGCAAGGTCAAATACATTACCGACCAGCATGTCCATGCGCATCAATTGGAGGAAGATAACGCCCAGCTGCGTGAGCAGATGGCGCAGGTCCGCGCGGCAATGAACGAAATGGGGATCGACGCTCGCGTGCATGGGGAAGCATTGACCTACGTGGAGTAGGAGCGAGACACCCAAAAGGCCTTGGCAGAGCAAGAGTCCCGGGAAGCAGAGCGCCGAGGCGTCCTGCTCCAGGGGAAGCAGGTGGCGCTGGAGGCCGCCCAGACTCAACGTCTCCAGGAACGGGACGCACATGAGGCGACACGGGCCCTCCTCCGTCAGAAGGAGGAAGCCACGGCTGCGGCCCAGGCCCAGCTTCAGCGCGGAATGGAGTCGGTTGGGCAGCTGACGGTGACTCTGACGGAGCGTGACGTTGAGATCGGGGTCCTGCGGTCTTCTGCTGCGGAGGCAGAAACCTTGATGTCGACGCTTCAGCAAGAGGCCGATGCCGCCCGCGCATCACTGGCTGACGAAAGAGAGCGTGCAGAAGGTAGGTTGTGGGCTTTCTCGTTCGCCCCTTTCATATCCGCTTTGCGTCCGGGATGTGTGGTTGACATTCCTTTTTTTTTGTCCCAGGGCTGCTCAAGGCCGCGGCGGATGCATCGACGTGGGCTGACACCCTCAACGTTGCGTACTCCACGGCGCAGCGGGAGCTTGAGCAGCTGACGGGCGCAGCCACCGAACTGTGCCGTAAGTTCGAGGAAGCAGGTGGTCAGTCCGGCAGCTCTTTGGCAAGCCGCCTGAGATCCCTGAGCGGTCGAATCACGGAGCGGCTGAAGGAAACCTTCCGTTTCGGCATCCAGAAGGCCCTGGGCGTGGTGTCTACGCATTACATCGTCGAGTTCGTGGCGCTGGCCACGGGCTATGTCATCGCCGATGGCCTCGATGATGATGCCGCACTGATGGCCACTGAGCAAGCTGACGCTAATGCGGCAGATACCGCCGCCGCCCTCTCCGTGCTATTTGAGGAGGAGCTCTTCCCTGAAGCCAACGAGGATAACGAGGATGTCACTGCTTCGGGTCCCGGCGATGACGAGGAGGCGGCCCCCTGAAATGTTTGGGCCAGGGTGCCCGCTTTTTTCTTAAGAGATCAGATTCGAGGCTTGTCAGCCTTTGTAAGAACAAGCAAGAACGAATAATGTGAGACCGAATTCAAGGCTGGTTAGCCTTTGTAAGAACTTGTATCCTGTTTGGGGGATTTAATGTATTTTTTATTGCATTGGCCGTGTGGTCAGGAGGGGTTTTGATGGGAGAGTGCGTTTAAGGCAGCGTGAGGAGCGCCATATCTGTGACACCCTCAAAATTAAAAAGGGATTATTTAATTAATTACTAGATTAATTATTAGATTCATAAAGACTACTATAGGCTAGAATAGGAATTTCTAGGAATAATACAATATAAAATAATAATAGAGAAAATAAAATGAAGTTCTTTAACTTGAGTGCTCTATAAGGACTAAACTAGTATCGAAAAACCAAAGGCTAAATTAAAAAGAAGTCGATTCAAATTCGAATCCATAAACCCTTTTCAAAATCCCTTAGGAAAATAAGAAAAGGATTCTATGCTTAGCAGGCCGATCGGTCGCAGCCCAGAACTCGTGAAGTCTGTTTCCGGCCCCCCAACTCTCTTCCTGGTCCACTGCCGCGCAGCCAGCCCGGTTTCCACCCCCGTTCCAGCTTCCCCTCGCGAAGTCTGCTTTAGCCCCCTCCACTTTTCCTCTGGTCCGTTTCCCTCCGGCCCTGCCCAGCCCACCAGTCGCCGTCGTCTTCCTCCTCTCCTCCTCTGATTCTTCCCCCTCCCTCATTTCTCCGGCGCCGACGCCGCCGCGCACCCATGCCGTCGCTCTGACCTTTCTCGCCTCGTGGCAGCCACAGACCGACGCCACGCCACCATCTCCACTCCCTGCTTGCGTCAGGGACGCCATCCCGGCACGGGAACCCCTCCTCCTCCATCCCGTGGCGCCCGTAACTCCGCCGTCGCCACCCGATCTCCCTCCTCTGGCCGGGATAAGCCCGACAGAGACGCGCGGGACGCGTGCCAGCACCACATGAGGCCACCGCACGCGGAGTGCGGCGCCGACACCCTTTCCCCGGCCGTCCGCACGAAAACCAGCGGCAGCACGCGTCTTGCGCCGGCGAGCTCGCCGTGCCACGCGTCGAGGCTTCGCCGCCCCAGTGAGCCACCAGGGAGCATCGCCGGGCTATAAATAACCCCGCGCGCGCCCCGGATGGAGCTCACCCCCGCCACACAACACCGCACGAGCACCACGGCCACCACTGCGAGCACGGGAGCGCCGCCGCGCTGCTCCGGCACCCCCGCCGCCGCCAAGCCCTTGGGTTCCCCATTGGCCCCCGCGGCGCTGCTCAGAGCACCCTTGGATGCTCAAGGTGTGGTATCGTGCCCTGGAAGGCGCTTGCACAGTGGGGGAGCGCCGCCCGAGCGCCGTCGTGACCCGCAACCGCCGCCGCACGCCGGAGCGCTACCCCGGCCACCTCCCTTCACCGCAACACGGTGGTAAGCACCCTGTGACCATTCGCCCTCTTTCCAGCCTCCCTGTTCCCCTCCGTGATGTCCGGCCAAGCCGCGACCGGTTACCGCGCGCGCCGCCATGCTCCGGCAAGCCGCCGGCCAACTCCGGTCCCTCACCTGCGCACGCCGGCGTGCTCCATACTACCCCACGGACGCGCTCCACCCACCACTAGAGGCCCAGAGACCCCCAACCCCGGTTTCCCCTTTCCACCGGCCGCCGCCCGTACTCCGGCGAGCCCACGCCGTCGCACCAGCCACCAACCCTCAACGTGTTATGTCCGCCGTGTTCCCCTGAGGCCGTAGGTGCCCTTACCGCCGCGAGAGACGCTCTGTCACCGCCGGCGACGAGCTCTCCGGCGAACTTCCCCTACTGCCTCTTTGCGTCGCCGTGAAGTCCGGCGCCTGCATGGCGCCTGCGTGGCAGCCACGCGAGCGCTGGCCCCACCTGCCAGCCACCTGCACACCACACGCCAGCCGCCACCCTCCCTCTCCCCGCCTCGCGTGCGCCCGGTCCAGTGGACCGTAGGCTCATGAACCGAACGGTCCACGCGCCCATGCAGCCGGTCCATAGCTCAGTGAAGTGCGGGCTGGCGCCAGTGCTGGCGTCAGCCGACCCCACTCGTCAGCCGCACAAGCGAAGAGAAAATGCTAGGTACACCCCGCTTAGTGCACCCAAGAACTTATTCCTTCACCCTAGAATTTTCCAAAAATTCCCAGAAAATACCCAAAAATACTAGAGAAAATAATAAGCTAATTAGTACCATCCAAATTATTTATACACATTTCTAGGGCTTGAAATTAAAAGGATTCCTTTTCAGCCTATAGGAAGCCTCCGTTAGCATACCCCGAATTATGCCAAATCCAAAATAAAACCCCACAAATAGCTAATAAATTCCTAAAAATATTAGAATATATTCTAAGGTTTTTCATAGGGTTAGATTCCCCAGAAACCCTTCCTAAGCTCGGAAAGGAATAATTGCCTTCCACTGACAATTCATAACCCCGCCTAAACCCGAGGAAAAGCTCTGAAGCCTCCCGAAGCACCGGCTCTAAACCCTCGTTTAACCTAGAAACCACTCCTACGAACATTCTTTCCGACCCTTCTCCTTATGACTAATTCACTCGCTGTGATGATTGATTAGTCATATATTCGTGCTTGTGTAGTTACTCCACCAGGGAACCTCAGGATTTTAGCCTCCGGCGGAAACTACCATCGTACCAGGCAAGTCTTAACAATCTCCTTGCTTATGTTAATCAACTGCATAAATATGCTCTACTCCTCCCTCAATGTCTGTAGATTGCATTGAGATTAGCCACCCAGATACCCTTAATGCACTACTGAAACAATACCCAGCACCAGAAACCCTTGCTGCGTGAGGCAACAAGGGGGAGAAGACGCGAGGTAGGGTGGATAGTCTCGGACAAGCTCCTATCTAGAGGCCTACCTTGGTCGCTTAAGGACCGGTTCTTGGCAAAGTCTTTCCAACGCCATGTACGGCTATACGGGCCAAAAAGGACCTAGCCTTCGGGAATGCCCTGTAATGTGAGGCCTCGACTCACACTCCACCAGCTACCTCTAGCAAAGCTACCCCAGGGGCCACGGTGGGCAACGGAAATGCTGGAGACAGCCCCAGACAGAGGGCTGGGACTGGTCGGCACGGGTCGCATGCGACAGGGCTGGTAGGGCCCATGGGCGATGCATGCCCAATTTATATGATGCATCCATACCCGGGTTAGCGTCCTTTTGTGGACAGATATGCGATCCCTGTTTAGACCCCAGTAGCATCCGTGGGTAGACCCAGATGGAAGCTGTCCAGTGATGGACGCCGGTGGATACGAGTCCCGTAGGGTGGCCCTGCCGTTGGCCACGGGAGGGTCGCCTGACCGTATAGTCAAAGAGTACAAACCTCTGGAGAGTCATCCAATCTATCTGATAGCCGTGGCTCTCGGTCATGAGCCCGTCTGGTTAAAGCTCCCATAGATTAGCCAGGAATAACCCATAGGAATGATGAAATGAGGAAGAGGTGATTGCAGGATCGACAGAAGGATCGCTGCCCGAATCACCGGGGACTGGAAGGGAGGTTCTTGTCCCTCCAGGACCCAACACCGATTTACTTAATCACTTGTCAACTAATAATGCATATTTGTACCTTTGATTGCTAAGTACTTGCTGAGTGCGGTGGTACTCAGACTTGCTTGTGAAATCTTGCAGCTCCTTCGGAAGGCTTCCCTCCCTTCACCGGCACTGCAACTCGTCCTGATCAGGTCCTAATACCGTTCTTCCCTCTTCAAATATGGTTAGCCGTTACCAGCTCTCATGCATCTAATGTTTTCCTTCTACCAGGAAAAGGCATTATTTCATCCTAGGTGGGCCCGCCGAGGGGCGGTGCCCACAATATCCCGAAGGCGTAGGCAGTCCATGACATCGCCATCCTTGGCTTTAGCTATTTACGCCCCATCTCTACCTCTTCCCGACGCACACGAGCACTAAAATGCGATAAAAATTGAAGTAAAAACGAGTACGATTCAGGGCATGTCCCTGTGGTAGCCCCCGAGGGAGGCTTGATTTTGTAAAAGGTAAAGTCAAGTCTCCCTGTTATGCCCGTGAAGGCTGTGCTGTCGGGGTAGTGGAAGGTGAGGCATCAAAAAATCCGCTGGATAGAAGGAGGTCTTAACTTTTGCTTGATGCAGGCCTGAACGACGCGATCCGTGTCTGTCCCGACCGTGCACTGTCTTGAGCCATCCCCGTCGCGGGCCCGTGGAGAGGCAGGGGGGCATCCATGTCGCCCCTTTTGAGGCATCTTGTGCGTCTTTCGAAGTTATCCGTCTTTCCCTCTTTGACGAAAACAGTAGGGTCCGTGACCGGAGGCTCTATGTATCCTTGCTAGCTTTTCACCACGATCACTGGGAGTGGTGCACGCCTCTGCCGTGCTGCCACGCATTGTCCTTTCATCGGGGTGGCCCCGTTGGGGGTCGACCCGTGACCGAGGCACGTGGGACGGCTCGTGCAGAGGGCCGAGTGCACGCTGCGGAGCGAGCCGCGGTGGAGGAGATCTCATGGGTGCTATAAATAGACCCGGGCGGTGGCGGCAAAGAGCACAAGTGTTGTAGTTTTTCACGAACACAATGAGTTTGGAGTTAGGAATGAAGAGGTGGGGCAAAGCTCGCCCCCGTGACTTAGTTCGAGGGTGGGCACGGCCTTGGTGCTAGAAGAACGTAGCGAAGGAAGAGGTAAATGGAGGAGAAAAGGTGCCGGCCAGAGCTGCCTCGTCTGCAACCGCTGCCTCGTCTTCCAACTTGAGTTGGTTGACATTTAGGCAATGATTGCATGACTTGGGTGCTCTGGCCGCCGTCCACGGCGTAAGGATGTGGCGCGCTCAAGTGGCAGAGTGGTCTTGCCGCTAGGTGTGTGCCACGGCCTCATAGGTATGCGCCACGGCCTTCCTGGTGCGTCGCACGAGCTTCTGCCTCGTTGGCAAAGACTGCTCCACCAACTAGGGCGTGCGACGAACTGGAGGTCGACGACGTCCTTCGAGGCGTCGCCGTGTTGGCCGTGGAGAACTCCCCGTTTGCCTCGGTGCGGTCGGGCGGGCTGATGCCAGAAGAAGGCTAGCGAGATCCCTAGGCGTTCTAGGGTTGCTAGCTTCAAATGTTAGGCGCGCTCGGCTGCTTGTTTAACCACCGTTAGTGTGGTTTTCTATCTTGATTGTTGTACACGGCCATTCGCCGGCCACATTCGTTTTAGGAATAAAGAGCTTCCTTCATCCAATTCGAGGATTTATCTGGGTGCCCTTCTTTCATAAAACGACCAACTTCCCTTTCGTTCGGGAACTGTACAAGAGTTCGTTATTGCTGACGGGTACAATGTATGTACAAGAAGAGAAGATAAAAACGGGGTCCTAGGGGTAAAAGCGACGCAGCTGCTGAATGTTCCAAGCGTTGGTGAAAATTTCACCCTTCTCGTTGGCGACCTTGTAGGTGCCAGGTTTAAGGACTTCTACGATGATGAATGGGCCTTCCCACGGTGGCGTGAGCTTGTGGCGTCCTCGATTGTCTTGTCGTAGCCTGAGCACCAAGTCCCCCTTGTTGAGATCCCGTCGTCGAACTTTCCGCGCCTGATACTGTCGAAGCGTCTGTTGGTACCTGGCGGAATTTAGTAGCGCGACATCTTGAGCCTCGTCTACGCAGTCCAACGAGTCTTCGTGAGCTCGTTGGTTCGACTCCGCTTGGTAGGCCCTGAGCCTCGGAGATCCGTACTCCAGGTCTGTCGGTAAGACGGCCTCGGCGCCATGAACCAAGAAGAACGGGGTGAATCCCGTGGCCCTGCTCGGGGTGGTCCTAAGGCACCACATGACCGAGGACAGTTCAGCGACCCATTTATGGCCAAACTTGTTCAGGTTGTTGAAGATTCTCGACTTCAGTCCTTGTAGTATCATGCCGTTAGCTCGCTCTACCTGACCGTTGGTCTGTGGGTGCGCCACTGCTGCCCAATTCACGCGGATGTGGTGGTCGTCACAGAACTCCAGGAACTTCTTGCCGGTGAATTGGGTGCCATTGTCCGTGATGATGGAGTTTGGTACCCCAAATCTATGGATTATGTCGGTGAAGAATTCCACGGCCCGCTCTGATCGTATGTTACGGATGGGTAAGACCTCGATCCACTTGGAGAACTTGTCTATCGCGACCAACAGGTGGGTGAAGCCCCCGGGCGCCTTTCGTAGTGGTCCCACAAGGTCCAGCCCCCACACGGCGAACGGCCACATGATGGGGATGGTCTGTAAGACATGCGCCGGGAGGTGGGTTTTGCGCGCGTAGAACTGGCACCCTTCACAGGTGCGTACGACCTCGGTTGCGTCGGCAACCACCGTGGGCCAGTAAAACCCTTGGCGGAAGGCATTGCCCACGAGGGTGCGTGCCGCCGTGTGGTGACCGCATGCGCCAGCGTGTATGTCTCGAATCAGCTGGCGACCCGCGGGAACAGGAATGCAACGTAGTAGTATCCCGGACGTGCTGCGTTTGTACAGCTCGCCATCGACCAAAACGAAAGACTTTGCTCGCCTGGCAACGCGTCGTGCCTCGGTTCGATCCGGGGGCAGGACACCGCGGTCCATCCAGTCGAGGTATTGGTGTCGCCAATCTCGATGGACCTGGTCCCCGTGAACTTCCATGGCCTCTGCTTCGCCGGGCAAGGATGCCTCGGGGTCAGTGGCTTCGAGGCCCCCCTTGAGGGGTCCTCGTCCATGAGCTCGGCACGGGCTTCCCTCGAGGCCCCAGCTCCCGAGGGTGTCTTGTTCGGCTCACCGGGCTTCTTAAGGTCGACGGAGGCTTTAGGCAGTCGCGGGCGAAGACGTTTGGGGGAACTGTGATCCGTCCCGACGCAATTTTGGCGAGCTCGTCTGCTTCTTCATTGTATTTGCGTGCAATGTGGTTGAGTTCGAGGCCGTGGAACCTATCTTCGAGGCGTCGCACTGCGCTGCAGTACGCTTCCATCTTTTCGTCGTGACAGCTCGATTTCTTCATCACTTGGTCGATGACCAGCCGCGAGTCCCCTCGTATGTCGAGGCACTTGATGTCCAGTTCGATGGCGATGCTGAGCCCGTTAAGGAGGGCCTCGTACTCTGGCACATTGTTGGACGCTGGGAAATGCAAGCGCACAATGTACCGTATGTGCTCTCCGAGCGGCGAGACAAGAAGAATCCCAGCACCCGCGCCGGTTTTCATCACCGATCCGTCGAAGTACATGGTCCAGCATTCCACTTGGATCTGGGGCGGAGGCAGCTGCGTATCGGTCCATTCAGCAACGAAGTCGGCGAGGATCTGAGATTTTACCGCCCTCCGAGGCGCGTACGTGAGGGTTTCGCCCATCAATTCTACCGACCACTTCGCGATCCTACCGGAGGCGTCCTGGTTGTGGACTATCTCCCCCAGGGGGAAAGAGGAGACCACGGTGACAGGATGAGCCTCGAAGTAGTGCCGGAGTTTGCGTCTAGCCAGTATGACTGCGTACAACAACTTTTGGATTTGGGGGTATCGCGTTTTTGTCTCAGACAGCACCTCGCTGATGCAGTATACCGGTCACTGGACAAGCATAGCATGACCTTCTTTCGTTCGCTCGACCACTATGACAGCGCTGACCACTTGAGTCGTTGCTGTCACATAGAGGTGGAGGGGCTCGCCGTCCATCGGGGGTGTCAGGATCGGCGCGCGTGCGAGTGACGCAGTAATTAGCTTGTCGAGGGCCTCCTGCGCTTCGGGCGTCCAAGAAAAGTGCTCGTTCTTTTTCAAGAGTCGGTACAAGGGCAAACCTTTCTCACCCAGTCACGAGATGAATCGGCTGAGCGAGGCTAGACAGCCTAGGACCCGCTGCACCCCTTTTAAGTCCCGGATCGGGCCCATGCGCTCGAGGGCCGCAATCTTCTCAGGATTGGGCTCAATGCCCCACTGAGAGACGACAAAGCCCAGGAGCATGCCTCGAAAGCGGTGCGCAAGTCGTCTACCAGGTCGTCCGCTTTCCTGGATTTTATGACGACGTCGTCGACATATGCTTCCACCATTCGCTCGATTTGTTCTCCAAAGACGCGGAGCATACACCGCTGGTACGTTGCCCCCGCATTTCGAAGCACAAAGGGCATGGTGGTGTAGCAGTACATGCCGAACGGGGTGATAAAAGAAGTCACGAGCTGATCGGACTCTTTCATCTTGATCTGGTGATAGCCGGAATACGCATCAAGAAAAAACAAAGGAGTTCACATCCCGCAGTTGAGTCTACAATTCGATCAACGCGCGGCAAAGGAAAAGGAACTTTAGGACATGCTTTATTTAGGCTAGTGTAATCTACACACATCCTCCACTTCCCATTCTTTTTCTTTACAAGTACAGGATTAGCTAGCCACTCGGGATGGAACACTTCCTTGATGAATCCAGTCTCCAAGAGCTTGCGCAGCTCCTCACCAATCGCCCGTCGCTTCTGCTCGTCAAAGCGCCGGAGACATTGCTTCACTGGCCTGGAGTGGGGCAGGATGTCAATGGAGTGCTCGGCGACTTCCCTCGGTATGCCTGGCATGTCCGAGGGACTCCACGCAAAGATGTCAGCGTTGGCACGGAGAAAGTCAACGAGCACCACTTCCTATTTTTAGTCGAGGGTGGAACTGACCCTCAACCTCTTGCCTGTCAGGTCATTAGGATCGAGGGGTACGTCCTTGGTGTGCTCGGCGGGCTCGAAGTTGCCCACGTGCTTGGGCGTCGGGTTGGCGGCTTCGTTTGCCAACTTCTCCAGTTGGGCCACGCATGCCTCGTCTTATGTGAGCGCCTCCGCCCGCTCGACGCATTCGACGTCGCATTCGTAGGCGTGCTCAAACGATGGTCCCACAATGATGACTCTCTTGGGCCCCGGCATCTTCATCTTGAAGTAGGTGTAGTTTGGGATCGCCATGAACTTGGCGTAGCAAGGGCGCCCAAGGATGGCGTGGTATGCCCCTCGAAACCCGACCACCTCAAAGGTGAGGATCTCCTTCCGGAAGTTGTCGGGCGTGCCGAAACAGACCGGCAAGTCGATCTGCCCGAAGGGTTGGACTCGCTTTCCTGGCGCGACGCCATGAAACGGCGCCTTACTGGGGCGGAGCTGGTCCTTCCCAATCCCCAGGAGCTCGAGGGTGGGGGCGTACATGATGTTGAGGCTGCTGCCCCCATCCATGAGCACCTTGGAGAAGTGGGTGTTGCCGATGATGGGGTAGACGACGAGTGGGTACTGCCTCGGATTTGGGATGTGATCGGGGTGATCCTCCCTGCTAAAGGAGATGACCTCCTGCGACCAATCAAGATAGGCCAGGGCCGCCTTGTGGACAGCAAGAACTTCTCGCCACTCCCGTTTGCGTTGTCGTGCAGTCATGTTCGTGGTGGGCCCCCCGAAGATGAAGAAGACATTCTCTACATCGGGAAAGCCTCCATTACCCTTGTCGTCCGCATCCTTTTTGACATCACCGCCCTTCGCCGCCACGCGGTTGTAGTATTTCTTCAGCATCTTGCACTGTTCGAGGGTGTGAGTGACCACGCCCCTGTGGTAAGGGCATGGCTTCTTTAGCATGTCGTCGAATACGCCAGGACCTCGAGGGTGCCCTCCTGGACCCTTGCGCGCGGGGTCAGCCACGAGTGCCTCGTCGGAGTCTTCGTCCTGCGCCTGGGCTTGCAGCGCTTGCTGGGGCTTCTTGCCTTTCTCGTTCCGCTTCTGCTTCTTCCCCTTGGGCTTGCTACCCTCCACGGGTGCCTCTTCCACGCGTTTCCCCTTGCTGCCAGCGAAGATGGCGCCCACCGCTTCCTCACCGAAGGCGTAGCGGGTGGCGACATCGAACAACCCACCAACGCTGGTGGGGGGATGCCGACCCAACTTGCACACCAAGTCCTTGCAGGTCCTGCCCTGCAAGAAAGCATGGATGACCTCCGGGTCACCCACGCTTGGAAGCTCGGTGCAGCACTTGGAGAAACGACGGATGAAATCTCTCAGGGATTCGTCGGGTTTTTGGCGACACCCGCGCTGATCCCAGGAGTTTCCGGGGCGCACATATGTGCCTTGGAAGTTCCCAACAAAGGTGTCAACCAAGTAATTCCAGTCGTGGATCTGATCCACGGGCAAGTGTTCCAGCCAAGTCCGCGCAGAGTCCACGAGGTGGAGAGGAAGGTTGCGGATGATGACCGCGTCGTCAGTCGTGCCACCCAACATGCAGGCCAGACGGTAATCGTTGAGCCAGACTTTGGGGTCCGTCTCCCCTGAGTACTTGGTGATGGTCGTGGGTTGGCAGAACCGGGCGGGATCAGGGCAGCGCGGATCTCTCGACTGAACACTCGGGTGCCAGGAGGCTCTGGCGACGGGCTCCGGTCTTCCTGACTGTCGAATCGTCCCCCACGTCGAGGGCAGTAGCCTGGAGTGGCCGCAGCGTCCTATTTCTTCTTGTTCAAGATGTGCCGGGCGTCGTCGGCATCACCACGAGAATTCAGGAGTCTCGATTTGACTGGTGCCTTCTTGCTAGGTTCCGGGGCCCTTTCTTCATGAACCGGTCGTCCGGGTGGCGACCCACCCTTGGGCGGGGTGTGAACTGATTCCGCACGATCCTGCCTGCCTCCCATGACCCCCGTGCTGGTCGAGTGGCGCATGCGAGACGCGAAACTCTCAGCCTGTTGTACCGCAGCTTGCTCAATGAGCACCTGCGCCTCGCGGCGCAGGTTGCGGCCTTCGGGCGTCGAGGGTTCGGGCATGGCTCGAATCAGGGTGGCGGCAGCGATGAGCTTCTGGCTGGTTCTCCCCAGGGTTAGTGGGTCGCCGGCATGGTCTTCTGCTTCGATCCGGGTTCGAGCGATGCGTCCCGCCTCCCGGGCTCCTAATCCCGGTTCGGGATTCATTGCCCCGAGTACGGATCGCAGTCGCCGCAGTTGCCGGCGTTCTTCTTCGAGGCTGGCCTCGAGCTCCTGGACTTGCACCAGCTACGCGTGCTAGAGTGCGGCGTTGTTCAGGGGTGTCCTCACTTGCGAGGTCGTCGGGTCTAAGGCGGGACTCCCCGTAGCGTTCGCTCCGTCGCCTGCTCCGTCGTTGCCTTCGGGCGTGACGAGGACGAAGCATTCCCTAGTGGGGTCATACTCCCCCGTGCTGGAGTCGTCAGAGTAGGCGAAACAGTGGTCCGCCGCTGCCTGAAAGAACAAGAAGGCCTCGCGGTCGCGCAGACCGGAGCAATCCCATCCTGGCGCGGGAGTGTGACCCTCGCTGTCGGAGTCAGGGTACGATTCGCACGGTGAAGACGCGATGAGGTTGCGGATCGATATCAGGTGATGTCCGGGCAGATCCTCGTACGCGTCCATAGCCGTGCTAATCGATGAGGAGTACACCATGCCTGCGTTGCGCATCCCTCCGGGGTATTGTGAGGGCTGAACCAAGTTCCCCCCGTCGGGAGGTGCCACCATGGTCGCCGGTGGGAGCGGAGCTCCGCCTGCTGTTGGGACAAGTAATGCCTTCCCCAACTCGATCTGCCCGAAGGAGCTGATGCGCGCTGCACGTCGGCGCTCTGCGCGCGCCTGTCGCGAGCGTCACCCCGAGCGACGCTGGCGACGGGGTGTCGGTGGCGATGGAGCAGGCGCCTCCACGTCGAGTGCTGGCTCCCTGGGGCCGTCACCCTTGGAGACGAGCTGCATGAGGTAGCCGTTCCCTGATGCCTCAAACTCCAGATCCCCGAACTGGATGAGGTAGCCGGCTGGGAGTGGGTTGGACGAGCCGCTAGGAAAGCGGTCGCTGAGTAGCTCCGTGTGGATTGCCATCGAGAGAACCAGTGGGTCGAGAGAACGATCACAGCGCAAAGCCCCTACCTGGCGCGCCACTGTCGGCGTCAGAACCCGTCAAGGGTTCCAACCCCCGCAGGAATGCGCTGCGTCTCGTCTCTCGATGGTCGATGCAAGAAATAACACAGGGACACGACGGTTTATCCTGGTTCCGGTCTTTCGACCGTACGTCCAGCAGGGTGTGCTTCCGCACTGTATTTCCTTGCACCAAGGTGCTCGTAGTAGGGGGCTACAAGCAATGAGGGAGAGGAGGAATGATCTCCAAGTCCCTTGGTGTATGTCGTAAACACTTGAGCGTGGGAGCGAGCGGTGTGAGTTAAGATGTTCGCGTGCCTCTATTTCTGGGGGCTGCCTCCTCCTTTTATAGCCTAAGGAGGGACAGTAACATGGAATGGACATGGCGTGACCTACAGTAATAGCGTACGGTATGGAGTGGTGCGAGTTATGGTTGTCATAGTTGCACGTCCTTTCTGCTGTGTGAAATGGTTCGGTGTCCTCGGCTCCAGTAGATGGCGTGACGTCCTCCGTGGCCGACGTACACGGCCCATTCTCCGCTTCGAGGGTTCGCACCGTCCGTCATCGTGTTTTGCGGTGGTTTGTACACCCCTCGAGGGCTGCCCATGCTCGTTGGAGGGCCGGCCGTACCGGAGTTGGCAGCACAGGTGAGCACAACAGTGCCGGCTTGTGCGCACAGTTCCGCACACGTCCGCATAGTGCTAGGGATGGCCGCACAGTGACAAGAGTTGGTGGAGATGACCCAGAATGGGGAGGGATTCAGCCTTTGATTTCCGCGTCCCGCTACGGTACAAGGCCATTGAAAGCTCCTGCCTGCGAGCCGGTCCACCCGCACGTGGGCCCGTAGTTGAGGGGTAGCCTCGAGCGAGGCGGAGGTTTCTCGTCGAGGGGTAGCCTCGACCACGGATCAGGGAGGTCTCGAGCGAGACGGAGTCCCTGTTCCCTTGAGGGTAGGCGGGTACCCTCGAGCGAGGCGGGAGAGGGGCTGGCGCCCGATGAGGCCGCTGTTTGTTTGTTCGTTTATGAGGTTCCATGGGATGATTTCTCATAGAATTAGTGACCCCTTTATGGCTGACACCAACACTACTAAAATGACAATGTTATTTGCCTTTATCATTAACGATGTTGCTTGATCTATTTGATGCCTGATATACTACTATTCTTTTTTTTGTCAAGAATAAAATTTAGATTTTCGATGTGTTGCCTATGCAAAATATTACAGATTCTCTTTCTAAAGAAGCGTGATATTTCAGCTTTTCAGGGACCAGATTCAGGATGTCTTTTGATTATCTTTTTTTTTTGTATTGTTTGCACTATGTAGCCAAGGCCATTCACCTGAACATTTATCCAAATGAGGTAATATTGTGATTTGTGCCGTTCAAAGTTTTCTTTATTGATGGTCCAAGCTGCAGTTTCGGATTAGTGATACTGTTGCTTCTCTGTAGATTTTCCACTCGAGGCTGTGTAAATCCATACCTGAGCACTTGAGAGAACTACTTGAACAGAGATCCAACCAAGGTAAACATCCACTGTGCTTTTGACGATTCAGATTTATTCAAATGGGAGCATACACCACTCACACCTTTGAAACCTGAAATTCATTAGATATGGGACTAACCGTGCTCAGCTACTACAAGTTATTTTGTCCTAAGAGATCGCTGTTTTTGGCAGCCATGAAGCCGATCTAGGAAATGGTTTGAAGAGGCTTCGGACAATTGAGAACTTTGGTGAAGTCCATTTTGGATACTATTTTGTTCTCAGCAGATTGCACATGGCAAATATGTGCAGCCATGCAGCAATATTATGCCTTGTGAAAAACTTGTTTGATGCATTTTTTTTCTTGAGTCACCCTATTTGTATTTAGTAATATATATCATAAATGTGCGGTTTACCTATTCTATGCTCTGCCAGAGTATGCTCTACACCAATGACACCGAGCTCAAGAGAGCTTACCTCAAGCTCGAGTTTGGTACGATGTCGATCCGATCATGAGATATATGAGAGCTTGCATGCAGGCCCAAGCTCGGGTCGTGAGGAGATCGTGAAAGCTCGGTTTGCTTAAAATATATATAATGGGTCAAGTTATACATATCATAATTCTTGATATTCTTTTCTACCATATAATGTGTTTTAACACAAAGCTCATAATACTCTATTTTTTTACCAAGGCCCAACCCAATTGTTTTTTGTAAAATACACACTCGAACCTGTGTACAAAATGTTATGGAGATGTGATGAAACTTATTTGAAAAAGTGTAGACTTCAGACAGCGACGCTGCGATCTCTATTAATTAAATGAACTTTCTTTTTTTATTAAATATTAATTTAATATTTGTATTTAATTTTACAGTATTTTTAATTTATTGTGTGATCCATGTCTTTTTAGTACAAAATTTTGATATCTCGTAGCAACGCACGGGCATGAACCTATCAAGAAAATACCTAAACTTTTTGGGTTGAGAAAACATATGGAATGTCTTTTTCAAACACATGAATACTTGGGTGACGAGTCGGAGATAGAGTCGATGAGTCTGAGACGCCGCTCTCCCCATGACTATGTATATTAATTATAAACTTATGATCTTTGATTATTTTGATTGATTGTTTTTTTGATTTAAAAAATGTCACTTCAATGATAATATTTTATTTGACAGTATTATTGTCTTATTTTTGCGATCAACATGCTTTCAGTACAGAGTTTTGATGTCCCGATGCAACGTACGGGCATAATGCTAGTCAGACTGATTTTTAAGGTGGGGTTGGGCCTACTGATCATTTCCAGCTGGTATGTAATTTAATTAATTTGTCAAATTGGACTCTGGCTGGCCCATATTCTCTCTCTTTTTTTTTTTGTCTAATTCACTCTTTCTCTACTAAGCCCGACTCTAACCATGTCTGGTACCTTCGGGTGGGACCGATCATAAAATGCTCATGTCCACTTCTTAGTTTTCTTACCACAATGGTGGTCGTTTTTTCATGGATGAAGCCTCCACGTTCAATAATAACAACAATACATATGTACACTTTAGCTATAGTATTATTTTGTGTTACTATATACGGAGTAGGACATGTTTTCGTAACACACTTTATATCTTCCAGATATGTGTTACAATATGTTGCCATTTTGTAACATTTTAGCTGTAACAATAAGTTTGTGTCGCTAAAACTGTCACTAGTAACACATTTTTACAGAACAAGTGTTATGTGTTACAACCTCATTTGTAACGCATAGCTTTGTGTTCCTATATAACTTGTTTGTAACACTTTGATAAATTTGGTACAAGAGTGTGTTACAAAATCTATGTTTTTTTACGTAGTAGTGTGCATGTACCAACCTTGAAACTATGTTGACAAGGCAGATCAATCCGATAACAAGCTCACTGATTCTCAACGAACTAGTCCAAAGTATTTACCCCTGAGGAACCTCAAAGCAGGTTTCCTCTTTATTTGTATTGGGTAAACAGTCCGGAGATTAGAAGATTGAGACGGATTGCATGATATGTAAGGTAAAGCAACGTAAGCGAATTTGCGACAGTGCAGTCCGACAACACTGTATATCTCTATCTCAGTGGTTGCAACCGCATTTGCAGTAGTGCTTCTTGAGGGTATTTGTACCATAGGGGGAACTGGTGGTACCAACCCTGTATACCATACAGCAGTGTTTGCAGATAGAAATTTTTAGGGCCTCCCCTTCAGGCCTGTGTGCTTCGATCTGCGTGAACGGACCCCAAGCGTCTGATCTTGGTCGTTTACCATTTCTGCGACTTGCGAATCTGCACGAATTGCCTCCACTGTTTGCATTGTGGTTTTCATCCTCTAGCAAAAACAAGCAATGAAACATACCCGTTATCATCAACTCATGGGCTGGGAATGGAACTGCTGAGAGTTCATTGGAAGGACAGCCCGCTCATTTCCAGAAATATACTATCAAACAACTATATATGGATTCTGTGGTGAATTTCTAGTTCTTTTTAATTCATTCATTCGTCATTACAATTACTACGGCCGGCTCCTGGCCGGAGAAAGAAAATACTACGGACTCCAACGTACCTGTGGAGGTCTCATAGCCCTCGAACAGTAATTTCGAATATTCCACCATCATACGTTTTAACTTGTCTTCATCTATTGATGTTCCACCGAAAAAGTGATCGGTTTTAGCAGCTTACAAAAATCAAACAAAAGAGGAGAGAAATGAAAACGAAAAAGAGACGTTATTTACCTTTGGCTTTAGGTGCATGGCGTGTGCATTCGGGACGTGGATCATGGTCACTGGCTTGCCTCACTTCGCACAGGTACATGTCAGTCTACAATTTAAAAAAAAACACTGATCAACATGCACGCTTCTTTTGACCTGGAAGTCTGGACTGGTGGTATTCGCCTGGCTGGATGGACGAATCATGCATGTTACTATTGCAATGCAAGGCTTACTAATTTACCTTGATGTTGTTCCTATCATCAATATGCAAGTACACATCCATGACCCAGTTGGTCTTGATGTGCTTGGGAGGTCTACGTTGCCTGTAGAAGACAAATGTCCTCTTAAGTTGGATGAATGTCGTTGGTGGGTCCATGGATGTGATGCCCCAGCCCAGTCCACGATTATAGTTTTTCCAGAATCCATAATTTGCGCAACGCCAAATATTATGATTCAGAAGACAAGACCTATTGCTGCGAAACAAGCGATCTGCAGGGCGCAGGTAATTGAACAATTATGTGATCCCTTTTTGGAGGCTTTGCTGATAGAATTAACTGTTCCTCGTGCAGGCAATAATTACTAGTATAGTACCGAGTAAGAGTACGTACCAGTAGCAGGGATGTCCTTTGGGTCCATGCAAATGAAGTGGTTGCCCTCTTGTACCAAAAGAAAAGGAAGCAAATAAAATGAGGTGCCAAAAGAAACTGAAAGAAAACGAAGAAGCAAAGGATTGAGCTAAGTATCCAGCTTCGTTGAACTAGTTATGAAACTTAATTTGCTTATTAAGGCTTTTAAGCTTTGAAACCCAATTTCAGAATCCAGAGATAAGTCAGAAACTCTAGAGCCGCAGTTTCAACTTTTTTTGGAACCTACTCCCTCGCTCTGTCCCGGGTTATTTGCCGTTCCAAATCATGCACGGATAACAAGATAACCCTATAAAAGGTGTTCATGGGTTTCGTCTGTGTTCCTGCGCTGCTCTCTCTCTCTTCTCTATGTTACAGCGGGGGTGGAGGTGGGAGTGGCGGGATGAGGACATGAGGTGACTAAGATAAAGCTGCAGGTCTTTGGACAGTAGCTGTGGAATCTAGCCTAGACGACAATTAATTTGAGACATGTTCGATAATTAGGGACGGAGGCCGGGAGTAGATGGTAGCTCGGAATTTTCCAAAGTGCTACATAAAAATAAAACCAATAATTGAATTGGAAGAAGGGTGGTTGATGCAAAAATAGGAGGGACACGGCCATAATAAAAAAATTTCCTATAAAATTCTTTAGAACAAAAGACTGAATCCTACCAACTCTTTTAAAATAATCATACGGAGTAGGCTCTTCCTTGGAACTTTCTAGCTAGGGAAAATAAGCATGAGATCCAACCTCATATTTTTTTTCTTTGTCTCTTAAGATTCCTGTGTTCTTTGTGTAACTTTCCTATGTTCTAAATTCTTGTAGAATTTTGTTTTCGTGCAATACCGAGGGATGGTCCCCACGCCTACTCCAGGGCAGACAATTACAAGATCGGCCTGAGACACGAGGCCAGTCAAACCAGAGGACTCAGAGCTAAGCGGAGTCAAGGAGACATTACAAAAGGGTGAGAATGAAATCACGCCAAACACTTATTCCTGTAGAATTTCAATTGTATGAATGCTCTAATCTCATGTTTTTCATATTGTTTTGTTTTGAAAATCTTACTTTCCTAAAAGAACCCTCTTTTTTAACGGATGGCAAAAGCTTTGCGGAAAATTTATTAGAAGAAAAGATAGCATAAAAAAACAAAAGAACACAGGCCCAGAGGGAGCTACAACTTCAAGAAACCCAGA
This sequence comes from Urochloa ruziziensis, assembly GCA_015476505.1. Lineage (NCBI taxonomy): Eukaryota > Viridiplantae > Streptophyta > Magnoliopsida > Poales > Poaceae > Urochloa > Urochloa ruziziensis. Next base: position 61,548,372 of record CM027121.1, on the reverse strand, counting down.
AGAAACGACTAACGAAACAACTCACTTCACTCGACTTAAAATCCCCAAAGAAAAAGTCTCCAAAAAGGGAGAAAGAAGATGCACAACTAAGAAGGAGAGGCTGACTACTAAGGAGCTTGAACTGTTGGACTTCATCTCTTGTGAGGAACACCTCCTAAAAGAGGGATTTGGGTAAAAGCCCCGCTTCCCAACAAGGATTCGGATTTCAGCAGAATAATTTGGGGACAAGGGAGAGGTGCGGATAACAGCTAAATTATAGTACTAGTATACTTGTAGAACATACCAGCGAATTCCTGATGGTTCATGATTCCACGGCCACGGATGGAAGCTTGGTCCGATGAGAATTGGGGTTGGAAACTTGGAATACGCGAGGAGCTGAGCTTGGAGGCGGCCGCCCTGCACCCACTTTGCGTGGAGTAGAATGGTCAGAGAGCCCTCAGAGGGGAGGGGTACCCGTCCCCGATTTATGAATTGATGAATACAACAACGGTGCTGGTACGTCTGCCGGTCTGCGCACCCAACCCGAGCCTAACCCACCAAATGGCCAAATAAACCTGGTTGGCTCGATGCATTGGGCTCACGCATCTGCTATTTTTCTTTTCAGAGTTTTTTTTTTCCTTTTCTTTTCAGATTCAGGACAACCCGATCCAAACCAAACCCAAAGCGCAAACCCGTATAATGCTGACAACTGTACATGACACGACATAAAGACACATATAACTGACATATAACAAGATTATCGACATATGTTTTGCGATACATATGAAAATTAATTGTCTACTATAATTAGCTCCACATGTAGGAGAATAAAATATGATAGCATTTGTTTACCAACATAAATGAATGAATTACATTTCTATTAACTTAAAATTTCATCAGAACTTGCCATTGCTGCCAATTCATTTTCAATATTAATTATCATGTAACTTTGTAGAAAATCATCTCCCATTTTATTCCCCATGTGTGTCTTCACAAAGTTTCAAAGCTGAAAGTTCCCTTATGGTGGTTGCAGCCAACACACGCAGAGTTATGATGACTAATCCTAAACCCTAGGCTAAAATGGAATCAAGTTGTCATCTATATAAATTAAGAATACTCAGATTAGGAAACAAAGGACAGAAAAGTTAATTACCCTAGCACCACTCAATAAATCTAATTCAGAAGTATAGTTGCAATTGCCGATCAATCTACTAATTTTTTGGGTCTGTCTCCGCATCAGGTGACTTATTTTCTGTCTTTGCATAAGTCACCTGTTTCAACCGTTTGATCGAACATCAACAGCCCACCTTACTCACCACCGAAACAGGCATACATGTCCGCACACGTGTTACAGAGCCCAGTAAATGCTAACGGATCCACTGTGGGTCTGTTACGTACCCGTTAAATGGGCCAGTTGTGTCTGTCGGGCTACATCATTTGTTTTAGATTTTAATTCTTTTAAAAAAACTAGAGTGTATGAGTCTGTTGTTTTTTTACACCCACTTTCACACACATGATGCATATTTATAGATGTGAATCACAACATTTGTTTTAGCATTTTACACGCATATCATTAGATAGGCACGAACAACATTAGGCAGACAAACATTAGGTAGACAACCATGCTGAACGATTCAGAGTTTGACATAAATTCCAAAGTAGGAAAGTTGTTAACCACCAGAGAGTAGAGGCAACCTCTCTTGATGGAGGTCTAGATAAAAGTACACATAACAAAATACTTGGACAAACATTCAATTCTTCAACTGTAATCCATCTCTCTCTGAGGACTAGTCCACTCTCTCGACAGGTAGTTGAACGTCCCTCATCAAAGTTATAGGTTGTAGGCATCTGCTCATTGCTAAGGAGAGGACTAGTCCACTCTCTCAATAGGTTGCCAGCGATTACCTTTCTCACATATATTCTCATACATTTTAGTGTTCCCACACATGATGAATGCAATGGCTTGCTGGACTGGACGGCAATCAGTAACTCCATCCTCTAAGAATATCAGAAAGTTATTGCAATCGACCGAAGAGAAGATAACTGTCTTCACCACTGCAATACTGCATACATTTCTTAATTTTGCAAAAAGAAAAAAATGTCATCTATAGAAAAGCATAAAGCAATCAAATCAATAAATTCATCAGTTAGAATCCTATACAATAACTCTTGAAAGAAATTAGCAGTGCCATAAACTAGAAATTACTCATACACTACAAACTATAAATAATCTAAATACATAGTTGTAATTTTTGGCTTCCCACACAAAAAGTAGCAAATGTTCAGAAAAAAATCGCAATACAATGTGCCTTTTTATGTACACCAAATACACAGCTGAAAACTCATTGTAAAAGAAGAAAAAATATTACCTGGTCAGCAAGAGCCATGGTCTTTGTTTCCAGATAAGCATGCCAAGTAAACAGAACACCACAAAGTTACTATCACATGTCATAAGAAAAAATATTTTTCAACATAAACCAGAAATCAGAAGCTAACAGTGGCATCCATGCAAGTAAAATTTTCCCCAAAATAACAAGTTCACTATGACAAGAAATCATGCTTTATATTGACATCTTAGTACTTTCAGAAAACTATCCTTCGAAAGTGTACTCACCGAAATTGAATGCAATATAGAATGCAAACTTCTGATATTGGCCAATATATTAAAAAGAAACATTTCCTCAAACCAATTTTGGCACTAATAAGTAAAAAATCTTACTGTCAAATCATTGAGCACTTGGGTGTTGCACAAAATCAAAATGGATCAATTGCCAATTTATGAGGGGGGCTTGACTGCAAGGTTTGAAGTTTGAACTATATTCCAATTTTTATTCTTGATCTCCAAGTCCTGAAATGAAAATGATTAAAAGTGCATGATTCTTAATTTAACAAATGAACAGAAGAGAGCAGGCAAAGGAGTGAACTGCATTAAACATGGTAATAGAATTAACAAACTATAATAAATTAACAAATGAATTAAAATGGTATGGCTGGGTATAATTTTAGTACAAATTGTTCATGATTCTTAATTTAAGCATGGTAAATCACATAGCTGCACAGCACAAGGGCATTTCACATTTTAGTGCAGTTCAAATATATCATTGTAGCACCACACAGGGGCCACAAACTCAGACAAAATTATAGCACCACGTTTGTCATAAGGCCAAGCAGCAAAGCACGTCAAAACTAACTACATGTGAAATGGTTAAAAGGAGCACAGGGAGGAAAAAACCTCACAACATCAGAGAGGGACTTCCACTTGTCACGACCAGCCTTGCAATCTGTGATTTCAGAAAGTCAAAAGAATCAGGAATATAAAATGCACATGAGTATTACACAGGAGAAATGTGGAAACTACACAAACTTGTCTAGCTGCAAATTTTGTACAATGAGCATGCAAGTGTTCCTATAGGACCTGCTAAATGCAACATGCAGAATGAACAAAAAAAAACAATGTTGCTGCCATCGTATGATTGAGGCAACAGAATGTCAAACAAATGGACAAACACGACAGCTTAGTACAGGAAAAAAATAGATCAGATAAGAAAACATCACTACTTTGATGAGAATGATCGAAGGACAACTAACCTATCTATCTTCCATTAAGTGGTTTCCACCCCTTTGTACAGCAAATCCTGACTGCAACAAATAGATCAGATAAGAAAACATAACTACTTTGATAAGAATGGTCAAATGACAACTAACCTATCTATCTTCCATTAAGTGGTTTCCACCCCTTTGTACAGCAAATCCTGACTGCAACTTGTACAGACCTCACTGCAGGTAAAATAAAAACATTTAAATGTCAAGTTCTATCTTGTTTAAAAATTGCACTACTTCTTACATGGAAAAAATTTCTTGTGTATAACTAAGTTTGTAGCTCCCTGTGCCCATAGACAAGCACATATAAATTGCCCTATACTTGTGGACCACTTAAAAACACAGTTAAAAGGACATAATACTAGTCTTTACATGACTTTCTAATAATGAAGTTATGAATATGTGAACCCCTACAAAAATAACAGGAACGTGTAAAGGAAAATTTAGAGTGACAGAAAATCCAACTTCACTAAAGGATCATGTTAGCACAACACTTGACATATCAAACAAACTAATTTTTGTGTTTCATTCTCATCTACTTGTTTAGAAGACACAATGAATCAGCCCATCAAGAGGTGGAGTCAGCCATCATACTGACACTGAAGCCCGTCCAGCAATTTATTAAAAAATAGCAAATAACACAAGAAAATTCCATACCACGACAAGAGCCCCCAATAGAACTTAATTGCAATCACCCTAGCAGTAGAAAAAAAACATATGGAAAATTAGCCAAACCACAGGCTCTGTATGCTGAACATATATTAACACAAATTATACCACCATGCAACCATATAATTTTTAAACACAACGTATGTTCCAGGCGGCTTAAAAGAGGAATATTAAAAATGCTAAATCGAATCTTTGCAAGAAAGGAGAATTTGTTTCACCTGAGTTCTCCCTCCCTCAACTCCTCAACTCTCTGCTCCTGCGCATCATATCAGAAAAGTAACAGGTCAAAGGGAGAAGCTAAAAATACTTTGGTAAATTTGGCATAGAAAAAACCAGTGAAACTATAATAGTAATATACTAGAAATTTACAGTACTAAATGAGGGTGTAATTCTAGAATAAGAATTCTGAGGAAAAAATCTGATAGGTGAGGTAAACACTATCTGAACTACTAGCAAATGGCGTAGCTAACCACTAGCACACACATATAATCCCTGCGAATGGTTGCATTTCATGGACAGATCCGGTACATGTTTGGCACACTTGGCCACCCTCAGGACACTACTACAATGTTGTGTCTGGTTATGACAAAAGATTTCATAAGAGAAGCACTAGTGAATGCTCCCTGACGGCATCCTCAATGCATGTAACCTTGGGCAACAAAATGCCTGGGAAAAAGTCACCAAGAATAAGCACTTCAGCAAGATCAATGTCAAGCCACACATAAGTTACGTAGAGGAAATATATGCACATAGGCCTGGACCTTGCATTCACAAGCCATAGGAAGAATATGATTTGCTAACATATATTTGCAGCTTCATACAACAAATCGATTATCTAAAAAATCAAGAGGGCACAAACCCATGTCATCAAACAAGCAAATAAACAACAAATCCACTACTGCAGAAGATCAAATCACCCAAAAATGAAGGATACCACTAAGCAACAGGACTTATGCTCGTGGACTACACAGCAAGCAGAGTAACATACCATGAGGGAACAGTGGGCAAAAACTACATCACAGTTAGCACGCACATCACAAATCAATAACTACAGGCCTCAATCGAACAACATCACAGTTATCACGTACATAACAAATCAACAACTATAGGCCTCAATCGAACATCAACAATCTCGATTCAAACCCTAACAAAATCCACATGGGCCTGCTTATGCCGCTGCCTAACCACACGGGCCTCGATCAAATCGTGGGGGGGAGGGGAGGAACAATAGAGGCTGGGGGCTACCTTCCTCGACGCGGTGAAGCTCTGACGAACCACCCGCAGCCAGGTGACGGGAAGCAGCCCGCCCCCAGCTAAGCGACGGGGAAAACCCCCAGGTCCCTAGGCTGATGGAGAGCGGCGTCGCCGGATTCGTAGTGGGAGTCGCCGAGGATCCCGCCGAGATCCCTTCGCAGCTCTGCCGCGACCGTATCGAGAAGCTCCGCCTCGAGCAGATGAACAGGAAGGGGAAGAGCAACGGACATGGGGGGAGGAAGAGACACGAAGATTGCTTCACGCGGGTTTCAGTCACAATCCAAAACCCGTTAACACCTAAACGGGGCTCTGAGGGTGAAACAACGGGCCCGATAAGGAAACAACCGTTCTGTGCATCAAATAGAAACAGGCCTGGGGACAAGAAGCCATCGACGCATTCGTCGGGATCAGACGGCTCAGGACATCGACTTACGAGGAAACAACATCTAAGTCAACTTAGGAGGAGTAAATCTGAATTTTTTTATAAAAGTTCAAATTATTCCCTATAGCCAAAGTCTGGATACTGAATCGGGTGACCAAAGATTAAATGGAAGCCTTTAAAAAGCCTCATAGGCAAAGTGGGAAACACGAAAAGGCCGGATGAAGAATCAACACACTTCAGAGAAAACCAGATCTCAAATTGGAACCTCTGAATTTTCAAAACAGGAGCTCAATATCCCAAACAGGAACTTACGGATTTCCAAACCGAAACTTCCGGTTTTGTCAAGACAGCCAACAAGAGCTATAAGAAAAATAGCAAAACTTGATCAAACAATCGCTAAAAATCACGAAACTTGGTCCATACACTCAAGGCAACATATTGGATCTTTTCCACCAGAAATCTCCTAAAAACAAAAGGCTGCAAAAACTGGAACTTCCGATTTTTCAAAATCGGAACTTCCTATTTTTCCTGCACGGGTCGAGATCTAAGAAAAAGGCAAACTCGATTAGATGATGTCCAAACCTTGTGGAAATTGAACCAAAGCTTCACCCGAATGTTGAAAGTCTACTCCCAAAAGACCTTCTTAGAAAGATCATCAAGACTTCACCACAAATTCATGATTTTGTTAAGAACACAAGAGAACGAGAATTTCAGGGAAATCCAACTCCAAGCTTTTGAGTGGAAGTATTTCAGAGAGATAGCAATAGTGGCAAGTTGGAGCATTTGGGTTCACATGAACTCGATCATTTTTTATGGGGGCGTTCTATCTTTTGCAAGATGGCAGATACACTTCATGGGGGAGCTCACCAATATCATGTGTCGTCTGAAACCCTCGTTGAAGCAGGAGTTGCTAGATTGGATATGTAATTTCACTTAATTGTTTCTAGCTTAGGGTCTCTCTTTGGGCTTGGAGCCTTGTACACTGTAAATATTACTCCTTTTACAAAATTTATAAAAATCTAGTAGGGGGCTCCCCTGCTATTTGGTCAAAAAAAAAGGTGCTCGGGTGAGATTTTTTAGGGGAATCACCCTAGATATGTTCGCCCATATCCCATCAACCTTTATTGCAAAGCATTTGTCGTTGTTAACTTGATCTTATTCGAGATGGTATCTATGAATTTTTTTTGAATAAAACGAGTGGTCAAGCGTTGCGATCAAAAGTCAACAACTATAAATATTTTGAAAGAGTAAAAAACTTGATTTTCAACGGGATCTTTGACTCCTAGAGCATGCGCTCATACATTGACTTTACTGAAAAAAAAAACAGATTTTTTCACCTCCGGAAGGGGGAGTCATTTGATAGTTCAGAGCAAAGGTTGTATAGATATTCTGGAGATGGGCTTATTGGCTTAGTGCTACGACCTCCCTAATGGAAAGCAATTCCAAATGGCTGGAATAGCTGCCGTTTGCTGAGCCATGTGGATTACCCGAAACAATGCTTGTTTTGAGAGAAAAAAAACATATAACCAACAGATCTCCTGCTGAGATCATCTACTCAATTACCTCCTTCCTTTCATGTTGGGCAGGTTTGCAAAAGAAGGGGACAAGAAGCGCTCGAGACTGCTAGTGACGTTCTCAAAAAGACGGCGTTACGGTTTCATTCACACTTTCCTTCTCCTGGCTCGAGGTGATAAAGACAAGCGTTGGTTAACGTTTGCTTTCAATATAAAGCAACAAAAGCCTTTCATCTAAAAAACCCGGTGGTTAACGTTTTAACTATCCTTAGGCCAGTCTCAATGGGAGTTTCATGGAGGGTTTCATGGTATTAATTATTGTGACACGTCAGCAAAAATGTTGATTTGGCAGGGTCATTTATGAGGAGAGTTTCATCATATGTGAGAGGGATTTCATCACCATGAAACTCTCTTGGCACAGTTACCTAGTTTTTAGTCTAGATAACTGTATAATGAAACTCCCCACTGAGACTGGCCTTATTTATTTGACCGTGCGTAGTCGAGGGGATGGATGGATATGGATCGATGGACTCATCCTTATTATACAAAACTAGCACAACACACGTGTTTTAAGAAAAATATAGCGTGAGAAAGAGTTCTAGTGGCTAATGTGTAGCATGAGAAAGAGTCTTAATTGCTCACGTACATGACCAATATAGCATGAGAAAGATTCCTATGGGCTAACGTGTAGCATGAGAAATAGTCCTAACTGCTCACGTACATGACCCGTGGGTCCACCTGTCAGATCAATGTGCCTTTTGACGATTGACCATCAAAATTCTTCGCTCTTTTTAGTATAGATAGACTAGCATGTGGCACGTGTTTTGAAAAATATAGCTTAAGAAAGAGTCCTGACTACTGACGTATAACGTGAGAAAGAGTCATGGCCGCTAACGTACAGGACCCGTGGCCTACTTGTCGGACCAATGGGTCCATAATATTTGACGACCATGGATCCACTTGTCGGATTTGACGAAACAAAATTCTTTCGCTCTTTTTAGTATAAAGCTGAACGGCACGTGCCGCAGGCACGTGTTTTTTTTTTAAAAAAAATACTAATTTAGAGATGTAATCTAAATGGACTTTTTAGATTAATCTAGAGCGTTCGATCATCATAAAATATGACGGTATGGGCTCAAAGGTGAGATGTAGTCAACATGGACTCTTCAAATTAATCTAGAGCGTTGGATCATCATAAAATCCAACAGTGTAAGCTAATTTTGACGAAGGACGAAGGGCTCACCTGTCGGACACATGTGTCTTTTGATGATTGACCGTCGAAAATCTTTCACTCTTTATAATATAGACTAGCAGAGAGGCACCTGCCGTAGGCACGTGCTTTGAAAAATATAGCGTGAGAAAGAGTCCTAACTACCGACGTATAGCGTGAGAAAGAGTCCTGGTTGCCGACGTATAGCGTGAGAAAGAGTCCTGACCGCTAACGTACATGACCCGTGGCCCACTTGTCAGACCAATGGATCCATAATATTTGACGACCATGGGTCTACTTGTCGGATTTGACGAAACAAAAATATTTCGCTCTTTTTATTATAGATAGACTAGCACAAAGGCACGTGCTGCAGGCACGTGTTTTAAGAAAATATAGCGTGAGAAAGAGTCCTAGTGGCTAACGTGTAGCATGAGAAAGAGTTTTGACTGCTCAAGTACATGACCAATATAGCGTGAGAAAGAGTCCTAGAGGCTGACGTGTAGCATGAGAAAGAGTCCTGACTGCTTACGTACATGACCCGTAGGTCCACCTGTTGGATCAATGTGTCTTTTAACGATTGACCATCAAAATTCTTTCGCTCTTTTTAGTATAGATAAACAATTTATGTCACATACTGGATGGGAACTGACGAGTTCATGCGGCCAGAGATGCTTTTCTGTTTTATAACTATTAGCAGTTGTTGGCCATGCTTAATTATTGTTCGTTGATGAACTTTCAGCTGTTCAATGCCAATGTCACTGGTCTACCTCGTGGCAATCACATCGATACCAGGCCACTGTTCGCCGACAACCACATGGACGATGTACAACACGTCAGCATCGTGTCGTACTGGAATGAGCGCAGTCTGTCTCATACTAGACTTTGTTTTTTAGAAGGCGTCGTGCGTCCGTGTCATAAAAAACTGGACTTTGTTACTTTTTTTTTTTTGGAAGCCGTCGAGTTCAAGAGCAGTCCATGTCGGACCAATGTGTCTTTTGACCAACGAGATGTTGTACACGTCTGAACGCGAGGATGCTATCTTGCCGGCCGTGGAAAGGAAGGGCTCCGAGCCCGACGAGGAAGCTGTGCCGACCATGGTGATGAGGGGCAGGGACGTGGTCAGAGCCGTCACGCGTAAACGAATTGGATAATTCTCCGCAAGAAGCCATCCGGCGGCCGCCGGCCGCACCTCTGGCCACGCAAGCATCAGCTAGCAGCACTGCGTCGCTTTGGCGTGTGTAGAGTACTAGGAAGGACGGCGCGCTACCGCCGCGCCTGTTAGAATTACTTGTTATCGTCGTGGTTGGTTTTTTATTTCATCTATTTTTAATTTTTCTAATCACTAAAAGCACAAAATGCTTAAATGGATGAAATAAAACACACATATCTTGAATGAAGTAGATAATATGCATGGAATGTACGTACACAGTAGCAATCATGAACAGTGATGGTGTCATGCTGGCATGACTCCTCAACAAACTCGATGGCGGTAAGGCATATGTTATCGACCATAGAGAGCATGGTTGTCTTGACATAGAGTGCACACTTAGGAGGGCCTTTTGCCATTACCGCGTTAGAGCTCGTAGGAACTGAGGACTGAAGCGGCGCGATGTGACGTTGTTGGCCTGCTGGCTAACGAATAAGAAAGAGAGGGGAGAGGACAACTTGAGGACAGGAACTACGGTTCGGCGAACTCGTCTCACGAAAAACGGTGGTCGTGAGCTTCACATGTAAGGTCGGTAAGCCCGTGGTGGACGGTATATCCCTCCGAGAAAGTTGCACCACCTCTGATCCAAACTGGGGCTCAAGAGCAGGAAAAAGGTGGCGAGTTGACACGTGATGCGAGATTGTGCGAGCAGCCGAGGAGCGCAATATTTGTGTCACGTTCTAAACTTCGTGAGGAGGCAACGACAGCTCTAATGCATGAAAGGCACCACAATTTCATTTGGAATCATGTGGCGAGGACGCACCGACTCTGGTTGGACGCATTTTTTTACCAGTATGGATGCATAACGGTGGTCGTGAGCTTCACATGTAAGGTCGGTAAGCCCGTGGTGGACGGTATGTCCCTCCGAGGCAGTTGCACCACCTCTGATCCAAACTGGGGCTCAAGAGCAGGGAAAAAGGTGGCGAGTTGACACGTGATGCGAGAGATTGTGCGAGCAGCCGAGAAGCGCAATATTTGTGTCACGTTCTAAACTTCGTGAGGAGGCAACGACAGCTCTAATGCATGAAGGGCACCACAATTTCATTTGGAATCATGTATTTCTTCTAGAGATAATACTGAGATACCACCAGACGTGATACTCGTGTGAAAAAAATAGACATACTGTAGCGAAAGAAATATGTTGTAAAAAAGTTTTAAAAGGCAAAAAAAAAATAGTGCACTGTAGCGCACTATAGCTGACTGCAGTGCTACAGTGCCAGAGGCGCTGGGGATTGCGCAAACCTCCCCGCGCTATAGAGATACCTACTCTTTCGACGACATTGATGTACCTATTTCTTCTGAAGACAATGCCAAGAAACAACACGTAAAGTGCAACGTTGAAAGTTTGAAACCACGTGGCAGGCAAGGATGTGTCAACTATAAATGACGATGCTTTTTTGACATAGATGTACTTATTTTTGCTAGTGACAAAATTAAAGTAGTACTCATATATGAAAAGGAAAAAATAAAAAAATAAAAATGAAAAAATAAAAGAAAAACAAAAAAATAGAAAAAGAAAAAATATTTGCTACAGTGCCACGATCGCAGGGAGGGCGCCAAACCTCCCAGCGATACAGAATTACTTATATACTTACTCTTTCGGCGACATGGATGTACCTATTTTTTTCTGAAGACAATGCCAAGAAGCAATACGTAAAGCGCAACGTTGAAAGTTTGAAACCACGTGGCAGGTAAGGATGTACCAACTATAGATGACGATGTTTTTTTTGACATAGATGTACTTATTTTTGCTGAAGACAAAATTAAAGTAGTACGGAGTACTCATATATGAAAAGGAAAAAAATAATAAATAATAAATGAAAAAATAAAAGAAAAACAAAAAATATAAAAAAAGTAAAAAAAAAATGCTACAGTTTGATCATCATAAAATCCGATGGTGTAGGAGTAATGTACTCAACTTGGACTCTTTAGATTAATCCAATTTGGACTCTTTAGATCAATCTAGAGCGTCCGATCATCATCATAAAATCCGACGATGTTGGAGGGGTAAGAGTAACCCCTCGTACGAAAATTTCGTCGTCTTTTATAGTATAGATATGTTTATTGATCACAACACTTATATCATCATTCAGATATAGAACTTAAGGTCCCACATTCAGCTGCTGAATGTGGTTATCAAGTGCCTAATCTAGCAGAACAGGAGTTTCCCTTGTTTACTGCAACACCTGCATACATAATTTTGTGTCCTCAAAATGTGCATTTCAGGATTTTCCTCCCCTTGATCGCTGACATGTGGGGTCTCAAATTTCAGCAACACATGGAATGGAAAATCCTAAAGTGCAGTCTTTGATATCGTAAATATTTGAGACCCTTACAAATTAGCGAGCCTCACTCTTGTGCAAATTGTATTTACTCTATTTTTACACTACAAATATTCTGCATGTCTTTGGCAGTATCTTCTGGTGGATGTTCCTCCAATCCTAAAGAAATTTTATGAGTTCATGGCGACAACAACTCATGCAATAGTGGGGAAATAGTCTCATTCTCATAGTCTTTAATTTTAGCTGATGGTTGTTTTTGAAAACAATGACTTATATCTCTCTCACCTCGCTCTCTTTCCTCCACATCACAAAAATTCCTACGTAACATTGTGTTAGACGACCTACAAATTAAACTGCTTACATGTACCAATATAATTGCTGTTAAGGATTAATTTAAACTGATATAAATAGTAGGAGAGACTAAATTAAGCCAACATTTTAATTAGAAGTGGAATGGACAAAATGAATATGTAAAAGGAGTAAAATGATTTTTTTCTCCTAAGTATACTTGATCTTTAAATATCATTATGTTGCTTGTTTCAAAGAGTGCGTGGTGCGTGCTGCTCCGTGATGATATTAGATTACGCAATTTTGCCAAAATAAAATAGTTAAATGAATTAAAAAGTAAAAAGTAGTGAAAAAAATTAAAAATAAAAGTCCAAGGTGCTTCTTTTTTGTGAAAAACAACGTTCACAGACTCACGCGCACCTAACCTTATCCCTTCTGTCTTGCGTGAGCCTCCTTCGCTCGCTCCCTCGTGTTCGTCTGTCCCTCTCAAATGCGAGGGCAGGTGGCGATTTGCGGCGCGGACGACGATGCGTGGGGCAGCACGCCAACGCAGCAAGGTGTGGCCAGCGGCCGGCGATGGGAGGGGCAGCAGGTCGGCGCGGCAGGCCGGCGGGACGAGGCAGGCCTGGCGCGGGAGGGTGTAAGGCGTGGTGCGGCAGATGGATTTGGGGATTTTTCACTGGATCCATAGAACATGGATGACTCGTAGAGGTGCGAAGTTGTCGTCGACAAGGCAGAGCACGACCGGTTGCGTCACGAGACGACGGCTTCCTCCCCTCTCTCCCTTTTCTTTCTCGTCCAGCTCAACGAAAACTGCCAAGATGTCACTATTAGATGCTCATTAAGACCAATCTCAGTGGAAGCTGTCATCGCACGGTTATCAAGATTAAAAACTTGAGAAGTGTGCCAGAGGAGTGTCATCACCGTGACATCCTCTCTCATCACATGACACTCTCTTCATAAATAACTCTGCTATGCTAGCAATTTTGTTGATGTGTCATGATATTTAATACTCATGACACTCCTCACCGAGACTAGCCTAATTACCATTGTACATGTCCTTAGGGGTATTATTGTGAACTCCATTTGATACGTGGTGTTGCTAATAATGCAAATTTTTTAGGATATGTTTCATTTTTTTACTTTCTTACCTTGATTTCCTATAGCTTGTGAAAAAATGTTATGTTGCTTTGTTCGTTTGACTTATCAGTCCAATCCAGCAAATTATTTTCCTCATAGAACACTATTGGATCAGCCCAAAATCAACCAAAATCAATAGACTTTTCAGCCCAGCCTACCAAGCAAATAAAACATCAATGCTCATTACGGGAGGCCGCGGGTTTGCCGTGTGCCTCCCACACACGGCAAAGCTGGAAATCCACACGGCAAAGCCTTTGCCGTGTGCCTTCGGCTTTGACGTGTGCAAAATGGCACACGGGAAACACTACGACGGCAAAGAAAACTTTGCCGTGTGCCGGCCAAGGGCACACGACAAAGGTGCCGTGTATGCCGTGTGCCCTATGTGGCGCACGACAAAACTAACGACCGAGCCACGGCCGTTGGGTGACGGCGCCTTTGCCGTGTGCCTGGCGTTAGGCACACGACAAATAGCCTGTGTTTGCCGTGTGCTGTGCTTTTGCCGTGTGCCTGTTGTGGGCCGCCGTGTGACAGGTGGCCAGACACACGACAAACATGCCCCATTGCCGTGTGCTCGTGATGTGGCACACGGTAAAGGTCGGATTTTCCGTAGTGGCTTACAGGTTCTGACGCATGGTTTAGAGTAGTTTATACTTTTTAGGTGTTGCTTCATTTGTTTTTATCAGTAAATTACACTAGTCTAAAGTCGATACTGCTCCATGGCAAAATAGGCAATTCGGTCCTTTAACTTTATTTCAAAGGTCAAGTTGGTCCCTTAACTCTCAAATAGGACAATCGAGTCCCTTGACTTTTATTTTTGGTCAAACTCGCCCTTTACTTAATATGGCGCTTCAAATTGCCATGAACCTAATGTGAAAAGTCACATTTGCCCTTGGCTCCTTCCCCTCAATTTCACATAAGCATAAGTTTGTTTCTTTCCCTCTTTCATTTCCACATTTAAACTAGACTACTAAGCAGTGTAACCTGCTGCACCATCCACTGAACTACTTTTTTAGATTCAGGATAACCGACCTCCGCAACTCACAATGAGCGCTTGCAGCCAAGTTTAACATTTTATTGAACTACTAAGTGTAACATTTTATTGAGCTTTGGACTGAAATGCCGAGTTTCGTTGGACCACACCACACCTGATGTCTTGCCCAATTGAGTGCGCAAGTCTTTTCTAGTAACTCCATTGGCCATCGGCAAAGTATATATATATATATACACTAAGTAGTTACAACCGAAAGGGAAACAAACAGGGGGATTACAAGTGATTGGTCCTAATCTGGTACGATTGTTGCCATAAGTGAGAAGATACGACCCCAGCCAATGTCGTTGCCGTGTATGAGTCCAAACTGTGTACGTGCCCAACTCCTACACGTGTACAGTTAACATTTTCTTTATCGCTTAGAACAGGATTAGGTTGGACTGATGGTGAAATTTAATAGGACTACCAAGTTTTTTTTGCACTTTTACCAAGCAGTACTGTACTACTGTTTGTGAAATTGAGGAAGGGAAGGAGGTAAGGGTAAAATTGACTTTTTGCAATAAATCTCGTTCTATTATAGAGCCCCAGATCAGCACAAGGATGAATTTGATCAAAATATGAAATTTGAGAGACTAGATCGGCCGACTACAAAGTTGAGGGACGAATTTGACCCTTGAGACAAAGTTGAAGGACCAAAAACGGTTATTTTGCCTTGCTCTATTATATATTAGGACGATGTACAATAGAACTGTACGTTGTGCTAGTTTAGAGCTGTTATTCAATTGTTCAAGA
Organism: Urochloa ruziziensis; assembly: GCA_015476505.1. NCBI lineage: Eukaryota > Viridiplantae > Streptophyta > Magnoliopsida > Poales > Poaceae > Urochloa > Urochloa ruziziensis. The sequence continues at coordinate 61,533,067 of CM027121.1, read as the reverse complement.
AGTGTTTCAGCTTTTAATCATTAGTTTATGGATGTGTTGGTGCCCTATTTTGCTCATCCCCACCTTCCCAAACTGCAATTGACAAACATCGTATCTTAACCCTTGTTTTTCTACCCTCGATAGAAAAATTAAAAGGCATTTAGCAGGGCTGTCTCCAGGAATTTGGGGCCGTGAGCGAAATGCAAATGGGGGCCTCAAATTTAAAGGAAAACTATATGTATAAATAAGACATATTTTAGTAGTAATTATATGCAACCGTGATTAACGTTAACCAATCGTGTGGAAGGATTAAGCTAACAGCACCTCATATAGCTAAAGCATGCATGCCAATTGCCAAATATATTATGCTACAACATACAGACAGCAAGCTAGATCAAGAAATGATGAAACAAATGTTTCAATCGAACGAAAGTAAAAATACTACTTGCTCTGTTTCAAATTATAGGTCGTTTTGGCTTTTTTAGGTATATAGAATTTGCTATGAATTTAGACACATAGCGTTTATATTGGTGCATATAACAAAGACGATGAACGTAGAAAAGCCAAAACGGCCTATAGTTTGGATGTAGTACTCAATGAAAGATCACGCATAGCACGAGCAGCCGACAGCCTTTTAGAGTTAAACTGCTGGTGACTCAGGAACACCCTCATGGGCGGCCCTGTTCAGTAGCGAAACAAAGATATAAAATGGAATGGAACCGGCTGTTCGATTGAACAAAGAGAAGAAAAATAGAAAAGGAAAAAAAGAAAGATTAATGAGGATTAAATCTCACAATTAGCATGTGTGCTCATATTTTTGACTGATTATTATTCTTTAAATGATAGTAATTCCACTGAGCTGAGCGTACAGTTATAATCTGAAGAAATATGAGGTGCTTAGTCTGAAACTTGAATCTAGGTGGACATGTTTTGGCCACGGTGACACGAACCAACATATGCAGTTCGTTTTACCATTGCTACCAGGTTTTAATTCACCATGTTGGGCGAGTACAAGGAGGAAAGGTTTGGCTGCTGGGTTGGTTCTGGGTTGGGTCTGCGCCGAGTCTTTCTTTTGTCGCCGTTTTCGTCTGCTGTCCCAACTCAGACTACTCTCAACTGCTGGGTTGGTTCTGGGTTGGGTCTGTAGTCTGTACCAGGTTTGGCATGTTGTACCACCAAACTAAAACCACTGGAAAACCTCTTCTTGCTCATCACACATCACATACTACTCTCAACTCAGCAGTAGAGAAATGGCGTTCCCTGATGTACTAATCGAGCTGATCGCTGAGGCCAGGCACAATCCGGCGAGGGTGCCGGTGGCGCTGATCTCGTCCGGCGTCGTCCTGACCGCGGCGGCGCTCGCGCTCATCATCTTCAGGGCCCCAGGTGGCGTCTTACTCCGCCTGCACGGCAGCGCGCCGGGTTACGTGTACTACGGCGTCCTCGGCGCTGTGGCGGCCCTCGGGCTTGTGGAAGCGACCTTCGGCTACTGGGTGGTGCCACGGGACCTGGACGGCTGGCACACCGCCGGCAAGACACTGCTGTGGTTTAGCCTCCTGCCTCTCGTCGTGGTGTTCGCTCTCGGCGGCCTCGCGTTCCTCAAGTAGGGTACGTGCAATGCATCGACGGTCGTGCGCTGAGCGCTGTCATGTATGCATCGATGCATGTTGTACTGGTCTTGTTGGGCTCTGGTGTTGTGTGTGGGCTTGAGGTTCTTGTGTTGTGTGTGGGCTTGTTGTTCTCCTGTTGTGTGTGTGGGCTTGAGGTTTTTCGGTGTGCTGTGCATTTTGGTTTTGGTTGTGGTCTGTCTAGAAGTGACGAGGATTCGTTCGGGGTTGTTGTGGACTTGTGGTCTGCAGCTGTCTGGTACTCCTCCGGTGTTGATTGTCTCGTGCAGTTGTGTTGTATTTGTCCCCACTATTAACGATGCGCGTCAGTCGTACTTGTGTGTATCCTCTTTTTATGCTTCACCTCTGCATGTCTCAGTCATGGTGGCACTAATAATAAGCAAAAAGGGAACCAAGAACAACGGACTTTTATTAATTACCATGCGCGCGAAGAGGGGGAAAAACATAAGGTTATGCACTTGTGCCGTCCCTCATCATATCATCTGATAGGCCCTTAAGGCTGTGACCCCTGTTCTTATTCCGAATAATTCAGCTCCCTCCAAAACACTATATAACCTCTCTCCTAAATGTTTATTATTATCCTTCCTTCCAAGTTCCCACACAGCCATATCCCCAGAAGCTAATATTGAATTGATCTCCATCAATTCTCAGGCATATAACTTTTGGGGTTTGAGCATATGAAGATATTGAACTCATTTCCCTTTTTTCAATCTTCATCTTGCTTCCGAGTTGCATCTTCTCTAGAATTATTGATGGGCTGGAGCTGGAGAAGTTAGGCCGCGGAAGCATGCTAGGCCGCTAACAAGGTCGCTTCTCCGGCCCACGTCCACGTGCCTTCTTTGTCATGCTCCTTTGTCCTTAAGTCTAAAAGATTTTGGCAGACCGCCTGCTAGCTTGAGTATTATTGAGAGACTACAAAATTATTTTATCTGAGAATTGCGATTACCCCTGTAAAGTTTCCTTTTTTAAAGAAAAAGGGTCTTGCTCACAATTCACCATCACCCTTCACTTACCAGTACCACAGGTAGTTTCCTGATCAACTAATGATGAGTGTATAGCCATGTTATCATCGTTTTGTGTTCAATATATGTACAAGTAGGTTATAATTGGATTTGACTTGCAATCTATGGTTCGAGATAGATTTAAGCTGTGCCACAACCAGTACTTGGCGTCTAGTAGTGAGAGTGGTGGCTAGTGACTGAGATGTGTGCCATATTGATCGAACCTGGAACCTCATTAACAGATATGATGCCCAATGTCACCAAGTTCTTGGTCGGCATCTTACCAAAAATCACCCATGCGGCCATGCCATCTCCATGTCGCCCTTCTTGGCTGACACAGCCTTGAGCCTTCAACGGTTCGACCACGACACCAAATTCCTCTCTGGCATGCGCTGGACTGGAACTGGAACAGCTCGAAGGCCGCCTCCACCTCCCCTGCCATGGTGTACCCGTCCAGAATGGTGTTCCAACTCATCGCGTCCTTCTCAGGCATCTCGTCAAACATCCTCCTCGCGCCGGCCACCACCTCTTGCCGCACCGTCGCGGCCATGGCCGTGTTCCAGGATCACGAGGTCCCTCGCCGGCATTTCGTCGAACACCTTCCTTGCGTTCGAGACCGCGCCGTTGTTGGAGCAGGCGTCAATCAGCGGCTCAGCGCGCTCCCTACGAAGGCGTCCTCGATGTTCCCGAGCTTGACGACGCGGCGGCGAAGCGCCTTGATGAGGAAGAGCAGGTGAAGGTGTCCCGCTGCCATAACGGCATGGCCGCGAAGGCGGCGAGCGCGGCGTGCGGGAGGGCGTTGAGCGCGTAGGCGCGGAGGAGCGTGTTGGCGAGCAAGGTGGTGCTGGCGCTGGCAGCGTACGCGCCGGCGGCTGCGGAGGAGCGTGTTGGCGAGCAAGGTGGTGCTGGCGGAATTTGGAGGTCTTTTTTGCAAATAGCTGTCCCATGTGGCGCCATGTCAGCATGCCAGGTCAGATTATGAAGGCGTATGGACCTAAATGACACACTTTGACAAGTACCGGGTGCTGTATTTCGATTTTGCAAGTTTATGGACCTAAGTGGCACCGCGGGACAAGTTTAAGGGCCCCTGATGCATTTTACTCATTTAACTGTATCTACACAAATTTTTTGAATAAAAAAAAAGGTCAAACTTGAGGTCATAAAAATCAAACGAACTATAATTTGAAAAACGGTCAAGCAGCTGGTGGTGTCGGGGGGCCTCAAAGAACAAGAGGCCTTTTATGGCTAGTATTTGAAAAGAACTAGTATATAGTATAAAGGATCTGACAGCCTAAAATAATTTTATACCATTGCAAACTTCAAACTTCATTCATATATAGTATAGGGATATTATGGGAAACAAACGACTAGCACAATTGTAATGTGTTTATATATTTTTCATTTTTTATATCGTCCGAAATAATTCCATTTCGTTTTATATGTGCCGTAATAAAAGAGGAGCGAATTAGATCGTATGCTTTTGATTAAAAAAATTAAATGTTACTTATTTTTTTACCCATGCCTCTATACTTTTATACCCCTAAGCGGTGTTATGGAGCATCGTAAAAAACCTAAGGACAAAGGAGTACACAAACAATGCAATACTAAAACTCTAGGGCCATGTGATTCGCTCTTGTGACTTGTGTGTGGCTGGAGTGCAGGGCCTCTCCCAAGCCTGTGGTGTGTTGGTTTAGATGATTTCCGCACGCTCCTTTATGAATCTCGAGTAGTATGCCTCTGCCTTATGTTCTTGGAATGCACCGTATTGCCACCTCAGTATAGCTTATCATCAATGAGTAGATAGTTCTTGGCTCTGTGCACGATTTGTTCAGCTTCTGTCTTGTTCAAGGGCAATGACTTGTTCTTGATGTACTCGATAAAGAAAATATCCTCCAGTCTTCTTCAATAACTGTGGGATATTGGTACCTAGGGGCCCCTCACCGACCAGGATAATACTCGGCCCGGGTCCACGTCTGACAGCACTGTGGGCCGACCCATGGCCGGGCCCACAGGACAACCCGAGCTTGGTGCACAAGATTACGAAGACTTAGCCCGCAAGGCGTGCGGCGTGACACCCGGATCCCGCGAGATGCGCGCAACCCAACTGGCGGATTGCGTCCGGATATCTTGGAGATTGCATTGCAACCGACTCGGATTGCCTTCCAGATTGTAAATCGATATGATTAGATCTTAACTGACTTGTAACCCTAGGCCGTCACCCTATATAAGGCGGCCTAGGTCATCCTCCCGAGGGATAAGGATCCCGTGTCTATTCTCTTCCATTGTAACCACTCGTCGTCTCGCCATTGCTCAAGAGCTCTGACGAGATCATCGATACAAGACACCACCGAACACAGGATGTAGGGTTTGTGCCACTTGGCCGCCTGAACCTGTATAAACCTTGCGTCCCCTGTGTTACCTCGAGCTCCCTAGCCTTGTGATCGCCCTTGCCAATAAATCTACCACTTGGGTACCCCCTAGGTGGATTGCCGGTCCTAGAGTCCGACAATAACCAGCACCTCTCGATCTGGACCGTCCAGGACCTCGATCGATGGTGTCTTGAGATTTTTCGAAGTCAATTGTTCTTTTATGAAGTTCTTGAAAGAAAACTCCCGCTGGTACTTCTGCTCGAGTAGATCCCAACTTAGATAGTACGTCAGCGGCTACATTGTTATCTCGTACTACCCAATGATACTCGAGTCCTGAGAACTTGTTCTCCAGCTTGCGCACCTCTACACAGTACGCATCCATGTTTTCCTTCCGTCGATCCCACTCTTTGTTGCAGTGGTTGATGCCAACAAATGAGTCGCCCTATACCATCAATCTTTTAATTCCCAGGGAAATAGCTGAGCGTAGTCCGTGCAGCAATGCTTCGTACTCTGCTTCATTGTTAGACACATTCCAGAAAATTTACAGAACGTACTTGAGTTTATCGCCTTTAGGTGAAATGAAGAGAACACTCGCGCCGGCGCCTTTGAGCTTGAGGGAACCATCGAAATACATGATCCAATGTTTTGGTCTACCGACTGGTGTTGCGACTTGATTTTCTCGTCACTCGGCCATAAAATCCGCGAGGACTTGTGACTTGATGGCTTTCTTTGATTTAAACTGGATGTTGAGTGCTCCTAGCTCAACTGCCCACTTGGAAATACGCCTAGTAGTATCCGGGTTATGCAAGATCTCCCCGAGGCCGTACTCAATAACCACAGATATTGTATAAGTGTTGAAATAGTGGCGAAACTTCCTTGAGGTGATTAGCCCATATAGATTAATTAAAAAACTAATTGCGGATTACATCCGGAATTCGCGAGACGAACCTGATGGACATAATTAATCTGTTATTAGCCCATGTTTAGTGTCTAATCACGGCCTAATTAGACTCATTAGATTCGTTCACGATTTTTGGACCATCTATATAATGTGATTTGCTTTTCAACTACATTTAGTACGCCATACATATGTCCAAACATTTATTTTGGATTTTGGACTTCGGAACTAAACAATGCCGTAGTATCCAGGATGCAAGTAGTAAGCTGCTCCTGATTCAGTGCCTTTTGGGAACCAGAGTGGTAGAGTTTATTAATGCAAGCATCCTAGAGTTAAGATGTAAGATGGTATCTAGAATTTTAGTCCTTAGCCTCATTGTACGATTATGATTCCTTTTGCATCTTGATGTTTAAACATGGATGTATGCCTATACTTAAGGCACAATATTTTCAATATAGTGTGCCTATGTTCAATATAGAGCTACAACCTTTCGCATTTGCTTAGCGCATACTGAACAATGGGTTAGTTTGTACTGAAAGTTACAATGGTTTGGGCACATGTAAAAATGGGCATAGATTCAATGTACTTTATCTCTTTTATTTACTGACAGTACGTTTAGATCAAATTATTAGGCCATGCATTCAGATAAAAAGATTGTGGTAAAGTACCTGAGAATTATGCTTAATTTAAAATCTATTGACATTCGTTTTTTTTACAGTGGGCCCACCACGACACAATCTTTTGACCCTTTTAAGAGTCAGGAGGGGCATGCCCCTACTGTATTTATTGCAAAGGAAACAGTATTGAAGTACAGCTTAAAAAAAAGAAGAAAAGGGGAGAACCAAAAGGGACAACAATCTTTTGACCTTAATCATTATGTTATATTGGTGTTGTGAATCTATGCACACGAAAAAAAAAGAAAGGGAGCATGTGGCCTCAGCATAGTCATCCATACTGCAGTGCTCACGATGAAAGTACATACACTGCCATTTAACTGTTCCTTCCTACCTGCGGCAGGACCTTCCATCAAAAGGCTCTGCATTTGTGACTGTCTAGACTCTAGAGGGGAGACGGCTACAACCTGATGGTGAGTCTCTCTCGTTCTCTCTCAATGCGCACTGCTCGCTATTTGAAACCTATGACTGAATCTTGAAATGCATCTTCTAAACTCTCTGTTTTTTTTTTTTTTTTTTTTGCGGGTAGAACTCTCTGTTGAGTTATCGAAGAATCTTGCCCGGGATATCTTGGCCCTTGTTAGTTCCCACCCGAAATCTTTGCACCCATCACATCAAAGAGGATCTTAGATGCATGGAGTATTAAACGTATACGAAAAAGGTGAAAAGTTATATGGATAGGCTGTAAATCGCGAGACGAATCTAATGAGCCTACTTAATCCATGATTTGCAACAGTGATGCTACAGTACCATCCACTAATTATGGATTAATTACCCTCTAATTACCATCGTTAGATTCGTCTCGAGATTTCCAACCTATTCATATAACTTTCCACCCTTTTCGTTACATTTACTACTCCTAAATTGGTAAAATCTAAACCCGAAATCTTTTCACCGAAATCTTTTCGGGAACTAAACACGGGCCAGGTTTGATATCAACTGCCTCTGATTTCTGTGGTGGCATACAAGTCCATTCGCTTGGTTTTTTTTAATCTCTGCTGAACTCTAATCTTTGGATTTTTTTATTACCACTCTACTACGGCCTACTGGTGATGCAAGAAGCCAACCAAGTTCATATCTTCAGTACAATGTTTTTTTTTTCTTTTGAGAGTTATTCAGCACAATGTTTAATTCCATCAGCGCAGCACAGTTTTGCATCATCGCCTTCTGATATACCATTGATTCAGCAATAAGACCAGCGTAAAAAAATCCAACACGAAGAACAACAACAAGCTTGAGCAGTGCACAAATTATGTTACCTCCTTTTGAGGATATTAATCTATACGTGAACACTACACTGCCTGGTCACCAGTTCAATTTCTGCCCGAGCAAGTACGGAGGAACATTACAAAAGCCAAGGATCACGACGCATACCCTTGTCCTTGATATATTCCAACTATCAAGGATACAAAACGTGTAGCAGACAGAATAACAGACCAGTGGAAAGGTTAAGTCTTAATGCAAGCCCAAATACGAAAATGTGCAAAATAAGATCCACAAGTACTATCCGTCAGGTGGTTTTCATAAATCCTGGTTACTGAGGCAGACAAATCATGCACCTACAATAAGTTACTCATACTTAGACTAAGAAGGCTGATTCTGCTTTTTTTTCTACTTAGACGAGGAAGGCTGATTCTGGTTTCTTCCACTTAGATGAGGAAGGCTGATTCTGATTTCTTCTGAGATTCCACACCTCCTTTCAAAATCACGGCACATAGCTCGCTGTCGCCACTGCTGCTCCAGCTGCAGCCGCTGCTGCTCCATCTCCTGCTCCTGCTTGGTTACTAAATCCCAAAAGCTCTTCACCATTTTATTATCTGAAAACACAGAAGAAAATATCAGCCCATGGGTACAAAAACGCTGGAGCCAAGAAAGATACAAAATAAACATGATGCCACAAATACAGTACACACTGACATTTGATCAACACCACGTAAACTTGACAAAACATTGGTTGTGTATGGACTAGTTTTAGCCTTTTAGGTAAGGCAAAAGCCGGAAACACAAACTTTGTGTACATATAGCTCTAGACCTGGTGTTGAAATTTGTTCATCTTTATACAGCCTAGATAAAACAAACATCCCATCCAATCATAAGTGAAGAATTGCATTATATAGTACTCACAAGTTCTACGCCTGGCGCGATAGATACCAGAGTAGCTGGATAAAAAAAAAAAAGAAGATAATATTAGACCCTCAAAAGAAAATACTCATTGGATGCTGAAGTGATATGCAAACAAAAATTCGGCCAAGATCATAAGGTCACCTGCCCATAGCAGCAATCACCTTCTCCTGGTTCAAGCATGCCGATACAAATTCAGGCCCTTTAAGACAATAAATGACGATGGTTATATGAAAGCTGAGGAGAGCAAAAATAATTAACGCTTCAAAAAGATTACAAGCATTATAAACAGGGCATATATTCTGCAGAGATACAATCGGAAGGAACATCTGAGCACACAAGGTATGAAGGCTTGTTTAACGCTTCAAAAAGATTTACAAGGTAAGCGCTATAAACTAAGCATATATTCTGCTGAGATACAGTTGGCAGGAACATCTGAGCACACATGCTATAATCTATCTAGGTAAGTTAACAGATATTTATGAAGGCTTGTTTAAGGCATCATCAACTTAACACCACCCCCCACCCACCTCTTTTTTCCTTTATCAGTTTATTAGTGTGCCAGTTTACAAAGCACACCAGTACTGTCCCCCTTAGAAAAAATTGGAGGCAAATTAAGGAAGCATATGTCATTATAGAGGTATATAAAAATAAATTGGCACCAAGATAGAAGGTACATACGAGTGCTTGAAGGATCATAGTGCCATGCGTGGACGAAGCGAGAGGAGCGCATCCGCCCCGTGGACTTGGGCGGGTCAAGCATCTCAAACTTACTAAACCCCACTACCTTCCTCAGCTGCAGGTCGACCGCGAAGATGCTGGATCCGAGGAAGAAGAAGACCCTGTCGGGATCCATGGGGTGGATGAGAGCAATGGCAGGAATGCTCGATGGCAGCTTGGTGTTCACGTAGCTCTCGTCCATCCAGACCGCGGCAAAGGGCACGCTGGACTCGGGGATCCACTCCCACCTCCCAGCAGGACCCCAAGTCGACACGACGAGCATCCACATGCTGACCACCGGCGCATCGAGGCCGCCATGGATCCGCACGTACCTCAGCCTCCCCCCGCTCACCTTCACGCAGCTGCGGGCGCCGCTGTTGACCTGAGAGTCGGCGGGGAGCTCGTCGGCGACCGTCGGGAGCGGGACGTGGAGCAGCTCCGGCTCGTCGGCGAAGGGGTCGCAGGCGAGGAGTCCGTTGGAGAGGTCGACCCACCAGAGCATCCCGCCGTGGGAGACGACGCCCTCGGGGAACCATGAGTGGCTATGGAAGGAAACAAAAACAAAAGAATTTGCGCATGATGCAGGCTTATGCGGCAGCGAAATCACTAGAACATGACTGTCAAACATCATGGTTAACTTTTGAGTGGTTTGCTCATTACCTTGGGCGGGGATTGTTAAATTGGAATGAAAGCCCGTTGATGAGTGTTTCTCACCGTGTTCTTTGTCCGGCGATGATCATTCACCACGTTTGAATTTTCCAGCACATCAGAATTGTTTAGCTCGTCATTCGATGGCTATCCCTTTTGGAGCTGAGGGATACGGTCAGCAGTTAAAGCCAGTTTGGCCCTTTCAAAACCACAATCATTTTACTGGTTGAAAACCACAGGGCTCGTTCGCTTTCATTGGAATGGTTCCATCCGGATTGAGATCAATATATTACAAATTTTATGATAGTTACAACGAGAGACCGGGATTTATTCAAGTGAAGAACCAATTTACTTATGACAGGGACAACAAGAGACCGAGAATCAATCCACTAGTCAAGAGATGGGAAACCAATCTGTGTCTTTTGTTGTCCTTATCATGAGTAAATTGGTTCCCCATCCAAAATAAATCTCGGTCTTTTATTGTAACTATCATACAGCTTGTGCTATATTGATCTCAATCTAGTAGAACCATTCCACTAAAACCGAACAGCCCTAAAGGAACCCACATGTTTTGAGTTTGAAGGTACAACTTTGAAACAAAAGAGATGTTCTGTACCACCAATCACCGACTCCGCTATATCAACGAGAAAAGATAGCGGACGGACAGGGCTAGCGGCAATGCTCTGAAGACGAAATTCCACTATCAAACTGAAAAAATAACTTCACATCACGCGGATCCCCTAATGCAAGAGTTTGCTTCCAGAAGTGCCCGCGGCAAAATTCCATAGTTCTCGGCCTTCAACCACAAGCACAGTTGCAAAAACTGTGTACCCTCAGTCCTCAGAATGACATGTAAACAGGAGGTCTTCTTCGGTGCTCCATACTACCTTATACTGGTGTTCAAAAAGGACCAGTATAAAAGGATCTGACGGTCCAAATTAGTTGTATACTGCTAGAACTTCACCTGTAGTATAAGGTAGTATGAGACGAGTAGTATAATAGTATAGGGGTATTATGGGAAAAATTATTTTTAACATGTGGTATAGATCGAGTAGTATAGTGGTATAGGGGTATTATGGGAAAAAATATTTTTATTTTCATACTCATTTGGTCTGATATATTTATTTCTTTTCACACATATGTTCATTTAGGTTAGGAGCTCCAATAAAAAAATTATTTTATAGTCTAATTACAAAATTGCCCATCTCTCCATACTCCATACTACCATAGGGTAGTATGGAGCACCGAAAAAGACCTCTCCTGGAGACATATCTCCATCAGTGAACTCGTTCTTCTACTCTGTGACAAGGATAGGTGATCCTGTCCTTACTCTGTGTGATCTTGTTCTCCAGCTTCAACACTCTGCAATGTTCCTTTTTTTCCTGTAGCATTATTGTGCCAGCCAATTGAAACTAATTTGGACCGTCAGATCCTTTTATACTGGTCCTTTTTGAACACCAGTATAAGGTAGTATGGAGCACCGAAGAAGACCTCCTCCAGGAAAAGATAACCTTTTGCATCTTCCACTGATGAGTAGCCATTGAAACTTATAGCAGCAATCCGCTCCGCCTCCTGCTCAACGATAGAGTTGTACAGCATCGTCAGGTCCAGCCACCTGGCCGCCTATCAAGATGACGACATACTTATTAAAATGAAAAAGACACATCATGAGTAATAGAGTAATGTGATGGCATAATGACTTATTTTTCAAACGAATGTCACAGCAACTTACGCGTGCGACATTATATTTCAGGACCAGGTCTTCATCCAAGCTTGCAGCGAAGTCCATCTCCATGTTAATGTCTATCTGGCTTCTTGGACGGTCTCCTCCAACATGCTCATGCCACTGCCTGAATGGCATACCTGTGTGAAAGGCATACAGGGTGGCGAGCCGTTTGATCTTCTTCAACATTCTGTTTTTCGCAGCTGCTTCACGAAAATACTTCACAAGTTCTTGAGCGGCAGCATGGTTGCGAATCGGGAGCCTCAAGGGATGCGTACTGTAGAGCATCGGCAGCCATGATGGATCGATATCAAAGGCACTATCTTCTGTTATCTGCGTTTTCACAAGCACCATCTTCACCTCCTGCAAATGTTGGAAAAAAAGTTTGATAATAAAAGAACAGAAACAGTGAAAAGAGAAAACTAAGAATATTTGACCAAAACTGCAGCTTTGATGTTGCAGCTTGTAAGGTTCTACATACAGATACAGTCATGCTGGCAAAAGTATCATCACAGTTGTATAACCACTTGTCAATATTAATTATCATACACTATAAATATGCATAGAAGCATAATTAATCCAGACTTTGCATGTGCTGCATGCACTTGATTACAAAATCAGTTATCACATGAACATTTCAGTGGATTGAAAATCATTTGATGCCATGACAGAGGGAGATGGCACAAAAGATGCTGTACTATCTGTGCTGCTAATGGGAAGGACAAAATGCAATCCCACATTGATCGCAAAACTGGTATGTTAAAATTACAACTTCAAGTGAAAAAACAATGATTATTCTCCACAATATGCATTATCTTGCTTCCTTTTATAGTATCAAAGATGGTTTAAAAACCAAAATACCATCTTCTAAAATGAAAATGGATGCAAAAGTTGCATTATCGCTGGACCATGTCTACCAATCCTATATTGCTGTCCCCAATGTCTACCATGCATGAAGAGAGGCCAAACTCCACATTGCAGTCAGGCAAGCATAAAAAAATACGGACATACTCATCCAACAATTGATTGAAAGACATTATGTGTTTTAGCAGTAACATTATCTAAATGTGGCAGGAATCAAATTTAACAAGACACCACACAGCATAGCACTAAACACCGACAGAAGTGCTCCTGCTCAAAAGTCATAATTGCTGCAGTGACCTACGTTTAATCAAAACAGTTGCAAGAGTAAACACTGATACATATACACAATTTGCAAAATATGAACAATCAAAGGATGCAACGAAGTCGCAAGAATGGGCTTCCAGAACCACTAGCCTATATCTGACATTACACCTGATATAGAATAAGTGTGACCTGCCGAGTTTCATCAGGACGAAGACCAATAAATTGGGCAGAGCATTTTAGTCGTGATATACAAGGTCAGAAATAACTAGATCTAATAAGATGCATGCTCAGAGACTGCTGCAAACATATATTCATAAACACAGCTAAGAGATAAGATACTGAGTAGTTGACACATCATAGCTCAGGTACTATATGTGTGATTTACTAACTATACGAATCAACAAACACATGGAGTTCTAGTTTCATCAGCTTTTGATCATAGAAGGCGACCTCCGCCGTGAACAAGATCTATAAGCATTCTTATGCGAGCCAACATAACCATTGAACCAGTTAATGTATGAATGTAAAAAGTAGATACCGGGCTAGAGACTTTGACCAGATGACTCAGCTTATTGCCACGTTGGCGAGGTCAAACTAATAACCACTGCCACCTCTTATCGAAAAACATGACGATAAAAAGCAAACACAGCCACCATTTCATCAGATAGCGTACGCGCGCGCGCACAGAGAGAGAGAGAGAGAGAGAGAGAGAGAGAGAGGAACAAGATGTCGCTTCAGACAGAACTTTTCAATGAATCACTAGAATGTAACAAAACCAGAGCAGTCCATAATTAGTATTTTCTTGAAATATTTGTGAACTAAATTATTGTTTGATGAGACAGATCAAGGAAGGCAAGAACTTGTTGCTTTGAGGGCCACAAACATCAAAATGTACTTGATTAGATGATGAAGGGAAAGGCGATTTGCTCTAATGGCTGCAGTGACTTGCAAAATAAGAATTGAACTTATACCTTGAAGCTTCTTGACTGATGAAACAGGTGGGTTGCTCGGCAAAGTTTAGACCCTGGCACTGAAATATAAACAAGAAATAGCTTAGTGGCGTACACAAAACCGAACTTGAATTCACTAGAAACATGCCAATAAGCATGCCAACAATCCGCTCCCCACGACGGACGAACACGGGAAAAAACAAGCCAATGAACACGGGAAAAAAGACAGAAACATGGATGAAGAGGAAAAATCCCTCCCCACGACGACCACAACATGCTGCATTCGCGAGAACGATGAAACCAAACCCCCATCCACCCTCTTGGAACTGGATTCCACAACCAAACCCCATCTCCTCTCGGAACGGGATTCCACGACAACCCGAGGCAAAATAAAACCCTACTGCGCGTGCGTGTGTCGAACAATTCAACCCACCGCGAAGTCCCGGAGGCGCCGTCCCCCCTCCCCCTCGAAATGCAATTATGCACCAGTCTATTAATATGGCACATACTACCTCGAACTGCATTTATTGCTGGGACGCTATCAAGAAAACCAATTAGCACTAAAGTCTGCAGAGACTATGTATGCATTTTCAGAGATTGTTCCTCACCAAATCACCAGAAAGACAATGCTTGTAACATACACACGATCAAGAAAACTCCTACTGTTGTGTAGATTCACTAGAATTAAAACACTTGCATAACCAGTGGCCCACTATGTATGCATATTTCAGAGACTCCTCACCAAATCACCAAACAGACAATGCTTCTTAACGTACACGCTATCAAGAAAACTCCTACTGCTATGTAGATTCGCTAGAATTGAACAGCAAATGATACATGTATTGAGCTAGACTACCCATTTGTAACAACTGTTAGACAGCTTAACATAGCATTATCATCAATATGAGATACGTACTCCAATCCCCAAAGAGGATGTTGTGATTGCAGATAGAAAACATGATGAGTAACAAGAAAGAACAATCGATTTATCAGGATTCACAATCTCACAGCATGCAGTGAATGAATATAATCCACCCGTCATAACAATCAGAACCAATCTCACATCATAACAATTAGCACTAATCTCACAAAAGGAAAAAAAACACCACTGACGTGCCATGTCAACAAGGGGCATAACAATTAAGACCAATCTCAAATCATGCACTGAACGAATCCAACCGTCAACCAGATAGGACAGCTAAAATGCTGGGTAGGAGAGTTGATGATTTACATAGTGACATCCTATGAATTGGAAACTCAGTTTGTACCTGGAAAATTTGGAGTAATTGGATCCTCCAAACTGTACAGGCCTATCAGGTTGCCTTCGAACCGAAACCGAGGGCTTGATGCTTTGATAGCTGAAACAAGGTCAAAAAGCAGATTAGTGTTTGAACAAGGGTCGCAAAGTTTACCGATCCTCACAGCAGAAAAATTCCCACGCGCTGAAATCCACGAACTCAAACCGCAGATGAACATGGATGAACAGTGGGGAAAGCCAGAAACACGGACGAAGAGGAAAAATCCCTCCCCACGACGACCGCAACGCACTGCATTTGCGAGAACACCGATGAAACCGAACCTCCTCCCCTCTCGAATCTGATTCCACGACAACCCGAGGCAAGAACACCGATTAAACCGCACCCCATCCCCCACCTCGGAACTGATTCCACGACAACCCGAGGCAAAAGAAAACCCTCACCTCGCGTCCGTGCGTCGAAGAACCCAACCCACCGCGAAGTCGGAGGCGCCGACGGCCGCCGCTCGCACGGCCGGCAAGCCGCCCCTTCTCGATTCCTTCCTCCTCGGCTCCCCCGCCCCCTTCTCCAAGGAGCAGGAATGTGAATGGCCACCCCCCTCTCGGCCTCCCTCTCTCTCTCTTCTGGAACTGGCAGTCTGCAAAAGCAAAGCTGCCTCTCCACGGCTCCACCCACTCCCGAGCCCCGGCCAGCCGAGTGCGCCCTGGGCTTTAACCCTGGCCGTTGGATTTGGATCCGATGTGGGGCTGGTGCAAGCGGGCGTGGGTGTTGGTGATGGCCGCGCGCGAGGGGAAAAAACAATAACACATCTCGCTCTCTTTCATTTATTATTTTCTAGTTTATTTAAACAGTACTCCCTCCGTCCCAAAAAGAAGGATGTTTTTGTTTCAAATTTTGTCCCACAAAGAAGGGTGTTCTTACTTTCCAATGCAACTCCTATCTTGGCCGTGTTTAGATGGTGTTGTGAAAAGTTTTTGAGATGTCACATCAAAGAAAATTTACCATTTCGGAGTAGTAAATGTAAACTATTGGTAAAACTAATTACAGATCTAGTCAGCAAATCGCGAGACAAATCTAATGACGGGTAATTAGTGGGTAATTAATTAACAATTAACGGATGGTACTGTAGCATCACTGTTACAAATCGTGGATTAAGTAGGCTCGTTAGATTCATCTCGCGACATACACTCCATCCATGTAATGGATTATTTTTTTCGTCTACATTTAGTACTTCATGCATGGAAGATTCTCTTCGACGTGATGGGTGGAAAAAATTTCAGGGGGCATCTAAACACCGCTCTATCTCTCTGCTCCTCTACCCCCTCCTCGTTTTCTGTGCGCTCTCTGTTTTTTACCCCTCCTTAATTTCCGTGTCCAACTTCTAAAACACCTCTCTTTTTGCGACGAAGGAGTATTCAACAGTAATTAAAACAGAAAAAAATCGGCACCATGTTCAAATTAGATTTTATTTTGAATCCACCAACTAATTTTACCTACCTAATTTAACTGGGCGAAAGAACGAGCTAAACCTCTCGTAACTTTTGAACCCAGTTAATCTAGTTATGGCAGCAGAAAAGCTAACTGATTTCGATCAATTCAATAGTGTTTTGTGAAAGAAAATAAATCAGAACAAGTTAGAAACCGATAAGCAGAACCGGATGAACCAGCTAATAAATGCATAATAAAAATAATGAAACATATTTGTTCGCTCTTTCATTTTTTTCATTGCCACCGCAATAAAGGAAGAGATAACCGCCAACAATAATGGAAGGGGAAGTACAGTAAAAGAATAATAAGCAATTACTAGCTCCGAAGACCCCAGCTAAAGTTTACAATTTACTTTTTAACTAACTAAATATTAATTGGAATCGATCCAAATGCGGCCGGCCGGCCGGCCTTAACATCTGAGATGAAAGTAGGAGTGCACGGTTAGAGCATGGTTTATAATTTCGCCTACAGGCAGGCGACTCGAGCTCCACATCACTCACGTGTGGAGAGTCATAGCGGCGGGCCCCATCCTCCATTTAATGGCATGCGGAAGCCAGAGCTAAGAGCATCTCCAGTGGAATAGCCAAATGTGATCCTCCATATTTTCATTTGGCTATCCACTTCATAAGATTACCTCTCCATATTTCATCACGCTTCAGCAGACTAGCCAAATTCCACCCTCCATATCCTATCAACCTTCATTTTGTTATTATTCGATTTAACATGAATTAAAATATTTTTAGCTAACTTTTGGTAATTAAATTGATACCTCAAAGTTCAAATAACATGAAACAAATGTTCAAGTTTGAGAAATTTTAGTGTAAAATCTGTGAGAGATTTTGAGTTGAACCAAGTTAAAATGGGCTCTCTATTATTCATTCTATCAACATAAAAATAGGCATGATTTTAGAAGATTATTTAGTGACTGTTTGAATTTATGAAAGAGGAGAAAAAGAACAAAGTTCTAAAACAAAACAGGCATGCGTGAATAGCGAGGCAACGTGGGGCCCTCCTTGTCAGTGTCACGAGATGATGGATGGCTTGGCATCTGGGCTAAGCCAAATTTGGCTGCTACCCACCGGCGATGGCGTGTGCAACAGGGATAGCGTGTGCTTTAGCTATTCCGCTGGAGCCTTGTTTTTCACTGTGCGATGGCTAAAAGAGGGATGGCGGGTTGGATAGCTCTTCCACTGGTGATGCTCTAATCTGGAGAGCGGGGACTGGATGTGTCAGGTGACACAGCGCGAAGCGCCCGCTGGGAGCCGGCGTCGGGGGACACGTTCGCTTTCTTCTCTCTTCCACGTCACCATTTAGCTTGCTATTCGTCCATTATAATACTTGCTCTTAGCCACCAGCACCGGCAAAGGCAGTGACTAGAGAGTAGAAGCTAGTACTGCCTGACTGGTTGAGTTAATTACTAATTATTTATTAAATCCCCACTTTCTAGATCTAATTCAATCGAGGGGGCATTCCGATTTCCAGCAACTCGCGGCACCGGCACCGGCACGTACACATGCGTGCATCATTTTTTGGTAGACCAAATTGTGCAGCGCCCCGGCCGCGCGCGCGCGTTACGAACGGACCTATCCGTGGCCGCGCGCGCCCTCCACCACCGCGGAGCTTTCGTGTCACACCTCCCAATTCCTGACCGCCTGCACGGCTGCACCCCTACCCTACTCCCCTCGTGCCTTGGCACGTGAAAGGCGGTACCCGCGGGCCGCGGCGGCGATCAACGTCACGGAGGAGCCTCTCCTGCACTCCTGCTCCTGGCGATGCGACGCGATGCAAGTGCCTCCGCGCCGGCCATGCCACTGACAGCTGGGGACGCAAACGTGGAAGGAGACTGGTAGTACTAGTCTACGGAGTAGATAGATGGCCGAGCCTACACCCCTACAGGGAGGACGATCTATTGCTACAGTAGCATACATCTCTCCTCCTGGACTCGGTTCAGTGCGCCGTGGGTTCGTGGTGCGCCGTGCCACGAGGCGCTGCGCTACGTCTCGTCGTTGCATCGATTTAATTTGATGGCGACGGCCGGCGCGGCGCCTGCTGGCGTGGGCTCGCGCTGCTGCGCTGACCGACCGCTCAAGATTTCAAGTCGGAGTGCCACCCTTGTGCATGCTGCTGTGCAGACGGGTTGTGGTTGTGGGAGGGGCAGAGTCGTTCCAACTTTTTGAGATTTTGCCACTGCCTCTCTATTTCTTTAGGCCACCCAATCTCTTGAGCAAGCCCGCTTAATTAATTAGGCTAGTCTCAGTGAGAGGTTTCATTTTTGTGTTTTCAAGGATGCCACATAAGCAACAATGTATTAAATTGATGGATGAAATAGGCTCCACAATGCATTGATTCATGGTGGTGTTTCATATGAGCACATGCAAGACACAAATTAGTTGTAAACCGTGCATACATGATTTCTTTTTTTTTGATTTTTTTTAAAGTTACCAGGAGCACTGGCTGTCATGTAAGGATTTCGGACGCCCACGCTGACTGGACTCAACACAGACGAGACTGCCTGAGAAATCTCAGAACGCGTCATACTGAGGCTAACGCACACCACCACACCCACGCACACCAGAACACACGCACCCACCTCAGCACCCGGTGAGACGTCCGAGTTGCGATTCCTAGGAATCGAACTCGGACGGGCTGCCCGACCACCGTCGGAGCTAGCCACCCGAGCGAACGCTCGGTTCTCGCATACATGATTTCATCCCCATGAAACTCATTTCATCTCTTTCCTCATTAATTAACTCCTTGCCACATCATCAAAATTACTGATGTGGCACCCTATTTAATATGCATGAAATCTCATGAAACTCACCACTGGGACTGGCCTTAGCTTAGTCAATCATGGGGGTAACCCGAGTGACCACTGATTGAAATTTGCAGTCAGTTTAGGCCAGTCTCAGTGGGGAGGGTCATCGCACGGTTGCCAACACTGAAAACTTTGAGAACTGTGCCGAGAGAGTGTCATCACCATGACATTCTCTCTCATCCTATGACACTTCCATCATAAATAGCACTACCATGTCAGCAAATTTGTTGATGTGACATGCTATTTAATGCTCATGACCCTCCCCACTGACACTGGCCACAGTAATGGATGGCGCCTCTGTGAAGAAACTCTTTGACACCTACGGAGCTTTGGTGGTATGTATGTTTCATGCGTATATGCACGTAGATACGTGCAGTATGGACGTATGGCTGTACACTTTTACATATTCAGATACCTTGGATTTATGTAACCGACAGTTTTAGATCATAACTGTCGTGACCATGCACGCCATTAGCAAATAACAATTACTCTGTACAATATCTCGTAGTGAGAGGGGGCGAAATGAACCAACAATAACACGAGACATAGTATTTGGCAAAGTCAATATACAACACCGTGGGTCCCCCAGGCATTTTAGAGACCCCACGATATTTCTTTTTTTTTTATCTTTGAAAAGAACATCATGATATTGTTGTTCTCATTTAATTAGTTCTTATACATGAGTGTATTATTTTTTTATATATAAAAAGCTACCTTTTTAAGATGAAGAAAAATGCATCAATCGCATACCACTTTGGACATGTTTCGAGGGAAGTTGATACGGTGGCATGAAATGATCGAACATTGTGGTTTGATTATGCTAGCTTTCCGACAACAATTACCAATCTTTCAAGATGCTCTCCAAGATGCTCTAACATTGTGGTTTGATTACGAGTTGTCAGAGCTCTCCAAGATGCTCGACGGTTTAAAGTCTTGTTGCAACAGTTCTCGTATGCCACGGTTCTCGTGCACCGCTCATCACCCGAGTTGACAGGTATACGAGTGGATGGCAAGCATCCCTTGCCGGGGCCTTGGCGTCATGAAACTACTCTGAATATATCCATACCCCTTAAGTTACTCAAAGAAAAGAGAAATGGGGAATCGTTTCTCTTTTCTATTTTCATGAGAGGAAAAATGTGATGCGCTGGCTAGGTTAACAAAGTCGACTTGTTACTGCCGTCAGGGCCCACTCACTTCACAGTCCAAACTAGATAGAGAAATACGCCTTCACAGCCCGAACACGCATTCTGCTACGCCTTCTCGCCTCTCTCTCCAGCGACCAGCGTCGACCCTCGCACTCGCACTCGCTATTCCCGGCCCCCTTCGCCGCCGCCGGATGTCTTTGTTTGTCCAGTCCTTCGCGCCGCAAGCTTTGCTTGTCCTCCTTCTTCCCCACATTCCTCGGCTGGCATCGTCATCACCCGGTCCCTTCCCTAGGACTGCTGTGGATTAATCGGTCTCTTCTCTAGCTAGATGGTAAGGAAGGAATGAAGGATAAAGGCGTAATCGAATCCCTGTTCAATTCATTGCGGATTTGATTTGTGTGATTGGTGCCGGTGAAGTACTGATTTCAATGTTTTTCGCAGAAATTTATGGGGGACTACTAGTCCACACCGGCTCGGCGCTGCCGGAGAGACGAAAGACGGGAGCGTCCCCGCCGCGGTGGCGATCATGCCCTCGCCGCTCTTCTTTTGGCAGTTTGAGGTAGCGTAGCCTTTCAACCCTTTCCCTTTGGTGCCGTGGAACGAGATGCGTTGTAGGTGCAACCCCATTCATATTGACTCACATTTCTAGTGTTCATTGCTCAAGGTAGGAGCAGTTATGTAGTACAACTTAGCTGTTTCACTGCGCATTCCATTATCGTTCAGTCCCAAGTGTGGGAATAGGTCTGCTGTGTTCTCCCTTGTAGGGGACGCACATGATCCTTAAGAGGCTGAAGACCGAATTGTGGTAGACTGGTAGTATGTCTTGAGGCACCAATTGGAAATTTGGAATGAACGAATCTCACTGAAATTTGGTTTGTTAATCACAGAAAGCATTGCAGTGACACTAATACCTAAAGGAGTGGTGTTGAGAGTCGAAAGTTTAGTAGCATCAATGCAAACTAATATTTCCTGGCACTTGGCTTACACAACTAATATCTCTCTCCCTCCATTTCGAACTGAAGAGCCTCTATTGGATTCCTGGAGGAATTGCTGTATTAATCAGAAACCACATTGGTGGATAAACTTTTGTATCATGCTATACTCACTGCTACTTCCAAGCATGATGTTTTACTTGACACACTATGAGCATGCTGTTGAATTTTCATTAAAACGGTGTTGTGAAAAATGGACAATACAACTGCCCTTCTTCATTGCCATTTTCTAGTTTCAACTTTCAACTTCTATGTGCAGCCTCAAATGATGCTTTCTGAATTTACAATATAATTTACATCAATGCTTTAATCATTCTTTGCTCCAAATCATCATGTCTAAATGGATCCCAGTGAGTTCTTGTACTAAAAGTATGCATATTTTTTTATTCCACATGTATGTTTTAATTGTACTCAAAACTGCAACTGATCTATGTTTTTCCAGGCTATATTGTTTCTCCTATGGGCTATGGTGCTTTGCTTATGTTCTTGCAAGGTCAGGACCTCTTGTGATGAGGACATGAAATACATGAAGAGTGTTAAACACACATGGAAGTCATGGAGGACCAAAGAGGTTGATTGGGGACCAAGTCAAAGTATTCCCACGTTTTACACCACGCTATCACGTCACTTTTGGTCTAAAGAAATAAAGAGATTGAATCCAACACGTTTTGGAAACGCTGGATTCGGACTGCAGGAAAGTCCTGACTTTCAACGGCCGCCACGACTTCATCCGGACTCCGTTTGGGGCGTTCAAGTACTTGATGGAAAGCTTATGAAGTCTACTTTCATATGGATCCGGACTCATGTCCATATCTGTCCCGATGCGGCCGCAATCGTCAAATCATTTAACGAAGGTTTTTCTGTCCAGGTGCTGCGACACCTTATTTTGGCCCACGGGCCGTGTATCAAGTTGGGTCCATTAGGGACGCGTCCTAGGGTTGGAGCACGACCCCAGCACCCCTTTGGTCGTCCTCCACCTATCATATAACCCCTAGCCGCCGCCAAGAAGTCTTGAGTTTTGTTTTACATCTAGCTTTAGCTACATCAAACACGCACAAATACGTGCTGTCCTCGTGTGATTCAGAACTCCACCTTCGAGTGATATTAAGATTGCTCGCCTCTTTTTCTTGTTCGTTCTTCGATTGCGTACAGAAATTGATCTTCGTGATCAGGCTGATCTTGCTTCAACAAGTCGGTAACCACAGGGAGTTGGTTCAGCGATTGCATTGGCGCTTCGGGTTTGCTCGTCGTAGTCGGATCGTGAGGGTCTATTTCCACCAAGTCGAAATTATCTCCACTCACCGAAAGATCGGGCACTCCAGCTCTATCAAGTGGTATCAAAAGTCCAGGTTGATCGGTGAGTTTATCGAGTGTTTTTCATTACCTACAGTCCACAAAACCAAAAAAAAGATTTATCAGGTTAGATCCTTGTCCCAGCACCCCTTTTAGCCTTGCACTTTCTTTCAATAATTTATATTGTTGAATTTGTGTGCTTTACGCGTCCAATTGTTGCTGGTTACTTGTGTTCTTGCCGCGCCGCCATTTTTCTTTCTCCAGCAGAACCACCCTTTCCCACCAGATCGCCACCCTCCCCCGTCCTTCCTCACGCACCCCCCCCCCCCTCCGCCACAAACCAGCCCCTTCCTTTTTTGTTGTTTGGCAAGTCAAAACACAAAAAGGGGAAGCAATCAAAAAAAAGGAAAGCAAAAAAAAAAAGAAAGAAAAGAAAAGGAAAGTTTGGAAAAGAAAGAAAAGGAAAGAATAAGAAAAGGAAACAGCAAAAGTTGCCTAATCTCGCTCGGTTTCGTTTGGAAGTTTTCTGCCGTTCGGACACCTTCACGAAAACGGCCATAACTTTTCGCTCAGATCTCCGATTTCAGTGTTCTTTTTTTTCCTAGAAAGCTTACAAAATTTCCTATGTGGTGCACCTTTGGTGACATTGGTTTCGAGGCTAAAAAACATCGCCTAGACAGTGTACCGAAGCCTGGGAGATTTTTTGTTTCTGCGTACCCAATTCCTTGTTACCTTTGGTTGCTCCATATCGCGTTGCACTTGTTTCCAGCAGCATAGTTACGTGTTTAGCACTATAATTCAGCTTTGCATTATTGTTTGATTGTGCTAATCCTTGACTTGAGTGCAGCCTACCCAGAACTACACATATTCCTACAATGAGCCGACTTTGTTTCTCCTAGGCAATCGCTGCTCCGATCTTTCGCAGGTGCTACTTGTTGCTTGCAGGTCGCCCCTGTTGCTTGGTAAGAACGGATAAGAACTTGATCACATCATCTTTGTGAGCTTTCCATACACACCTTTGTTGCCGTAGGATTTGTTTTTGTGTTTGCGCTAATCAAGTCAGGATACGTCAACGGCATCGTGGCACGATTCGATGCGTGGTCCACGTCGGTCACGGCGTTGCACAAGGACTATAACAGTGACATGGAGCTAGACGATGGAGATCACCACGGTTGTGCCCGCCGTGTGGTATGTCATCCACACATTGACTCATTTGCTACGATTCAATTTAAAATTCCATCTTATAATGGCAAATATGATCCTGCTGCATATCTTGATTGGGAGTTAGAGGTAGAACAAAAATTTTCATGCCATGATATTCCTGCTAGTGCACAAGTTAACGCTGCTATTAGTGAATTTACTGATATTGTTTTAATTTGGTGGCGTGATTATAAACAAAGACACCCCACTGCCATTCCCATCACTTGGGCTCAATTAAAAACTGTTATGCGACATAGATTTGTTCCTTCCTATTATGCCCATTATTTGCTCAATAAACTTAAGCGTTGTCAGCAAGGTTCACAATCTGTTGAGGAATATTATCAAGAATTACAAAAGGGTATGATTCGTTGTGGTTTATGTAAGACGGACGATGCTGCTATGGCACGTTTTCGTGGTGGTTTGAACCGCAAAATTCAGGAGATACTTGATTATATAAGTTATGCTGATATGACCACATTGTTTGAATATGCTTGGCGAGCTGAACGTGAAGTGCAGGGACGCCGCTCGACGACATATACTAACTCTTTTGCAGGACGAAGCCCGGCATCCAGCGCAGATCCTGCTCTCCCTACGCCATCCACGTCTAGCACTACACCGCGTGAGAGGACGGCCACAACAGCGCCGTCGACCACAGGTGCTCCACTCACGGAAGGTGAGACCACTTCTACTGTGCTGAATTTTTCCACACCTCATACTATCATAGAGCAATTATTAGTGGAACCATCTCTTGACGAACCTTTGTCACATGATGATGTGCTTATTGTTCCTTGTGATAAAGATTATTTGTGTGACAATGCTTTTGTCGTACATGTTTTAAAATCACACCCTTGTGCTGAAATTAAACATGATAACATAGAGCAACTATCGGTAGAACCCTTACTAATTTTAGCTTTGTCACAAGATCATTTGCTTGATGTACCTTGTGATGAAGAAGAGTTGT
The DNA here is from genome assembly GCA_015476505.1 of Urochloa ruziziensis. Taxonomy (NCBI): domain Eukaryota; kingdom Viridiplantae; phylum Streptophyta; class Magnoliopsida; order Poales; family Poaceae; genus Urochloa; species Urochloa ruziziensis. The sequence goes on along the minus strand of CM027121.1, from coordinate 61,508,078 downwards.
GTGATTGTGATTCTTTTATTCCTCTGCCACAATTACTTAATCATGATGATACACATGCTTTGGAGCCATATAATTATGCTGACAATCAAATGTTTGTTCCAATTACTTGTGCAAATGATGAACAAAAATTGCTATCTTCTTTAAATACTTTAGGTTATATTGACTTTGCTGTTCTATGTAATCTAAATTGTTTGGAGGAGAGATTTCTTGCATATCTCAAATTACCATGCTTATCTAGGAACACATATCACTTCATTGGCAAATATAATCACAATGGAGAATATGTGGTGCATCGAGTTTATATTTGTTCAAATCTGGTTGGACAACAATGTGATAAGTTAGAGAGCTGTACTAAGAATAATTATGTCACATCCAATTTCTCTAGCTTTGTTTTAAAGAAACATGTTCAATCCAAAGAAGGGGAGCCTTGCTGGTTGCTACCTATGCCTGTTTTGTCTTTTGTTGGTACTAATCTTGTGCAGGATCATGTTGACAATCATATTGTGTCGTCCGATCCAGAAGTCTACATTCCTGCTGAAATGTCTATGCGAGATGACACATTTGACAATTCGAAGCATGGTGACCCTCCTCCTCCTAATACATTTGGTTTCTTTTGTTTTCGCAACCCCGTTCTCCTTTGCGTTGTGCAGGATCGATTTCAAGTACAATTGACGTCGAGGATGGCTTTTCGTCAAGAAGGGGAGGATGATGAGGACATGAAATACATGAAGAGTGTTAAACACACATGGAAGGCATGGAGGACCAAAGAGGTTGATTGGGGACCAAGTCAAAGTATTCCCACGTTTTACACCATGCTATCACGTCACTTTTGGTCTAAGGAAATAAAGAGATTAAATCCAACCCGTTTTGGAAACGCTGGATTCGGACTGCAGGAAAGTCCTGACTTTCAACGGCCGCCACGACTTCATCCGGACTCCGTTTGGGGCGTTCAAGTACTTGATGGAAAGCTTATAAGTCTACTTTCATATGGATCCGGATTCATGTCCATATCTGTCCCGAGGCGGCCGCAATCCTCAAATCATTTACCGAAGGTTTTTTTTCCAGGTGCTGCGACACCTTATTTTGGCCCACGGGCCGTGTATCAAGTTGGGTCCATTAGGGACGCGTCCTAGGGTTGGAGCATGACCCCAGCACCCTTTTGGTCGTCCTCCACCTATCATATACCCCCTAGCCGCCGCCAAGAAGTTTTGAGTTTTGTTTTACATCTAGCTTTAGCTACACCAAACACGCACAAATACGTGCTGTCCTCGTGTGATTCAGAACTCCACCTTCGAGTGATATTAAGATTGCTCGCCTCTTTTTCTTGTTCGTTCTTCGATTGCGTACAGGAATTGATCTTCGTGATCAGGCTGATCTTGCTTCAACAAGGTCGGTAACCACAGGGAGTTGGTTCAGCGAATGCATTGGCGCTTCGGGTTTGCTCGTCGTAGTCGGATCGTGAGGGTCTACTTCCACCAAGTCGAAATTATCTCCACTCACCGAAAGATCAGGCACTCCAGCTCTATCATCTTGTGTTATACTTTGTTTATCTTCTTGGGCTTACATATACGATGACTTGTTTCTTTATGAGCCTTTCTTCTATTACGATCCTCTTCTTCTTATTGGTGATTCTATCCTATTGTTATACATGCCTCATGGGGACCTGTAAAAACGAATAATAGATTAACTTCCTCTTCAATTTCAATGAATTATGATTCTTGTATGTATTATGGTTCTTTGCGCAATCATTAGTCATTTGGTCAAGAGTGTTTGACCTTGAACAAACCCATTTAGTGTACTGAGAGATACGGATGGTATGCTTATAAGACGCTTCTTTTATTTTCTTTTGATTATTTTAGTTTTGCTGAAATTGACTTGGTTAGGCATAGGTTATACGGAGTACAGAGTAACGTTTTAATAGTACACTTGCTGCCTACGTCCATTGACTGCATGGAATCTAGTGGGTGTACGGCAAGTCGGCAAGTGTTTGAAGTTATAAAAATTATCATTACCATGGTCTCACAAGCACAATCATGTTGGCTGTAAGTGCTGAGCTCACAACATAAAATTTTGCAAATATTTTACAGTGCAACTATACTCATAGATTGGCATGACTGCATGAGCAATCATGCTTATCTTAGTCCTATAAAATAACTTGTTTACCTTGATTTAACATGTAGAATGTAATGCGTGCCATAGTTTCTCAATGAACAGGATTGTCAGGATAACTATTCATGAACCTTGTGCTGACAGCCGGGTAGAAGATAGGAGGAGAGTAAAAACGTGGACACTGACATGTAAGGTCAGAGGTAAATTGACGGTAGCTGTTCTTCATCTCGAAATCAAACATTTCCGAGCCGATGAGTGACCCAGGCGCTCCTGGCGACCAAGCGGGTGGCGCGACACCGCCCGCGACTGCCGCCGGCGAGAGCTACCCCCGCCTGTACTCTGCCCATGCTCCACTCCTCCCGACTCCTTCCCACATCCACCCCCGCTACACCCCGCTCGGAGCCACGGTGCCGCTTCCGCGCCGATGGAGCAAGCCGCGGAGCTCCCGGTCAAGGACGGCAAACAGGCAAACCTCCAGCACACAAGCGCCACCGCCAGCAAGCGACTCTCCGTCAACCCAACCATGGTGGTGTCCATGGTGCCACGGGGCGTAGGCCTACGCCTCCGCGGTTACAACGTTTGGATTCAGGTGCGTCCTTCTGCCACGCCGTGCTCGTGGACTTTCATGCTCTTCACGTCCCTGCCGCTAGCAATGAAATGGCCGGTGCCGAATCCTTGGTCTGGATCCGTGCCTGTGCTGGTCCTCGCAATCCTTCTGGCCTAGAGGTTCAGATGGCTCTCAACTCCCGCTTCTCGATTCCCCCCTTCCGGTTTGATGTTGTTTCCCACCGCTCCGGGATTTTCTCGACTGCGGCCAGCTCTAGCAATGTCGCTCGGTTCATCACCGTCCAGGGCCACTGCAACGCTGGAAATCTCTCCCTCTCCTTCTTCCCCTCTCTTGCCTTGGCGATCGCCTCCATCGGCAAGATCCGGGAGATGCCCAACCGGAACGACGAGGTTGCAGGGTCAGAGGAAGGGGAAATCGTGACGTCACCCGATTTCAAAATTCAAACAGCCGCTCGCATTTACTGGGCCCGGAATGAGTCGCTAGCTTCCGTGCCTAGTGCGGGATCCCGGACGCGTTCCCAGTCCACCCCCGTCGAGCTACGCTCCTCTCCCACACCCCCTTTACTGTCTCAACTGCCCGGACAGCGCGCCATTGATGACGGTGGTCCAGACGCGATCTCTCCACCTGACCCGCTGACTCGCGCAATTTCTGCAGCCGTTGAAGTGCATTCACCGCTCAGAGACGTGCCGTCACCTCGCGCAACGAATGCAAGTCTGCTCGGCCAGTTCGCCAGTTGCGCGTCGTCCGCTGCCACCTCGCGTCAGGAGTCTCGTCGGAGCGCGGCGCTGCCATATCTCCAAGCTCTCCTCTCCCCAGCTCCGGCGCCTATAAGAATGGCCTCCACGAATTTGAAACGGCGTGCTCGCTTCTTGCCTCCTCCACAAACGCAATGCTTCCGCTGCCTAGGGACTGATCATTTCGTCGCGGCGTGCCGGGATCTGGTGCGCTGTCGTGTTTGCCTTAGCAACGGCCACCGGAGCTCGAGCTGCTCGATGGCAAGCACGTTCCCGCGCACGCTGTGGCCGCTGCCTCGTTCAGCTTTCGGCCTGCGCTCCACGCTCACGAGCACATTCCCGCGCCTCAAAGGGCGCAACATGTGGTCCTCGAACGGCGCCACATGCCTCTCCGGCCCCTCAAGGCCGCTCTGGACATTTGCTGCACCGGCTCGTTCCTTGTCTCTTCCAGGAGTTCCTCAGTTCGTTGTGCGCGATCTTCCGGCACTAACCCGTCCGCGCACGCCTCCTCCGGCCCCACCGCCGACGCTCACCACCAGTGACAACGACACCGTGGCAGTGGCGTCGGCACAGCGTCAGCCTCGCTCCTCCATCCCACCCCTCAGCGAGATCTTAGCTGAGGAGGAACACGAGGTCTCCCTTCGCCGCCATCGGGTGCGCCGCAAACGAGCGGCAGACAGTGCCTCCAAGGTTCGTCGCAGCTGTCGCCTTGCGGCAAAAGAGGAGCCATTCTATGAGAGTGCCACTTCCAAGGCTAGCTACTCGGATCAAGGCCGGGCAGCTCGACCTCGCCAAGGCCTCCGAGCGCATAAAGACGGCCATGGAGTCGTCTGGCATCCTCGAGCGCCCCCCTCCTCAGCGCATCTCCGGCCGGAAGCTGCGCCGCCTTGGGCGCATTCGTGGTCTTGCCCACCTCAGTGAGGTGGAAGACGAGGTGGCCCCGACTGTGTGATGGTGTGCTCCACTGTGGAGCTCTGTATCAGCATCAAGTGCTTGTGTCATGCTGTGTTCAGCGCTGGTGCTCCTCCCCTCTCTGCGCTAGAAGACTCTGTGTTTGTGTCTCCTTCGGTCACTGTTAGTTCGGTGTCTGATAGCCTCGTCGGCTTTCTCGTGTACGTTGGTGCCTTACTGTTCCTTATGTTAACTCACACCTTCACTTTCCTGTCCTGGAACGTACGTGGCCTTGGCCAGGCATCACGATGCAAAGACGTTCTCTCAGAACTCATCTCCTCTCGCCCAACTCTGGTTGCTCTGCAGGAAACAAAACTTTCCACACTTGAGGTGCAAAAGAGCAAAACCTTCCTCCCTACCCGCCTATCCACCTATGCCACCCGCCCTTCTGCCGGCGCTTCTGGTAGAATTCTCACCGGTTGGGACCAAAGTGCTTGCACACTAGAACACAGTTGTGAACGTACTTTCTCGCTCACAACCAAGTTCTCTTTCAAAGCTGACGAAAATGCCTTCACCCTTACCAATGTCTACGCTCCAACTAGCCGGGAGGATAAGGCTGTCTTCCTTGCAGAGCTGACCACTATCGCCACCGCTGTCCCCGGGCCATGGATCATCATTGGCGATTTCAACCTCACACGTGACCCAGTGGACAAGAACACTGGGTCCTTCGATTACAGGGAAGCACAAATGTTCAACGACCTAATCAACGAGCTGGAGCTCATCGAAATTCCACTGATAGATAGGCAATATACTTGGAGTAACAGGCGGGATGACCCAACATTGGTGCGTCTAGACCGATGTTTTGTTAACCAAGACTGGGACGCGCTCTTCCCCAACACTTGCCTCACCTCGCTCACTCGGTTCGCCTCTGACCATGTTCCTCTTCTGCTCAAGGCCTCCACCAGAATCCCTCGCAGTGTCTGTTTCCGCTTCGAAAATTCCTGGCTGCATCACCCTCACTTTAACAATGTAGTTATCAACGCCCTAGATGCACCGGTACGTGGCTCTTCAAGCAAAGCTTTCATCAGAAAGCTCAAATCTTGTCGTCACGCATGTCGTGGCTGGTCCAAGCAGCTGCAGCCTAGGGAGCAACGGGAGATCGACACCAAACTCCTCATCAATGCACTAGACTTACTGGAAGAGGAACGACGACTATCTGCAGCTGAAGCCTCGCTGCGCAAGCTGGCTGTACAAGCAGTCCAGGACATCCAAGAGGAATGCCTTGCGTTTTGGCGTCAACGCTTCACTCTACGTATGGCGATTGAGTGGGACGAGAATTCACGAATCTTCCATGCAGCTGCAAACGGTCGTCGGAGGAATAACAAAATCCAGTTCCTCGAACGTGATGGAGTGCTTTTCCTCTCCCATGACGCCAAGAGTGTTGTCCTCTACAATTTCTACAACGAACTCCTGGGAACAAGTATTGCCACCAAATGGCGTTTCAGCCTGTCAGATCTCTACCCTCACCTAGATGTTGCTGGCCGCAGTATGTCCACGCCCTTTACTTCAGATGAAATTTCATCAGCGCTCTTTGGCATGGACATGAACGCAAGCCCGGGCCCAGACGGTTTCGGCCCATCTTTCTACAAAGCTTTCTGGCCCAAGTTGAAACCCGACGTCATGGCACTCTGCAACGATTTCTGCTCCGGGCAATTGGCCTTAGACGGGTTGAATAGAAACCATCTCATTCTCATTCCAAAAAAACCTGGTGTTCGGAAACCAGAAGGTTTCAGGCCCATCTCACTTTAGAATTTCCCCATGAAACTGTTCTCCAAAGTCATGGCAAACCGACTGAAAGCAGCCATCCCCTCCATCGTTGACGCTGATCAAACTGGTTTCATCCAAGGCCGGCACATCGCCGAGAACTTCATCTACGCGGCTGACCTTCTAAGTTGTTGCTGCAAACGACGAGTTCCGACGGCTGTACTGAAATTAGATTTTAAGAAAGCTTTTGACTCAGTCTCTTGGGGGAGCCTTGACCTGATCCTCGCCTCAAGAGGCTTTGATGCACAATGGCGGCAATGGGTGTCCCAGATCCTACAGACCGGCAAGACAGCCGTCATGCTAAATGGAGTTCCTGGAAGATGGATCAACTGTAAAAGAGGCTTGCGTCAAGGCGACCCCATCTCTCCGTATCTTTTCATCATTGTGGCTGACGTCCTCCAACGGCTCATTCAAAAAGCAAACCGAGCAGGCCTTCTGCTACATCCACTTGACCCCCTTCTCCCTTGCCCAGTACTGCAATACGCAGATGATACTCTCATCCTCATAAGAGCGGATATGCAATCCATGAGTGTGCTGAAGGACATCCTTGATGAGTTCTCCCTCGCAACCGGCCTCTCGATCAACTTTGACAAATCTACCTTTGTGCCTATGAATGTCGCACCGGAAGAAGAAGTTGCGCTCGCTGGAATTCTCGGCTGCCAAATCTCCAGCTTCCCACAAACTTACTTAGGGCTCCCTCTATCCCCACAGAAACTTAGAGTGGCCGACTACCAGCCCCTGATCGCCAAATTTGACAGTTTCCTCTCTGGCTGGAAAGCTCGTTTACTGAGCACAGGGGGACGTATGGTTTTAGTCAATGCCATCCTCAGCAGTCTCGCCATTTATGCAATGTCGTCTAATATTCTACCAAAAACAGTGCTTGAGACACTTGATGCAAGGCGTCGAGCTTTCCTTTGGTCCGGCGAAGACCACTGCCATGGCTCTCAATGCCTGATAGCTTGGGAAAGAGTGTGCCAAAGCAAAGCCTGTGGAGGACTTGGAATTCGACCTCTGGATATTCAGAACCACAGCCTCCTACTAAAGTTCGTGCACAAGCTTCACACCCTTGACATTCTACCTTGGAAGACTTGGTTTCTGCACCAACACCCTAATGGCTATGCAGGACACGACAACGACTCGTTCATCGCCCGAATTATACACGAAGATCTGCAGAGATACCGAGACATCACATCTGTGCAAATCGGCAATGGAGAACGCACCTCATTCTGGTATGACTGCTGGCTACTGAGCACCCCACTCTCCGAGACATTCCCAGCTCTCTTCTCCCATTGTACACAGGGTGCCCTCTCTGTTCACGACACTCTGAACATGGCTTGGGAAGATCAACTACAACCACGCCTTACGCGATGCGCTACGGAAGAACTGAACATGTTACAGGATTGTCTTCGTCATGTCTCACTCTCTGAGACACCGGACGTCAGGACCCTGACACACCGGCCCAGAACTCCTTTCAGCTCCCAGGAGGCGTTTCATGCTCTGCACCCTGGACAACAAGAAGACCCTGACTCTGAACGCATTTGGAACACTGTATCTTCCCACCAAAGTTCAGTTCTTCGGGTGGCTTCTGCGTCACGGGAGACTCAACACAAGAGGGTCTCTACACTACAGGAACATACGGGAGCTCCATGAGTCCTACTGCGAACAATGCCTAGGAATGCTAGAAACCGATGAACACGTCTTCTCCCAATGCCCCAATGCAAAGAAAGTTTGGTCAGCAATAAGCAACAGCATCATCCCTGCCGAGTTCAACCGTCCCTGGTTACTGGCCAAAGAACTCCGTCTCCCACCTGAAGTTCATTTGGATGCCATCCTACTTGTCCTCTGGCACATTTGGAAGGCTAGAAACGCTCTCATCTTCGATCGTAAACAATCAACGGCTACTGCTGTACTGCGCAGAGTGGTCTGCGACATGGACAGTTGGAGCAAGCGCTACAGGAAACAAGGATCACAATGGCGTCGCTGGCGTGACTTCTTCAATTCTTGTCTGTAATTTCCTCTAGAATCTATCTCACCCTGTACCTCGGTCTGGTATGCCAGACAACACAACATGTACTGAACCTATTACATGATCAACAAATTAGTAGGTGGGGATCTCCCCCCCCCCCCCCCCCCCGATACGGTTCAAAAAAAAATGAACCTTGTGCTGAGTGATCCCATTGTTGCTGTTTCTGAGTTTATGTATGTTCTGTTTTATGCCAATGTTATGCTTTATCTCTTTGCTTCCACTTGTATGGACACATTACTCCTAAAATAACCAACTTTTTTTTCTTTAATTAAAAGCGCTGGCTGTCTTTAATTGCTCCCAAAAGCAGGACAGTTTATTGATATCTGTGCTCACATGGAGAACTATCTCTTGCTGCATCTTAACCAGGGTAATATGTAACCCATTAAGTAGTATTTCATTAGTTTGTTCTTTGATGTCTTCTTGAACTAATGGTATTTTGTTATATACTTTTGCTTTGTTATGCTTGTAGTGCTTCTACTAGACAGACATTGCTTAAAACAAATCAAATCCATGTAAGGATGATAGATCCTAGAGTTACCACAAGGCATGCTATTAATGCCATGTTAGTGTCTCTAGAACACTGTCCTTAGAAATATTGTTGTGATTTAGAGTGTCCTAATGACTATGTGTGAATGTATCTATGCAGTGTTAGTTGACATTCTGATACCCTGTCATAACTCATAATGGAAGATCTGAATCAAATTCCTTTGCTTCTATAATTCACTGAAAAGGTCATCTTGGCACAGGTATAGTTATGTTTTGAAAATCGTGACAATTTTTGACCATTTATTCATTTATCCCCAAAGTTGAAATCAATAACATTGTATTCTGTACTAACAGATTGGTTAGAGTGTTGAACTCCAAGATGTAAACTAAATGGCATACCTTTCTGCCTCTTTTCAGGTTCTTCTGTATAACCATCCTTCCATCTTTTCATATATTTACTTGTCATCATACTTTTATACTTTCCAAGGACAATTTGGTATATTTTTCTTCCATCACAATTAATTGGTGACAAATGCAGTTCTCCTTTTAGTATGCTACAAACAGTATGAAGTGGTTCATAGTGGCTAGTGCTTAGTTTATTGCAATTGCCCATTTGGTTGCTTTCTTGCTGAAAATCTGTTTCATTTAAATTTATTCTCGCGGCTTTCTCTTCTCCTTCCTCTTGGTTTTCTGCCCCCAGATGGTTCTTATTACTTGACTCTTCTTATTCGTCGCAGGAAGCTCTAAAAGCAAGGATGGCTAGATGGTGGACAATGGATGGTATGTCTCCACATTCAAATTTGTTGTACTATACTCCCTATTTGCGCTACTAGCTATGTCTGCTAAATTACTCCTGTCAGCAAACCATTATCTGATATCTTTACAAAAGTGATTATCACATTTGAGAACTTATTTGGATCCATTTTCTCTGTAGCTGTAGCTCTTAATTTATGTGTTCTGTACATTTAATGAAAGCACACTGCATTGGTTTAAGAAAACATGTTTGCACTGAATACTCCGAATGTCATTTCCAACTATTATTAATTCACTAAAACTATTTACACAGACTTCTCCACACACCATTTCCAACCTTTGCGGTAAATAACACTGCCTTTTTCATTATTTTCTGTTCACCTGTGAACAATAGTGTCAAAAGCAACTAACAGAAAGAATGCAAAGACATCAGTTTCAAGGTTCTGTGAAATTAGCTGCAGTCCTTCGTCTGACTTCTGCTAATTAACTGGTTATGGACTTGAACATACAGAAGTTTTAGCTACCCCCCCCCCCCCCCCCCCCGCCGACACTTTTGTCATTTGGTAGAATTGTGATTGCATGTTCAGTCAGAAGAACTGTGTACATTGCTATATGTTGTTTTAGTAGCATCTAGCTAGCTAGCTTCCCCAAAGTGACTTTATACTACAGGAATTTGTAAAGCTCACAAATTCTAGAACTCATTTAATTTTGAGAACATAGCTATGCAACAAAAACAAACTGATAAATTGATGCTCAAGTTATTCAGAATAAATCTAGCTGTGCACAAGGAGTTTTGATGTATCTTCAAGCTATCAGTTCTTCTAGGCCGTATTCATTAAGGAATTTATGACATGAAAGAATGCAGTTTCAAAACTGTTCTTTATTAATTACTTCAGTTTCTTTTGATTAATTACTGCTTTCTTCTTCCTCTTTCAGCATGATCGCATCTATACCTTTCTAAGTGCATGCGTTTGTTTTGTACCTCTCCTATAATCTTTGGTGATTAATCATATAGTTGTTTTGTTTATGCATTTCCAGAGCTATAGCTATGATTGCAGAATACATCGTACTTCTGTCCATTTTTTCCCATACATTTTAGTTTGGCGAGTGTTTGGTACATCTCAAATACTGAACATCTACCCTAGCAGACATGACACATTGGCGAGCGTGGCGTCAAATCAAGGGTTGGTCAATCGTGTGTCTACTGTGGCAGAGTTACTGTCTGCGGTGGCAATGGCCACTTGCAGTGCCATGGCTAGCTATGTAAGGGGAGTTGGAACTTAGGTTGATGAATGGAGGCACCAAGTTGCTTGCAAATGTTACCAGGCTTCTTGGTTTCCTTAAGTTGAGCCACCACGTGAGTGCATGCTGGTAAGGGTGTAGAATATTGGGCAAACACCACACGCCCTAGGAGGGGGGGTGACCTTTCATTATATAGGCCGAATAGGCTTGGAGTACAAGTCAAGTACAATACAAGGCTATACACCTATACATATCTAATACCCGCCCGCAGTCGCAGGGGGAGGGGAACTAACACCTAGACTGGACCGAAAATTAGTAAACAACTGTACAGGAAGACCCTTAGTCATGATGTTAGCATACTGATGGGACGACGGAACGTGGAGCACCCGAACCTGCCCCAAAGCAACCTTCTCTCAAACAAAATGAATATCAATCTCTATGTGTTTAGTGCGACGATGATGAACAGGATTTGCAGCCATGTAGACAGCACTGACGTTGTCACAATAAACAATAGTTGCCTTGTCGAGAGGAAGATGAAGCTCTTGAAGAAGCTGGCGCAGCCAACAACACTCAGCCACAACGTGAGCTACAACACGATATTCTGCTTCAGCGCTGGAGCGAGATAATGTGGTCTGTCGCTTAGAAGACCAAGACACCAGGCTATCTCTGAGATAAACACAGTAACCAGAGGTAGAACGCCTAGAGTCTGGACAGCCTGCCCAATCCGCATCAGAGTAGGCAGTCAGGGAATCCACTGAACCGGAACCAATATAAAGCCCATCGTCCAGAGTACCCTTCAAATAACGAAGAATGCGTTTCAAAAACGCCAGGTGAGGGTCCCTTGGATCATGCATGAACAAACAAACCTGCTGAACAGCATAGGCAATATCTGGCCGAGTCAGAGTAAGCCACTGAAGAGCACCAGCAATGCTCCTGTAGAGAGAGGGATCAGCGACTGGCGGTCCATATTCAGCAGACAACTTGGACTTGCTATCAACGGGCGTGGAGGTCGGGTGACACTCGATCATGCCGGCGCATTGAAGAATTTCCAGGGCATATTGTCGCTGAGAGAGAAACAATCCATCCGAAGTGCGCTTGACTGAAATGTTCAGGAAGTGATGTAAAGAACCAAGATCCGTCATGGCAAACTCGGAGTGCAGGCGCTGAATAACAGAAGCAAGCAAATCTGAGCTGGAGGCAGTGAGAACAATGTCGTCCACATATAAGAGAAGGTAGGCAAGATGCGAGCCACTCTTGTAAATGAATAGGGAAGTGTCAGTAACCGATGGAACAAACCCAAGTTGCTGAATATAAGTAGCAAATCGCTGGTACCAAGCACGAGGAGCCTGTTTCAGACCATAGAGCGACCGCTGTAATAGACAGACATGATCAGGATATGAAGGATCAATAAATCTAGGTGGCTGCTGACAATACAGTCTCACTGAGATAACCATGGAGAAAGGCATTCTTGACATCAAGCTGATGGATTGGCCAATGATGAGAGCTAGCAATACTCAAAACAGTCCGTATAGTAGTTGGCTTGACAACCGGACTGAAGGTCTCATCATAATCCACGCCATATTCCTGATTAAAACCCCTGACAACCCAACGAGCCTTGTGTCGAGCCAGAGAACCATCAGAATGAAATTTGTGTTTATAAATCCACTTCCCTGTCACAACATTAGCGCCGGGTGGCTGAGGAACAAGACGCCAAGTACCATTATCCATGAGGGCTTTATACTCATCTGCCATTGCAGCTCGCCAGTTAGGATCAGAAGAGCACTTCGATAATTCCCTGGAATAGGTGAAGCAACGACATGCTCAGCAGAGAGATTCCGATAATTGACAGGCTGAATAGTACCGGTCTGCAAACGAGTGAGCCGCCGAAGAGTCGGCGGAGGTGAGGCACCACGCATAGGATGTGGAGGCTCTGGAGGCGGCTGTAGAGCACTGGCTATGGCACCGTAGCGGCGGACAGGAAGCGGACCATTAACTGGACGACGACTAAAGACCTGTCCTCGAAAACGGCCTGGAGGCAGTACAGGAGCAACCTCGGGCGCGCTAGGTGGCTGCTGAACCGGAACAACAGCTACAGGTGTTGGTGCAGCCTGTGGAGCAGGCGGTGCAGCAGCTGCAGGGACGACCGCAGGTGATGGAGCTGCAGCAGAATCAAACGGGGGCACGAAGCCACTCCCGCCCGATGTAGAAGGCTCCAAACGTCCAGGTGGGGGCACGAAACCACGCCCACCGGGAGAAGACCGCGGCTGCTCGACGTCCATGGTGGACGGAGCGACCGCTGAAGAGGCCGGTGAGGGTACTGAACCGCGCTCACTAGCAGGAGAGGAAGGCTGCTCGTCGCCCAAAGTCGCTGCTGCATTGTTAGTAGAGCAAGGCACAACAAAATCCATATCGTCGTCTCGTAGAGAATCATAGGAAGAAGGAGAAATCCGACCGTCGTGTGCAAAGGGGAATGTAAGTTCATCAAAAACAACGTGACGAGAAATGACAACACGACGGGTAGTAAGATCAAGACAACGATATCCTTTATGCGCCGAAGGGTAGCCCAAGAAAACACAAGCAGCTGAGCGAGGAGCAAGTTTATGTGGAGAGACCGCTTGAAGATTTGGGTAACAAAGGCACCCAAACACTCGCAAGTGGTCGTAGCTAGGAGGGCTGCCATGAAGCCGGGAAAAGGGTATTTCGCCAGAAATTGAGGTGGACGGACTGCCTATTCAGAAGATATGTGGCTACAGATAATGCCTCAGCCCAATAAATGGGAGGCATAGACGCATGCATCAGTAGAGTACGCACAGAGTTATTAAGAGTACGAAGAACGCGCTCGGCTTTCCCATTCTGAGCGGATGTGTAAGGGCAGGAATGTCGGAATAAAATACCACGAGATGCTAGAAAGGTCGTGGTAGACGTGTTTACAAATTCTCTACCATTATCAGTTTGAAAGCACTTAATGGGAAGGCCGAATTGTGTCTGTGCATAGGCAACAAACTGGACAAAAATATCATGAACGTCAGACTTAAGATGAAGAGGGTATGTCAACAAAAATGAGTAAAATCATCCAGCAAAACGAGATAATATTTGTAGCCTGAAATACTCGGAATAGGAGACGTCCAAACATCACAATGAACTAGCTCAAAAGCACAATATGTCTGAGAAGTAGAAGCACTAAATGGAAGACGCGTATGTTTGCCTAGCTGACAGGCATGACACATAGAGCGATCTACTTTATTACATGAGATGTATTTATTCTGGCGAATAGAGGCAACGGCGGCTGGAGCAGGATGGCCGAGACGCTGATGCCACAGGGAGGCGGAGGCAGCGAGGAGGGCGTGGGCAGTGATAGGTGTGGCAGCAGTGATGGTGTACAAGTCACCATCGCTATTGCAGCGAAGAATCACGCGTCGCGTCCTGAGGTCCTTCACAGAGAAACCAGAGGCATCAAATTCAACTGAACAACGATTGTCACGAGTGAACTGTCGAACGGAAAGAACATTACGAACGATGGAAGGGACGACAAGGACGTTGTTCAAGGTAAATCTAGATGCAGGTGTATGAAGAACCGATTGTCCACGAGACGTGACAGGAAGATGAGTACCATTGCCTACAACAATAAAGGAGGGCAGCAGGGAGGAGTGGGAGAGGAGTATACCTTCTGAGGAGTGCATATGGGTAGAAGCGCCGGAATCGAGAACCCGTGGGGTGGAGCCTTGGAGCGACATTTGCTGAAGAGCAGCAATGAGACTCGCCTGGTCAAAATTGGGCGCCTGCTGCTGGCCGGAGTACTGCACAGGAGCAAAGGCCTGTGTTGGCTTGAGGAGCATAGCCTAACAGCCCTGCACCTGGCACACTAGGGCCACCAGCGCCCTGTGGACGCCAGCCGCCCGCCTGCCCCCCTCCCTGGCCGGGCCATGGAACAACGCAGAACCATGGGGCGTTAGGAGAGGGCAAGCGAGGTTGACCTCCTTGCTGGCCTCCACCTCCCTGCTGGCCGCCATAGCCACGCTTCTTCTTTGGACGTCGCTGCTGCTGCGAAGGCGCGCCAGAGGAGGAAGAGGACATGCGGTAGGCAGAGCCACAACCGCTGGAGGAGGCAGAGGCGACGAGTGCAGTAGACGTCGCGATCTTGGTCTCGTTGGCCAAGCGCAACTCTTTCAGGGCTAGCTGATCGAGTGCCTTGGAGAAGGTCATGTCAGCGGTGGCAGCAATCATGTCGGCAGTGGTGCTGTACTTGGGGTTGATGCCGCGCAGAAGGTTGAGCACCATGTTCGGCTCAGACACAGGCTGTCCCGCATCACGAAGTCGATCAACAGCCTTCTTCATCAGATTCCCGTATTCTTCAACAGATAAATCTCCCTGAGTCAAGGTGTGGAAGTCGTGACTCAGGTAGATGGCACGAGGAGCCTGATTAGATCGGAAGTGTTGTTCGATGGCGACCCAAAGTTGGCGAGCAGATTGGGCTGGCGCCATGGTGAAGTCGAGGACTGCTTCGGAGATGGAGCCATAGAGCCAGCTTCGGACGCAGCAATCTGCTTGATTCCAGGCTGCGCAAGGGTTGGCAGGAGGTGTTGTCCCATCTATGTGCTGGAGGAGGCCGAACTTGCCGCACATCGCCTGGAACAAGGCGCTCCACTTGGTGTAATTGCCGGAGCGGAGTTCCAGCGTCACAGGGACATGAGCCTTGACGGGAACCGACGCGTAGGGGCTGATTGCTTCACCCATTGCAGGAGGAGGGGAGGAAGGGGCAGTAGATGGATTGCTGATCACTTCGGCAGGAGATGAGGGAGCAACGAAGGATTCGTTGATCACCTCGGACATCAACAGATGGATCTGTTGGAGGAGGGGAGGCGCGCCTAGAGGGGCAGCGTCGGCGGTCCCGTGAACAGTAACTCGAGGGAGGAGGAGGGGTGGTGCACGTGGGGGAGTCCCACGCACAGCTAGGGCAGCGGAAGGGGGAGGAGGCACACGGCCGGCTAGGAGAGAGCCCGGACTCGTGATACCATGTAGAATATTGGGCAAACACCACACGCCCTAGGAGAGGGGTGACCTTTCATTATATAGGCCGAATAGGCTTGGAGTACAAGTCAAGTACAATACAAGGCTATACACCTATACATATCTAATAAAGGGCAGGAGAGACAAGGGCACAGACCCACTTAGTCCATTCCTTCAACATCTGCATGGACTGATACACCCTCCTTGTCTTCTCCAATGTTAGTTGCAGCAGCAGGCCAGCAGCCAACAAGTGCAGTTGTTGAGACCAGCAAGAGAAGATTGGAGCATGGAGTGACTGGAGCCCAGGTTGGTCTCCTCTAGGCTCTGCCCCTGATATGACCAGCAAAACTATAACTACGTTGCTACTGCATTTCGTATAGTGACAAAAATGTGGAATGGATTAATGACAAACACAAACATGAGAAGATTTGAATTCCTTAAATCGCCTAGATGAATGCTGCAACTGATTGAATAATAATACTGCTAACGTGGAGATGTAATTTGTACAAGCAAATGATATAACTTATATGAGGATAATGTCTATGCTTTTGTAATCATGGTGACATTTTTTTGTTAAATTGTCCACTCTAATCTTTGATTTATGATTATCCTTACTGTAATGTTACAGATATTACCGTTCTTGAATGATATATATTATCATGATTGTTGTTCCAGGCTCTAAAAGTATTGCAAGCTTAACACAGTTGCAGAGTATGATGGAGTTTGTCTTCTGGTCAAAAGATAGTGTGGAAGACATAGTCAGGTCGAGGTCACCAAATATCCAGCTTACCTCCTTTGTTTGTAGGAGTCACATTTTAACTTCTACAAGGTGCTTCCATTGAGAATCTTTAGGGAGCATATACAGTCTAGAGTAGCACTCCATAGTTCAACATCATCTGGTACCAGTTATTTGACCATTGGGATTAGTATGTACGTATTCCACTTAACTGTTCATCCAACCACTAGCCATTCTTTCATTCTGTTTTATGTTCACCTAGGTGCCCCATGCAACCTCTTCTTTGTTTTCTCCCAAATGCCTGTTTTGCCTCCTTTTATTCCAATCTCTACTTGGTCATGGTGGAATGTAGGTAGGAGTATGCCAGTCGCCAGCCAAGATGAAGATGGCAACAGTTGTAGATGGCATGGACTGGATGCAGACTGTGGCAATGGCAACCGAGAGGCCATGTTTGTTTCTCTTCAACATCGTTTCATTGAATATTTGTTGCCAACCGGCAGAGAAAGGTACATTTATCATGGATTGTTCCACGTTGACTTCATATCTTCTGGTGTTTGGTTTTGAAAATATTGCTAGCATAAAGGGAAGTTCTCTTGCTAGCATAAAGGGAAGTTCTTCTTTTGTCAATATCAACATCAAAGCCTTTCAAAGTTCTTATTTTATACTTTAAAAAGGTGATGACGTTTGCTTATCGCTTACCTGGTCTGTGGACATGCCCTTTTGTTTGGTCTCCCTTACAAAACTATTGCAGGTACATATGTGTACCTTAGAGGACCTGATGTATTCGTGTCTGTTGGTGGATTGATGCCTTTGCCATGTGTGTTCTAATTTCATCCATTCAAGGGTTACCTTTCCCTTAGCTTGTAACCACTAACCAGTGATTGTGTATGCTGTCCTTCAGTGGATTGCTTTTATTCACACAGCTGATTAAGTACGTTTCTTTATGCCTCTGCATATGACATAATGATAAAACATCAAGACATCATTAAAGAAGTTTAGTTTTATGTTTTAAAGAAGTTTGTTGTCTCTGAGAGCAAGCTTGCCTACAAGCCATTTCCTAGGACACGAGATTAGTTTTGCACCATGGTCTACTGTTCAGAACAAAAGCAATTTAGGCAATAAATTTCCTAGGCACGTCTTTAGTTTAGTTCCATTTGGACAGCTTCCTTCCCCGGTGGTTTTTTTGCTCCATATTAATTTTATTGGGATCATATGGTTTAGGTACCTGTGTGCCTAAAACCCAATATCTTTTAGCTGTCCTACATGGGCAATCTTACTCGTTAGCACTGCATGTGTATGAACTGCCTTTTTTTGGCGAGCATGGACTGGAGTTACAGTAGCCCAAACTGGAATACTGTTTACCACTTATTCTCAGTATTTTGTAGACTTTGACTAGAAACAGCATTACTTTTGCATTTTTGTATGCTTTATTGGAAGAGCGCCATTAGTCCCGAGTTAAACATTACATCAACTTGTTAAGGTTGGTTTGCTGGTTTTATGATACATGGTTTAAGAGATAACAGAGATTGAAGAATAAATGTTTTGATTGTTTGGTTTGAACTAAAGTCTGACATATAAGTCGCATTATCTCAATCCCATCATTTCCATTCACTTGTCCTTTTTCAATTCTAGGCATAGAAAACTGGACCGTTTGTGGCATATGAACAATCCCACATCATACAACTATACTAAGTGTGAACCAATTCAGGGTTTTTTTTCTAGTGGAAAATTAGTGCCCAACCAGACATGTTTGTTACTGCAGTAAACAATTGAAAGAAATATAGGTACACTACTGAAACATTTTTAGGATCTATGTTTTCTTCTTTAGAAGCTAAGATTTTTATGTGAATCTCTATATTCACATATTCATGGCGGTGTAATGGTGTCCCCTTATGAATAATAGCCGGCTTTCGGGTGCTTTTTCTTGACCTTTCATTCAGGCAATGCCTTTGGAATGTCTCTCCCCTTGCGTCGTTTTTTAGCTGCGGTGGTGGAGAGTACTGACTGCACGAGAGTAAATTGTTGAGGTCTGGTGATCATTTAGTTTAGTTTTGCAATGTACTTCCAGTCAGTGCATTGCAAGGCTGATGGCGCACCTGGTTGCAGCGCAGTTCAGACTTGAGAGCCCCTGTCCAGGGTCTCCACCCCAGACCTGGCCTTGTGCAGGTACGATCAGATTTCATGGGCAACTTAGCCAGCCAAATTCTGGTACCAACATACGAGTATTATAGTACCAGTTGGAGATCAAACACACCCCAGATGCAGAATGAAAATGGATACTCATTGCCAATAATTCTTTTGTAATGCCATGCCATGTTATCATCTAGTTCTTTTTAGGGAGTTAATGATCTATGTAGGTGTACTAACATTAACTCCTTTGCCCCTTTTTGTTTCAAAACTTTGTACCATCCTCAACTGATTTGCATGTGTGATATATATTTCGCACCCTGCTCGCTGACCCTTATCCTTAATTCCTTATGTGATCACGCTGATGAAACTAAGCAGCATTTGTTGGTCTCCTGTGTGGGCAGGTGTGATTTATCATTCTCCAGAAGACTGGCCTATAGCCCGATAGGTAGTGGTGCCACAACTTCTGATTCTGATACAATGCTTTCTTCTAGCTGGTGGTGTCGGGGGCTCGGGGCCCTCAAAGGAGTACACAAACAAGGGAGATACTGAAAGAACTGTGTTGTTCGCTCTTATGTGCAGCTGGAGTGTTGGGACCTCTCCGGAGCCTGTGGTGCGTTGGTTTGGGTAGTCTAGGATCATTGTGATTGTTTGTAGTGCACTTATTACTGCATTTGCCCCTTTATATTATAAATCTTTTTCTCCTATTAATGTGTGTATAATTGGTACTCTCCTGTCCTAAATTACGATTCGCTTTGACTTTTCTAAATACATAATTTTTGCTATGTATCTATACATATGCCATGTTTAGATACATAGCAAAACAAGAAAAAGCCAAAAACGAATTGTAATTTGGGATAGAGGTAGCACCATTTAGCTCGATTTCGCATGTTCTGCATGAGAATAAACCATTTTTTTATTTATGGTTATAATAGTGCAGAAATAAGACTCCCCCGGGGTGAATTGTTTTTAAGGCGCACGTTCACATAAATCTTAGAAGAATATATCTCATCTTCAGCATGACCGGTTTTTGGCATTTTGATAAGAAACGAGTGTTAAGTCCGCATACCAACTGGTTCTAATGTTATCTCAAAAAAAAAAAACTGGTTGTAATGTTTTTTTTTTGAAAAATTAACTGGTTGTAATGTCGAGGGGATAAACAAAAACACCAACACCTCGAGTGGTGAATGACTGTCGAAATTGCCAAACATGGTTGAAATGTTTCTGTGGCGATTCGGCCACAGAACCACATTACAATAGCCTCCCTGTCCGGTCATCCGGTTGAATGTGAATGTGGCCGGATTGCCAAACATGGTTGAAACTTGAAATGTGATGGCTTCAGCATTCAGATGGCACAACACAACAAACCATGAGCATTTTCAGAGATGACTGGCGCGACGCGGTGGTGTTTGTTTACTTGTTTGTAACAAGGCCGAGTGTTTTCGGTGGCCTGGAGGTGGGCTGCGGAAGCATGCTAGGCCCATCTTCAGTTAACATTTAATTGGTACCCGATCCCCAAGTTCAAAGATTTTGAGTTTTTGGAAAAAGTCTCTTTTACCTCCCTGGAGTATGGGCCAAGTTCGCATTTCCACCCTGAATCGCAAAACTGTTTATCTAACACCCTCAACTATGAAAACTGTCCATTTTACCCCCCCTCGCTGGTTTCGATGGCGGTTTACGCTGACGTGTCCGCGGGGCCCACATGCCGCGTGGACCTCTCTTCTTCCTCTTTCCCCTCCTCAGGCCTCACGCATCTCAGATCCGGCAGCCGGTCGTCCATGTCGGCCGTCGGCCGCTAGCCGCCGGCGCGGGACCCCGCTACGCCAGTTCCGTCCCGTCCAGCGCGCACCCCCGCCACCTCGCGGACGTGGAGCGGGATGTGGTGTCCCGAGCGACGGTGGTCGACCGGGCATGGGTGAGCAACGCGGTGGCGTGCCTGCTCGCTGTCGCCGCCGTCCTCGGCCACATCGTGGCCTGGCGTCTGGGGGCCGCTGTCGGCGCAGCGGGGAGGCCGCTCGTGCGCATGGTGGACGCCGGCGAGGACGAGGCGCTGGGGTGTAGGGGCAGAACTTGATCGTCGTCGCTTAGGGCGGGGCGGTGGCTGCCGGGCGCCGCGGCGTGGACGGCGGCGCGGAGTCGAGATGCTCCGCGAGGCGGCGGCGGTGCGCGCCGGACAGGACGGAGCTGGCGCGGCTGGGGGCCAGCGTCGGCGGCCGGCGTGGTGGACCGCCGGATCTGAGATGCCGGAGGTGGGTAGAGAGGAGAAGAGGAAGAAGAGAGGAAGGAGAGGTCCACGCGGCATGTGGGACCCACTCTGACATGTGGGCCCCGCAGCCACATCAGCGTAAACCGCCATTGAAACCAGCGAGGGGGTAAAATGGACGGTTTTCATAGTTGAGGGTGTTAGATAAACGGTTTTGCGGTCCAGGGAGGAAACGCGAACTTGACCCATACTCTAGGGAGGTAAAAGGGACTTTTTCCGAGTTTTTGACAGGTCTGCCAGCCCTTTTTTTTGGATAGATTGTAGTTTGGCAGATTTCTCTAAACATTCTGTTTACTTACTCCCTCCATATATAAGAAATAGAAGTCGTTTTGGACAATGACGACACGATCTCCAAAACGTAATTTTGACTTCTTATTTTTACAAAAATATTTATTAAAAAAATGTATGCATACTTTTATAAAATATTTTTTAAGACAAATCTATTCATATGGTTTTCACTTTTCAAATTTAATGGCTTAAAAGTTATTAATGATTTATATTTCCAATGTTTGAGTATAATCTTGTTCAAAACGATTTCAATTTCATATGTTCATGATTTATATTTTAAAAAAAAAATCACCATCACCCTTCGCTTACCAGTTACCACTCACCACAGATAGTTCAATAATGATGAGTGTATAGCCTTGTCATTGTTTTCTGTTGAATATATGTACACAAGTATAGGTTATAATTGGATTTGACTTGGAATATATGTACACAAGTATAGGCTAATGAGAGTCGTGACTCGTGACTACTGGCTGAAATGTGTGCCATATTGACCGAACTTGCTGGAACCTCATTAACAAATATCATGCCCCATTTCATCGAAAAAAACATACCATGCCCCATTTCATCGAAAAAAACATATCATGCCCCATTATCGATGGTTATTGCGTTTTTGGTGTTTATATTCGCAGGTGTCTTGAATTTTGGCAAATTATAAAACAAATTGTTTGTGAATGTCCTTTGTCTTCAACTCTGGAGCATTTAGGAGATCAACTAAAGCCAGGACTTATCATGGAAAACATTAAGAACTGGACTAAATATGAGGCTCAAAAGGAACACCTGATGCATTCTCTTCTATTCTTCTCTTTCCGTAATTATTGATGTTACTTTCCATATAGATTACAATAATTCTACAATTTCATGCATGAGGGCCATCGGAACCTAACCCGTTCATGTGAGATTGTGAGAAGGGATAAAACGTTACATCTGGACATCACGTTGGTTCCAGGGGCGTAGCTACAGGGTATGCCAGGTGGGCCGCGGCATACCCTGTATTTTGGCCCAGTACAACAATACGTATAGATAGAGCCTGTCAGCGTGCCCATAAAAAAATGATAAACAGAGCTCTACCGTCGCCGTCATCCAGTCTTCCCGCCTCTGGGCCTCCGCCTGGCCATCAACACACCTCCTGCCATCCGCCGCCGTCTGCGGTCCGGTTTTTATTCTTCTATCGTCATCTCGTATTAGATGATGTTTAGGACAAGGTTTTAGTCAAACATTGGGAATATAAATCACGAATAACTTTTAAGTCGTTGAGTTTGAAAATGTGGAAACCATATGAATAGATTTGTCTTGATAAGTATTTTTAGAAAAGTATACATATATTATTTTTTAATAAATATTTTTGTAAAAATAAGAAGTCAAAGTTACATTTTGGTGACCGTGTCGTTGTCCTAAACATCATCTAATATGAGTATGGAGGGAGTATGCAGTATTTGTTTGCATAATTGATTCGGTGATCAGGCGTCGAAGTGTATCGTATCAGCAGGCTCTCGGGCTCGCATGCATACGATTGCTGCAGCCCTATGCATGCGCAACCGGCCGTATCTGCTGCTATATATTTGGCATGTACAACACCATATATGCCGATCCGGCCACCACTAAAGATTATTGCGAGTCTGTTCCAACTAATCATACTATTCTAATCAAATGAAATATTGATGCATGCATTTTCTTGTTTGTAAAATTGTTCAGTTATCAAGAGGAAAGGAGACATTGCATCTCTTTTCAAAAAACATGCTCATTTTGGAGCCAATATATTCGGACTATTTGTATTAGATTGTATGCGGACTTTAATTTTGCACTCAAGTATTGAATTTAAGACTTTGTATGCTACTTCAACGATATTTTAAATTTATTTGTCGGACTATATATGGATCATACATACCGTGTATATATTGGTTGAACCGAATTGTATATGAGAAAAAAATTTGATGGCATACCCTTTGGACAAATCCTAGCTACGCCGCTGGTTGGTTCGTTATAAGATCACATTAGACCACCCGCCATGTCACATTTTTTTAACAAAATCCATGAGTAACGTCTTTAATTAGAAAGGGGGAGAAAAAATGTTACATGTGGTCACCACGTGAGGAGGGAAAAAAAGGAATGTGGTCATGAGGAACACACAAGGCCACGTGAGAAGGAAAATACCATACTACAGTGATGCATGGAAGTTGGATCTAATATGAAAGATATTTTCCATATTATACAAAATAAATATTGATTCTTGTACAGTAGCAACACCGAAAATCAGGACTTGTCATTAGAAAAATCCTAAGTGGATTAAATATGAGGCTCAAAAGGGAACACCTGTTTCATTCTCTTCTATTCTTCTGTTCCCATAATTATTGATATTACAGTCTGACAACACCTGTACTTTCATGCAAATTTCATGCATGAAGGCCCTCTCAACTTGGTAGTTTTCTTCTTGGTTCAAAATCAGAAATGGAACAAAAATAAAATCTGACTGACATGTGAGAAGTGGCATGTATGGGTTGGGTACCATTATAACAGAGTCCGGGAGCAGCTTGGCATAGATAGGTGCTCTGCAATGCAATCGCTTCTCATAGTCACTGGTGGCGCGCGCGCGCGCACACACACATCGCTCACAAGTTTCTGAAACTATCAATGTCTCCCAAAGAACAGAATGTACTACTGTGAAATTAGCAAGTTCCAAAATAGTCCTCTCTTTCCTACAAGTTACTAATTAACAGCACCAAACAATGCAAAATTCCCTGCTTTTTTTTTATTTCAGTAGATGAGAAGAGTATTTCCTTCTGTACAAGACACTTATTCATTTCACCTCAATTTACCATTTGCTTGCTGTAAAAAAAATAAACATTTGCCGAAATCTATCTCAATTTACTACTAAGCATAAGGGCACGTGCCGCAGGCACGCGTTTAAAAAAATATTAATTTAGAGATGTAGTCTACATGGACTCTTTAGATTAATCTAGAGCGTTCGATCATCATAAAATCCGACGGCGTAGGCTCAAAGGTGAGATGTTGTAGTCATGCATTGAGGGCCATAGGAACCTAACCCGTTCATGTGAGATTGTGAGAAGGGATAAAACGTTACATCTGGACATCACGTTGGTTCGTTATAAGATCACATTAGACCACCCGCCATGTCACATTTTTTTAACAAAATCCATGAGTAACGTCTTTAATTAGAAAGGGGGAGAAAAAATGTTACATGTGGTCATCACGTGAGGAGGGAAAAAAAAGGAATGTGGTCATGAGGAACACACAAGGCCACGTGAGAAGGAACATACCATACTACAGTGATGCATGGAAGTTGGATCTAATATGAAAGATATTTTCCATATTATACAAAATAAATATTGATTCTTGTACAGTAGCAACACCGAAAATCAGGACTTGTCATTAGAAAAAGCCTAAGAAGTGGATTAAATATGAGGCTCAAAAGGGAACACCTGTTTCATTCTCTTCTATTCTTCTGTTCCCATAATTATTGATGTTACAGTCTGACAACACCTGTACTTTCTGTAGATGATATAGTTTTGCAATTTCATGCATGAAGGCCCTCTCAACTTGGTAGTTTTCTTCTTGGTTCAAAATCAGAAATGGAACAAAAATAAAATCTGACTGACATGTGAGAAGTGGCATGTATGGGTTGGGTACCATTATAACAGAGTCCGGGAGCAGCTTGGTATAGATAGGTGCTCTGCAATGCAATCGCTTCTCATAGTCACTGGTGGCGCGCGCGCGCGCACACACACATCGCTCACAAGTTTCTGAAACTATCAATGTCTCCCAAAGAACAGAATGTACTACTATGAAATTAGCAAGTTCCAAAATATTCCTCTCTTTCCTACAAGTTACTAATTAACAGCACCAAACAATGCAAAATTCCCTGCTTTTTTTATTTCAGTAGATGAGAAGAGTATTTCCTTCTGTACAAGACACTTATTCATTTCACCTCAATTTACCATTTGCTTGCTGTAAAAAAAATAAACATTTGCAGAAATCTGTCTCAATTTACTACTAAGCAGAAGGGCACGTGCCGTTTTAAAAAATATTAATTTAGATATGTAGCCTACCTGGACTCTTTAGATTAATCTAGAGCGTTCGATCATCATAAAATCCGACGGCGTAGTCTCAAAGGTGAGATGTTGTAGTCAACTTGGACTCTTTAAATTAATCTAGAGCGTTCGATCGTCATAAAATCCGACGGCGTAGGCTCAAAGGTGAGATGTTGTAGTCAACTTGGACTCTTTAGATTAATCTAGAGCGTTCGATCGTCATCATAAAATTCGACGGTGTTAGAGGAGTAAGATAAGAGTAACCCTGGTACGAAAATTCCGTCGTCCTTTATAGTGTAGATATATAAATTATCAGGATCAGCTCTGTACCCTATGATCTGATCCTGTTGCTTGCTATTTGTGTGTTTTTAACTTTTGTTTTCCTTGTACACCACACTGAAGCTCAAGAACAGAGCTCCAATGCTCAAGCCTGGAGGTCACCCTTCTCCTCCGGCTCGAGCTCTCTAAGCTCATCAGCTTCACTCCTCTTGCAGCTCCGGTAAAACACACAACTAACAATGATCTCAAGCACGACACACACCGCGTGGATGTAGGCAATCGAGAACGCCTCGCCGGCGACCCCCGGCTTGATCCTCCCGCCGTCCATCCGCCGCCGCGCCACGACGCGGAGCCCGAAGAGCGCCTCCGCCGCGGCCATCCCGAGGTTGGTCGGCAGCGCGAGCGCCAGCGCCGTCGACACGCGGCCCCTGATCGCCACGCACGCCCGGAGCACGGCGGCGTGCCCCCCGGCGCTCCCGGGCTGCTCTGTGGCGGCGACGACCACGGCGAGGTTGCAGACCACCGTGGCGACCCCGACGGCGAGCGAGTAGACGATGGCGCCCGCCGCCGAGAGCGCCAGCGTCATCCAGGAGTGGGAGGTGAGGCCGAGCGTCTCGGCGCCGGAGAAGGCGAGGAGGAGGAGGGAGAACACGGCGGCGTTGACGGTGAGCATCAGGAACGCGTTGAAAAGGTGCGTCGCCGCCACCGCCGGGTACGCCCGCAACACGGCGGCGCACGGCGGGAGCGCGAGGCGGCGCTGCTGCTGCCGGCGCGGCGGCGCACCGGCGGAGGAGGCGTCGCGGAGCATGGCGGCGACGGAGGCCTTGGCGAGGAGGAAGAAGGTGAGGGAAAAGGGGAGCGTGGCGACGAAGGTGAAGACGGTCTGGGAGAGCTTGGCTTCGAGGAGGGAGAAGAAAGGGGAGGGAGGGAACCCCGCGGCGGCGAACACGGAGCGGAGCCGGGACGCGACGGCGCGGAGCGACGGGGACGACGGCGCCGCCGCGGAGGAAGCCAGCACGGACGCCGAGAACGGCAGCGCCAGGAGCGCCGCCACGGTGGTGAAGCAGTGGTACCCGCCGAAGAAGGACGACACCGACGCCCGCATCACCCTCGCCGCCGCCGCCGCCGCGCCATGGCCATGGGCGCCGCCGCGCGCCATCCCCGCTGCTGGCCGCCTCATGTCGCAACCACAACCGCAACCTCTCTTCTTCCTCAACAAGCAAGACAGAGCAATGGAACAGTGTACTTGCTCTCCTCCCTTGATGTTGCCTTTATGGCGGGGATCGCTTGCGATCGATGGTTGGGAGGTCGAGAGCAGGGGAGGTTTCGATCGAATGGAGATGGCCGAGCGATCGAGAGGATGATCGACTGACCACCTACTGCTACTGATGATGGGCACTGACCCGGTAACTGACTGCACGGGCGCGATGGCTGGCGGGAGTCTTATATGGAGGAGGAGAGGTGGAGAAGAAGCAAGCGATGCGATGCGAGCGGAACAAAAAAAAAATTTAAAAAGAAAAGAATTTTGGCCTGAAGTGAATCCATCTCGTCTCGGTAACATCTACTACCAAACACTATTATATGGGTGTACGAGCAGCAGAGCAGAAGGGACGAGGAAGAGGAGACGTTGCGGGCAGCTAGGCATTGTAGGTGCCGTCGGTTACAAGGCGGCCGAGCTGGAGCTGGAGCTGGAGCTGGAAGCTGGTGTGAGTGAGGACGAAGGGAGAGGCGCCTCTTGCTTGGATCATATCCCACTCAAAGGCAGGCAGGCAGCAGATACATATAAATATATATACATATATGTATCTGTACGTGATGCAGAGAAGATTGTTCGGTGTACACGCTTGCAATGCAGAGCTTTGAGAGCACGGCGAGTCGGCGACGGAGTCGAGCAGAGTTGGCAGGAAATGGTGAAAGCAGGGGTGCTGGTGGTGGCAGAGTGGAGGGTGTGAGACTGTCAATGTCGACGTTGGGTGAAATTAGGTCCCGTGCGGCCGTGCCCGGCCGAATTCACTGAAAGGATGACCGACTGACAGTTAGGGGTGTCGAAAGGCATTGGTCAGTTTCAGTTAGATTGGTTTCCTTTGGATATGGGTTGCTTTCGTCTCGCGTGTGCTTCACTTGGAACGGAAGTTACTTCAGAGTCATCCGGCACTATGTGCTAGGATTTTCCATTCCTTTTTTCTTTTTCTTTTCTTTTGGAGAGGGACATAGTCGTGACGAAATATAAACTACAAGATACGATCTTCTCACATTGCATGGATTTTGTACTTATATGCGCTGGGATCTCTTGTTTTCTAATTTTATTTCGGCAGGGGCCGTCTCTTAGGCTCAACTCATATTCTTTTTCTAATCTAAACAAAACCAAAAGGAAATGAAAACATAGTCCTATTCTAGTGTCACACTAGCACTAAGATATAATATGCTCACAGTGGATCCTTTTTGTATCTTTATTTTTTTTAAAGAACTCCTATGACGCCTTCAAAACACAACTTTGATGTTACGTTTTGTTCTAAAATATCTACAAAACATAGCAAAATTATATCCTTACTAAACTACATAGACAAATCCACTTGTACCATTTTCAAATATTCAATCTTAGCACATGTAAATTTAACCAAAGTGTGAAATGGTTGGCTTAAGGTAGCTCCGGAAACATCAATTATGTGTGACCGGAGGGAGTTATTTTACTTTCCTTTGTATTGTTTGTGTGACACATTCGCTGCTACAATGCACATTTCATTTTATTACGACAACTTTATGGGATACAAAATTGTAATCATAAGTTATTTTTTAGTACGGACATCAATTTGTGTTGTAAAGAATTAAAGATTGTAAAGAAATAAAGATTGTTGACCAAATACAAATAGTACTTGTCCTACGTAAAAGAAATATCCCTTGTAAAATTGAAACTTGAGAGTACTAGCTAGATTAGTCAAACGTATGTTCAACTTTTCAAGAATTTTTGTGTTGTTCATTTCAATAGATTAGTTTTCCATTGACATGGTGGAGAGAAACTGCCATCATGAATGATGCAAGCTTGTAACGTACATATGAAGAACTATGGTTCACGGGCGACTGTACTGTACGCGTAACGGAGATTTATATACAGACCGCAGATCTATAGCCTGTTCTGCGAGACTATGTCGCCATTAATGGTTCCCTGTTGCCAAGCGATTGTTCGTCCAAAAAGGGGAGATCCACCAGCAATTAGGGGCAGCTATTAGCTAAGCTGGTCGCGTACAAATCACAGCACAAAAAGGACACAGCAGCCACCAAACGCTCCTATATTCCTCTCCTAATTTTTGGTAAGCACAGTAGTTCTGACTTAATTTCGTGCAGCCTCTGCACTCAAAGTGAAAGTATTTGTGCAGTAACAGACAAAAGCTACTGTTCAAGAAATGCACAATAATGCATGCACTTGACTTGGTGTGTCACTCTCACTCTCTAGGATGTCACTAGCTGACCAGAGAGATTGTTGAGCTGGGACTCAAAGATGCAATGCAGTGCATACTGTTGCTCTGACATAGCTGGTAAACTCTACTGCTGCATCTCGTCAATGATAATTCTACCAATGAGAGGAAGTGTTAGTTCGGTAGGAAGGTTTGATTGAGGAGGGGCCAGAAGAGAGTGGTTAGATGGGCATTGGATTACTACCGGTGGCAAGTCAATTTATTTGGTGGCAAAGCATAATTCAAAGCCTCCAAAATACCTATTATTGCTGTCCTCTCAACCTTTCCCTTTCTTATTTTTTCGGTTTATTAAAAAATGTTTCCTCTAAACTTTTCCTTTTTGTTTATTAACTACTACTAGCTGATTCCTCTTTTCTAAAATTGGTCTCAGCCGCTGATTCCTCAGTGTTTATTTGATCCGTGCGTCGATAGTACAGTATTGCTCTAATTTGTTGAAACAGTTATATTCGACTGCGAAAAAATATATAAAAAATATAGTGTCTAAACCCTATTATCAACAGCTGCGACCAAGTGCTTTATCACCACGGCACGCCGGTCTACCCAAACCATAAGCCAGATCTCAGTGTCTCTCACATATCCCCAATCTCTCCTACAAAAAGACATGTATACATGCAATTATGCAAACTTTTTCCTCCAAGATTAGGAGACAGGGCACGAGGTAGCTAGGGGCCCTATCTGTTCAATCAGAACCGAGCAAAATTTTGAGCCCGGAATGCACGCAACCACTGAACCGCAACATCCCAGCACGGAGCTAGGACCACTGCTCACATGTGTCTATAGCTCATAGAGTTCAGGTTCCATTCATATGATGAGCACATGATGTCGCAGTGAATCCTGCACTTATCTGCTCTTGTACCTAGCTGTTCGTATCATGCGTGTAACTGTATTGTACTCCTATATGTTCAGAGTTCAGTTCCTGCATCTTCTAGTTCATATACTGCTCTCCTGTAGTCCTGTGTCGGTCGTCTACCGGTGACGCATAGTTCTCATGGGGAGTAGTTGTCACAACCAAATCTTTCAGGTTGTTAGCATCAACATTCAACACACTCACAATTGTTTTTTTTGCCTTTCTGAAACATCGCCAATTTAATTGGTGAAGATTGCTGTGGCTTCAGTTTGTTCCGGATGAGATGGGTACTCCCTAACCGTTTCCTCTGTTCAGATCATCGCCACATATCAGCAATCCAGCATCTTGCTGTCACTGACCTTTTGGGATGGGGACTCCTTGGATTCCGACATCTGAATTGTAGCTTAAAGCTGGTCAGAGGAGGATTTCGAATGTTGTTCGTGTTGGAATGTTCCATCCGGTTGCAAACTGAACGAACGAGATTACTACTTCTCAGGACTTCAAATTAAGGAAGGGTTTTTTTGGATGTCAAAATTATCCTGGTAGCTTATTTCATGGATTCACATCGCAATTCTTTTGTGCCGGAAATCGCAGAGAGATAAGGCACAGCGCAGCATATAACCCAACATTCTTTAGTGGGCACCATGCTAAAGTTGAAGATATGGCAAAATTAAGAGGGGAATGGAAAGTCGAAGAAAGCTGCACACTCATGTGTGTATGCACAAGATTATGCAAACAAAATAAGGCAGCAAATGCTGCCAGTGTGTGCTCTGGTGTTGGGGGGTCCAATATCCCTGATGACAGCATAACCACCATTTTTCCCTTTAAAAAAGCCACAACTACCAATTGTTTAGGGTTCTGCATTGGGTCCCAGAACATATATCCATATCCATGCATGGACTAAGTAGTTGCTGGGCACAGCTGCTTGCCTTACTTGTAGTGCATTCCCCTGATGATTGGAGTGAGTGAGCTGATGCTTTCCTTCCAGCTCTCTGCACTGTTCTCCCTTCAAGAAACTCAGTCAGATGCAGTGACATCTCATCCTCAGCACAATAGCTCGTCATGATCTGTTCGTTGAGCATGCTTTGCTTGGTCACATCAACTGAATATGCTGATTTTTTTTTGTTTATATATGAATGCTGCAGCAAGTTGGCTAGTATTTGGATCATTATGCCACTTTTTCAATGGTAATTGGTTGGTTTTATGAAACAAAGAAAATGAGCTATGCTAAACTGCTCCTTCTTTGTACTGTTGAAGTATTGTTAGAAGTATGAGATTCTCATTCTCTGGAAGGGAATAGTACTATGAAATTATGTGGAATAATAGCACGTGAGCAGTGCCGGATGGATAGAGATGGACCTGCAATTTTGCAGAGCGTTACTGTAGAAATAATCACCATAATTCAGAAATAATCCGAGAAGTTCGTCCATATGTGATGAGGATACTGTCAAGTTGGGTGGTAGGTCAATGATAGAGGGTTACCCTACCATAATACAAATCCAGCGTGTACCCATTAGTCTTAATCCAATGAGCTGATGAAAGCATCCGATCTGACTGGCAGCAATTATTTCATGCAATTCAACCCTGCAGTACAATGGGCGTACTTGGGAAAAAAGAGTTTCTTGTTTTTCAATTTTGTTTCCATTAGGTTTTCAGGTCATTACATCAATCACTGTAAGCATTTACTCCCTTTACATCCCCAGTTACTTCAATTATAAGCCAAGAAAATTCTTCGGTTGACAATTATTTCACAAGAAATTTCAGTGATACGCATAGCGATGCGGCGATGCCCCTTTTCGCTAGTTCATACAGCTTGCATAAGTGGCATGATTCAAGCAAGCAAGTTTATTACGCTCTGCAAGTTTCAGAGAGCATGTGAAGTTGTGAACCAGTGTTGAAGCAGTAGAAGAGAAGGTAGCATCATTAAGAGGCAGCAAGTTCCTCTGGTCTTGCCATATGTCCAATCAGTCATCTTGCTTGACATGTTCCAAATGAGTTGAGTATATATGAGAAAGGCATGCATGGTCACTTGGTCAGCATCCAAAGTGCACAAGTTTTATTGAGTCAATGAGTAAGTTCCAGTTAACAATCAACAATGGACAATACGTAAAAATTGGCCAATAAAAAGAGCACTTGCAATGTACGTAGCAGTTGCAATATTGCACTCCTGAATACCAAGATTAGTCATCTGCTGATTAGCCATCCGCTGATTAGCCAAGCTTTTATTTAACGTAAGAGAATACCAACAAAAGAGTAGTTTTCCACAGTTCATGCTGTTGAATTTTAATAAATCTATCAAAAAAAAATCTTTGAATGTTATATCCAGCACAATATTTAGTGACATGGGCACAGAATTCCCAAAACCTAACTGCCAAGATGGTTCATCAAACATAAATAAAAGCGTGCTACTGGACCAAATTCGGCTCGGGAGCCCAATATCTGTAGGCCAGAAGCAGCAACACATAGAGTCACTTAGCAGATAAGAAGTGCATATCCAGATCTAGCTTTGTTTCAGGTGCATGGTCTTATCTGGTACGATCAGTGTCACTTCAACCACTCCGATCAGTACAAACTTCCTGATCGTCGTTGATTTGGTTCTGGCCTGATAGGCTCCCCGGTGAAGGGATCAAATTTGTAAGGCTCCCCTGTGAAGGGATCAAACCTTACTTGTTGGCGTTCTGCCGAATATTCAGCAGGCGACCTGGAGCGGAAATCCGAGCCCAAGTCTGTGCCGTACCCTGCAGAAGGCAGGAATCTCCTTACCCTAGAAAGAACAGCTTCATCAGCTGATCTTTCAATACTCAAACTCTGTTCTTGTATGTATCTTCGATCAAGATGTTTTCCAGTGTTATGTCTTGATTCATGGGCTAATCTTGATTCTGGGTATCTTCTTGTGTCTATTTCATCATGTCGCGGTTCCAGGTTTCTTACAAGGGTGGATCTTTCTTCGCCATATCTTCTAATCCTTGACTGAGATACTGGTGGATCGTCTGTGTAATATGAAGAAGGATGATGGTCTGAGGAGTGGTATCTACTGCTCCTGCAAGTAAAATGGAGATAACAAATTGAGCTTGACTAACACAAGGACCATTTACAATAAGGCCTGCCAGCAGGGATGTGAGTGCAAACCTACCCAGGTGCCATGTAATCATAATCTTCATGTGGGTATCGCTTGCCATGCATTTCAGATTTTCTCGGCAAATAAGTAGTACCGTGTAATGAGTGTGCTAAGCCAAACGTCTCAGCCTGGTGCTGCAAGTCGAATCAAAACGTTTAGGGAAAGAAAAATAGAAGTGCAAAAGGAAAAAGGGGGAAGATATTGAATGAGATAATAATAACCTTAGCAACCAATGAAGCAAAATAATCGTATTTATTACGTTTATCTCCACCTGATATCAAAAACTGCATGTGCTCTTTTGTGAGGATTAATGACAACATAGTTCAGGTTTTAGAAATTATTTGTGTAAACAACTGAACACCTGATTAAGAACAGCAACAGCAGATGACTCAGGAAGCTCATTGAGGCTTTTTACACAATGGATATCAATCTGGAAAAGGGAGATGGGCAGAACATCACGCTCCAGTTCATACGTCAAAGCGGAACAAAACGGAGACCTCTCTGTACAAATTACTTACGTCATATCGAGTACCAATTCCCAGACGTAGAATTCGAAGCAGGACTTCCTTGGCAGCAGAAGGTAGTGAAGCAAGAGCTGATTCATAGGGGTCAGAGGCATCAGCCACCTAAAAGACAAACAAGAAGAAAAGATTGTCACATACATCAACAGGAAAAAACATCCTTTTCTCCTTACTGCAAAATGAAATTTATTCGCTTAAACTATGCATGCCTACAAAAACCATATATATACTTATATTCAAATAACTATAAAACTGCTAATTCAACTGGTTGATGCTGGAGTATTGATGCCCAGTTTTTGCAACTACTCCGTATATCATAAAGAAGAGAGAAATCAAGATATAAAAACTGGGCTGTAAACTATCAAACAGGAGAGCTCCAGTAAAATAGTTGTGCCTTGCAGCCTTCTAAGCAAGAGTTGAGTTGCAACCTATGATGCAGAATCTTATGTTTTCATGTTCCTTTTGTACGATGAAGACAATATAATAGGCGTTTAGAGACAAGAAGCAGCTTACTCCATTATCATGCAATAAATCATAAGGCCAACCAGTTCAGTTTCAAAACAACAGTACACCCTAAGCTTGAAGCTGACCAAACCAAAGCTCTTGCAAGTGAACGGCTAGCTAAGTTAGTAGCTCGAGGCATTTCAGAGTCAATTGTAGGAGGTTATATCCTTACTTAAAACTCAATTGTTAGTTTTTAAGACTAAAGGAAGCAGAAAGAAGAAAATCAGCAAAATAATTAATGATATGTTGATTATCATACATACATAATTAGATAATCTTGGAGCTTTCACTTGACGATCATGTGAATCATGTCGATGTTTTCCATAAGAATAATCTGGCCTGTCTCCTGATACATTTGATCTTCTAGTTCTCACTTCTTCACGAGATCGCTTTTTCTCATTGTCTACTGCAGGTCGAGCAACTGACACCTATTGACAAACAGAGGAGCTTAATTGTCTAATCCAAAGTACCAAAACAAAATAAGCAGTAAGAAACTAGCAATAACCCCCAAACAGTTAGTATTCTTGTTCATGCCTGGATCTTGAAAGCCGGTCCTCGATCAGGTCCTCTCACTGTTTCACCATCCATTTCTTTTATAGCATTGTCCAGCTCCTGCAATTGATAGTATTATTTTTTACGGCAATCATCAAACATAGTTGTTCAAAGAATATGCAAGTGCATTAATTGGATGAGAACATAGACTCCAGAATTAAGATAAACACTTACTGAGCGACTGGCAAAGTGAACAAATCCAACTGGACATTGTCCTTTTCTTGAGATAGCAACCCGTATTACCTGATTGCACATCAGGCCACAGTTGTTTAACATTACATGTAAAATTAGTTAGTAGAAACTGCAAAAATGTGACAGACATCTCGGTGCACTTACCTCCCCGAACTGCTCAAAAAGATTTCTCAAGTACTCCTCATTTACGTTTGCTGGCAGATTCCCCACAAAAGCAGTCTTAATCTGAAAGTAAACAGAAGAGAAATCACAATCAAATGTTCAAACAGAAGATAGCTATATTTGTTCCAAGGAACAAGAGCTTCCTTCATTACCTTGGCCATTTCATCATCATCCACATGAGACTCCTTATCAGCCCAATTTATCGCAGGATGCAAAATATCGCCAAGCATAAAATCTGTTCTGGAACCCATACGGATTACACGTGCTGCCGCCTGTGATTGATAGTTTGAGGTGGAATGAAATCAAAGGAAGCAGATTTGAGTAGAAAGCGTGGACTTAAGAACATCTTCTCCAAGAGGATATTAGACATTTGTCTTTTGCTCACATCTCAGTGGGAGTAACCTCAGATCAGTGATGACTAACGGACCAAGATCTTATGTAGATAAACATACTTGAATTTTGTATATGGCATCTGTGATTAATACCAAGTGATATTTCCAGACTCATGATTACTGTGGTGTAGTGATGAAGCTAAGAGAAGGGAATCAAGCATGGGAGAGAGTGTCACGGACAAAAGGACACAAGTAGATTTTGCTGCTGTTAAAAACTCAGGCTAAACTTTGGAAATGCAATAACTCTCCGGCTTTTGTGTTTTCAACACAACCGCTCACAGGTTTCTAGAGAAACAAATAGAACAAAGGCCATTCGAATAAACAAATGGTAGTAAAGGCCCTGAACATCCTCATCAGGTGAATCAACAAATTGATGATTTCATGTTGCTAATTACCAATGGAAGCATGGAACACAATTCATGAATTTTGCAGATCAGAAAAATGCAAGTACTCCTTTGGCTCATCTAACCAATCATTATCCTTCCATACAATTGTTTCATGACATCAGATATAGCACCATCATGGCATCATCTGAACCAGGAAGATTGGGGACTATTCATTTCAAATAGATTATGGCCAGTGGTCTCTCTCTTTCTCTTTCCTATACTTCGCAACAAACTTCAACAATGGATAGAAATTCTTGTTAAGATGAGAACAGATCAAAGATGCAAGATATGTGTGAGACAAGAATTATGGTATATATCTTTTTCCTAGGTCACCAGTTCCAAATTTCTCTCTACAACTTTGTCGAACAAATGATTTCTTCAATGTGTGTGGTTTCTTCAGAAGTATCCATAAAACAATAGGAAAATGTTCATATGGAGAAGGCAACTATAAAAAGCCATCCTTTTCAACATTAGTCGGTCATTTAAGACAAAATAGATGGGAGACATTATGTTGTCATATAAATCCAAAATCAAAGTCAAGTCAGAGATAAATTCGTTAGCTTGTCAGAAGATTGTAAAGTATGTTGATAATTCGGTACCAGTTCATCATCTGGCTCCATATTAAGATTAGGATATACTGACACTAAGGAGATATGGTCACTTGATCATGCATGAAATTAATGGCACATGTGCTTCTTTTTCTAGTAGATAGATGGGACAGGATGGTTCCATCCCCACAGGTGTTTGGTTGGGGAGTGAGGGCGCAGCAACAAAATGTGCGGTCATTCATCAAGTAGCAACAACAAAAATCAGGAGGATAGATTGAAGGTAATTTTGCACATATCTTGGTATTTGCATAAGATTGTTTATCCAAATATTTTTTTTGGAAACAAAACAAGAGGCACAATATTGGCCAATACCTGCAAGATAAATCAGTTGACAAAACTATGGTCAACTCTAAATAAACTACGGAGCCTTCGCAAAAAGAAAAAATAAATTAAGAATGATACAAGGTAACAAATTTGAGAATATCTTATTTACATGGACTCAGATCATAGTAAACAACATAAAAATTAATGGTAAATGCAGAATTTTGTATAAGTCTTGTAACGACCCATGTTATACTGTTATTACTGGTTGACATTTTCACAGCAGAATGTGCTAGCAAAACAGAAGTCTAGCAATGAACAGAGACTTACTGAGTGAGAAGAAAATCGCACAAATGCAAAACCACGATTTACATGTCTTTTGCTTGATGAACCAAGATTTGAAGCCATTGCAAGGTCAACCGAAACAACATCTTTGAATGTCTGTCAGATCAAAGAGAATGGCAAACTAATGTGTGACCTAGTGAAATTATTTTAAGAAGTACATAGATAAAAGAAAATGTATGATTGATGGTTCCACCTTGTGAATCAATTCCTCAAATTCTTCTGGAGTCCACTCTGGCAAGATAATAAGGGAAAGTAGACCTTAGTAATTAGATGATAATTTTTATTTGTGTGCATGTTTTCATAACAAAGTTCTGCAGATCAACATGTTAACAAGTTGCATACGAGAGCTCTAGCGCTGATGTATCAGGTTGTTTAAGACGACGGACAGATACTACAGCTATCTAGTTTCTACAAGACAACGTTGATGAGTGTTTGGCACTTTAACTCAAACAATTGATCCATCAAGGCATCAACCATACTGGCATGTATTCTTCTCAAAATTACTGCATTATGATTGTTGACATTCACCATGAGTGAGTTTACCTTTGCAAAGATTTCCAAAGAAAAGTGTATCTTGATCCATTGAAAGATCAACAACAAGCCTCTTTCCTTGAAGCTGGTAAAGAACCAACAGCAAATATATTACAAGTTTGATACATGAGACATAATGATGTTGCTCGCATCTGTAATAATGAAACAGCACACTAGCATCTCACTCTAGACTCAAGGTTTATAAAAGGAAATGAAAATAAAGCAAACTTGTCATTAAAAAAAATATGAAGAAAGTAAGAAGTGTTGCAGGTAATACACTACTACTAGGAATAACAAAAGGTTAACAAGGAAAGGAAAGATGTCTGCATGCAGATGTGAAAACAATAGCCACACAAGAAAATGACTATACATGATGCCAGATATGGAAATTTTATCAGCATTGGTACAAGAAGTACATCGTTCTTACCTCAATACCATTCTTTTGCCTTTTAGCTGTATTAGCGTACTCTCTCTTTGTAAACCGTACGAAAGCATATCCCTGAAAGGATTTCAGGGGAAAAAACGGTGTTCAATATTTTAGTAATTCATGACACAATGAAAAAGATTTCGAATATGTAAAATATTGAAATCATATATTGCAAGCAATATCTAAAATTTACAGTTGTACTAGACCTTTGGAAGGCCATTCTGATCTTTCATTATACGTACGTCAACGATCTCTCCACAAGAAGAAAATACCTGTTAATGCTACAAGTCAGTCCCATTAGTTTCATGAACCGATAAGTTGGATGGTAGCAGTTCCAGATATGGTTAAGTTTAACACCCAAATATGGAAACATTAAACATTCTAATCTATATAGTATGACATTCTTCTCTTATTAATAGCTAGAATATGACATTTTTGCATGCTGGCATATTACTGTTTCACATCCCAAAAGAAATTACAGAATGAAGAGGGTCTAAGGTGCAACTGTAGCTTGTCAGATTCAACTCTTCCCATTTGTATTGCAGAAGAAATATAAACCCCTTCTCCCTTACTCTGTTTAAGTAAAGTATGCAAGTATGAGGAGACAAATGATATGTAATAGCCATATAATCTACAATGCTGAAAGCTCTACATGCTTTTTTTAGAGAGAGAAACGACATGTGTCCATTTCCATTCACATAGAAGGAAAATAAGAATGTGGGCTATAATTAATAAGTAATAAAAACGGGAAAACACGACAACTACCAAGTACCAACAACTATCAACAGGCAATAACTTGCTGCCATCAAATGACTAACATAACAAGAACAACAAGCGGCACATGCTCTACAGGCAGTTACTCATCTAACACTGGTTTCTACTTTCACATCCATATCAATCGTCCCAGATGCAACAGATAAAGGTCTCAGTCAACCTCTAAAATCTAGATGCCTCTTTCAACGCCAGCAAACTATTAACACTGCACATAAGCAATCTCCTATCCCCAGTGAGTAGTGAACTGCGACCCCGAAACAGAAGAGCCAAACCAACCTCCCGGAGCGTGCTCTCCGACGCCGACCGCGGCAGCCCGCCGACGAACACCTCGGTGCCTTTCCCCGCGCGGCGATCTGCGCATAGTCACACACAGAAATCCCCACGGCCGCTGGCATCAAACACTCCTCCCAAACCATGAAAAAAAAAACAGCACTGCTTTCCTCCATAGAAACTCACCTCGCTCGTCGTAGTCGCCCCGCGCCGCCGCCATCTTATCCTGAAACAGAGGCGGCGTAAGGACTCGAGCTATCTCGCCGAAACGCGCACGAAATCGGACGCCGCGACGACCGGGGAGATCGCCGGCGCCTTCTAGTGTCGATTCCGGCGGAATCCAAGCGAATACAACCGAGAAGGGGACGAATTTCACGGGATGGAGATCGAACAGATAGTGGCGACAGGAGAGTCTCTGGTTTTCTCCTCTTCTATTTTTTCCCCTTTTATTTTCCGGACTATTTGTTTCATTTTATACTTGATGGGCTTTTGTATGATACTGGGCCATCCTGTCAGATGCCGTTGCTAGGCCGGCCCAGTTTAAGCAAACGAGCTGGGCCGTTTGAGTATGAACCAGTTGTTCTTTTTTTCCCCTTTTATTTATCTACTCTGCAAAGAGAAATTGGTGATGTTTGTTAAAGTTTGTTCATCAATACTAGATTTGTTTTAAAAAAATTATGTTAGGTGATTTAAATCACCAGGCTAGTATGATAAGACACAAGCTCAAGCATAAAAGCTCAGAAATGAAATGAAAACTTGGGTTTGCTATGCATTTGTAACACGTTTTTCAAACTAGATCACCGTGTCACCCAATTTCTTCGATTGAAGAGTAGATGTAAACTTTAGAAAGATCCAAATTGTTTTCAAACTTTGCGATGGGAATTGGAACAGCATTCCGCCCAAAACGGGCACTACAATTAACTGCTTCAACCACTCTCCATGTGCAGCAGTCTGCCGTGTTCTCTTGTTTCATTCTTGTCTTTCAGATTATTAGCTGTTACTGAGTACTGACCTAGACATTCTTCAGAATAAGTAACCTGTGTTAAATTGTGCCGCCTGGAGCTTAATCGCATATCATAATCATAACCACCGTCTGATAATGAAAACGTATTTTGGAATAATACGTCTCATCTCTTTGAAAGCGTTTGCTGGATATGTTGGTATAATTGACAAGAATAAGCACAGCACTGCAGCAAGCGTACTGTGAAAAGGGATCACAAAATAATTAACCCAATACGTGCACTGTGTTTCTCCCTGTAAAAAGGATCAAATACTGTGAAAAGTGTACTGTAAAAATGTAACTAAACATAAAAGAACTCTACAAGAATTCAGTGGATTACACCAAACCGTCATGTTTGATGCAAGTTATTCTCCCTTTTCCCGTTTCAGAAAATATAGTTGCTAGCAGCTACTAAAATTTGCTAAAACAGCAAGAGTCGCCACAATGGTGGTGACGACGACGACTGCTACATTTGAAGCTGATTATGCCTTGGAGACGTGCCTAAAATTTGCTAAAACAGCAAGAGTCGCCACAATGGCGGTGACGATGACGACTACTTCATTCGAAGCTGATTATGCCTTGGAGACGTGCCTCATCAATCTGGGGTGAAATTTTGGCTCCCTGGGAATTGTCTGAGGCTTCACTGACCTGCATTTTCACCAAAAGTTTCAGCTGAATATATAGTTTGAAACGAACAGTTCCAAACTTGCATGTATGGAAATGATTGATCATGCAAAAGGTGGTTATCATTCAGATTATTAAGGGGGACAGAACTAGAAATTTCATACCTTTTTGGCAGAAATGGCCTAGTAAAATCTGGCATCGGATGTGCTCTCGGCACCTGCTGCTTCCTCAGCTGCTTGATCTCGATCTCCTCATCCACCTGCAGAAGAACACATCGTACCAAGTTTTCAGTTCCTGCATCTGAACAAGATGAACCTTGCGCTGTAACTTTCAGATAGATGGTGGTATACCTTTTGCTGTCTTTTCCTTTCCAATTTCACTTCCTCCATGAAGCTGTTGCGCTCGGTGACCTGCAGGATGGAAGACAGCCGATGCATGGCCCTCAGGAACTCTTCAACGATGAGCGAGCATCGCAAGGGACAACTTACTTGGTGATCAAACTTAGCACGACCGATTGCGCGCACGTCACTGTGCAGCACAAGATCGATCGGTTCAGTGGGTTCTTTCATCGGAGGTTTAGCTGGAGTCTGCAGAAGGGTCAGAGAAAGGCTTAGATAACTGACAAGGAAACATGGTGATCTTGCTTCCAAGTTCAGAAACATACTAGTGAAATGTTGTGCGCCATTGTACATACCGAGTCAGAAAGGTGTGACAATGGTATGGGTGCTAGTTAACTTCTATAAGTAGTAACTACAATAGTGTTATTTTTATTAGGCTAATCGTTGTACACGAAAACTCATGCATGTAGGTACCGTCAAACATGATGAAGTGATGGTGTTCTAGCAATGTAAAAGTGAACAATGAACTGAAACTATCCTAGGTGTCACTGCCATACCTCTGGTTCATCTGTGGTGTAGGGTAAATTCTGAGCCAGCGGGTTGCGCAGCATCTCCTCCTCCATCTGCATCTTCCTCAACCTCTGAGCAAAATCCTCTTCCTTCGCCTTTCCTCTTTGCTGAGTACAAGAACAGAACCACAGTTTCTTCAGTCACCATACAGCATACTTGTCATCTAGAACATTACCAGCAGAACAAGCACTATTTCCTCCCCGAAGAAAGAAGGAAGAACAGAGTAATTGCTGCAAATGAACAACACATGATGATTGATGAGAGTTACAACACACGTAGTACCTCAGTCCTAAGGTTGAACGGCTGCTGGCTCGTCACTCTTGTCACCTTCCTGGTACAGCCCCTCACCGAAGAGCCAGTGCTCTGCAATGTATCAACACATCCAAACAAATTTCACCCTTGATCTCGACCAAAGTTAAGATTGTGAGCACTCAGCGTACTTACACTGTATGTCCTCTGCCGGCGTTGGCCTCGTGCACGATTGATCATACTGAATTTTCAAAAGAAAATTAAAACGCAGCAGGAGGAGAGAGTCAAGAACAGCAAGAAAGCAATGCACGGCAATGCAGTTGTGCAGAGATGGATCAGAATCCGAGACCTGGTGCGGTCAGAGGCGTCGAGGATGCAGGCGACGCCGGCGATAGCTGGGAAGGAGGCCTCGGAGCACGAGGCGATGGAAGGGCGGCTCGACACGTCGATCTCCTCGGCGCCGCGTGGCGTTGCTGGCGTCGACACCGCCGCCGCCGCCGCGGTCGCCGCCTCGTCCACCCTCCTCGCTGACCACGCGCCTCCGCCGCGCGCATCGGGCCCGCTGCCGCCGCCGCCGATGGAGGCGCACGACACGTTGATCTCCTCGGTGCCGTGCGGCGTTGCTGGCGTCGACGCCGCTGCCGCGGTCGCCTCGTCCAACCTCCTCGCCGACCTCGCGCCTCCGCCGCCGCGCGCCTCGGGCGCGCCGCCGCCGGCGGCCAGCGAGAGGAGCCGCTCGAACGTGTCGACCAGGTACTTGACGCGGCCCTCGCCGGGCTCTGGGAGGCTGGCCATGGCCTCCTCCATCGCCAGCTTCCTCGTGGCGGCGTAGTCCTCGCCGCCCCGCCGCTCCCGGCCGGCCTCGCTTCCATGCGGCGACGAGACCACGGCCCTCTCCTTGCCGCCCACCTCGCCGGAGACGCCCCGCGGCACCGGCGCGCGCGGCGCGTCGCACGCCGGCTTGGCCTTCGGCTTCGCCTTCGCCACCGGAGTCGAGCACCTCTTGGCGCAAGAACCCACCCTCCTCCTGCTCGCCGCCCTCCCCGCCGCCGGAGTCTTCTTGGCCGTCTTGCCGGCGCCGGCGCCAAGAACGGCCTCCTCCTGCGCCAGCTGATTAGCCGCCCGGGACGGCGGCGGCGGCGACACCGCCACCGGCGCGAACGGCCGCCGCACTCCTCCTCCTCTGGCGCTCCTCATCGCCGTAGCGGCGGCCATCCCCGACCGATCGGAACGCGAAATCAAGAAGAGAGCAAAACGAAACGGGAGACTTCGAAAATCCCCCGAACGAACGATCAATT
Organism: Urochloa ruziziensis; assembly: GCA_015476505.1. Taxonomy (NCBI): domain Eukaryota; kingdom Viridiplantae; phylum Streptophyta; class Magnoliopsida; order Poales; family Poaceae; genus Urochloa; species Urochloa ruziziensis. The sequence goes on along the minus strand of CM027121.1, from coordinate 61,465,257 downwards.
CGCTCGGCGGTTGATGAGCGAGAGAGAGTAATGAGGCTAGCCGGGCGCGATCCGAGAGGGGTGGGGGAAATTCGCGTTTCGAATCCGCGTGGGCGAATCGAAACCAATTTATAGCGGAGGAAGAGGAGGAGGAGAAGCCGATGAAGCAGGGCGATGCAACCAACGTGTGCGCGGCGCTGGGTTTTGGAGGCGCAACGGCTAGCGGCCAAACGGGCATTCGGACGCTGCGGATTCGCAGGGCCGTTGGATCGGGGAGCGGGGGCGATCGGGGACCGTTGATGCGCGTGGTTGATGAGCGGATTTATTGAGTTGATCGTGGTATTTACCGTCGGGTGAAAAATTTCGTGCTGTCAAATTAGCAGTGGATCTGTTCTCGATTTGATTTTGCTACTGAAATGAATTGAAAATTGGAGCGTGTATCTTCGTTAGGAGGCAGGAAACAAATCAAATCTGTTCTTTGATTTACCCTTGGGCCTCGGTACTGAAGTTTGATCGTGCATGGGAGCAGAGGATATAGTCTAGGGGTCTGAACTTTTCTCGTGAATTTTCCAGCAACCTAGCTGGATGTTTTCCCCCTAAAATTATCATACGTCTAAACAAACACCAAAAAACGAAAGCAGTGTCATGAGATTAGTCATTTGTACAATTAGGGTTGGAGTTGTTTGTTTTAATGGAAGAAAATAGTTTTTTTATTTCGGTCTCTGTATAATAACAGCATAAGGCATGTATCCAACCATTCATTATTCCGAGTCTTACCCCTGGTTGTAAAAATGTTCCCATCAAGAGTTCATTTGGAGTTGACTACAGTCTATAGTACTGTAAGAGGCCACCTTATGTTCATGCTAGCTTTACGTAAAAAAAAAGATATTTCATGTTAGGAGAGCTAAAACAAGAAACGGAGCTACATCAAAGTCAGTTTAGTCGAAGGCACTAAGAAAACACTATAAATCTTTCTCTCTCTGTGTGTGTATAAGTTGGGTTGAAACAAGTTGAACGCACCTCCTATGCCTTTTACGTACTTCATCCACATTTGGAGCATGAAATTGCGAATATGGGAAACCATAAAAGAAGGTTGTAAATAACAGTAGGCTAATTTTCTTCACTTTTCTTATTCGAATTTCAGCCTTCAGAATTCGGATCTCTCCTTGACTTAAAAGAAAAAAGAAAAAAACATTTTTGGCCCCGTCAGCGCGAGGCTGAAGAGAGGATCTTAAGCCCGGTCTATCGAACCCATTGGATGGAGATAGCAGGCCCAGATGAGCGTTCTGGATGTGATAGCAGGCCCAGAACAATTCGGGACAGTGCATAAGCCCCTAGCTGATCCGGCCCAACTTGAGCCCGAAATTTGCCATCTAATTGGTGGATGCGAATTGGCTTGTCAGTCGTCCAGTGACATGTTACCCATCAAAGTTTAAATTATGGTGCTCGCATTTCTTTTGGGTTTTCTAGGATTTACCGGCATCATGCGTTAAGTGGTATAAGATGTGCTTCCGTCGACAACGAGGCGCCAATGGTGACTTCGAGAATCTCCAGATCTGTCGGGTGCTCAGTCGTTCGAAGGTGCTCATACAGGTAAGGTTAGCGTATATGTGTTGATAGGGGTGAGTGTGCGTGCGTGTTGTAAGCGTACTGTGTAATTCTAAAAAATCTAATTGGTGGATTTCTTGGATGTTCTAAACAAATGGATTTCTTAGATTTATATAAAAATATTTTAGACCTAAAAATTAGCCGAACCTTTTGCAGTATCGATCGAGCCCGAAAATACCCGTCTAACCGAAGAAGATTCCATGCTCCAGAGTCTACTAGACGATAATTTTTTAACTTTAGAAACAAAACTTTGGCTCTGTTTGGATAGAGGGTAAATAGAGTAAATGGAGCAAATTTGCCTCAATTTACCCTAAAGATGTCAAACATATAGGGGTAAATGGGGTGAGGCAAATGTTTTGCCCCCCCAAATTTCATTTGCCCCTAAAGAGTGTCAAATTGGGGCAAGTATTTGGTGGGCCCACCAAAAACTTCTCTCTCCTCCCCCTTCCTCTCCTGGTTCCCCTCTTCCCACCCCGCATCTCCTCTCCCCGGCCTGCGCCGGCGCCGCGTCTTCCCCCCACGCCGCCGCCGCAGTCTCCTCCCAGCGCCGCCACCGCGTCTCCCATGCGCCGCCGTCTCCTCCTGGCGCCGCCGCCGCGTCTCCCCTACGACGCCGCATCTTCCCCCCGCCGCCGTCGTCGCGTCTCCTCCCCGTGTCGACGTCGCGTCTCCCGATCCAGATCCGGCGCGAAGGACCGGCGCCGGTGAGCAAGTTGAGGCCGTCTTGTTGGGCGTCGGCAGCGCCACCCCGCGCTTCTCCAGCGCGGCGCCGAGCGCGGGAGGATAGCGACGGGGCCGAGCCCTTCCTCGCCGGAGAGCGACGAGGGCGCGGGCGCCGGGGGCACGGACAGGGGTCGTGCGCGCGTGGGCCGCGAAGAGCCACACCGCGAGGACCGGGCAGCACCGGCCGCGGTCGAGCGAGCCTGGCCCGCCTCCCGCGCTGCACGCCGCGGCCATGCCACCGAAGAGCTCCGCCGAGAGGTCGAGGTGGCAAGGGCTGGGGAGGAGGCGTTGGATGGGGAGGAGTTGGACGGGGACTACGCCTGCGAGAGCGAGAAGGAGGGGACGTCAGAGACGCCGATCGACGCGGCGAGGAGGGTGACGAGTAGCCTGCAGCGAGGATATGCGCCGTTGACAACCTGTCAAATCAAATGGGGTTAATATTTACCCCTCCATCCAAACACTTCAAGGGCAAATTTGTGAGTCATTTACGTACATATCATTAAAAAAGTTCGCTGTTACGTGTGTACCACTAAAAAAGTTTGAGACACATGTATACCATCCATCGAAGTTTATATTACCTCCATACCATTTTGGACGGAAATGAGACTAACGGAGGCTAACGGAGCTGTGAAATGACCATTTCACCCTTGTTTTTGAAGAGGGCTGACCCTTCTTGCTGTGTGCCGAGCTGCTGCACGCCGAGGGGGCAAGCGCCGTCTACGCCTGCAGGCGGCTGCAGCACCCACGCCGTGCTCAGCCCCCCGGCGCTGGAGAGGCTCTCCGGAGGGCTCTTCCAGGAGGTGATCGTCAGCAACACTGCCCCTGCTGGGTTCGTACCTTTGGCTCCGAAGTGTAGTGGCTGCCCCCCTTTGCTGCGAACTGCCGCGCCGGGGTATGGCGGATGGCTGGGATGGGGCTCGTGGAGGCATCGTTCATCAGACGCTTTTGTGGATTTGCTGTTGCTGCTCCTTCATCTGCAGGCGGAGGTGCATATATGCCGGGATACGTCCAGATTCAGTACCCTGCAAATACTTTCCCCTTTTCTGTTCACTGCTAATCTTGTCATCGTTCGACAGTTTGGTCTAGTACTTTGTTACTGAATATGAATTGTTGCTTGGATTTTCACTAGTGCGCCCCCTCTTTTTGTAGTGGTTTGCTGCCGGTGGTTATTATCAGTCCCGTCTCCGTAGTGTTTCCTCGATTGGTTTTTCAGTAACTCCTCCTGTGCCTGAACACTTTGCAAACTTGCTACTGTAAACAACTTTGAGCAGGCAATTAGCATGGACCGATCAACCGCGCAGAAAATTTCACACCAAGACGTGATGTAGGCAACTGAAACCTGCTAGACCAGCTCCCACTCCCAGTCCCCGTCGATGAAGGGGACACCATCGTCTAGTATTCGATACTGGATTCAGAAAGTGACATAGTTAGACGGACACGGACGGGCGGGGGTCCTGGGCTGCGGCGTTCCTGCGGGGGGCGGCGGCGCCCCCTGGATCGACGCTAGGGTTGCGAAGAGCAGGAGTAGGGCAATCATGGTTCGGGGAGGAGGGGAGAAGCGTCGGGAGGATTCGGACGGGAGCATGTCGGTAAGGATGCGGCGGACCGGACCGAGCAACCGATCCAGGATGGAGCCAGGGGCAAAAGAGTCGTTTCCATAGATGGGTCCCACAGGTCAGGGTTAATTTTTAACAGAAGGTGGACGGAATGGTACTGAGGTAAAAGAAAGTTCGGACGATGATATACATGGTGTCTCGTAACTTTTTAGTTGTACACACGTAACCATCAACTTTTTAAATGGTATAGACGTAAAAGACTCCAAATTTGCCCTGTTTCATTCCAGCTTTCGACATCTTCCATTTGTTTTTAAGACCTCTGATTCATTGATTTGTTTTACCTCACTGAGCACAGAATGTCGGCGCGCACATAGCACCGAGCATTCGAGAAGAGAAGCGTCGCGCCTCGTCGCTCGGTCCCACTGCAGGTGGGCCCCGCAGACATCCCGCGTCGAACCCGCAGGTTAATTATCCCTCTCCCCACGTGTGATCCCCGCGATCTCGCCCGTCGGATCCTACCTCGACGGCTCCGATCTATTCCTTGTGACGTGGCCCGAGGTATCAGACACCAACACATCCGGCGTACTGATTAATCCCCGCATTATTTTATTTTTTACCAATTTTTTTTAATCATCACAAGGCGCTCTGCGCCTTTCGCCTTTCTCGCAGCAGGGAAGGGAATCGAAGAGCGCAGGGAAGGGGAGGGGAAAGGACCGGCAGCGGCGGCGAGCGAGCGAGCGAGGCAGCGCGCGCGCGGGCGGATAAAAAAAATGTGAGGGCGAGCCGGTGGGGCTCTGATCGCTGATTCCCTCTCCGCCGCCGGTGCGCTGATCTCGTAAGATCTCTCTCTCCCCCGCTCTGTTCCCTGCACGAATTGGAAGGTTTCAGCGTGCCTTTTGGCTGTTCATTGCTGGTGCTACGGCTGGGCTAGGGATTAGGGTTCCAGGAAGGGGGTGCGGGTGTAGGACTTGCGGGTTGATTCGTGGGTTGTTCGCTTGAGGCCCTTTGTTTGATCCATTTGCGCTCCCGCGGATTCAGGTGTTGGGGGGTTGGATTTCAGTTCTGGTTTATTAGGAAGCCACCGAATGGGCGTTTGCAGTTTCAGAAATCAGAACTCACACAACCCTTTGGAATTTAAAGCGAGCTGGCACCAAATAAATGTTTAGCATTGTAGGACCATCCAGTCTCCGCTCCAACCCAACCCAATGAATTTGTCTCGGCTAATTTGTCTCATTGCCTGCCTGGTGGCTGGTGCAGGAACGCACAAGATGCTGGATCCTAGCTGGAGCGCCGTTTCGGCGTACGTGTCGGAGTACTGGTCCGTGATCATCGCCACCGCCGTGTTTGCGTGCGTGGGCGCGGCGACCATCTACTACACGGTGAATCAGCTGAACAAGAACATCAGCCTGAGCCTGATAAAGGCTATCAGGGTCAGGGCCAAGCGGTACAAGAAATGGAAGGACAGGGTCCCCGCCGCGTCCCACGTCTGGAGGAAAGAGGTCGTCCCCCGCAGCAAAGGCCTCAAGTGCTGCGTGTGCTTCAAGTCTGTCTCGCCGCCTCACTACTCCGGGGGAACCATCCATCAGTGCGATATCTGCGGTGCTGCCGCGCATCCGAGTTGCTCGGGGAACGCGCACAAGGATTGCAAGTGTGTCTCCATGGCGGGTTCGAACCATGTCCTTCACCAGTGGGCTGTGCAGTGGATTGACACCGTGGATCACTCTGAGGAGGACTCGTTCTGTTGCTACTGCGATGAATCTTGCAATGGAGCTTTCCTCGCGGGGTCTCCGATTTGGTACTGTATGTGGTGTCAACGGCTCGTGCATGTTGATTGCCACAGCAGCTTAGCCAATGAAACTGGTGATATCTGTGACTTGGGGCCATTGAAGCGGCTGATACTGTCACCTCTTTGTGTTAAGGAGCTCCATTGGACAGGTGCAGGGATTTTGAGTTCCATCACAAGTGGGGCTAATGAGTTGGCTTCCACTGTCCGAGAGACGATTATGATTCGCAGTAAAAGGTACAAAAAGGGTACTATGTCTGCTGATTCAGATAGCTCTGGGGTCATTGAGCTACCATCTGATGTTGAAGGAGATTCACAAGAAGCAAACAGCGTAGCAAAGAGGAGGGATGATCTAGCCAATGGCAAACTCAATGAGGTAAACCAAAGCTCTGAATCGGAGAAAGATAAACAAGTCTTATCAGATAACACAGCTGCAACTAGTAGGTCAAATGGACATCATGAGAATTCTCATGTACCAAACAATCAGAAGTATGAAATCATCAACATGCCTTCTGATTCTAGGCCACTGCTAGTTTTCGTTAACAAGAGAAGCGGAGCCCAGAGCGGTGATTCACTGAGACAGCGTCTGCAGATCCTTCTTAACCCTGTGCAGGTTGGTTTGGCTGCTTTAAGCTCTTTAATCAGTTTTAAATTATATAATTTGTTTTTTTATTTGCTTTGATTTCTGTTACATCTAGCACACCATCCATTTTTTTGGGAGCACGAATTTAGTTTGATTTTGTGTGATTTTGCATGTAGCTTTAGAACTGTATAAGTGGGAAGCTTGTATGCGCAACATTAATAATTCCGTATATCCTTTATTTTTTATTAGTTATTAGAACTTCGTACTGTGTGTGGCCTTTTGTACTTGATAAAGTTTGGCGCAAATTGCTTAGTTAAATTCAGTAGTGCTCCACCTTTCCATTTTAAATCTTCATGTTATGTCAGTTATTGATAATACAACTTGAGGCTACTTTCCATTGTAGCACTAACTCAATTTTTCATTAGGTTTTTGAGTTGAGCAAGAACCAAGGTCCAGAAGTTGGTCTAGCTTTGTTTCGTAAGGTAACCCACTTCAGAGTTCTTGTATGTGGTGGAGATGGCACTGCTGGTTGGGTTTTAGATGCCATTGAGAAACAAAAGTTTGAAGCTCCGCCTCCTGTAGCCATTCTTCCAGCTGGTACTGGTAATGATCTTGCTAGGGTTCTGTGTTGGGGCGGTGGCCTTGGTGTTATTGAGAAGCGGGGAGGTCTATTCTCAGTTTTGCAAGATGTTGAGCATGCAGCAGTCACTGTTCTGGACAGATGGAAGATCACAATTAAGGACAACCAAGGAAAGCTCATGGCACCGCCAAAATTTATGAACAACTACTTTGGTATGCCGTATGCCTGTGCAACTATTTCTTAACCTGGAACCTTTGTAGATTTCTGCATGGTGGTCAAATAACAACCATAACACTGATGCTTTTTCAGGGGTTGGTTGTGATGCAAAGGTTGCCTTAGATATCCACAACTTAAGGGAAGAAAACCCTGAGCGGTTTTATAGCCAGGTAACACCTGCTTGCCCACTCCCTGACTGGCTGACCCCGGTCATGTGCATTACTCCCTGACGCCTTTGTTGTTGCAATTTTATGGTGGACGTGTGTGCTGCACTTTCCCAGGATGACAATGTATGATTTGTGCCAGTGTTAGGTGTTAGTATATTTTCCAAGGTTGCTGAAATTGCTAAACAATTGGAACGAGTAAAACAGTATGTTTTCAGCTTCTCTTGGACTGAAATTATGCTTTTAAAAATTGGGATAATGTTTGGAGCAGCACAAGGCCAATACATACAAGTGTCAGGATGTTAAACTTCTTTACATATTGTTTGATGTATATCTGTATAAAGCATAATAGATAGTATGGATCAAGTGCATATGTATATGTTTTTAAAACATGGCATTGGATGACCTTTTAACATGGTGTTAATGATAACTGTGCCTACATAATCATTAGGATGACCTTTTAACATGGTGTTAATGATAAGTTGATAACTGTGCCATGTTTCACTCTATTCAGCATGCATCATTCTGTGTATATAGTTTTAAAAGTAATCATGTTTCCATGCATTTCATGCTTATCCATGTTTCACTCTATTCAGCATGCATCATTCTGTGTAGTTTTTAAAGTATTTTCTTAAGCACTGATAAGATATAGATATTTTGTAGTTTATGAACAAGGTGCTTTACGCAAGAGAGGGAGCAAAGAATATCATGGATAACACATTTGATTATTTTCCTTGGGATGTCAAACTTGAGATAGATGGATCCAAAATTGATATTCCTCAGGTAATTGTGCCGCCTCTTCTCTGTTTTTTTAAGTAAGCACATAATGTTGATTGGCATATCTGCAAAAGAACCCCATTATGTACATTAGTGATGAATTGTTTAGTTAAGATAGTTACAACACCTTGATGGTTCACTTCTTGAAGAAACTTTAGCAGCCTTGCGCTTTTTGGATGCATTAGAAGCATCTTTGGTTAGACTGTGTAATCTTATTCTTTTATTATTTTTAACTGCAGGACTCTGAAGGCATCCTTGTTGCCAATATCCGAAGCTACATGGGAGGGGTTGACCTATGGAAGAATGAGGATGATGTCTCTGACAATTACCTTCCTCAATCCATGCATGACAAGAAGCTGGAAGTTGTTAGCTTCACAGGAATGCTGCATCTCGGAAGGCTGCAGGTATGGAGAAGATTGCCATTTGACTCTAGACCTTGCTTGCGGTGTTGGTTGTTTGATACAAACCTGGAATTATGGATAATATTGTTCCAGGTAGGGCTTTCTCGTGCGAAAAGATTAGCTCAAGGTCATCATATAAAGATTGAAATCAGTACAACAATGCCAATCCAAGTGGATGGAGAGCCGTGGTCTCAGGAGCCATGCACCATAGAGGTTTCTCATCATAACCAGGTTACCCCATTTGTCTTCTTTAGCTTGTCAGTTTAACCTCATCCGCTTCTCCCGACTTACATCAAAGTCTCTCTTCTGCAGGCCTTCATGCTGAAGAGAGTTTCCGAAGAACCTCTTGGTCATGCCGCTTCCATCATGGCTGACATCCTGGAAAATGCCGAGAACAGCGGCATCATTTCGGCCTTGCAGAAGAGGACTCTGCTCCAGGAGATAGCATCTAGGCTTTTGTAGGACAGGTCTAACTCGTGCCTGTAGTTGTGTAGCTCACCCTATAGCACGTTCTCTTGTTTTTCAGCTTCTAGAGGCTTCCTTCCAGGGAGCTATGCCTGGACGTTTGTACATACAAGTCATGGTATTTGACGCCTGATTTGGATTGTGCCTGTGTATAATTTCGTGTAAAATTTTGTATGCCCTATTGGGATGAGCATAGTTGGTTAGGGCACTGCCAGAGCATGGTGTGTATACTCTGTTGGCCCTTGGTGAGGCTAGATAACGTGATTTCATTTTTTGTTGATTGTCGAAACTTAAAGCTAATGTTGATCTGGGTTTCATTTTTCCATTTTTGCACAAATTTTGCAGTGTATCTCGCTTGGTTGTCTGCCCATTGTTTGATATAACTGCTGGCATTTTCTTTCTGACAGTTTGCTTCGATGTCAGAGTATGGTCATATTTATTCAAATTGTTTTTCATAGTTGTAAAATTACTCTAACTACACGAACAACAAAGCCCGTCTAGCTCAGTCGGTAGAGCGCAAGGCTCTTAACCTTGTGGTCGTGGGTTCGAGCCCCACGGTGGGCGTTTTTTTTTTGTTTTTCACCTTCATTTTTTTCATTCCATTTTCTTTGTTTCCTCATGTTTCTCCCCTGCTAGCTCAAAACATGTTCCAGCCAACAGATTCATCAACTCATCGCTTATCTTGTCCAAAGTCCAAACTGGCAGCGTAATTCCAACTATGGCCACTTGTTGGCCTAGTGGCTGAGATGCCGGCCTGTGTTGGCGGCTTTCCAATGTCCCTCTGAGTTGATCACCATTTCTTTAACCCTGCAACAAAGCTGTTTCTCGAAGTGATCAGTCAGTCAATGCGTCCTTATTTCCTTCTTTAAGCCACTTCAGTTCTTCAACCCCCCTCAGAAATCTGATTCAACCTGTGCACTGCACTGAGGAACAGCAAAGCAAATGGGGCTCCTGGTGGCGTCATGGGTGGCTCTTGCATACGTTCTAGCCTGCGCCGGCGTGCTGCACGCCGGCGAACAGCCGCTGTCGAGGATAGCCATCCAGAAGGCGACGGCCGGCATCGTTGATTCGGCCAGCGTCAAGGCTCACCCTACAGTCCTTGGCCTCAAGGTCTCTCGCTTATGCTTTTTCAAACTTTTTTCTTCAGTAACAGCGTGTGCATCGATTAGCCTTTGATCACTCCTATTTTTTGGTGATGCTCGTGTTGCAGGGTCAGAGCAGTGATTGGGTGGTCGTCGAATTCTCCCATCCGAACCCGTCTAACGACGACTGGATTGGTGTCTTCTCTCCTTCAGGCTTCAGGTGAGCTGCAAGCCTGCAACTATGACATTTGCTTTGTCCCCCCTTTTCCTGTGGCTTTCTTCAGACTATGATATTTTCATCCTTTCACATGTTCATCAGCTCTGAAATCTGCCAGCCTGAAAACTGGATGGACCTTCCACCATTGCTGTGTACTGCACCGATAAAGGTCCAATTCAGTACAGCTTTCCCATCTTACTGCATTACTACATGACATGGATCAGAGACTAAAATTTTGGTGAGTTACTGACCTGCAGTTTCAGTATGCAAACTTTACTAATGATGCCTACAATAAGAGTGGGAAGGGGTCCTTGAGGATGCAGCTGATCAACCAGAGAGCGGACTTCGCCTTTGCGCTCTTCTCTGGAGGCCTCTCAGCTGTAAGACTTCAGCGTGTCTTTTTTTTTTGTATAAATGCAGTAATGCACTGACATTGAAAAATTTGGATGGTATTGCCTAAAAAAAAGAGAATAGTTTGGATGATATTTTCTGAGGATTTAGTTTGCACTGTTATAGCCGAAGCTGATTGCTGTCTCAAACAAAGTGACGTTTGAAAATCCAAAGGCACCCGTCTTCCCTCGGCTGGCACAAGGGAAATCTTGGAATGAAGTGAGTCTAAATCTTTTTTTACTACTTTTGCAACGCAATGCAAGAGAAATGATTGTTTGTCAGCCCGTGCATATTTTCATAAGATCATAATATAAATCTCCTGGTTAAAATTATTAATATCATGGTAGATGACAGTCACCTGGACAAGTGGATACAGCATCAAGGAGGCACTACCATTCGTGGAATGGGGTCCTAAAGGCGGGCATCAAATGCTTTCACCCGCTGGAACTTTGACATTCGGAAGAAATAGCATGTGTGGTAGGTCTGTCAATTGACATATCATTTTGCAAATATTTTCTTGTATGCATTGATGATATAGCATGTCTGCATATGGTTGCACATATAACTTCTATTGCAGGTTCACCAGCACGAACTGTTGGATGGCGTGATCCTGGTTATATTCATACAAGTTTCTTGAAGGAATTGTGGCCTGATGCACTGTATGTGATCTGCATTGACAATCTCAATCAAAGTTCTTTTATTGTTTTCCCCCTTAAATATAGTCTGAATGACTGAATATTTGGACACAAAGAAGAGCAGTCATTTTTTCCTTCTTGGTTATGTTGCAGATACACTTACAGGCTTGGTCACAGGCTATCAGATGGTACTCACGTTTGGAGCAAGTCTTACAGCTTCCGTGCATCACCTTATCCCGGACAAGATTCTTTGCAACGAGTCGTGATCTTCGGGGACATGGGAAAGGTGTGGTTCTTTGCAGATTTGGGCAAGATTCTTTGCATGGTTTTATTTCAATATCATTCAGTACTTTTTTTGACTTGCATTTACTAGTTTAGGCAGAGGTAGATGGTTCAGATGAGTATGGTAACTATGAGCAAGCCTCCCTGAATACCACCAAACAGATCATCAGTGACTTGGAGAACATCGACATGGTCATCCACATTGGAGATCTTTCTTATGCAAATGGCTACTTGTCCCAGTGGGATCAGTTTACAGCGCAGATAGAACCAATTGCTTCAACTGTTCCATACATGATTGGCAGGTCAGTTCAGTCCATTTCTCAGAAACTTTCATGAAACTGCACATCATGTGATGTTTGGAGGTGTGTGACCCTTGTCTGAAACTTCAGTGGTAACCATGAGAGAGATTGGCCTGACACCGGATCATTCTATGGACACAACGATTCCGGTGGGGAATGTGGAGTTCCTGCTCAGACTATGTTCTATGTCCCTGCCGAGAACAGGGCAAAATTCTGGTAACTAATGCAAAAACCTAAAACCATCACTGGTCAAGTTAAACTCTGACATGTACTATTACCAAAATAAACAATGGTGACCTCCAGGTACTCGACAGACTACGGCATGTTCAGGTTCTGCGTAGCACACACTGAAGAGGACTGGAGGCCAGGAACCGAGCAGTACAAGTTCATCGAGCATTGCCTGTCGTCAGTCGACAGGCAGAAACAGCCATGGCTCATCTTCCTCGCTCACCGGGTTCTTGGGTACTCATCAGCCAGCTGGTACGAGATCATGATAGGGTCATATGGCGAGCCGATGGGCCGAGAAGGGCTCCAAGATCTTTGGCAGAAGTACAAGGTTGACCTAGCCGTTTTCGGTCACATTCACAACTATGAGCGCACATGCCCCATCTATCAGGCAAGCCCTGAACTTTTACATCTCTTTCTAAAGCTATATTGCAGGAGCCAAATGCACACTCTTTTACAGTGTTGCAAAAATAAGGAAAAGTAACAAATTATCTTCTCTGAGTAGTAATAAATTCTTTTACAAAAAAAATAAAGCATGACACCGCCTTCTCTGTTTGCAGAATCGATGTGTCCAGGATGGATCTAACCACTACAGCGGGAGGTTCAACGCGACGACCCATGTCGTCGTCGGTGGCGGCGGCGCGAGCCTCTCGCCGTTCAGAGCCACCGTGCCGTACTGGAGCTTCTTCAGGGACCTGGACTTCGGGTTCGTCAAGCTCACGGCCTTCAACAGCTCGTTCCTCTTGTTCGAGTACAAGAAGAGCCGCGATGGCAACGTGTACGACCATTTCACCGTATCGCGTGATTACCCGGACCTCATGGCATGCTCCGTCGACAGCTGCCCCCGGACCACCATGGCTGTTTGAGCAAACTTTGGATCGATCCCAAAAGGCATGTTTGGCCTTCTTTTGTACTACTAGTTTGTGATGTTTTGACCTTTATTTAGGCAGTTAACATGTTCAGTATTCTTTGAACTATTTTGTCTCTTTCTTTTGAAACAAATTTGTAATATTTTGTACTTCGTCGTCTTTTGTTCGCAATCCCCTCTCCTCTTTTGATATATGAAAAAAATCATCATGACCTTGGCCAAATCAGGTAAGCCTGCATATGACATGTATGCCGTGTATTTTTTTCTTCAATTTAGTATTATTTGAAGCACTTTCAAAGTTCATTCACAAATCAGTCGCACCCTTTTTTTTCCTCAACAATGCAGAGTCCACACTGGATTACTAAGCGTCTGTTTGGCAGGGTTTCGGCTTCTAAAAAAGGCTCCAGCTCTAGCTCTTTCTGTAGAGCGGCTTTTCCGTTGGAGGTGAAGGCATTTTGAAAAGCGTTTGGCAAAACAACTTCCTCTTTTTTTCACAATGGATGAAATAGATGAAATGCCAAAAATGCCCTTCATCTATTTGACTTTGTTGTACATGACGTGGGTTTCGTTTGAGATGAAAAATTATTGATGAATATAATTATATACTAGCCAACAATTAGATTCTTATATACTCAGCACCATTCGTATTTTTTTTTCAATTTCATTCCCCTCTGTTTTTTAGCTATATACTAACGTGATGTCACGATGAAATCAAAAGAGATGCCTTATCCGATGTTCTTTTCTCAACCTTATCCGATGCCGGTGTCCTCATTTCCCCAAACGCCGCCCAAGGCTCAACTTTGCTGCTCTGCATCTGCGCCGCCGCCGTGTTGCTTGCTGCTGCCCCGCCTCCAAAACTGCTCGAGTCTTGCAGCAGCTTGGTCGCCTCCGTCCGTCGCACGCCCGCCTCCGTCGTCCCTGGCCCGCACCGCCCGCCGCCGTTCTCCGGCCCCGCCCCGCCGCGCCCGCCTGCCTCCGTCGTCTTCCGGTCCCGCCACGCCCACGCCGTCGTCGTCTTTCGACCCTGCCCCGCCCGCGCTGGCGTCGACCTCAGCCCCGGCCCCCGACCTCGCCGACGCCGCCGTCGACCTCGGCCCCGGCCTACCCCGCGCCGCCGTCGACCTCGACCCCAGCCTTCCCCGCGTCGTGGTGCGTCACCACTCACCAGCTTGCTTTCCCGCCGGGTCTGGGGGCAGACTTGGGAGTTGGGACACTAGTCTTGGGAATGTGGAGGAGCCGCTCCAGAGAGCAGCATTCGCGGGCCTCCGGCGCTGAAGCCGTGCAGCGTCTCCCCGTTTGGCAGGGCTCCAGCAGGAGCCGGTGGAGGAGCCGAGCCGGAGCTGGAGCCCTGACTGACAGAGTCAAAGGCGTCGGGCCAACGCTCTGCATTCGCGGCGTTCAGTTGGACACGCCACTTTGCTACCGGGAATATTCCCCTCGTAGTGCACCTCAATGATGGGGTATATACTCCACGAGGACATGTGGCAACCCTTTTGGCCAGTCCTGCACTTCACTCTCTGTTCGTCATCGTCGGCGGCGTCATCAAAGTGGCTGCCTTTTCGTGGGGATTTCCTTCCAACAACAACAATTGGTTCTAGATTCAGGTTGGTGTCGTACCCTAGGGTGCCCTTTTTCTCCTTTTCTTGGAGGAATTTTTGGAGCTGCGGGCTGAGAGAAAGGAGCAGCAAAGCAGCATGAGGCTGCTGCTGCTGTGGGCGGCCGCCACATGGCTGGCCGTCAGCGCCTTGGCGCACCCTGGAAGAGGAAGCGGCGGGGAGCAGCCGCTGTCGAGGATCGCCATCGAGAGGACGGTCCACGCCGTCGACGACGCGGCGCGCGTCAAGGCATCGCCTTTGGTTCTTGGCCTGACGGTGAGCCCCGACTCTGAATGTAATGCTGTTTGACTTTGACAGTTGCAGGTTCATAGGTTCCTGACAGTTTGGGTTAATTTGTGGGACGTGATCTGTGGGGATGCAGGGTGAGAACAGTGAATGGGTGGATGTGGAGTTCTTCCATCCGAACCCATCAGACGACGATTGGATTGGTGTGTTCTCTCCTGCAAATTTCAGGTAACAAACAATGTTGGTATCTCTACATTAAAGCAAATTGACTGGATCAGATTAGCAGAACAAACAAACTCAACCGAATGGGGATATAAAATGTGCATGTAATGTTACCTGCAAAGGGCAAGATTAGATCTGATGTTTCTTTTTTTGGGCATTGTCAGTGCTGCAATCTGTGAGCCTGAGAACGAGAGGCAGTATCCCCCAGTGCTATGCACTGCACCTGTCAAGGTTGGCATGCTGCCTGTTCAGTTTGACCTCACTTT
This sequence comes from Urochloa ruziziensis, assembly GCA_015476505.1. Lineage (NCBI taxonomy): Eukaryota > Viridiplantae > Streptophyta > Magnoliopsida > Poales > Poaceae > Urochloa > Urochloa ruziziensis. The sequence goes on along the minus strand of CM027121.1, from coordinate 61,450,095 downwards.
CTGAGTGCGCTTAGTTTCAGAAGCTGACTGATTTGTGATTTCACCCCGTCATATTCATTCCAGTACCAATTTGCAAAATTCAAAAACGATGGCTATAATAAGACTGGGAAGGGATCTTTGAAGCTTCAGTTGATCAACCAGAGGGAAGATTTCTCGTTCGCGCTTTTCTCAGGAGGACTCTTGGCTGTAAGTGAAAAGAAATAAAGAATTGCATCTTCTGAAACAGCAACTCCAGTATGATAGTACTAAAGATGAATTCCTTCATGTTCTATTATTCTCCATAAAAAAAATCTAATCCTGTTACAGCCCAAGCTGATTGCTATCTCCAACAAAGTGGCATTTGTGAATCCAAAGGCGCCAGTGTACCCACGTTTGGCGCAAGGGAAGTCCTGGAATGAAGTAAGACTGTGATAATCGTATTGTGTGTGCTGTTTTGGTTCTCAGCTCAGCTTTGAATCACACACAGATATCATAAACTATGATAATTAACTGTAGTCACAACACGAATCTAGGAATGTGATGAAATTGTTATTGTTATTGTTATTATTGCAGATGACAGTCACCTGGACAAGTGGTTACGACATTACGGAAGCAGTTCCTTTTGTTGAGTGGGGTGAGAAAGGAGGGCGCCGGTTTCTTGCTCCAGCTGGCACATTAACTTTTGACAAAAACAGCATGTGTGGTAAGTCATTGTTTTCCTGATCTCCCTAGAAATATGAGCAAAGAAGCTTGTGACAGCTCACAATTTACAATGCCAATATACCTGTATTTTCATTCTCGCCTGCAAATGCAGGCGCACCTGCACGAACTGTTGGTTGGCGCCATCCTGGCTACATTCATACTAGCTACCTGAAGGATCTGTGGCCAGACTCACCGTATGTGCTGTCTTGCCTCTATACGTTTAAACATTTCCATTATATTTAACCTGTTCTGGAACTGTGACTGATCCAGATACTAAGCAACATATTGATTTGCAAAATTTCAGGTACACTTACAGGCTTGGCCATAGGCTAATGAATGGTACCCGTATCTGGAGCAAGTCATACAGCTTCAAAGCATCACCTTACCCTGGACAAGATTCTTTGCAACGGGTTGTTATATTTGGGGACATGGGAAAGGTAGATGTTTTCTTCCATCTCCGTCCTACTTTCAGTCGAATAATAATTTGGCGCTGTCCTTTGCAAGTGTACTGATTCTTATCTGACAAATTTCTTCAGGCAGAAGCAGATGGTTCCAACGAGTTCAACGACTTCCAACCAGGATCACTGAACACTACTTACCAGATCATCAGAGATCTGGAAAACACTGACATGGTGGTCCATATTGGGGATATTTGCTACGCAAATGGGTATTTGTCACAGTGGGATCAGTTCACTGCACAGATTGAGCCGATTGCTTCGACGGTGCCATACATGATTGGCAGGTCAGTTTGAGTGCCTCGTTTCAGTACTTCCATATGTTCTCTCCCTTCCCTTGTACTCATGGTCAAATGAATAATGAATGGGCATTTCTGCAGTGGCAATCATGAACGGGATTGGCCTGGAACTGGATCCTTCTATGGGAACCTGGACTCCGGTGGAGAATGCGGTGTTCCTGCTCAAACCATGTTCTACACACCCGCTGAGAACCGTGCAAAATTCTGGTAACCGTAGTGTAACACCACAACAGTTTCTTCAGATGCCATTTCCTAGTTTTACTAACCAAACTATTTATCCTTCTTCAGGTACGCAACGGATTATGGCATGTTCAGGTTCTGCATCGCTCACACAGAAGAAGACTGGAGGCCAGGGACCGACCAGTACAAGTTCATCGAGCAATGCCTGGGTCGTCTGTCGACAGGCAGAAGCAGCCATGGCTCATCTTCCTTGCGCACCGTGTTCTTGGGTACTCCTCCTGCGCCTACTATGAATCGGAGGGCACATTTGAGGAACCAATGGGACGGGAAGGGTTGCAGGAGCTCTGGCAGAAGTACAAGGTCGACCTCGCCTTCTATGGCCACGTCCACAGCTATGAAAGGACATGCCCAGTCTACCAGGTGCGCCTTCCCTTACTGTTTACATTGCATCAGATCAAATCATCAAACGGTAACTTGTAGATAACTCTTGTACTTATACATTGGATGACGTCTGATATCTTTGTATTGCTGGTAATATTACAGTGAAAACAAAACTGTATGCAGCCTGAAACTTACATTTCCTGTTACAGCATTACACGCCTGACTATAAAATCTGAATATTTGCAGAGCCAATGCGTCGTTGACGCGTCCGACCACTACAGCGGCCCGTTCCAGGCGACGACACACGTGGTCGTCGGTGGCGCAGGGGCCAGCCTTTCAGAGTTCACCACCTCAAAGATCCAATGGAGCCACTACACCGACTTTGACCACGGGTTCGTCAAGCTCACGGCCTTCAACCATTCATCCTTGCTGTTCGAGTACAAGAAGAGCCGCGATGGCAACGTGTACGACCATTTCACCATCTCGCGCGATTACCGAGACATCCTCGCTTGCTCTATCGACAACTGCCCCAGGACTACACTGGCCTCCTGAAGTTCCAGTAGTTTTCAGGCAGGGAATTCAGTTCATGGGGTCTCTTGGAGCAATTTAGTTGCTGTACATATATAGTTTTTTTTTTGGAGTGCAGCAATAAATGAGGCATTTTCTTTCCTGTACATCTGCATTATTTTGTTGTGCCTGCAGGTGAAATTGTGAGTGCCCTTTTGTTCATGGCAACGTATCCTATGAGAACCCAATTGCTATGAGAACTATGAGAACTCAAATTTGAGCCACGTGATCTTGATCCAAGGGGAGAGGTGGGAGGGGGGATTCTTTGTTCATACCCAGTGGTAAATAAGTTCAGTATAGTAAATGTGAGGAGCAGCGATTTGCCAATTTTAGCTTATTTCTACTTCCTTTAATCAAGGGTAGATGCTCTAGCAACTACTTCCTCCGTTTCAAATTATAAGTCGTTTTGGTTTTTTTAGGTTCATAAATTTTGCTATGAATTTAGACATAGCATTTATTTAGGTGCATAATAAAGATTATGAACCTAATAAAGCCAAAACGACCTATAATTTGAAACAGAGGTGGTAGTAGACGAAAGAGAGTGAGCACTTGGCCGAACAAAACCGAGTAAAATTTTTATCATTCTATATAATTTTTTGCTACAAATTTTTTTCCACTCCCTCCGTCCCAAAATGCTATTCGTTTTGGCTTTTCTAGGTATAGCTCTTGAGATGCATCTAGTTATGTATCTAAAAAATCCAAACTTATTGCATTTTGGGACGGTATTTTTCAGTCAAAATAAGGAGGAAAGTTGCAGAAAATTTTCTACTTGGACTCAGAATCTATTTTTTGGTTTGTTGCCATGAGATGAGTTTCGTGTGGTCTTCTTTTTCTCTAGGTCTGTGCCAAACCTTCGTTTGACATTATCTCTGAACCTGCTTGTGTTTGCCGGATGTGTGTGATGTACAACAAAGCGTACGTGTGGGCCAAATGAAAAACATGACCCAATCTTGTTTGTGACTTGTGAGGAGGGGGAAAATTCCAGGTAGGAAAAAGGCCCAAGAAAGTGAAAATTACACACAACAAAGAAAATGCCCCAGTGGTTGGCCGGTTGACGTTTCCTAGAGGTTTTTCCCTGTGCAAAATGACATGGACCCATCACCATCAGATGTACCTTTCTTCTCATCAGACATTCCCCACCAAGCATTGTGTTAACCCCGTGCAAATCTGAGCCCTCTAGGTTTTTTGCAAAGCTTACAGGCACTACACGTCTACACGTACACAAACATTACCTTGCATGCATACAAGAAGGAGCCTAGGAAAAAATAAAATAAAGATCAACTTTACATATCATTTTTCACAATATTAGTTTAACTCTTTGTCTTACAAAACAATTGTTTATGTGAAATCCTACCAGACACAAAGTCATATGTTTGGTACGAATGAATTATGGATGGGCCTAACATTTAAATAGAGGTAGCATAGGTACTATCGAACTTATTAGGGCAGTCCCAACTCAGACTCCATGGTAGAGTCTATCTCTATTAATTACATTGTCATGTAGGCATTTTGTTGATGTGGCAAGCAATTTAATGAGGAGAGAGAGGCAAAAACGTAGAAACCAGGTCTAAGTTAGACACCAAGTCTACACGCAAAACGAGAGAAATCTAGTTGAATGATTGGAGAGGAGTATGGTTGAATGATTGGATAGACTCCAAGATACAAAATCTGCATTGGAGACTATAGTTTCTTGTGATAGAGTCTTCGTCATATGGACCCTATGGCTAGAGTCTGGGTTGGGACTGCCCTTAGTTGATGTGGACATGAACCCTATGAGTCAGATGTGGACTAAATTATGAGTTGAGTGTATTCATATCACGCAATGAATAATTGAGAGGGAAGGAAAAAAAAAAAACAAAGTCCAAGTGCATCTGATCCTGACGAGACTATGCATCGAGCAAGAATGTGGGCCTGCAGGCCTACACACATTCATGTCATCCAAAGAGCTGAAACCACAAGGCAGGACACATTGACGGCTTGGATCGAAGGCGATTAACTTTTGCTTAGGCAATGATGTAAAGGCTAAGCATCTCCTTTTGCCTGTTCCCCGGAAAACAAAGTGCAATCCTTGGACACTGTAGACAAGGGCCGGCCATCATTAAAAGGAGAAAAAGGTCAATGCCAATAGATAGATAAATTACATGAGAAAAACAATTGATGATTTGATAGAAGTACTTTTTGTGTGGTGCAAAGCAAATCTTTGGATGAAAAAGATTTTGGTATGTAAGTGTAAAAATGTGGTTACCCTTTTTACTGCATTATTAGATAATAAATTTGGTGTAGCAACCAAATAGGAAACCATTCACGGACAACTCATATCGGCAACCTCTAATTACTCAAAAATCATTGTAATTAATGCTAGGAAAGGAAAATTAGCAAGGAGTTGAGGGGTTGTGCCAATTCAAACAACATCAATACCATGCGTGACGCAAAAAAAAAAAAAAATCTTAAAACACCAATTTATCTCACTTGGCGATTTTACTCGCAGTGTATGATTTCATACTACAAATCTTAAAACACCAATTTATCTCACCCGTTTTGAACGTGAGCGAAAGAAAGGTGGAAAGGTCTCACAACTTTTTGTCTGAACATTGTGTGGTGGCTTGTAAATGTTTCTTTTGGTTTTTGGAAGGTTGTAAATAAATGTTTTTTTGACAGTACACCATTTATACATGGCTCAAAAATTAAACTGGATTTCCAGCAATTTTGTTTCCAATTTTAAAATCGTTTTATTGCGCCGTCGTGGTCCTGTGCCTGGTGGTTTGGCTCCTCGGGATGTTCTTCTTGCCTCCTCCAGACCAAACCCCAAACCCAAGCACCCCCCAAATCCCACCAAATGCCTGCCCAATGATGGCTGCTCCCCTCCTGCTCTAGCTCCGCCGCTCGAGCTTCCTTGTCGTCGCATTGCGGGGCCGGCGGCGGCCGCAGGCGGCGCCTTATCCTCCCCTTCTTGGGGGCGAGACAAGCCGCCGGCCTTGGTGCTTCCTCCTGGCCGCCATTTTTTTGGGGAAAAAACTTCGTTTGCCGCTGTTTCTGAGGTTCTTGGGGGCCGATTCGTGAGCTGGGCGCCGGCAAAATTCGAGCTAGCTTGCCGAGTTTTTGGGGCCTCTCTTCGTCCGCTGGATCTTTGGTCCGCCGCCGCCGCTCCATCGGTCTGGTGGAGTGGAGATCCACCTGGATGTGGAGGATTGGTTTCTGGTGAGTCTTGCTTGCTTGAGTGGATTGTTCTAGAAGCTGGTTTCTTTGCTGTGGATACGAGCAGTCAAATCCAAATCCTTCTCAGTACCTTTGCGCCCAGTTTACTGTTGATTTGTGTTCTGCGTAGTGCACACAGCTAATACAACCCGTCCATCCATGGTTCAATTCAATTAGGCTATTCATTTTGCAACTCGCTAGATCGATAGGCGTTGACACATTAGGAACCTCTCTAGGTACCCATGATGTGGGTACAGTGCATTCCCTATTTTTTTGGGCGTTCAACAACTGAAACCAATGTTATTAGAGAGGCTACCATCTGCCAGGGTTATACTGTTCTAATCAGTCTTCGAAATGTTTATGCCTTATGTTATTACTTATTAGTCTAATAAGGTTTTCTTCATGTAGGATTGTTCAAGCATATTGAGCTGTGGAGATGAAGAGCTTCTGTGTTGTTGAAAATTAGGGTGACTCTGTCTTCTCCTAATGGACAAGCACAGCAACCCCAAGAATGGGGAAGTGGAGAAGAATGTCTTTCGCAGGATGCTTCATAATCAGATTGCAGCGGACATCGGTTTCGACGAGGAGAGTGTGCCTTGCAATACACCAAGAAACTCTGTTCACTCCACATTTGGTAGCACATCTGGCAGGGCTGTTGCCTCTACTAGTGGAAGCCACAACACTGATTCAGTGAGCCAAGGCGAGTATCTGAGGGATCCTGGATCCATACTGAGTTTACAGCCTTGGATCTTTAAGAGAAGTGGCTCACAGAACAATGAGGAAAGGATGGATGCTAGTGGTAGCAGGGCATTTGGTTCAGGCAAGAATCTGTTGGATTGCTTTCGAGATGCTCAAGCTGTCGAAGTCTGTGCAAGGAGCCCTGTCGTTGGTTCTGGACCTGGAAGAGGTCGTGGAGCTTTTAGTTGCAGAAGACCTCGTAGGAATTTGATGAAGCCACTTGAGCTGATGGACAACTCCTATGTTCCACATCTTTACAGTGAGAACTTTGAAATTGAAGAATGCACATTTGCTCCAGTTCCCTCCCCAGCTTCTGCTAGGCCATTCATTGTGACAGATGGGAGAAGGATAATTAGTAAATCACACTATGAGCCAGTACCTGTACCCTTTAATATTGGACTTGCGAAGGAGGAATGTAGAGGCACCTCAATGATGCCAGGAAGTGTGATTGGGGTTGCTCCTCTACCTGAGCTGAAGAAATTGAAACAGGAGGGCAGAGATTCACACACTGCAAGCCTTGGTCTTTCAGGTTCTCAGAGAAGTAGTAAATCATATGGACAAGCAGGTACTTTCAGCATCATTCCTCAATGTTGGCTATATAACTACAGAAGAATAATTACATGCTTCAATTGATTTTCTTCCAAGATATTTTCGCTAATATATCAAACGGAAGTGAGTCAAATAATGCGTTTCTTGGATATATTGACACCTTCATTTGTATTATGACACCACGATTGGCATAATTCCTGGGGTCTTTCTTGGCGTGTTGCTTGGGTCTGCCAATGGCTCAATGGAGTTTGAAGTAAAAACTAAATATTTGAAATGAAGATCTTAACTTGTACGATAAATGGAAATATTACAATTAGACTTTTAAGATTTTGAGACTTTTGGCATAAGTAGTTGCATAGTCAAGTGGTTATCTGAGCATGTGAGCATCCAGTTGGTTGTCCCATTTTACTGGGACTTGGGGCTGTTTGGTTGTACGCCACAACCAGAACAGCACAGTAGCGGCGCACCACATTAATTTAAGCAGCTGCTTTGTTTGTTACGAAGCTTTGGCACGCCATAAGAAATCAGTGCTGCAGCAACACTTTTCTCCACGCAGAGTGTGGCAGATTGTGGCGCCTGATTTTCCTGCCACAGAAGTGTGGCGCGCCGCAAGTTTGGCTTGGCGTGTTGTGGCCTGTAACCATGCACGCCCTAAAACAGTCTGACATCATCACAGAGGAAACTTTCTTCTGTCATCTTTGTATAAACTTAACCCTGACATCCATTCTCAGGTTATTCTAATAGAGTTTGTGATGACTCATGTTGAACTTCTGTTCCTTTTGACTGATGATCCTGAATTCCTGATTGAATTCTCTTATTATTTGTTAATTGTTACACCATATGTTTCGCTTGTAAGTTTCAGTGCTATCATAATCGAAATATTAAAACAACGGTTCTAGCTTTCAAGACATAGCTTATTCTATGATCGCTGCTCCGATGTCCACTAATTTATCATCCGTGTGGTCTTGTTTTTCAAAACTCTCATAGTCATTCTAATCTTATATTTACCAGCTGCTTACTACAGTTTTGTGGTATAATTTCATAGGATAACTGTGTCATAGAATAAGATGCAATCCGTTGTTTTACAGTTCACATTATGTTTTGTAGACACTCATGTCTTGGTAGTAGCTTGTATTGAAGGGTGACTTTTCTCTTTGAATGGCATGCTTCTTCATTGAATTAATATCATTTTATGCTGTTCTTCCCTTTGAAGCATTTAGTAAAATCCTAAATATGCACATTTGATCTGCAGGTTTACGTGATCGACTGCTCCTATTCTCTACTGGGTTGAGCATCGGTATTCTATCGTCTTCTCTGTCAAACAAGGAGGAGTTTGATAGGCTGAAAGGCACACTGAAGCGAATGGAGAACTTGGTTCAGGATTTACAAGATGAGTTGGAGATGAAAGAGGGTTTAACTGTGAAAGAATTGCCTAATGAAACTTCTGGCGAAAATAATGGTAAAGTACCAACTGTTAAAGCCTTTTTTTAGAACATTTTGTAAGTTATTCGAAGCAAAAGCTTATTTACATTTGACAATTTATCTGCTTGTAATAGATGATAATAGCAAAGTGCCCGAAGTTGATCTGGAGCCAATGAGCGAAATCGAAGCTGAGCTTGAAGCCGAGCTTGCAAGATTGGAACTGAACATCACTTCAAAACGTTTGGAAGAAGAAACATCTGACTTCAATGCGGTAATGATCTTTCACCAAAACACTCCACATACATCTGAAAGTAGCCTGCAATTCTTTTTACTGAAATTATGCATGTGCAGGTTGACCAGGAGTTCATTGGTGACATTGTTCATGGGGAACTGAAAGTTGATATGATCCCTCGTGATCTCACAGATTACAGCAGTGAAAGTGACCATGGCAGGGACAGCAGAGAAAGTTCCCCAGATTACACACGTGGAGCAAACTATCCCGTTTCGCCTAGAGATCTCAGCATTCGTCTCCACAAGGTGATTCAACATAGGCTTGAAGATAGAATCAAGGAGCTTGAGTCAGCACTTGCCCATAGCCAGAAGCAAGCTCAAATGCAGATGATGATGGCTGATGGAATCTTCTCTGAACGAATCTGCTCAAACAGTGAGACAGGTTCTTCCAACCAGGGAAGTCCCATGTTCATACAAGAAACTAGCTCCATGGCAGAACCCTATTGTCTAAACCTTCTGGAGATGCACTAGAAGCTTATGACGAAGCTTACGAAGAATTCATGAGAATTGCGGACTCCCCTTGCACCACAAGTACAAACGGGAAACCCCAGGTAACTGAAGATTACTTGGTGGACCGTGGCTTAATCTGGGGCATGGAGGAGGACAGCTCAAGGGAGCCGAAAGAAGTGCCCGCTTGGGAGCAAGTTCTGAAGAGTGTGGATCATAGCAGAGCTCAAGAGAGTGATGGGAATGACGAAGATGAGACTGACGACGATGATAGTAAAGTGCTGATTCAGCAGATTGTAGAGAGAACTAAACAAGGTTCGCCTGTACTCATTAACGCTCAAAAACTTCTGTTTTCTGTGGATCAATAGGTCGCTGGACTATACGGCATTGCTTTTGAGATATGTCATGTAGTGTAAAATGATTGCTGAGGAAAGGGCAATATTGATTTTTAACCTTTTGGTAATGTAATTTTGATCTGTGCTTCAACCTCTTGGAGACTAGGTTCGCAGAATTCATAGTGAACACGTTACAGAGATGAAGTTAGCATATTCAACTCCGATAGGGGAAAAACACGCTAGTAAGGGAACATACTTTCAGATTTCTGTCTCCATTATTCCAACCACTGTTGGACAAGTGCAGAGGGAGAGGGTTTGGAGCATTGGGCTTTTTGCAAGCGGGAAGCAGATCGGGTCCATTTGGGCCTTTTCAAATACACACTCCTTTTCCTTTTTTTTCCCCAAGACGTGCACCCAACCCAAGATTCAAAAGTGTCCTTAATTTTTTGGCTAATACTGAACCTATGGAGCATGCACACTTAATCATATAGCACCTGATTTCTAGCAATTTTTCAGGAAACATTTTTACATCTCTTTATCATTGGTTGTACAAGCAAAGCTGGTACCAGCAACTGTTCGTGACCAATGCCCACTGACCAACCAAGATGAATCTGACCACCTAGGATTTGAACCAAGGCTATACCCATGCGGCCATGCGTCGATGTCCACATCAAGATGGTCTGCTCGATCTTGTCCCAAATTGTCTTCAAATTATGAACTAATTAAGAAAAGTGAAGAAAACCGATACACGCTAGAAAAGCATGGACGACAATAGAATTGAGATTGTATGGAAGACACTGACAAGATTTCCCCAGAGCCTACACAGTATACAATACAACAAAGCAAAATCAGATAGAACTTATAAAACCTAAAAGCAATTGCGGAAAGAACAGAACCAAGACCTCGGAGGAAAGTAACTTGTATATCTGCCCTCCACGAATAACTAACTTAACTCGCAAATAGCTGATGTTAGTAAATTAAAATTTTCAGCAACCAGCCTACCCTCAGGCTTTCTTTCTGTATGATCTCGAGGTGACCTTCACTGAAAATGCACCAAACTCCCCCAACTCCACAACCTTTTCACTCCTCCCAGGTAGCCAGAGGCGAAACTGAATTGCCATCACAAATATGGCCGCAGCTTCTGTCCAGTGATATGATCAACTCTCGGAGACCCTTCGATGTACAGATCAAGCCACCATGCCTCTCCACCGCAACAACGAACCTCATCATGACGCCTGGCTGTGGAGCGGTGTCTCGGAAGAGTTGGATTTTTTTCAGCAACGAGCATACCACTGATTAGTATTTTTCATGTATGACCTCCAGGTCACCTTGACTGAAAATGCTGCAAGCTCCCCCAGCTCTGCAACCTCTTCACTCGTCCCATGGTAGCCAGAGGCGAAACCGCATTCCCACCATTGATATGGCCGCAGCTTCTGGCCAAGGATAGGATCGTCTTTCGGAGATCCTTCGATGTACAAATCAAAGCCGCTGTGCCTCTCCACCGCTACAGCGAAGCTCATCCTGACGCCTGGCTCTGGAGCAGTGCCTCGGAAGAGTTGGATCACCTCATTGAAACCACTGGTCTTGGCATACAGCTTCATGTTGACACTGCTGGGACGGGCGCTGCCGAGCCGGAGGACTGTGACTTCAACCCGGGCCTCCACAGCATTTATCAACACCATATACTTAATATCCAGAGCACACCTTTCGCCATACAAACGCCCTTGTTCAATAAAAGATTTCGACTTGAACATGTTTTCAAGCTGAGTGCATCCTTCAATGATCAAGTCGTCATCGCCAGTGGTCTCATCTTCACTTCGGGCATGGATCTCGAACTCGATCAATGCACGGGTCATCATTGAAATGACTCGAGCAGGACCAGTCAGCGATAAACGTGCAACACCCTGGAAAAATATCATAAGTTTGAAATTTTTATCAGTTTACTTGCTGAGGAATATTCCTGTTCAGAGATTTCATGCATATACAGCGAACAAAAACAACCATTTAGCTGCCTACATTTGTAATTGCCAGTTCTATAGATATGCCCATTCATTGATAAAAGAGCATATGGATGTAGATGTGGCAAATTTGGCAAATATATCACCACACAGATTATCTTCATTTCTTTACCAGCTTAGAATTGGCACACCAATTACATATTTACAAAATTATTCCTGAATCAGATCATCTCAAATGAGTGGCAGCTTTCAGGAAGACAGTGTCCGTGCAGGACAAATGCAGTTTGCAACCTATCACATCTACCTTCGCATATACTGCTAGTTATTACAACATGAAAACAAAGGCATCACATCGGGGTTTCAGATCAGCATCACAAAGTTACAAGAATAAAGCCTAAATCTAGACATGGGAAAATCAAGCTTAAGCATGATGCTGTCTTTCAAAATGACAAAATGGTCAACCAAAAACAGTAAACCCACAAAGTTTAGACAAATGTATTTACCGTCTTTCGCTTCACAGGTACAGATTCACAATTTTCAGTATCACACCGGTACACATAGTTGCGCAAGGGGTCAAACCTTTCCCGTGCTGCAATAAAACCATATACCTTGGCTGTTCCAAGATGGGTATGTCGATACCCAGCAATTTCCATATCAATGAATTGAAGCAAACTCATTGGAAAACAACAACATTCATCTTGACAATCCTCAACACTGTCGACACTGACTACAAAGAAATAACAGAAGCATATTTACACTTAGTTGATTACTACATTATGTACAATACTCCGTAGTAAACAGTGGGGGAAGGGTTTTGGAAAGACAACATACTTTGAGATTTATCAGCAAGATTATAATCTGAACCGAAGTAATGCTTGTCAGCTTTGAACGCAGGGAAAAGCCTGATTGGTAAAGGCCCTCGAAGCTTAGCATCTGGATTTCTAAACATAACATCACTCTGCTCCTTATGGTCACAACTAGGCCGTGGGATATCATCAACAGTAAAAGGTGGGTATGTCCCTGTATTAAAAGAATAACTGAAACCAGCTATAGAGAAAAATAATGGCCATATACTTTGTTCACATGTGGCATTATAAACAATAAAAATGGAAATACACATGTATGCACATCATATACGTATTGTGACCAGACCATAACAACTAAGGATACAAATTGACAAACTTTTATATTGTTACTACTTTATCATAATTTTATTTACTAGATAAGTTTATTAACATAAAGCCATGCACCTGATGTTGAACGATGGTCAAGTAGGAGCAAAATCTAGTGAGATTTCTTTGGTGTTACAAAATTACCGGTTTAACTGGAATAAAGTAGCAGTACTTTTCCAAGATATAGTGTACCAATGAAAGCTAAAAAAAAACTACTCCAGTTAAATGACACATAATACAACAATACCTATGCATTAACAAAATGGCCATATAAACACAGACAGTCGTTTCTCATTTTTTTTTTGAACGAATGGGCACGAGATTGTGCCTATTTCATTGATAAAGAGGGGGTTTTACAACCGGCGAACCGGTGAGCGTACAAAAAGTTATTCTCGCGATAATAAAGCTCCTAAATCCTTGGCCCCGGCCATGATCCATGCGGCCGCTTCACTCTTGATTTTCGCCATTAGGGAGATTGCTGCCGATTCCTGGCGATTAAAGACTCTTGAGTTCCTTTCCTTCCAAATTTTCCAAGAGACAAGGAGGGTTAAGGAGCAAGCTGCTTTCCTTGGTATCTGCGTCCTTGTTGTCATATTTTGCCACCACTCAGAGGTATTGTTGCTCTGCCTCCACTCCGCTGGGTCTAAGCTTGGTTGTGCCGTCCAAGCCGCCGTGAGGCGCCATATCCGCTTAGTGAACCGGCATTCAGCTAAGATGTGGTGCGCCGTCTCCATGGTCTGTCGACATAAAGGGCACGTCGGGGTGTGTGGCCAACCTCTTATCTCCAAGCGATCTGCTGTCCATACTCGGTTCTGCGTAATTAGCCATGCAAAGAATTTACATTTTGGGGGGGGCCCACGACTTCCATAGTGATGTTGTCACAGCCGCTTTGGTTGATCCGATGAACTGAGCTTTGTATGCTGATGCTGCCGAGTAGGTCCCATCTTTGGTTAGCTTCCATGAGATCCGATCTTCTTGTTGTGGCTGCAGTTGTACATTCTGAATAAGGTTCCAGAGCGTTGCAAATTCTCTAAGGTGCGTTGTGGTTATGCCATGCCTAATGTCCAGGTCCCTGATCCAGTTGCTGCCTTGCAGTGCATCGGCTACCTTCCTTCTTTTGTTTCTGGAGATGGCAAAGATTAGCGGCGCTATGTCCTTCGGTCTGCGCCCCAGGATCCAGCCCTAATGCCAGAAACTCGTTTTAAGGCCATTTCCTAAGGTTATTGTTGTGCAGGCCGCAAATAGCAGTCTGTCTGTATCATCACACGGTGTTTCAGTTCCCACCCAAACCTTTTCGGGGGAAGCCCATTCGTGCCACAACCAACGTAGTCTAAGTGCTCGTGCAAACTTTTGTAGATTCAAAATTCCAAGCCCGCCATTTTCTTTGGGTAGGCAACATTTTGTCCAATTGACCTTGCACTTCCCACCTGTCAACGCCTCATCCCCCGCCCAAAGGAAACGTTTCCGTAATTTGTCTAGGTCTTCTAGAACTTCATTGGTCGTCTTTATCACCGACAGTAGGTAAATTGGTTGAGAGGTGAGCACAGTCTTCGTGAGGCACAGTCGCCCGGCCTGGCGAAGATTGCGGCCGTGCCAGCCAGACAACTTGCTCGCAGCTTTATCGATGATAGGTTGAAAGTCAATCTTCTTCAAACGCTTGAGCGCGAGGGGGAGGCCGAGGTACCTGATCGGGAATCCAGTCCTGCTCACCGGCAAGTCGGCGAGTACCTCATCCAGGTCAATGCTACCACAGCTAATGGCTGCAACACTAGTTTTTTGCAGGTTTGTTTTGAGCCCAGTAACTTCCCCAAAGTGGTGCAGAAGCTTGGATATGTTGGTCACGTCTTCTTTGGTTGGCTTGATAAAAATGGCCGCGTCGTCTGCATACATTGAGAGCCGGAAGCGCGGGACTCGTCCACCGAGTTTTTTTAACAGGCCCATTTCTGTGGCTTTGTTTAGCAGCTGGTATAGCGGGTCAAACGCAAGGATGAAGAGGAGCGGCGACAATGGGTCACCCTGGCGTAGCCCTCGGCCGTGTTGGATGGGGTCAGAGGGTATTCCATTGAGAAGGATCTTAGATGTTGATGTTGCCAGTAGGGCGGCCATCCAGTCTCGCCAGCGGGGTGGAAATCCCCGATGTTGTAGGACCGCAAGAAGATAGTCCCAACGAACTGAATCAAAAGCTTTAGAAATGTCCAGCTTCATTAACAGTGCTGGCGTTCTGTTTTGGTGAAATTTCCTGGCGATGTTGCGGACGTAGAGAAAGTTGTCGTGTATGCTTCTTCCTTTAATGAAGGCGCTTTGACATGGTGAGATGAGGGAGTTCATGTGTGGCGCCAGTCTAAGGGCTAGTATTTTGCTAATTATCTTGGCAACGGCATGAATTAAGCTGATTGGCCTGTAGTCTTGGATTTTCTCCGCACCCTCTTTTTTTGGTATGAGCACTATGTTTGCCTTGTTTAAAAGGTTGAGGTCTTGACACCGAATGTTTTGGAAGGATGTCACCGTAGCGATAACATCATGCTTTATGATATGCCAGCAAGTCTTGAAAAAAAGCCCTGTGAAGCCGTCGGGTCCTGGTGCTTTATTTTTTGGAAGTTCAGATATCGCATTGAGAATCTCATCCTCTTGGATTGGGACATCCAAAGTGCTTAGGTCAACTGTCAGGAAGCTGAACTGAGGCCAGTCAAAGTCCTTCGTTCTTTGTTGCGGTGGGCTCATCATGTCAGCAAAGTGTTCTTGTATAAGCGTCTGCTTCTCTTGATGAGAGATTGCCCAACCAGCTCCCTTCTTAAGTCTTTGGATAAAGTTTTTTCTTCGTCTTGCGTTGGCTTTGAGGTGAAAAAATCGAGTGTTCGCGTCTCCCTCCCGCAGATAGTTGATTCTAGAGCATTGCTTCTTTCTCGATTTTTCAATGGCCGCCCAGCCCAACAACCTATCTTTGAGTTTCTTGCGTAAGGAGAATTCAGCATCGGAGAGCAGCCTGCTTTCCTGCGCTGTATCGAGCCGTAGTATGACTTCTTGGGCCATATGTAACTTGAGTCTGGCATCGGAGATAACAGATTTGCTCCATGCTCGGAGGGCATGCGCCGTGGTGTGTAGCTTGTGTCCCAAGCGATGAAAGCCTCGGTATGGCTCGTTGGCTTGCTCCAGGCACACTGGACCACCTCCATGAAGCCCGGCAGCCTCGTCCAGAATTTCTCAAATTTTAAGGGCCTTGGCCGTCGTGGTCCACTCTGTTGTGCCAGTAGCAGGGGACAATGATCCGAGTGGGAGGATGAAAGCGCATGCAAGACGTGATCATCAAATGTGATGTCCCAGCTAGCGTTACAGAAGACCCTGTCCAAGCGAATGAGCATTGGCCGGCGTCTTTCGTTGCTCCACGTGAACTTCCTGCTTTGTAGATGTATTTCTTTTAATTCGCAGAAGTTTAGTGCTGCTCGGAAGCGTCGCATCATGCGCTGATTGAGATTGCGATTGTTTTTATCTCGGGCTCTATATATCAAATTAAAATCCCCCAAAATGAGCCATTTTGTGCTAGTTGCCGGTTTGAGCGCACGGAGGTGTTGTAGGAAGGCTGGCTTTTCAGCCCTTCTTGATGGCCCATACACAGTCGTGAGCAAGAACGAAGAAGCGCTATGCTTGACAGTTGCCGTGGCTGATAGAGAATATCTACCAATTTGTATGTCCTCCAGGTCCATCACCGCATCATCCCAGAGGATTAGAATGCCTCCTTTTGTTCCGAGCGCAGGTTTGTAAGCATAGTTATTAAGACGGTAGCCGCCCAGGAAGCTTGCCAGGGCCGCATCTATATTCTGCAATTTGGTTTCTTGCAAGCAAGCGATATGGCAGGTGGTCGTAGAGAGGGTCTCGTGCACAGTCAGGCACCTCGCAGCCGCATTTAAGCCTCGCACATTCCAGCATAAGATGTCAAAGTGACCTATCATCTAAGAACATGTAGACTCGTGGTAAAATGGATTAACGCCTGGCTTGTTAGGCGTCGGCTTCAGCATCCAACTCATTCTGTAGATCGTCCACTGCTTCCCCAACCATCTGTAGCAGTGCCTCGTTCATTTGTTCACCTTCATCATCTTCCAGCTCGAATAGCGCCGTCATCGCCGCAATGATCGAGGCAGGCAACGCCCCTTGGAACATGCTGATAAATTCTTGTAGCACCTGCTCGATGGGTGCGAACTCGTCGTCGCCCACCCCAAGCTTCCTCCATAGGTTCCGCTGGGCACGCTCAATGGCCGGCATTGCCGGTTTCTTTGCCAACCTGGCACTACGCCTGACGGCTGTCATGTCGAAGACTCGGCGTTGCCGCTGACGGCGCGCCGACAGCTGCTGCAGTGCCGCTGGAACCGGGCTGCTGAAGAGGTCGTCAACTGTCGGGCCTTCATTGGAGTTTTTGTCGTGTGGCCCGTCCAGCACTTGGGTGCCGTGCTCGACGTCGCAGGGAGCATTCTCCTTTTCTGAAGCCGGTGCCCCATCCTGGCGCTCGTCCTCGGCTGGGTTGC
Source organism: Urochloa ruziziensis (assembly GCA_015476505.1). NCBI lineage: Eukaryota > Viridiplantae > Streptophyta > Magnoliopsida > Poales > Poaceae > Urochloa > Urochloa ruziziensis. Next base: position 61,432,908 of record CM027121.1, on the reverse strand, counting down.
CATCAGTGGCAGTCGTCGGCCCCGCCGCGTCAACTCCGCACCCGGCGCCACACTCATCGGTACCCCGAGCGCACACCAATTCTGGAGCTGGCGCCCCGACATGGTGCGCGTCGTCCGCGGGGTTGGCATCGGTGGCCGCTAACCCCATCGTGTTGGCCGCGCAGTCGCCGTGCTCACTTGACGCTTGTGCTGCTCCTCTGCTTGGGCGTCCAGCGCAAGCTCCAGGTGATCCAGCGCCTGTTGCACCTGGAGCATCGAAGGCTCTACATGAACGTGCAGCACTGTGGGCTCGTCCACCGCAGTCTTGTGGCGGTTAAAGACATGTTGCATCGGGATCGTCGCTGGCCCGTGGAAGGCCGGCGCTTCGGACCAGGCAGCTTCCTTCCCTGCGTTCTGTGGCTGGTGCTGGTCGTTGTTCAAGCCCAGACGATCAGCAAGGCCACAAGCCTTGGAGATGTAGTCGGCCGCTTCTCTCACCCAGTTGCATTGCTGTTCCTGAAGATTGTTTATGTTTGCTTGTAGAGGTGTAAGCAGCAATTTTAACTCACAAACTTTGGCGCCTACGAGAGTCTGCATCTCCTTTTGCAGCTTCAGAGCCTGGGCGTTAAACAGAGATTGCAACTCAGCTGTCTTCATGGCTGTGAGTGCCTCTTCGCTAGGCAATGGCGAGAACGGCTCGGTGTTCATCTCTGGATCGTCATCGCACGCTTCACGACGGCGTGCACCCCAAAGTTCGTCGCACTGGTTGTCATTGTCGGTGGCGCGAACGTCCCGCTGGCCGCCGCGCCCATCCCGGCGCACGTTCCAGACCGGCGCCTGCCTCGTGCTACGGGAATTTCGGATGTGGCGATCCTGCTGCCCAAGCCAGTCCAGTTGACTGTCGTCAATGTCATCACCGCGGTCCTCACGCCGACGACGTTCCCAGCTCAGCCCAGGGTGGTTGTTGGCGTAGCATGGTTGACGGAGTCTGCCGTTGCGCAGCACGTTGCTCAGGCCATCGCGGTCATCATGCCGGGTGTCGTGGTGGTCTGAGCGGGCGACCGGCTGCACGTCGCAGCGGCCGTCGTGGCAGCCGGCGCGAACGAACCGCTGCTCATCACGTCGGGCGTCATGGTGGCTAGAGCGCCCATCACGGCAACTAGTGGCAGGCCGGCGTTGTGGAAGCCGGCGCTCGGGGCAGCGCACTTCCTTGTGGCCAGAGCGGCGACAATGGAAGCACCTGACAGGGTCGCGACAGCAGGCAGCACGGTGGTCAGGGGCGAGGCAGATGAAGCATCTCCCATGCGTACGCTTCTTGAAAGCCACGAGTGCAGCGGAGGGGAACGGCCGGGAGGATGGCCTAGGCGCTAATCGAGCCTCGCGCCGCCAGGGTTGCGCGCCAAAGCGTCGCTCGGTCGCCGCGGTTGAATGCTGTTTCCCCTTTCTTCGCTCGACGTAAGTCCATCCCGGCTCTGGCGAATGATGGATGTGACGGCGGCCGGCTGGCTCAGGGAGATGGGGCGGCCACCATGCCTGGCCGGAGACAAGTCCGCGCCGTGTGGCCTCCCCCGACGGAATGTAGTCTCTCCGTACCCGTGGCGAAGAGAGGGGCGGCGAGCGGCCAGACGGTCGTTGCTGAAGTCGGCCCCTGGGCGCCAGGAATGCCGGGGGAGCGCGCCTGACCACGTCCGCGTACGACGGTGCGTCACCGTGGCGAAGCTGCTCCGTAGGGACGGGAGGACCTCGATCGGGCGTGGTCCAGCGATGTTCGCCGCGTGCTGACCGGGCACGGTCCCGAAGAGGCAGCGGAGGAGCGTGGGCGACGCGCGCTGGGGTTGCGGCGCCGACGACGGTGGCGGCGGCGGCAGCGGGGGAGGCCGGCGCTGCATCCTAACCAGCCTAGGGAGTGGGAGATGACGAGGTGGTGGCCGCCGGCGCCGGAGTGGCCACCGGCGGGAGGCTGTGGCCGCCGGGACCGGAGTGGTCGCCGGCGGTGGGTGGATGGACGCCCTCCCCGCGGCTAATTCATGGCGCTGCGAGGGAGAACGTGCAGGGAGGGAGGTGTAGGAGGGGAGACGGGGGAGGGAGCGCGGAGAGGTAGGAGACGGGGAGCCAGTGGCCGGCCGGAGGAGGTGCGGCAAGCACGCAACCAGCAGGTAATGGTGGCGGCGATGCTCGTCGATCTCCTCCTACAGGCCACGAGAGGAGCCGCCGAAGGGATGGACGGGATGAGTGCGTGGAGGAGGGCTCGGATCTATGGTGGCGTGGACTGGGGAGGTCGGGGCCAGGAGATCGGCTGGCGGCGGCGGCGGCGGCTGTGGCGGTCCGCTCCGTGCTGGTGTCGTTGCGATGTCCTTGCACTATGTTTGGAGTTCAATGAAATCACTATTATTCCCTACTGACTTTCTATTAAAATGGTCTTCTAAAACACATTTTCTACAAAATCAGCCACTGCACCCAAGGTGCACTGCTCTGTACGTAAGTCGGGCGCAAGAGTGTTCGAATGATGAGCACATGTTTTAATTTATTTCTCATACATGACCTAGAACGGGAAAACTGCAGATTTATTCTATCACTGGCTAAAGCAGAGGTGCAATGGATTTTGTTCTCTGCAAAGAATCAGGCATGTCCAAATTTTAGCTCCAAAAGATGAAGCAAAACTAATCAAGTGCGCGTGGTTTCGAATTTTACCTTCCTGATCGTCCCCGTCCTCGCTACCGCTGTCGCTAACCAACCACTCATCATCATCGTCGCCGGCGGTAGACTTGGACGGATCCTCGTCGCCGCACGGAGGAGAAGGCGGCCGCTTTGTGCCGTGGGCAGAGCCTGATTCGCCTCCTTCATCAGTTTCCAACTTTCCATGGGCTGCTTCTCCCTCACCGGCCCGGCGGCCCCAACCGTACGTACAGAAGATGGTGGTGTCACCAATGTCCTCTGAACCGCCGAATCGGCCACGCTGTCGCCGGAAGCTCAGGACGGCGTCCCCGATCGCCGTCCGCGGCAGCCAGGGGAGAATGCGCCGCCGCAAACAGGAGAGCTCGGAAGGGGGAAAGAGAAGGGTTAAGAATTTGGTCAGGTAGGCAGAGAGTAGCAGGAAGCGGCTCGTGGGCATTTACGTCTTCTCAATTTCTCATGCCATTTGATATTGGGAACACATGTGTTCTATTACATGATTTTTCCCCCTTCACCTTGATTCTGGATCTCATAAAAACATGGAAAGAGTGTGTGAACTTATCAGTAAATACTTGGTGCGCACACGGTGAGGTGCACATGCCGCGCAAAACGGACACGTGAAAAAACTGATTTAATTACCCGTGCTCCAGTTTTGGTTATACGCGTAACAAAGCACATACAATAGACACCATTTTCCACTGATAGGGTGTGCACATGCTGCTAGGGGATGCACGGGGAGCAGAACGTAGTGGAGGTAAATGGGATAGCCACTAGCACTTGCCAATTGTATGTCTCCCACTCAACACTTGTAGGGGATGCATTTGATGATGATGGTAATTTGGCATTTGATGGTAATATTATTATTGATTTTTTGGGGCATAAATGCAACAATAATTTTCTCAATCATTATTATTTCAACATCTCACAATAAATGCACCAATAACATCATGCTTTTTTTTTTCCAAAAAATAGTATTGTAGATTAATGCCCCAATTATATGCTAGAAAAATTGATGTTTACTAATTGCAATATTATTTTTTTATTATGCCCATTGTGTGACCGATAAGAAATGCTACATGGGCACATGCCCTCAATGCGCGCGATGGTGCTAGCAAACCAAAAAGTGTTCAAAAAGGATCCTACAAGTTTCAAATTAAAGTGCAAAAGGCAACCCCTAAGTGCTTAAGCTCCATGGCCTTGGTGTTAGCAGGTCACTCATAAAGCGATGGGCACATATCTCCAAGCTGGATAGGAAATGGACGGCGCGATGCATGCGTGGGCACCTGCCCGTGTGCACACAAAATCCGCACTCGTGAACTTATTCGATGTAGATTTTTTTAGACAATGACTTATGTGCTGGTAGTGATTCTTGTGTATATGTTCAATATGTTTCACGCACTGTTTTATTTCACTCGTACTCTGTTCCAACCACATAAGCAAGAGTAATGGTGTTTTTCCTTTCAGAATGTTATTGCATTTTAGAAGATTCCTGCTGCATGGTCACCGTATCAAATTTATTAGCTCTTAGTAGTTAGTACAAGGTTGGACAGAAAAAAACTGCAGGGTCTTGTAGCAATAATTAAACATCAGATCAAAAGGTGATACATCCACGATAGTGCTTAAGAAAAGGCATGGAGATTGGAGACCAAAACCCAGTATTCTGTAAGCAGATGAAGTCAGACGATACAAGAAGAGCAGCATTATTTACCCCTACAAGGGGTATTGTACAGCATGTAAATTCCATGTAGATATTACCATACTCCACAGAATGATTGCGCTACATAGCCAGAGACCAAGACTTTGTGATAATCAGTAAGAAGTAACTTGTACATCTTAACATATTTAACATGCAACATAGCTGAAGTTAGTAAATTAAAAACTTAAACTAAATTTTGTACTCCCTGTGAGGTTTTCTTCGTATAGGATTTCCAGGTAACTTTGACCGAAACTGAAGCAAACTCCCCTAGCTCTGCCACTTCTTCATCCATCCTATGGTAGCTAGAGGCGAAACCACATTTCCAACATGAATATGTCACCGGCTTTTGGCCAGTGGCGGGATCGTCTCCTGGAAACCCTTCGATGTACAGATCAAATCCACTGCGCCTCTCCACTGCTATAGCAAAGCTCATCATGAAGCCCGGCTTTGGAGCTGCACCACGAAAGAGTCGGATCACCTCACTGAAGCCACTTGTCTTGGCAAGAAGTCGCATGTTGACACCACCATCAATGGCACCAAGGTGGAGGACTTTGACTTCGACCCGGGCCTCCACTGCATTCATCAGCACCATGTATTTGATGTCCAGAGCGCACCTTTCACCGTACATGCGTCGGTGTTCAACAAACGATTTCGATGCAAACATGTTGTATAGCTGAGTGCATCCTTCAATGATTGGAGCATCATCACCCTTTGTGCCATCCTCATTTGGGGCATGGAGCTCAAACTCGATCAATGCACGGGAAGACATTTCAATGACTCGAGTGGGGCTGATTAGTGACAAACGTGCCACGCCCTGCAACGAAGTCATAAATTTAAATTTTTCATCAGTTACTAGCAGAGGGAGATAACTGTTCATAGATACCCAAACAGCATGTGTAGCAACTAAAAGTGAAGCACGTATATTCAACAAATTAAAGTTGGCATTCAAAGAATGTGTATAGAGCAAAAGGAGTGGAACTGATGTCAGATATACGTACAAATATTTATATAAATATGTACTTTCACATTGATAGAAGGAGCATGCATGTACACAACTAATATTGTTACCTTCTTACAGCAAATAATTAAGATGGCAGCCAGAAATTTTACTGAAGCACCACGCTTAAATTTGGACATCCTAATGTATGGCTGCTTTTGACATGATAAAAGGAGCATGTATGTACACAACCGCAGTCTGCAAACCAAAATACCACCTTTTCCTTCACAAATACTATTTAGTTCAACTGTCAAACGTAAATCTGTTGTAAACTTGCAGTAGTAATTGAGGTCAATATGTCAAAGTTACACAAACAAAACCTGAATCTTAACATGGCAAATTGAAGTTTTGACATACGCTAGTGTCACATATACAGATGTTTATGAATGATAAGACGAAGCACCCACACAGACAATTATTACAAGGCTAGAAAGTCTGAACCAAATATAATTACCGTCTTTCGCTTGACAGAAACAGCTTCACAGTTGTCAATATCGCGCCTATAAACATAGTTGCGCAAGGGCTTGATTGTGTCCCGTGCCGCAACAAAACCAAAGATCTTGGCACGACCAGGACGGTTAAGTTCATAACCAGCAATTTTAGCATCAATGAATTGAAGCAAGTCCATCGAAAGGCACTGGCATCCATTTGAGCAATCTCCAGCATTGCTCACAGTGACTGCAAAATAAATATTAAAACATAAGTTGCATTGGCAGCTAGTTCATGAATATATGATTATTGCATATAGAGATACAATGCAGAGGGGAGGGGACAAAAGAAAAACATACTCTCAGATTTATCATCAAGGTTATAGTCCGAACCGAACACATGCTCGCCAGATTTGAATGCAGGGAAAAGCCTAGTTGGTTTAGGCCCATGAAGTTTGGTCCGTGGATTTGCATACAGCAAATCAGTTTGCTTCTCATGGTCACAAGTAGCCCTTGGAAAATTATCGATTGTAAAATGGGGATACATCCCTACATCAAACATCAGAAAATCAACAAAAAAAACAACAACGCAGTCTCAAAAGTTTAATGCAAGCATAATATACTTCTGTTGATATGTTTATACCATCCTATGGTTCACAATCGCTAAAAAACTGTCTCAGCGAGCATAGATGTTGAAATTAGTTGCAGTCCACGAGTTTTTACCCATATACAAATGCTAAATTACAAAATTTATACCAAGGCGTTGTGGCTAGGTTTTGGAGATTTTACTTTGATCCCCATTATCGTGCCCCTCCTCCTCCTCGCTGCCGCCGTCACTAACAGACCAATCATCGTCAGGATCCATGGTGGTAGACTCGGGTGAATCCTCGACTTCCTCGTCGCCCCGCAGGGGAGGTGGCCGCTTCTTGCCTCGGCCAGGGCCAAGGGTCTCCGCCGATCCGCTGCCGCCTCTCTCAATCTCCATTGGTTGCTTCTCGCTCTCCTTCACAGACCCCAGATGAAGAGGGACGGTGACATCACCATCTCCGCCAGGTTCCACACCCAACCGCCTTCCACTGCAATCGGCGCCGCCAGAGAGCTTTGATAGAGAAGAGACCGGTTCTCTCTTTGCAGGGGAAAAGAGGCAGGGGTATTTGTGTCTTTCATTTATCAATTTGTGTGCCCGTTTAAGTTTTTTTTTTGTGATAATAACATCTAAGAAAAAGAAAATGCTCTAACTCGAACATCCAAATTATTCCTGATGCATTGTCACCTTATCAATTTTATTAGCCCTCGTTACAAGTTAGAAAAGAGCGGCCTTTGGTGCAGTGGTAAACCTTCACCGCATGTGATCGAAGTGTACAGGAATGGCTGTGCGCTAAACAACCTGCCCCTAGATCCCGCATAGTGCGGGAGCCTACGGTACTGGATACGCCCTTTTTTCAGTACAAGGTGGAACAGATAAAAAAACAAAGGGATAATGCTTGAGATAATGGATGGGGATTAAAGAACAAAACAACTACAGACAACACGAGCAACATTTATCCCCCTTGTTTTATTACAAGGGAAACTTGTAGATACTTATGTACTCCACGGAATGATTACGCTACATAAACAGATAAATAGACTTTATGATCATCAGTAGGAATTAACTTGTACATCTTAACATATTTAGCACTCAACATAGCTGAAGTTACTAACTCGTTTTCTTCAAATAGGATTTCCAGGTGACCTTGACTGAAACTGAAGCAAACACCCCTAGCTCAGCTACTTCTTCATCCGTCCTATGGTAGCTACAGGTGAAACCACATTTCCACCATGAATATGGCACCTGCTTTCGGCCAACAGTATGATTGTCTCTTGGAAACCCTTCAATGTACAGATCAAAGCCACTGCGTCTCTCCACCGCTATAGCAAAGCTCATCGTGTCGCCCGGTTTTGGAGCGGCACCGCGAAAGAGTCGGATCACCTCACTGAAGCCGCTGGTCTTGGCGAGCAGCCGCATGTTGACACCACCATCAATGGCACCGAGACGGAGAACTTTGACTTCAACCCGGGCCTCCACTGCATTAATCAGCACCATATACTTGATGTCCAGAGCGCACCTTTCACTGTACAAGCGTCGGTGTTCAATGAACGATTTTGATTCAAACATGTTGTATAGCTCAGTGCATCCTTCAATGATTGGACCATCATCACCCTTTGTGTCATCCTCAGTTAGGGCGTGGAGCTCAAACTCGATCAATGCACGGGATGACATTTCAATGACTCGAGTGGGGCTGATTAGTGGCAAACGTGCCATACCCTGCAATGAAGTAATAAATTTGAATTTCTCATCGGTTACTAGCAGATGGAGATTACTGTTCATAGATACCCAATACATAATTATTATAGCAAATAAAAGTGAAACATTGAAACGTCTCACTTTCAGATTGATAAAAGGAGTGGAACTGATGTAAGTACACAAATTTATATAAAATACAATTTAATGTATAGTATGTACTTTCAGATTGATAAAAGGAGTAGATGGTTTCGCATAACGAATTGCCATGGATATTGTTAGCTTTTTACAGCACATAATTAAGATGGCAGCCCCAAATTTTACAAAAACACTACACCTAAATTTGGACATCCTAATGTATGGCTGCCTTTGAGGGGCATGCATGTAGATCAATGTCCCAAAGTTACACGAACAGAACCGAATCACATGGCAAGTTCTAGCTTTGGCATATGCTTGTTTCACATATAGATGTTTATGAATGATAAAACAGAGCATGCACACAGACAATTACAAGGCTAGAAGTGTGATGCAAAGATAGTTACCGTCTTTTGCTTAACAGAAACAGCTTCACAGTTGTCAATGCCACAATTATAAACATAGTTGCGCAAGGGCTTGATTGTGTCCCGTGCCGCAAGAAAACCAAAGATCTTGGCACGACCAGGACGGTTAAGTTCATAACCAGCAATTTTAGCATCAATGAACTGAAGCAAGTCCATCGGATAGCACTGGCATCCATTTAAGCAATCTCCAGCATTGCTCGCAGTGACTGCAAAATCAGTATTAAAACATAAGTTGTACTGGCAGTTTCATAGAAGATAAAGACACAATGCAGGAGGCGAAGAGGGGAGGGGGGGGGGGGGGGGGGGGGGGGGGGGTAAAACAAACATACGGTCAGATGTATCATCAAGATTATAGTCTGAACCGAACACATGCTCGCCACTTTTGAATGCAGGGAAAAGCCTGGTTGGTGTAGGCCCATGAAGCATGGTCCGTGGATTTGCATACAGTAATTCATCTTGCTCGTCACTGTCATAACTAGCCCTTGGGAAGTTATCGATTGTAAAAGGGGGATACATCCCTACATAAAGATCACAAAAATCAACACAAAAGACTAATGCAGGATCTCGAAAGTTTAATGCAAGCATCATATACTACTGTTGATATAAAATTGTTTATGCCATCTTATGTTTCACAATCACTAAAAGGAATTGTTTCAGCAAACATAGATATTGAAATTAGTTGGTGCGCACAAGATTGTACTCATCTATTAAATTACAAAAGCTACATTATATCATTTTTTCCAAGGCGTTCTGGCTAGGTTTTGAGGGGTAAGTGAAACTCTAGAATCTTGAATGTCATGGGGAAAAAAAGACAGCTTCTTATTGGAGAAATAGAACATATGACCTATAATATCTTAAATCTAGTTCTGATATACCTTAAAGAAACTAACTGTAATATATCTGAACCACTGTAACAAAATTCCTTTTCGAAAGATTTGCTTAAAACAGGCTTTTGATTTCGAAAGCAGCAGATCCAATAATTATGGTTCAATGAGCTGGGTCATCAATCAAACATTAATGATGCTCAGATGAAAAGGCTCTTATTATTGGATTTTCAGAATTCAGTTCTTAAACATTGCGATCTAGACTAACAAAGCCCACTAGCACCCAAGGACAACCACTAGAAGAGGAAATCTTAAGATTCAGTCAACCACTGGACATCGAAATGGAACGATTCATTTCTATTGTCAATGAATTTCTTCGACACAGAGAATTCAGCATTACCAAACTAACATAGCACATTCGAAGAAAATAGGAGGAGGAAACGCATTAAGGTGTAAGTGGCCAGTCGTGGTTTTGGAGATTTTACCTTGATTTCCATTATCGTCCCCCTCTTCTTCCTCGCTGCCGCTGTCACTGACAGACCAATTATCGTCAGGATCCATGCCATTAGACTTGGGTGAATCCTCGTCGCGCCGCGGGGAAGGTGGACGCTTCTTGCCGCGGCCAGGACCAGGGCCAAGGGTCTCTGCCGATCCGCTACCGCCTCCATCAATCTCCATTGCTTCCTTCTTCTCGCTCTCCTTCGTAAACCTGAGATGAAGAGGGACAGTGGAATCACCATCTCCCTGCTCGGATGCTCCTGCCATACCTGATACCTCCCGGCGACCCCCGCCGCAACCGGCGCCGCCAGAGCGCTTCGATAGAAAAGACGGGCTCTGTTTTTGGTTGGGAAAAGAGGCAAGGGTATTTGTGTCTTTCATTTATCCATTTGTGTGTGGCGATTAAAGGGATTTTTGCCATTTTAATATTTCAATAATATGTGGCCTTGGACCCACACGTCAGTGAATGATAGACAAAGGGTCACCAAACTGTGCTTTTATATTTATTTTTGCAAAATTTAAGAGAAAGGAAATGCTCTAACTCGAACCCCGACGTGAGCTATCAGCTACGGTAACATTAGACGTGTGTGCCACACTGCCACGCAAGTAACTGCACAAAACGAACGTCCGATATAAAGGTGATGAAGCACCGAGACAAGTTTTATGTTTCTTTCACGTTTGCTGCAATGCCGCTGCTTTTAGTGTCCGATCATCCCATCCTCGGTATGTTTGGTTGCTCGCTTGAGATTTATAGAGCTGCATCTAGCCCTGCTAATTGGTTTGAGTTTAATGGTTTTATTGGGTTGGTTTCATTTATAGTTTCTTTTAGATCGGTTACTACTGGATTCACTAGTTAGATGGTTTGGTTTGGATTGGATTACTAGAACTAGGAGATGGTTTAGAGTGTTTTGGATTGAGTTATATTGGTTTATTCCAAATGACATACACGTATGAGCCTGGCTCTTTGTGTGGGGCCCACATAAATGTACAGCCTTACCATTTTGCACAAGTAGCGGAATGTCAAACTAAATTGCATCCAACAAATTTTGATCGATTTCGTCAAAATTTTATAGTGTGAACGCGAGCTTTTAATTATAGGGTCCGGCTCTTTATGTGGGGCACACATGTATGTACAGCCCTACCGCTTTGCATAAAGTAGCGGAATGTCAAATTAAGTCACCTCCAACAAATTTTGATCGATTTCGCCAAAAATTTATAGTGTGAACGCGAGCTTTTAGTTTTAGGGTCCGGCTCTTTATGGTGGGGCCACAAGTATGTACAGCCATACCGCTTTGCACAAAGTAGCGGAATGTCAAATTAAGTCACCTAAAACAAATTTTGATCGATTTCGTCAAAATTTTATTGTGTGAACGCGAGCTTTTAATTTTAGGGTCCGGCTCTAACGCGTGCATGTACATAATTTTTATATAAGCCCATAGTTTGTTATAGCAAATCTATGTGTTGTATGTACTAATGGATTCGATTGGATTGATTTATACACACTATGGTGTGGAGTGGAGTGGGGTGAAAAAATTATTATTTTCATGTGAGTTGGTGTGGATAGAGGGTGGATTTGAATCCAATTAGCAGGCCGAGCTGCATTGTATATTCTGGATGAGGGGAAGCAGACTGAGCGGATGCAGTGACCGTAAAAAGAAGTGTGTTCGGTTGGTTGCATGAGAGGATGCAGTGGAACTTGTGAATATGTTTGGTTGATTGTTTGAGCAGATGCAAGTGACCCTGCACGTGAGACTGACGAGTGGGCCTGAAGCAGATGCAATGCATCCACCGAACTCGCATGAGCAGATGCGACCAATTTGGGCGTATCCATCGGGCCAGGATTAGAGCGTATTTTTGCATCCGCTCATGCAGGCCGCATCCACTCTCGCGCAGGCAACTAAACACTCTTCTCTGCTAGTTTATACGGATCCACCGGTACGAGCCGGACTCATGCGAGCAACCAAACACACCCTTAACACTTAGCTCTTTCTGTCTTTTCGTCTTTCGAAAGTGCAGTGCACTCAGCAGTACACACACCACAAACAATGCCATGCATGCCCCTAGGGGAGGAGGGCAGGAATAGCGGCTGGAGGCCATCCATAACCTGTGGGCACAATCGCAGATAAGTAGAAGGCAATGCTAGGCTCGGGGATTGGGTTGATGGAGGAGGTCATGAAGAAGGCCAAGACCGATGATGGCAGAGGATGCTATACCATGGTGGAAGGAGGTCCAACTTCGGACGTAACATCAAGGAACATTCACACCATGAGTCCATGACGTACGTGCACATACTTTCTATGTGCACCATAAGCATGCGCTGCTGCTCTGGTGGACCGTGGACAGAGTTCGCCTTTTTTCTCACTCACGATTTTGAACAGAAACAAACTGATAAACGTTGAGATGGCCCCCATGCAAGGAGTTACAGCATTATTACTGTCATTGTGGCACTGTTACTTCCCGTTTTATCTATTATATTAATAAAACAGAAGTAAAAGGAGCCACCAGATTCACCGAGAGGGCCTAGAAATTCCCACATTAATCTAAAAAAGAGAAGGATACCCACCGTCAGATTTTATGAAGATCTAACGGTCCATATTATTTGACTCTATTATTTTCTCACGTTAATAATCTAAAAAGAAAATACTTTTTAACTCTCTTATTTTCCCACGTTAAAGTCGAGTTGATTTGGATAGTCTCTAGAAATCAGGGGCAAATGACGTAGATGTCATAATACATACGGCTCCGCTCCGCGTCGTCCCCACGCGGGCGACGGCGGAGCCAAACCCTAGCGCCACCCGCTCTTCTCCCCGCCCCTGCGCGCCGTCGCGCCGCCGCCCGAGGGTGGCTCTGGAAGCCCATGAGTCCCCCGACGAAGGCGGCGGCGCGGCCATCTCCCCCCTCCTCGGGTGCTCGTGGTGGGCGTGGCCGTCCGGCCCCTTGGAGAGCTCGTCGGCGTCGGCGGCCGTTGCGGCGGTGGCGGGGGCGGGGGCCGCGGATCTGGCCCGTCCCCGGCCGGATCTGATGGTGGACTGGTGTGGGGGTCTGTGTGTTTGTGCTAGGTGGTGGTCAACGGCGGCAAGCAAGTGCGGATCTGAGGATGGCGGCGGCGGCGGCGGCCTAGCGGCCTGGCGGCGACTGACGGCTGGCGGCCTACGGCTTCTAGCCTGGGCCAGCGGCCAGGGCTGGCGGCTTGCGGCCTGTGGCCTCTCGCCAAGCGGCCGTGAGGCTGTGGCCTGGCTGCAGCCGGCCGGACCTGGCTTCGGCCGGTCAAGGGCTGGTTGTAGCGGCCACGGATGGACTTCGGCTGGCCACGGGCTTTTCCTCTTCATCGACGATGCTGGTCTAGCGCCGCCATGGTGGTGGGGCTAGGGGGCCGGATGGCAAAGGCTGGAGACGCTAAGGTGGTGTTTCAGGCTGCGCCGGGCTTCTTCCGTTGGAGGTGACGCGGAGGTGACGGGGAACGGGCCACTACCTTGGCCATGAGCGTGCGGCGGGCATGGTGCGAGCTCGGGCGAAAGCCTTTACTAACGCGTTGTTGGTGGGCATGATGGCGGCACCATTGAGGTGTCGGTCTCCCCGCTGGGGGCATCATGGCGAGGCACCATGCTCTATGCCGTGCGGGGCTCTCTAGGTGAAGACCTCGTCCATCTGTGGACGTGCGACGGCGGCGCCTGACGTCGTGACCTTCTTGAAGGCGTCGTATTTGGAGCCCCGGGTTTGTGGTAGTGGTGGTTGAGGCCGTTTGTGCTGTTGGTTGCTGAGGAAGTGCACTTTGTTTGTGTTGCCGGGAGGTGCAGAGGGCCCATGGGTGCTGGAGGGCTCGAGCTGCCGCGCAAGGTGCAGTGGTGAACTCGGTGACGGCTGGGCGGAGGAGATGCTCTCATAGCAGCCTCAGTTATCTGAGTCCTTGGCAGAGGAGTGAGGCGGTGGATGAGGCGAGGCCCCCACGCAGAGTGGCCAGGATCAGTGGTCTTCCTTGGTGCTGTGATGGGAGTGTTCTGCTGAAGCATCACTGGAGCAGAGTGATCGACGATCATGTGTGCGCGGCTTGAGGGTGACAGTCTCATGGTGGAGGAGCTCAGGGGGTCGCTCGGGCTTGCAGCGGGCTGCGGCTTCGGCGTGGCACAACGTTGGTGACGACGGCGCAGGCGTCGACGGCTTGTTTCGAGCTCTTCTCCCATTTGGCCGGGGGCGGTGGTGTGTTGTTTTGGGTGTGTTTGTTTGGTGTTCAGGGTTTGTTTGTATGGTGGTGTTCGCTTCGGCGCGTTATGTACAATTGCTTCTTCTTCTTATATGACATAGCAGTGCTCCTGCTTTTATTTCAAAAAAAAATAGATGTATAGAGAGTCCAACTCTATTGTTTTTTTGCGTACTTACTTGAACAAATTATAGAAAGTCCAATTAAAACAATATCTGTTTCTACAAAGAAAATAAAAAGAGCCCCAGGTCTCATGTCGGACTGTGTATTACTTGGACAAAGTTTGGACAAAGAATAGAAAGTCCAAATAAATGTCCATCCTAATAAATAAATATGACTCAGATGAACATTGTTGGCCACGTATTTTCTTCGCCTGAACTTGCACAATCGCCGGGATAGATCGCCCTTTCACCGCCAGAGACACCTTTTTCCTTCTTCCCTGCCACAAAGGCTTGGATTGCTCGCCCTATCGCTGAGATCACCGAGACAACTCATATCTGGAGTGCACACGTCCACATGGTTCAGAAAATCAACACCGCCAACCATACACGCCGTTGAAGTTACCACATCATAGGTTTGTCGGTTGATTTTCTCTTGCTCTCTACACAAAGTTAATATTCAACAACGTGTTAAAAAATATTTTGTTTCTATGAAATTACCTGTTAAAATATTTTAATTTTGGTATGGCTTTCAAAAAACTAAGCCAACTGATAGACAACGAATAAGCGTGGAATATTGAAGTAAAAATGATTAGAATGTGGGATTCAATCAATTTTGCATCTGATGAATTTATGAGCTTAGATATGATTCTTACGGACGATCAAGTTTATTTGTCATTAAATTTTGACAATTAAGCAATTTTGTATTCTTAAGTAGTAACTGCGAAAAATATCAGTGGATAAAAGTGTCAAGCAAAATACTGCTAGAAAAACAAAAGAATCCTATAAAAGAGATCGTCCAATGCACATATCCAGACCTACAAACACGCTACAAAGATGAGCAGTAACTCAGTGGATATAGAAAAGGTGGACGGGATAAATGAGAACATAATGAAACAAACTACAAGTGAAGATGTAACTTATCTAAGCAATGACACCATGGTTAGAGAGAGAAATAGTGAGAAAAGATGCATCTACCCAAAAGGAGTTCCTCAAAAGATTCGACCACCCAAGATTCCCGAAACACGATCTGAAACTTAAAGTCAGGCTGTCGGTAATGCTACTTAGAACAATAAACGAGATAGTAGTCTGTACAACGGTATAATATTAACAATTACAGATCTCGGGAAGAAATACATCAAGGCAAAAATCATAACTGGAACACACGCGGACACCAAGGTATTCGTACCTCAAATAACAACGTACGTGGGCGGCCTAGAATCTACGTGCACAATCAAAAGGAGATAACACCCAATATCACTTTGCTTTGCTAATGTCATAATCAAGAGGTAGGGACAAAAGCTTAAGAAGGTCGGGCTATATTTACAAGCACATGGACGAGTGAAGATAATGGTCCATGACTCAACACATTTGGTACATGATACTATTAAAAACATTGTATAAAAAAGTATTATAATTAATTAGACAATTTACTGTACATATCTATACTGAGCATTCGACAAAGCCATTTTATCAATGTAATATCAAAAAACTATATCATGCGCTAAATAAGAATATCCATCCAAATATATGTAAGATGCATTTATCCTAAATATCCATGCATCAACGCAAAGCCTATTTTTTTCTTAACTATCCAAAAATAAAATGTTCATCAATTAGTAGTGGCACTAACTATCTTCTTAATGTTTAAGACCTAGAATAAAAATGAAACAAGTTTCAAAAGAAGCTCACTGCTTGATACATCACATCATCAAAGATTCACACATTAGCAAAATCTCTAGATATAACAAAACGAATGGATTTGTGTATAAATTTCTAGAAATAAATGGAGTGAGAGAGAAGTTTCGGGGTCTGACCTCAATGCCAGCTCGATGATGACGCGGACGACATATGAGTTGTGCACCGTGGACCGGAGCGCACAGCGACGGCGACCACGACCTCCAACACCATCTGGAAGCACGAGAACAACGACGGATTGCTGTGCCCAGCGAGACCACCGCACGTGCAGGCACCACCGCTACCCTCCACAATCCCGAGCTTCACTCTAGCTAGCACGCCGCGCACGGAGAGCTCGGGGTGTCATCTCTGACATAAAAGCCTCCACTCACCGTCGGACGTTGCGTGACACCGACCACACAACACTGCTGATAGGGTTGCAAATGGATTGAGTGTGACCGAGAGGGGCAGAGGGGTGGGCAATGGCCGAATGGGCCAATCAGGATACTAAAAAATTAGGCAAATGGGTTATGAGTGGACAGAGCGATCTAGGCCAAGATATTTCAGGTCTTCTTATATTTGAGTCGGTTGTTATAAAGCATCTGCAACTTATAAAAGAACTGTGTACAGGGAAATATATAAAAGTATAAAAGTAAAAGACGTGTACAAGGCAATATATAAAGGTATAAAAATAGTAAAAGACGAGCAAGAATATATATTACCCCATAAAGATGAATAATCAATGTATTGAAGAATACACAAAAAAAAAAATCAACTTATAAGGCAGAATAAAAGATATTCTCTAAAAAAACCTTATAGCTAATAAATAAAAATAATGTACTTTACATTAAAAATATTATAACAAAGGCAAAAACGACAAATTTGAGAAAAACCTAACCTAAACAAAACTTAAAAAAGGATAAATGTGTTCATAAAAAATAAATAAAAAATAAAATATATTGAAATGACATAAAATATTAGAAAAAACTAGCTACCCGCGCAATTTGCGCGGGCCACCTTGCTAGTTACAGCAGAAAGTACGGTGTTGTAAAAAAAACAAGGGAAAATCATGAGAAAGTATGTGCACGGTTCCGTCGCCTCCTCGTCCCCCGGTTCAGGCAGCTCCTGCCGCCTCCGCCACCGCCGACCTTCGCGCCTCCTCGTCCCTCAGTTCCGGCAGCTCCCGCTGCCTCCACCGCCGCCGACCTCCGCGGCCCTAACCCTAATCCCTCCACTGCGACACCGACCTCCCTGGCTCCGGCGACCGGGGGCCGCCTCCGTCGCCGCCCCGAACCCGATGCCGCGCCAACGAGCTCGACGGGATCCCCCGCCACCTCTGCTCCGCTGCTGTTGCTCCCGCCACCACCGCCGGCCGGCCCCCGCCCCCAACCCTCCCCTGTAGGTCCACTGGATATGGATCCCTCCGGCAACCCCATAACCCTAAAGTTCCCCCCTCCTCCAGCCGCCGCCGCCGCCCCGTTCCTGCCTGGACCTGAGGAGAAGAGAAGAGGGAGGCCGGCTCACGCTGGAAAGAAGAAGAAGAAGAAGGGGGAAGGGCGCGCCGTAACGCTAAAGGAGGGCCCTCCTCCCTTTAGCTTTCCTCATATAATATACATCGATGGAAACTCGGATATACTGTACTTGTCTATTAAGGAGGACAGAGGTCAGCGTTTGAGTGCAGCCTCCTGCAAGACGAAATAAAGCTAAGTACAGTATGTGACACAAGTAAAGTTGAATTTACATATATATACCGTATCGCAGTGCGTACGTTGTTGAGGGCATACCCATACAATACTACATAAAAACGTGCTACATAATCAAGCTCTATGTGGCATCATATATCTTACCACGCTTTTGTAACACCTTATGGAGCAAAAAATCGCCAAAAGGTGTTCTTGACGGCAGGGCAGGTACGATCCATCGGCCGTCGTCCTGATCTTGTAGCGGTCCTTTGCGTTCTGGCTGGATCCGCGAATGAACACGTTGGGATCCCTCCACTACATTTATGTATATGTGGATCGTGCAGGTCAGGTAGTCCAGACTGGAGAGCCTCCGAGCGTTCGAGGCGGCAGCCCGAGACGTACTCTGCTAGGTGGAGGCATGGGAGGAAGCAATGATGGTGCCGCTGCCGCTTTTGTCGTGTGCTTGGAATAATAGGCCGCCATTTCCTCCTCGTAGTAATGCGCCATTGCCTGGGCCTTCCTCGCGTCCCTGCGCGCCTTCTCCTCGTCCTCGTTGAACCTGAAGCCGCTGCCCCCGTAGCCCGACCCGTGTTCCTGCTCCTTCCCTGCTTCACCTTTGCCGTGAAGCTGTCAGCCAGAGCCTTGAGGTCCTCCGGAACAGCCTGCCGGGAGCGCTCGAGAGCCGCGCGAGGTCCGGAGCATACCGCTCCTCCTCCTCGGAGATGAAGGTCACGGCAAGGCCCTTCCTGCCGGCGCGGCCGGTCCGGCCAACGCGGTTCACGTACTCCTCGTAGTGGCTCGGGGCATCGTAGTTCACGACCAGCTCGAGTCCTGTCACGTCCAGGCCCCTGGCGGCGACGCCGGTGGCAACGAGCAGGTCGCAGACGCTGCCCTTGAAATCGGCGATGGCCGATTCCCGGTCGTCCTGCTCTTTCCCGCCGTGCAGGGTCAGGCATGGGTACCAATGCAGGACCAAGTCTTGGAACAGGGAATCGCATCCGTCTTGCGACTGCACGAACACGAGGGCCTTATTATTCCCCTTGTGCAACCGCTCCCGAGTAGCTCCAGCAGCCTGAGGAACCTCTCCCTCCCGCGCCGCCGACCTCCACAGCTGCTCCACGTCCGCGTTCACCGCGCCCCTCCGGCCCACCGTGACCTCAACGGGCTCGCTCAGCACCCAGCTGCGCGCCAGCTTCTCCAGCTGCCACGGGAACGTGGCGGAGAATAGCACGGTCTGCTGCTGTCGGGACGGGTGCGCTGGATGATCCAGCTGATCTGGGGCCCAAAGCCCAGATCTAGCATCCTGTCGGCTTCGTCCATCACCAAGAAGGTAACCCTCGCAAGGTTGGTGACCTTGCCGTTGCGGCGCAGAGGATGTCGACCATCCTGCCCGGCGTACACACAACGACCTCCGCGCCCTCTTCAGCACGCCGATCTGCTGGGCGATCCCTGCGCCGCCGTAGATGGCGGCGCAGCGGATGCCAAGTGGCGCAGACAGCTTCTGATGTCCGAGTGTATCTGCGACACGAGCTCTCTGGTTGGGGCGATGACGAGCGCAACGGGACCGTCACCGGGCGCGGCCGGCGGCTGGTCCTTGACGTGCCGGAGCATCGGGAGGACGAAAGCAAGCGTCTTGCCGGAGCCCGTCTTGGCGATCCCGATGCAGTCGCGGCCGCTCATTATGACCGGCAGCGCCTGCGCCTGTATCGGCGTCGGCTTCTCCAACCCGAGCTTATCCCTTACGGCGCCAAGGAGCCTGCTTGCCAACCGCACTGCACCCACGACCTGATCGGCTTGGGCACGTCTTTGCCGTGCACCTTGATCTCCCGCTGCTTCCTGTAGGCCGCAACTTCCTCGCCGGTGGCCTTTGAGATCTCCGGCGACTCAATGTAGAAGCGCTTCCGGAACGGCGGGTAGTCGACCTCGCCGTGGTCAACGATCTCCGTTGTTGTTGCCTTTCTTCTCTTCTTGATGATGACATGATGCTCATGAACTCCTCCTCGTCCTCGTCGTCGTCCTCTCCTCCTCCTCAGGGCCGGTCGAGTCGGAGTAATCAGCATCAAGTCGCACGATTCTCTCGTCCAGTTCTCGTCCCGGTTGGCGGCAGGCGGCGGCGACTTCTTGCTGCTGCTGCTGCTGCTACCATGGAGTTCATGAACGCGTCGAGCGTGCGATTTCTTCCTCCTCCAAACCGGGACGGCCGCCGCCCCCGTTCGGCGAGTCGTCGTCATCCATGTCGTCGGCGGCGCGGCACCCACCCTGGAGTCCTTGCTCCGCTCACGACGCTGCTGCGGCGTCGGCGCATCCCCTCCTGCTTCTCCTCGTCGCGCCGCGACCTGTCGCCGTACTCCTCGTAACTGGACGGGGGCGCCGCTTCCGGTCCCACAGCCGCAGGTGCGCGCCGTCCCCGTTCAATTTTTTATCAGATGACGAGCAGTGCGTGCACTGAACGGCCATGTTCAAGTTTTTATCAGTTTAATTTGGCTACTATGGGCGCTCGGATCTACAGCTACGCCTTATCTCTATCTATAGGGATCGGCAGTTGCTCCGATCCGAGACCGAGTCGGTGCTTGTCCTCCTTATTTGTCGGATCCTTGATTATAGCATTACTGTCATTGTGGCACTGTTACTTCCCGTTTTATTACAGCAGAAAGTACGGTGCTGTAAAAAAAAAGGAAAATCATGAGAAAAATGAACCTCGCGTTTAGCACCGGGTTTCAGAGACGCACATGTAGTTTACCGCGAGAATAACAGTAACATGTTTAATGGAATGTACAGAATACAGTAACGGTGCCAATGCCAACTTCTACTGAAATAATCTTGCACGGTCCAACTGGAGACGATTAGGATCCTCCCATCAACTCTGAACTACTCTGCTTTTCGCCAGAGCCTGCACAAGAAAGCAAAACCATATAGAAGTTTACATTAAAAGGCAAATGTATGGGAAAGGAACAAAACCAAGAAATATTATAAACAGGTTAAGGGAACAAAAGTGACTAGCAAACAAGGCCTCATTATATTCGATGAAAAGCAACTTGTACATCTGCAATAGCTAAAGTTGTAAAGTAAATGTTTCATCGACCACCCTACCTGTATGTTTTCCAAATAACCTTTACTGAAAGTTCTGCAAACTCGCTCAATTTCGCTTCACATTCATCAGTCCCATGGTAGCCAGACCACTCAAAGCTGTGCAGCCAGGAACGGCATAGGCTTCTTCTCCTTCCCAACAAAAGGATAGTCTCTCGGAGCTGCCTCGATGTAAAGATCAAGGTTATTGCGCCTGTCCACTGCAACAACAAAGGTCCTTATGGAGCCTGGCTCTGGAGCAGCACCTCGAAAGAGTCGGATCACCTCATCAAAGCCGCCGGTCTTGGCATGCAGTATCAAGTAACACCACTATCAATGGCACCAAGGCGGATAACCTTGACCTCAACACGGGCCTCCACCGCGTTCTTCAGCACCATGTACTTGACATCCAGTGCACACCTTTCACCATACATGCGCCGGACAAAGACGTAGTCACCCTGGAGATGGTGCAAGTTTCTGAGCTCAGTGCATCCTTCGAGTAGGTAGTCACCCTTGGGTTCATCTTCGGGCAGGGCTTCGGTCCGGACAAAGAGCTCAAACTCAATCAAAGCACGGGTTTCGATTGAAATAACTCGAGCAGGGCTGCTCAGTGATAAACGCCCCACGCCCTGCAGTAATATTTTGAACTGTTGATTAGAGACCAACAAATTATGATAAAGAGAAATTAGAAGAGCATTAGACACATATTGAATAATCTGATGTATTTCCCTCTCATAATGTCAAGGTGCATGCAGAAAGTTTGAAAAATGAATTGCCATGCAGAATGGTACTTTTTATATTACAGATTGAAGTGATTCACAAATTTGGAAAAAAATGATACTATATCCGTTTCAAAATGTAGTTTGTTTGACTTTTTGTACCACAACTTTGACCATTCGTCTTATTCAAAAAATTGTGCAAAATATCATATTTTTGTTGTGACTTCTTTATTAATAAAAGATGTTCAAGAATGACTTAAATTTGACTATGTTTATATAAATTTTTTGTATAACATGAGCGGTCAAACTTGGGGTAAAAATCAAACGAATTACATTTTAAAACGGAGGAAGTAGCAAGAACTAGGGATAGCTGCAAATTTGAACAACCAAAATTGCCTCCAACCCAACCTTTGAAGGCAGGCAATTCAATGGCTGCAGAACACAGACTTGCAGGAATGAGGGCATTACCGTCTTTCGTTCACACGATAGCTTCACAACTG